>CM052721.1:9846013-10021395 GCA_028551405.1 Uromys caudimaculatus
GTGTGTGTGGTGTGTGTGTGTGTGTGTGGTGTGTGTGTGGTGTGTGTGTGTGGTGTGTGGTGTGTGTGTGTGTGTGTGTGTGTGTGTGTGTGTGTGTGTGTTGTGGTATGGTTTCTGGCTGGCTGGCCTGGAACTGTACATAGACAGACTACCCTTGAACTCAGATAGTTTCCCACCTCTGCCTCCTGAGCACTGGCCCCCTTCAGCTCCTATACTGAGTATTTCATCAGTTGCAGCTTCTTGGCAGTTGTTTCTGTCAGGCTGGGGCTACCTTAGAGAAATGATATCTGCTGTGTTTTTAAGACTTTTGTGATAGGATATCCCCCCAGCCCATGAGGTATCCTTTACCTTTAAGATGGCCTGGTTTTAGCATTGAATTCAGTGGACTTTCGGCCCCTTCACAGACTTCTGCGGTCATCACTACACTTATACTGCTGATGCTAGCCTGACGGCTTAGAGCCCTCTTCTACCTGGAGAGAAACTGTGGATAGGAGGAGCAGGAACTGTTAAGAGTGTTGGCAGTCCCAGGCCCTGGAGGCCCCGAGGCAGAGGACTGGCTGTGCAGACCCAGAGGCTCACAGCCCCAAGCCTTGAGAGCTAAGCCTATTGCTCTAGTTCTAGGCAGGTGGTTCTGAGCCCTCCCAATGCTGCGACCCTTTGATACAGTTCCTTATACTGTGGTGATCTCCAGCCATAAAGTTATTTTCATTGCTACTTTGTAGCTATACTTTTGCTACTGTTATGAATTGTAATGTAAATAGTTTTGGAGAAAGAGGTTTGCTGAAGGGGTCGTGACCCATTGCGCTAGTGCCCCAAATAGAGACTGCATCAGAGGTCCAGGCACTTCCTGGACTTCAAGCAGCAGCATAGGCATCAGAGGGCAACAGGAGCAACGGGCATCGGTTGCAGCCATAAGCATAGGCATCAGAGGGCACCATCAGCTGGTATCACAGCTCCTGAAGGAGCCTTGGGTGCTAGGACCTCTTGGGATCAAACTGGTTTTCATGTTTGCACAGCAGACACTATTGACTGATCTGTCTTCAACACCCAGAAATTCATTTTTTCTGGACATTTCATATGCATAGAATTATACAGTGTGATTTTTTTTTTTTTTTTGCATCTGGCTTTTTCTTACTATCAGCTTTATATTTGAGGCTTGCCCATGTATAAATACTGGTATTAACAAAAAAGCAAGTATTAAAAAACTAAATCAAATAGGATACCATATTTTAATATTTTTTAATATTTGACTTTTTGTTAATAGCAGTCTATCATATGGATATTGACTGTTTTATGTGTCCATTCACTGGTTGGTGGCCATTTGAATTATTCCACCTTTTTCCTTTTCACAGATGTGCTTTTGTGTGTGTGTGTGTGTATGTGTGTGCATGTGCGCACGCACATGTGTGCAGGCGTGCATGGGGGCCAGCGGTTGAGGCTGGGAGTCTCCCTGGATTGCATGCCACATTGTTCTTTTAAGGCACAGTCTCTCAGTCAAACCCAGAGCTCGTGCATTTGGCTAGTCTGGCTAGCCGGCTTGCTCCAGGAATCTAGCGTCCCCGCCTCTGAGGCTGGAATTACAGTAGGCCTCCACACCCACCCAGTGTTACCAGGGTGCTAGGGATTTGAACTCCAATCCTCAACACTTCCATGGGAGGGGCTGTAAGTTCCGAGCCATCTCCTTGGCTGGGAATGGAAGTCAAGGACACCCGCACACACCAACCAGGCAAGAGTCATTTCCAGCCCCGTTTCACTTTTTGACTGTTAGGGTCAATGCCCTGCCATGAATGCTGAGAAACATTTGTACACACCTGTGTTTATTTCTCATGGGTATTTCATTCACTCAGAGTGGAATTACTGGGTTTTAAGGTAAATTTATGTTTGGCATTAATAAACTGAGAATCTGTTTTCCAGAATGGTGGCCACATACTACATGCTCACTATTACCATAAGGGGACTGAGTCCAGCGTCTCACCCCTCCGTCATCTGGGACTGTCCATATAGGCCAGACCGACTTCAAATTCAGGATATCTGTCTTTCTCTGACTCCTAAATGCTAGGATTAAAGGCTATGCCACTACTTTCAGCCTTTTGTCACATTTTTATTTGTTTGCTTGTTTGTTCTGAGACAAGGTCTCACTGTGTAAACTTGGCTGGCCTGGGACTTGTTGCGTAGACCAGGCCAACCTTGAACTCACAAAGATCCTCCTGCCTCTGCCTCCCGAGTGCTGGAATTATGTGCCAACACACCTGACCTTGTCTGTGCTTATAAAAGAAGATCTTTTATGTATTTTCTGACAGTTTCACACATGCACACAGTGAGCTGTGGTCAGCTCCGTTGGCTAGCATCTGTGCCCCACTCCTGTCGCATACTCCCCCAGCCGCCTGCCTCCTGCTCTACCTACCTGTCTCCTGGTCTTGTTCAGCCCACGGAGTCCGGTAAGTGCTGCCCGCGGGAACAGTGACTGATCTCAGCTTCATCCTTTGTAGGTTTTGTGCAGATAACTTCTTTTTTTAAAAAAAGCTGTGGTGGTGATTGTGACGTGCTCTCTGGGCTCTGATATGCATGGTATCATATACATATCACCCGTGAATATCCCCAGGTGCCAACAATTGTTTTGTTTTTGAAACAGGGTCTCACAGTGGCCTGGAATTTGCTGGCTAAGTTAAGCTGAGCTGGCTGGCCAGCAAGTGCCAGGGACCTTCCTGTCCTTCTCTTCCAGAACGCATCACCATTCAGTGCTTTCTTGGTGTTTGTTTGGTTTGGTTTTTGTTTTGTTTTGAGACAGGGTCTCACCATGTAGCACTGGATGTCCTGTAGACCAGGCTAGCCTTGAACTTACAGAGCTCTGACTGCCTTTGCCTCCTGAGTGTTGGGATTAAAGGTGTGTGCCACTACACCTGGCTTGTTTTTTTTGTTTTGTTTTGTTTTTTACTTTTTTTCCTTTCCCATGAGTTCTGGGGCTTAAATTCAGGTCCTGGTGCACCACAAGGGCTGTACCCACTGAGCCATCTCCCCAGCCCTGGTGGTCTTTGTTGTAACCTTCACTTCATTTTCCATTTTTCAGCTGACTACTGATGTCACCCAGTCTTTAATGTACTTCAGTTTCTCCCACCTTAAGAAAGAGGACCAATGGGGGCTGAGAGATGGCTCAGTGGTTAGAGTGCCGGCTGCTCTTCCAGAGGATCTGGGTTCAGTTCCTAGCACTTACAAGGAGCCAGAACCATCTGTAACTTCAATTCCAAGGGATCTGGACTCTTATCTCATGCCTTCTTCTGACTCTGTGGGCACCAGGGATGCATCCGGTGCTTGGAATTACAGGTACTTCAAAACACAAATACATGCAGAATAAAAGTTAAAAAGAAAGAAAGAGGACCAATGGGGGCTGTTGAGATGGCTCAGTGGTTAAGAGTACCAGTCACTCTTGCAAAGGGCCTGCGTTCAGTTCTCAGCATCCACTCGTGGCTTGCAATCGTCTATAACTTCAGCTTGAGAGGATACAACTTCTTCTGACCTCTAGGTCAGAAGACCTATGTCCTACCAGGCATATACGTGATGCAAGCATTCTTGCAGGCAAAACATTTAATACACCTAAATAAACAAATCTTTAATGAAATAAAGGGGGACTGTAGAGAGGTGGCTCAACTATAAAAAGCATTTGCTCTGAGCCACAAAACCATCTTTCTAGCTCCTCAGCATACCTTTTCTGTACAGGTTTCCCCTAATGGTTAATTCAGTCCTCGAACTCTTTTGTGGTTACTTTGTCAGCTTGACACAACCTAGAATCACCAGGGAAGAGTCTCAGTAAGGGATTAGGTTGGCCTGTCAGGGATTGTCTTGATTACCTTAACTGATGTGAGCCCCAGCCCATTGTGAGTGGCACCATTCCCTAGGCTGCAGGTCCTGAGCTGTATTAAGAATGGACTCAAGCCGGGCAGTGGTGGCGCATGCCTTTAATCCCAGCACTTGGGAGGCAGAGGCAGGCGGATTTCTGAGTTCGAGGCCAGCCTGGTCTACAGAGTGAGTTCCAGGACAGCCAGGGCTACACAGAGAAACCCTGTCTCAAAAAACCAAAAAAAAAAAAAATAAAAAAATAAATAAAATAAAATAAAATAAAATAAATAAAATAAATAAAATAAAATAAAATAAATAATGGACTCAAGCTGAGCAACAAATAACTAAGCAAGTCATCATGCATTTTGTTTCCTGACTGTGAATCTGATGTGACTAGCTGTTTGAAGTTCCCACCTTACTTTCCTATTTTGGTTTGAAACCTAAAATTGTGAGATGAAATAAACCCCTTTCTCCCTTAAGTTGCTTGTCAGAATTTTTTTCCCTCAGCAACAGAAATGAAACTGAGCAGCTGTGTACATGTGGATTCATTATAGCGTTTGTGTGAGTGAGTGTAATTAAATGTGGGTTGCCACTGGATATAGGGGTGCACAGCTTTAGTCACAGCTCTGGGGAGGCAAAAGCAGGCAGATCCTGCCAGTTCCAGGCCAGCCTGGTCTATATTGACAGTTCCAGGTTAGCCATAGCTACAGTGAGACCCTGTCTCTAAATAAATAAGTCAAAAATGTAAAGTGGCGAGTTTGATAGCACACGTTTTTCTTTCATCTCAGCCCTTGGGAGGCAGAAGCAGGGGGATCTCTGTGAGTTCAAGGCCAGCCTGGTCTACACAGTAAGTTCCAGGATAGTCAGAGCTACATAGTGAGACCTTGTCTGGGGGTGGGGGGAAGGCGAATTTAAAGTGGATTCATTACCTAGAGAAAGGCTACTATGTTTTGAGGGGGTTCTTATCACTTATTCCTAAGTGGCTCTTTTTTAAAAAATTGTTAATAGTTTTGCTTTAAGGCAGAGTCTCACTCCCAGGCTGACTGTGAGCTCCCTATGTAGCTGAGGATGACCTTGAACTTCTGACCCCCCTGCTTCTACCTTCTCAGTGCTGGGACAGATGTGGATCACTGCTCTCAGTATATGCAGTGCTGGGGATGGAACCCAGAGCTTCCTGCGTGCTAGGCAAGTGCTCTGCCAATGCAGCCACATCCCCGGGTCACTGTTTTTTTGTTTGATACAAAGTCTCATTGTGACGATGAGGTTGGCCTTGAACTCACAGAGACCCATCTGCTTTTGTCCCCTAAGTTATGGGATTAAAGATGTGGGTCACCACATCTGATTTTTCTTTCTTTTTTTTTTTTTTAAGACAAGAGTCTTGCTATGTAGCCCAGGCTGACCTTGAACTCACAGTCTTCCTCGGCTTCCTGAGTGCTTGGATTACAAGCATGCACCGCCACTCGCGGCTGGAAAGTAGTTTGGTGTGTGTTTTGCATGATTTATTTTTTTGCATCAAGCACTGCTTGCTTGAGTGACAGCTCAAGCTTCTTTGGTGACTTAGAAAAGGGTACTCCATTGACAAGGAGACTCCTTGCTGATGGGTCAGACTCAAAGATCCATAGCAGCTGTGGCTTCCTGACGTGTGTCTGTGGCTGATACAAGCCATCCCTTTCTCAGGTTGGAAACCCCACCCCACCCCAAAGGAATGCTGTGCCACACATCAGCTTCATCTGAGAGCAGGGCGTTGGCCAGGGGACATTGAACTTCCGGGTTTTACTTTTTCTAACCATAGAGCCGGGGAAGGGTGAACAAACAGGACCAGGGGGAAAGACCCACAGGCTGAATGAGGGAAGCAAGTGACGTTCAGGAAGAGCTGTGTTCTGCTTTCCAGGGCTTTCTGAAACCAGAGCTGACCCATGATGGCAGCTCTGATGACAGTGATCAGCTCTTGTCAGTGATGTCCCACCCCTGCCCCACACATCTCTACCAAGACAAACACATTAGCAGTTACTTTCTGTGGAAAGGGAGGAGGCCAGGCCTAGGAAAAGGCCAAGAGGCAGCCAGTTTAGCATCTTGGAGTCATCCCTTGGGAGGACTCTGGTCCCCACAGTGCTGTCCCAGCTGTACTCGGCACCCTGAGTTCCAGTGCCAAAGACATTGCTTCCTCCCAGTTCCAGCTGCTTGCTCAGCTGTTTCCTCTGGGAGGCTGAAGAGCTATGTGGGTGGATGTCCCCTGAAAACACACACACACAAACACACACACACACACACACACACACGCGCGCGCGTGCGCGCGCGCGCGTGCGTGCTTATGGAACACTGGGTCCTGTTCATCTGAGAAGCTGCAGATTAGCAAAGCCAGGCTGGGTCTCTAAGCATGCCCTTGTGTGGAAAACCAAGGTCTCTTGAGTACCCTGTAGGAACACCAAGAACTCGACTGTTTGTCAGCTGGACAGTGGAAGTGTCTGAGGACCAGCACAGGACCCTGAGTGTGCACTCAAGGGGGAGGGCTTTTGTTTGTGTGAGGTAAGAGTCTCATGCGGTCTTGTCTTGCCTGGCCTGGAACACTCTGTAGATCAGGCTAACCTTGAACCCACAGAGATCTGCTTGCCCTCTGCCTCCTGAGTGCTGGGATTTCAGCTGCCATACCCAGCTGAAAAATATTCTTTTATTTGTTTGTTCTCTCTCTCTCTATCTCTCTCTCTCTCTCTCTCTCTCTCTGTGTGTGTGTGTGTGTGTGTGTGTGTGTGTGTGTGTGTGTGTGTGTGTTTCCACTCAAGCACAAACCTTGGCACACATATAGAGGTCAAAGGACAACTTGTGGGAGTGGCTTCTCCCCTTCTACTTCATGAGTCCTGGGGATCAAACTCAGATCGTCAGGCTTAGGGACAGCTGTCTTTGGTCAGACATGGCAGTGACTGATACCCGGGTGTTCCTGAGATCTTCTGAGTCAGAGCCTCTGATTGCAAGAACTCAGCCACAGCAGAGCAGGAGACGTGGTGCTCCTCCAGGAGACCTGGTGCTCCTCCAGGAGACGAGAGTCTTGGCTGGGACCATCCCTGCAGCAGGAGAAGGGAAGAGGTGGCGGTCCCTTTCCACCCTCGTTTACACAAGGCAAAGCCTGGCATCTTTACCTGCAGTGAATAGTCTTCCATCCAAAATTGCCATGTCCCTGGTTGGCTGCAGGTGGCACAAGTGACCTTGTTTTTGACCAAGATTCCAGCTGTGTATGACCCTCAGACATATGCCCATTTGGCTGCCAATTTAGGTCATGTGACATCAGCTCTGAGCTCCTCAGCAGCTGCAGGGTATGTCCAGCCATGATGCTGGACTGTGTTCTCCACAGCTTCAGGATTGACTTGTGAGAGGTGCTAGCCTGCTGGCCTCTGCTGGCCTTCAGTCCAGAGGCCACATGGGGAGGTCATTGGTCAGGAGTGGACCTGAGCTGATCTATAAGTGATGACATTCTTGGGCGTTCATGATGTGGCACTGTGACCACAGCTCTGTTTCCAAGAATTCAGGGACTTGAAGGTCCTCAAATCTGGTCTTCCTGACCGTGTGGTTTGGGCCCTTGCTTTCTGTGGCCTTGTCTTGAGGAGGGGACACATCAGAAAGTCCCATGAAAGCGAGGTGCTTCAGAGCAGTAAGGAGTCCATGATGTCTGCTTGAAGAAAAGCAACCAGGCATGGTGCCTAGGCCTGTAGTCCCAGTCTTCAGGAGACTACGGCAGGAGAATTAGGAATTCCAGGCTGGCCTCAAAGGAAGACCCTGTCTCAGAAAACCAAACACTAAAAAGAACAACCTATGTTTAACTGACTCCTGGGTACCTGCCATGTTTTTTAAGAATTCTAAAAGATAAATAAAACCAGGCATAGTGGTGTGACTTTGTAATCCCCACACTGGGGAGGCTGTCAGGAGGATCTCAAACCCGTCCTCAGAACAAAGAAAGATAGGGGGCTGAGGAGCCAATCCAGTCAGTAAAGTGCTTGCCTTACAGGCACTGGGACCTAAGTTTGATCCCCAGAATCACCATTTAAAAAAGAAAGCCAGGTGTGGTGGCATACACCTGTCACCCCGGTGCCAGGAAGGCAGAGACAGAGGAACCCTGGGACTTCTTAGCCAAACTTCTAGCCTGTTTGGCAAGTGAGAGACTCTTTAAAAACACAGTCGAGCCAGTGAGGCGGCCCAGTGGGTAAAGGCTGCCAAGCCTCATGACCTGAGTTTGGTCTCTGGGACCCACATGAAGGAGAGAACGTGCTTCACAAGGTCAGACCCTTGTTCTCCGTGTTCCTGCCCACTACACAGGTACACACATAAACATCACCTCGCTGCAATACGTAACTAAATAAATAAAAAAAGAATATGACTCTTACCACATGTCGTACCCAAGACTTCCTGTTAAACCCAGCATGTCCATCACAGTGTACATTTCCCTCCCACCTGTGAGCTCAGCCATACAGTGAGGCCGCTGGGGCCGTTCCTGTGTGCACTTCTCCACAAACCAGGAGCCGTATTTGGGGCGTCACAGGGCTTGTAAACTGCTAAGCCCGCAGTATTGTGCCCCACGTCTCTCCTGCCAGTTGTTCTTCCTGCTGTATTCTGGACTGTCATCTGCAGTGTATGCACATTGAGCCTGTGCCCCTCTCTGGGCAGGCCGGTGCAAGGTGCTTGTCCTTCATAGCAAGTGACAGAGGAGGGGGGACGCATGAGATTCCTGTTGGCCCTGTGACCTGGTGGCTTTGCTGGTGTCCCTAGTGTATGCTGCTGCTGAGGCTGCTACAGGCCTTTCCTGTTCAGGGTGTGTACTAGTGACCTTGGATACATATCCAGCCGCTGCTGCCCAGAGCAAAAGCCTGGTCCAGGCTGGAAGCTCAGTGAGCCTAGCCAGAACCAAGGAAGGGGACCCCGTGAGGGGAGAGAAACCCCTGCATTGGCATCAACATTGACAGCCTGGTTAGACAGGCCTGGACTAGGAAGGGGGCTCATCTGACAAAGCGAAAGGATTTCAGGCAACTGTGCATGTCTCATGGGGACGCCCTGACATGGAACTGTTGGGGCCTTCTGGGAGCCCTGGGAAACAAAAAAGGAGAGGCCACTTCAGCTCAGCTACTTCTGCAATGCCAGAACTTCTGGGATATCCCCAGGGAATCCCTCCTCTCCCACTACCCAGCTCTGGATTTGGAGAAGGATTTGCAGGAGAGCATCATTTTGTACCTTGTTTTCGTCTTTCAGCTCTGGCCCCGTGGTTGTTCAATGAGGCCAAGCTGAGGAGCTGGTCTTCTTTACAGATTGGGGGCAGGACGGGACAAGGCAGGACAGAGGGCTCTGCCCTCACCTGCTGGGCACCTGTCTCTTGCTGTGCTGGCCAGCTGGGCTCTGCAGCAGGCGGAGCAGCCTCATAGCCTGGCACTGCGGCTGGCCAGCCTCCATCCTGCAGCCCCAGCCCCCTGCGGGCTGCAGCTGCGCAGGCAGCCTTCTGCAAGGAAGGGCAGAGCTCGGAGCTCAGCCACCAGCTCCCGGTAAGGTGCACATAGCAGCCCGTTCCTGGCCTCCCGTCTGGCTTTTGTCTAGTTCCGTTTGTAATGGCTGGAAGAAAGGATGCTAGAGACAGGGACAAAGCTGCAAGGGGGGCGGGGGGGACGGGACTGAGCAGAGGGCGCAGGAAAGAAAGCTCCAGGATCAGTTGGGAGCATTGAACTGGGTCCCCAGGGTTCCCTCCATCCTGCTGGGAGCGTTCCCAGCAGTGGTACTTTAGAGAGGATTTCCTGTATTTGAAAGTATGAGGCTTTGACAGCGTCTCATGGAGTTTAGTGTCCTTTCCCAGCGGCATGTGAATGTCTGTGTGTGCAGAGCTGGGAGCACATATACTTGTGTTTGTGTTTCGGTACCTGTGTGTTGCACATAGGAGTGTGAGATGCAGACTTTGTGTGCATGTGTGTTTGTGGCTACATGGGTATATATGTTTTATTGTGTTTGTGTGTTATATTTGTTTGTGCATATATGTGTCTGTGTGTGCATGTATATTTGTGTACATTTTTACATGTACTTCTATTTGTATGTGGTTTTACACATTTGTGTGCATATGTATATTTCCGTGCATGTATCTTTGTGTACACTTGTGCCTAAATGTGTGTCCATATGTGTGTGTCTACTCAAGGTCCATGTGGCCTCTGGAAGGGCAGCCATGCTGTGGCTGAAACAGACCAGCAGGTGACTGGCAGCTTGGCCAGTCCTGCCTTGTGAAGTGACTGGCTGGCTTCATCACTTCTAGCCAGAATACCCTACCCCCAGAGAGGTTACTCTGACACACATGGGCTTGGAGGACAGGGCAGGTGTGTCAGGGGCAGGGCTCTATGCTGACATGATCCGAGCTGAGCAAGGCTGTGACGGGGACATGTTTTATAGGTTTGGTGATAGTGGCCATGGTGCCGGCTAAGGTATGTGACGGCTGCCTCTGAGCCACAAGGTATGGACATCTGGACTACCTGCTTTGTGCTTGCTTGTTGGGGCAAGGTTTTAGGGGCTTCCTTACCATCTAGGTGGTACCTAAACTTTGAGAGGACATAGACACTGTCCAGGGGTCTTAGGCCTCCTCCAGCCCTTTTTTGACAGAACAATGACATGTCTGAATGACTCAATGAGCCCCAAAGTCTGGACAGTCTGAGAAGTGGGTGATGAGATCTCTGACCACTTTCCTTCACTCATTCTGTTCCAGGGATAAACGCCCAAGCCCGGAGGTTACAGCGTATCCGTGCCAAAGGAACCCCAGCCCTCACCTCTGAGGCTGCCCAAAGCTCCCCACCGACCGGGCTGCGCCGTACAGTCAGCGAGACCAGCCTGAGCCCAGCACCGACGCTCCCTGAGGCTGCCCAGAAGCCCGAGGAGCCCCTCCCCGACGCCATGCGCTACTCACTCTACCAGTGCCCGCACCTGCTGCTGTTGCAGGGCCACAGCCAGCAGCACGTGAGCCACCCCCAGTCCCCAGCGTCGCTGCCCCTTACAGCCCAAGGACTTGGAGGTCAGGCCTCATCCTCCCTCCAACAGAAGCAGCTGTGGGGTCTCCCCTGAGGCTGGGAGGGTGCTGTGGAGGGGGAGGGGAGGCACAAGGCTGCTGCCTGTGTCCTCTGTGCAAGCATTGGGTCTTTGTGCCAGACCACTTCCCAGCTCGGATCTCAGGTCTTTGGTGTGTGTGTGTGTGTGTGTGTGTGTGTGTGTGTGTGTGTGTGTGTGTGTGTGTGGTGTGTGTGTGTGTGGTGAGACCAGGGCCTCCTTGGCCAGGTGACATTGGAAACTGATCATGACTTGGTAGCTATGTTGTCGGAGCTCCTCTTTCCTCCCCTCCCTCCCTCCTGTCTCCTTTTGGAAACGTCTTCCTATGTGGCCCAGGCTGGTAGGAAATTCACTATGTCATCCAAGTAGGCCTTGAACACAATCCTCCTGCCTCAGCTTCCTTCCCAAGTGTAAGGAACATTGGCCTGTGCTAGCAGACTCAGTTCCCAGAGCCACTTCCTACTTCTTTATCTGGGTCCCAAGGAGCCAGCCCTGGGTGACAGCCCACTGAGCTCCTGGCTCAGTCTCAAGAGAAGCCCCATGCTGAGCTGAGAACTGAGGAACAGGGCCTACACTGCTTCCTGGGGGGGGACTTGGAGGAGTCTGGCAGCCTTAGCTCATGGCTGTCAGACCAAGCACTGCCCTTGCCTCTTGATGAGTCTCGTCTGTGTAAGGAAGCAGCATCCTCTGGGTTAGGCTGGGGTGGCCAGGGGAGGGTTACCAAGGTAAAGGGTTACTGGTGACTTTGGGGTGGGTGGCTAGCTTCAGGAACTGTGACACTGCTATGCTGGTGCTGGCATGACCAGTGTCATACCTGTCCTAAATTGCCTGTCTGCTCTTTAGGACAGCCTGGTGTACGTGCTCAGCCGGGAGCGGCACACAGTGGGCCAGCGCACACCCTCTAGCAAGCCCAGCATCAGCTTGTCTGCCCCAGACATCCTGCCCCTGCACTGCACCATTCGCCGCCACCAGTCCCCAGATGGTGACCAGGCAGGGACCAGGCTAGTGCTGGAGCCCATCGCAGGGGCCCCGGTGTCAGTCAACTTCTCGGAAGTGGGAAGGAGCCCCGTGGTGCTACAACATGGCGACCTGCTCTCCCTGGGTCTCTACTACCTGCTACTGTTCAAAGACCCTGGGCAGGCACAGCCCCTGCCTGCCTGTGCCCTTGCCCGTCTTGGGGCTGCACCACAGAGCTGTAGAATGTGTGGGGCGGTGCTCAGAGCCCGCGGGGCCCCTTCCTTGCCTGCTGCAGTGGTGCGGCGGCGGTCACTGCTCCTGGAGTTTGATCCGGACATGGAGGATACACTGCTGCAGAGGATCATGACACTGATTGAGCCTGGGGGTGATGACCACAAGCTGACACCTGCCTTCCTCCTCTGCCTCTGCATCCAGCACTCCGCCACTCACTTCCAGCCGGGTTCCTTCAGGCATCTCCTGCTCAAGATCTCCAAAAGGGTCCGAGACACCGTCTGGGTGCGTGAGGGTGATGGCCCTGTCTTTACCGGGTGTGACTAGATGTCTGCACTCTGCCTGCTAGGGCTGAAGTCCTGTCACTACTGTGATGTCCCCACAATGATGTCAGGCTGAGAAAAGGACTGGCTTCTCTGTGTACACCCCAGCAGGCCACCAGGCTGGGCACTGTAGGCCTCAGTGTGGCATTTTGCCTTCAGAGTCTGAGCCTGCTAGACCACTGTCCACAGGCTCAATGCCCTGTGGTTTCCACCGGGACAGTCATCTGTCAGCTGTTGGCACACTCCCTCCATGTCAGGGTCTCTTATCCTGGGTCAGTAGACTTGGGGAGTGGGGTGGGGCATGCAGAATTCCTCATTATGGAGCCAGTCCCGTATATCTCATGGGATACTTAGCAATGTCCATGGCCTCTCCCACTGCAGGCTGTCCCCTCCCAGAACACACACACACACACACACACACACACACACACACACACACACACACACACAGGAATCTTCCAGCAAAAGCTCGGCAGTGCCACCTGTTGGGCTGTGCAAACCAAAGCATTGGAACAGGCTGCCTGGGACTCAAGGTCTCAGCCGCTTTGCTGGCTCCTGCCCTGAAGGTGACCTGACTCCTGAGGACCAAAAGGCTCTCTGTTGCTCAGCTGTTAGAGGCCCTCAAGTATCCTGACTTCGCTCATCACCATCTCTATAATCTCAGGATTGAGGGCCAGAGAGGAGTGAATCCTAGGGTCCAGTCAGTCTAACTAAAACAGAGCTCTGGCCTTCATGAGAGACCCTGTCTCTAAATAAGTGAATAAGGTAGAGAGAGAGGAACACACACAGGCACGCATGTGCACATGTGTGCGCACGAGCGCAAGCGTGCTCAGACACACACACACACACACACACACACACACACACACACACACACACACACGCTCGCGCATGGACGCTGTGTCATTTCTGTCATAGGGGGTGTGTGGGTCGTTTGCAGAAATGAGAAGAAACCTGAGTTGGTGGAGAAGGCTTTTGAAAGTGGAAGAAGCCTAGCTGAGAGGGAGCAGCAGAACCCAGGGGTCTGCAATCACCTGCCATGTTTTTCATGGAGATGGAACGATGTGTATCCCTGAGTGGGTTCTCGCCTTCCCTTTCCTCTGTGTGTGTCTGCACACGCGCATGCACGGTGGCCGGTTCCATGGCTCGTGCGGAGGTCAGAGGACAGCCTGTGGGATCAGTTCTCTCTCTCTGCCTTCCCATTTCGTTATTTTATTAAATCTAACACCCTTTCAATAACATTTGTTGTGGGAAATTAGAAGTTTATGAAGCCACTAACTAGGGGGTATCATTTTTGTTACAAGAGGAATTCCTTTCATCTAAGGTGGGATGTCTAGGCCTTTTATGTCTTTAGTCTTTAGAAATAGGTGCCCTCGGGTTGGGGGGATGACCCAACACTTGTGAGCACTTGCTCCTCATGTAGAGGACTCACGTCAGAAAGCTCACGACCTCTTGTGACTCCAGTTTCTGGAGGTCTGATGACCTCTTCTGAGCTCCTAGAGGCACACATGTGGTACACATACAGATAAGCAGGTATGCACACAGAAACCTAAAAATAAATAAAGATAGAAGAAGGAAGTAGGTCCAGGCATAGTGACACACGCCTTTAATCCTGGCATTTGGGAGACAGAGGCAGAGGCAGAGGCAGAGGCAGAGGCAGAGGCAGAGGCAGGCAGATCTCCATGATTTCAAGGCCAGCCTGGTCTACATAGTGAATTCTATTGCAGCCAGGGTTATATATAGAGACCTGGTCTCAAAAACAAAATAAAACCCCAGAAAGCCCACCACCACCCTCTCCCAAAAAAAGAAAAGTGATAAGGGTCCTTAACCTAGAAAATCAGACATGCTTAGAAGGTTTGGGTTTTTGTTTAAATTATTTTTTATTTGCTTATTTGTTTGTTTGAGACAGGGTCTCACAGCCCAGGCTGGCTCCCATCTCCCATGTGGGAGTGCTGGGCGGGCAGGTATGTGTTTCTTTGCCCACTGCTGCCTTTGGTAATGTCTTCAGTGCTAGGAGAAGCAGAAGTCACAATCTGCCCACATCCACACCATCCCTGCCAGATTTGAGGGTTCTGTAGGGAAGGAAGCCCCCACGAGCAGGTCTGAGTGCCATGGCTCAGAACAGTGGTGCGGGTAATCCTTTAGCACTGAATAAACTCGAAAAGACAGTTAGGGGTGTAGTAGCTCCGCTTGTCCCTTGAGGCAGCCTTCAATGCCTGTGGTTGCTACAGTCAGAGCAGCACCTCACAGCGGTGCAGGGCACGTGCAGCCTGCCTGCAGCCCTGAGATCCATGTGGCACCACCCCACCCCACCCCTCTGTCACCTTTATGTGGGTTCCAGGAACAGGACCTAGGGACTGTGTGGCAGGTCGGTTTCCCACGGAGCTATCCCGCAGGCCCGGAATGCTGTGTGTCTGAGTACATCCCACTGCTACTCTGTGTTTCTCACATTTGCTTTTGTTTTACCTTTTCCTTTATAGGAGAAGACCAAAGAACTAGCAGAAAAGCAGGCGCAACTGTAAGTGTGACCTAGTTACCGTCCCTCCCTTGACATCAAGTTCCCTGCAGGCTCCTTGGGCTTGGCTCCAGACTTGAGCCAGTGCCCTCCCATTCCTCTTTCCCAGCCACCCTGGGAAACCGTGATGGGAAGTTTCCTAGGTAGGCCCCCGGTGGTGCTGTTTAAGAGGCTAAAGCAGAAGGATTGCAAGTTCAAGGTTTACCTGTGCTAGATAGTGCGTACACAGCCAGCCTGGGCAGCTAACTCAGACCCTGTCCCAAATTATGAAGTAAAAATAGGGCTAGGGACATAGTGCAGCTGTAGAGTTCCGACCTGACCTAGGCTCTCCCATTGAGGGACTGTGGAATGTGGGCAAGCCTGCCTAGAATCCCACCCTGAGCTGAAGGAGTGGCTTAGCGTAGACCACTTGCCTAGCACACAGGAGAACCCAGGTTCAATCGTCAGTACTAAACCAACAGCAGACACTCCACAAAAGGCTCACTGGCTGCTCAGTGGTGGAATAATTGCCTAGCATGTGCAACACACACACACACACACACACACACACACACACACACAATTCCCCAGAGCATCCTTAACACAGAGAGGAAAGTGTTTTTTTCTGAGTGTTCCCACGGCTTACTTCCTGGTTAAAGCACCCTAGCCCAGCTTCCGTGGAAAGTACACTGGGAGGATTTGTGGATCATTCTGGATTATGTATCATCAGGTATGCTGACACTGAGGCCCATAGCACCTGTCCTCCCAGAATGGACTCCTTCATGAGAGGCCCTCCTGGTGGGACTTGTCTGGGCAGTAGTGGCATATTTGTATGCTATCTAGTAGGAGGGAGGCTGTGAAGTGCAGCCTCAGCTCTTCCAGCGTGCTAGTACTAAAACTGAAGCTCAGAAAATCAGGCCCAGGGCTGGGGGTGTGCCTTAGTGGGGAGAGTGCTTGCCTGGCATGCAGGAAGCCCTGGGTCCCATCCCCAGCCCACATAAACAACGTGTGGAGAGACAGGCCTATAATCCCAGCACTCAGAATTGGAGGCAGGGGGATCAGAAGTTCAAGGTCATCCTTGGTGACACAGTGAATTTGAGGCCAGCATGGGATACATGAGACCCTGTATTTAAAAGAAAAAGCCCCCAGACAGTACCTGTGACACATGCTGGGGTTAACATGCATGAGTGTAGCCAGAGAAGCCGTGCTGTCCTGCTAAGGCTGAGGTTGAGATGAAGGTGGTCAGCTGGGCAGTGGTGGCGCACGCCTTTCATCCCAGCACTTGGGAGGCAGAGGCAGGTGGATTTTTGAGTTCGAGGCCAGCCTGATCTACAGAGTGAGTGCCGGGACAGCCAGGGCTACACAGAGAAACCCTGTTTCAAAAAAAACAAAAAAACCAAAAACAAACAAAACACCAAGAGATGAAGGTGGTCTCTAAGCAGCTAGGGAGGTGGGAGGGGACTGGAATTTTGAGACCAAGGGCTCCACCTACTGGTCGCTTGTTCCTACCTCAGAATCGGCAGCATGCTGTTGCTTCAGGGGGCTTCAGGGCTGTGCAATAACCTCCTCTTTGTACAATAGAATCAAAAGACACACAGAGGCCAGGGCAGAGGGCTGGGATCCTGCCATCCTCAGGCCACCAGATGGACTTGAGCTCAGGCTCCCTCCCACACCTGTCAGTGTCATAAGCCAGTGGGAGTCAGGACCCTGGAGTCTGCAGCTGCATGAAGAGACCGGGTGCTACTTTCTGGTCTAACAGAGGTCTCTGCAGACTAGCCAGAGGCAGCATTGATACCAAAGGGCGATTGACCACATGGCAGATCTCAGAAGAGTTGCAAAGGTATTGGTCCTGTTCCCACACTGGGGTGCAGGGTTGTGTCTCCCGCTTCCCTACGGACAGGAGGAGCCAAGACCCTCCCTTTAGCACCTTCTGTTTCTGCTGTATTTCCAGAACTTTCAGGGCTCTGTTTTTATCCCTAATGCATGCTCAATTGTTTTCAGTTCCTTTTTCCTTTTGAAGAGAATGAATCAGTACAAGGACACGGGACAGTACGGCACACAGCAGTCAGTCCCATGAAGTCACATTTGGGCTCACCCGGCCACAGGCTGCCGGATGTCTCTTCTCTGCTCTGTGGACATGGAGGCTGCTTCCCAGGTTTCCTGGCCTGGCAGCCGTGCACTTCCAGTCCAAGCCCTTATGCCCGGCTATGGCCAGTCAGCCTAGCCTGCTCAGTGAGCCTTAGATCACCCAGAGACCGTTCTCTCAACGCAAAACGGGCGGTGCTCCCAAGGAACAGCACTTAAGGCTGCTCTCTGAACTACACACCGGGAGAAACACACAGACACACACACAAAGACACACACACACAGACACACACAAACACACAGAGACACACACAAAGACACACAGACACACAGACACACACAAAGACACACACCAACACACAGACACACACAAAGACACACAGACACATACACAAAGACACACAGAGACACACAGACACACACACACACAAACATACAGAGAGACACACAGACACACAGACACACACAAAGACACAGACACATACACAAAGACACACAGACACACAGAGACACACACACAGGCACAAAGACACACAGACACATATACAAAGACACAAACAGACACACAGAGACACACACAGGCGCACAGACACACACAAACACACAGAGACACACACAGACACACACACAGAGACTCAAGACACACATACATACAGAGACACACACACACAGAGACACACACACACACACTATACCTCCACACCATGCTCACATCCCACACAGACACCGCACACACAAACTGACACACACACCCCACCTCCTCCCTACACCTTCCACACATGCCACAAACCCCACACACATACCCACCTCACACAAGCACATGCTCACACACACACACACACACACACACACACAGAGCACATAAACCTCTCACATACATCTCGCCCCCCACATCTTCCGACATGCCCACACCCCCACAGCACTCCTGCACTCCACACATCACGTGCATCCCTCTCCCCCCACCCCTCCTCAGCACGCAGACATTAGTATTCCTCCCTCCCCCTCGGCCCCTCCTGCCTCTCACTTTATGACTTCTTTGCTCCAGCCCTAGCCCCGCTGTTTCCCAAGGCACCTTGCGCTGTAATTTGCATTTCTAATCTGTGTTTATCTCAACTTGGCCTCGTTCTTTTCTTACCAGTGTTTGTTTTCTTTCCCCCCTAATCATTGTTTCTGGTTCCCCTCCCTCAGCATGGACTGTTTTCCTCCTGGCTGATGTCATCCTGGGGTGACTTTGTGCAGCTGTGTGGTGACCCACCTCTTGGACCTGGGGTCAGAAAAATGTGTCCATCTGCCTTGCTCTGTGTGTGCATATGGGTGTGTGCATATGAGCGTGTGTGTGTGTGTGTGTGTGTGTGTGTGTGTGTGTGTGTGTTTTGCAGGGTAGAGCATGCACCTGCAGAGGCTAGAGGAGCCTTGGCCTGTTTTAGCAGTCTCTGCCTATTCCCTTGAGATAGCCTGGAGCTCACTGGTGCACAGACTGCTCGCCAGCCAGAGAGCTCTCAGGATCCTCCTTTCTTAGAGTGGCCACCTTCCGATGTGACAATGTGATGATATGACAGGTGTTGTGGTCGCCTAGGCTCTCTAGGCAACACGATGCATGCTGGTTTACTTCCGTGGGGAAACTGAGGAAGGTAATGAATCTTAAAAACAAAATGGGAGTTGGGCTCTGAAGAGCAAATGAATGTTCTGAGCATGTGCGGCTCTTCTGCGTGTCACTGTATAAGCCAGGCTGGGGTAAAGAACCAACAAGACTCGATGCTCTGCAAACTAAGCATGGTGCTTAACAGCTAACCCAGGAGAGATAGGCGCCAGCCAGCTTCTTCCCCACCCAGGCACAGGACAGAGAAGTCACCATTGTTTGTGGACTAAACTGAAATTAATGGCTGGCTAGAGCCTGGGACTGCAGGGGAGTCTGGCAGCCCTGAGAGAAAGGCCAGACCCTCCCTCATGACCCCCCCTCACATCAGCCCCATTTAGTCCCCAGATGTTCCCATGGGTGTGGCCCGTTCCTTAGGAGCCCCAGGCTGTGTAGCCACATCAAATGGCAGGCATTTGTGGCTCCACAGCCTTCAACTTTGATCTTCTCCAGGCACAGACCAGCTTGGGGAGCCTTCTGTCTGCTTCTAGGCCTGAAATGCAGCCCCTCCCCTCCCCCACTGAGAGACCCTGAGGCCACCAGTGAGAGATTCTTGGGCTTTTTTCTTCACATGAGGCCAGCCCAGTCAGATCTTGGGGTGAGCCTTCTGAGGGAGTGCGCCTGGTCCCAGAGGTACATACCTAGGTGAGATGTTCAGCAGATGTGGTTGGAGAGGCTTATGGGAGATTCCACCATCCCTAAGCCTTAGGGACCCAGGGCGGTGCACAGAGGAGGTGAGAAATTGTGCTAGGCATGGCAGTGCCAGCATTCGGAACGCTGAGACAGCAAGTAGACTAGTTCGAGACTAGCCTGGACTACATGGCAAAATTCTGTCTAAATAAATACACAAATAAAAACAATGAATACATGTTGGCATTTTAGTGGATTGTCAGGGCCCTAACTAAGCACAGTCCCAACATAACAAGTTCACGGCAGTCCCAAGAGTGTGGTTAGGATAATAAAAGTAGATGCAAGTCACATTGAATGATTGACACCCACACACCTCTTAGTGCTGCTGTGTGAGACTCAGTCTGTGAGACCCAGTCTAGGGCCAGAAGGGAAGCAGGTGCCAGCTGTTCCCACTGTTCTCCTGAAAAGGGTGCTGAGCGGGAAGGCAGCAAACCTGGGGGGAAAGGAACCCTACCCCGCTGACTGTAGAAGGGGTCTGAGCTGCCCAGGAACTCGGGGGCCAGGTAACTGGAAGCCCCTTGAGCAGTACCCGGTTCTGTTTTCATTAACCAGAATGACAGTGCCCCCATGTGGATAGCACACCAAACTGCAGAAGGAATTGTGGGAACCAGGATGGTCTTGTTCCCCTTCATACTTCAGGAGGTGACTTGCAGTGCCTGTGTCAGCCCTGGGACAGGAGGTGACTTGCAGTGACTGTGTCAGCACTTGGGTTTTTCCAAGTCTGAAGAACATGCCTTGCTCTCCACACAGTTTCTTTTCTTGTGCTGCTATGAATTGACAGGACCCAGCACAAGCTAGACAGATGTTCATCCAGTGAGCTCTTCTCAACCCCCGTTGATTTTAGGCAAATGTCTTAATGCTAAGCCACATCCCCACTAGGGGATTCTAGACAGGGGCTCTATCACTGAGCCACGCCCCCAGCCCCTCACTTGGGGATTCTAGGCAGGGGCTCTACCACTGAGCTACACCCCAGCCCCTCACTGGGGTATGCTAGGCAGGGGCTCTACCACTGAGCTACACCCCAGCCCCTCACTGGGGGATTCTAGGCAGGAGCTCTACCACTGGGCCACACCCCAGCCCCTCCCTGGGGGATCCTAGGCAGCATCCTTACTAGAGTCCTCTCCTGGTGCCCAGGGCTGTGTGGATGTCCTTTGCATTAGATTTTAGAGCCTCTAATAGGTTCCTGGCTTCTAGGGAACTGACAACAGTACTTGCTTCTGTTATTGTCCCATGAGATGACTGTCCCCATGCACACAGAGCAGCAGCTGTGGCTCCTCATCTGCATCCAGAGTAATCTGTTAGTCTTTCTGTCTCGGTAGCCAGGAGCCCATCTCCTGGGCCAGCTTCCCCATGGCTGACCTGGTTCCTGACCTGCAGCACATCCTGTTCTGGATGTCGAACTCCATTGAACTCCTGTACTTCATCCAGCAGAAGTCCCCACTGTACATGCAGAGCATGGAGGAGGAGCTGGATGTCACAGGTATGGTGACCCTGGTGCTCCAGGCTCAGCACCATCTTCAGGCACAGTTTGCATTGGGCACAGCAGTGGCTTCATGCACTTGTGCCTACACAAGATAAGCTTTCTTGACCCCTAGGCCCGTCATTTGGGGATCACACATGAAGCCCCCATTAGTGGTTTAGGCTGACCTGGTGCCCCTAGGGTGTGCCATATGACATTTTGCTGGTCCGTTTTGTCTCATGCCCCATGCACACTGTAGCTTGCTCTGATCTGCTTTCCAGAGGCTGAAGGTGTGCACAGGCTACTTAGAGGGGAGGGGCTCAGAGATGCCCCATTATTCCAGAAAGGAAGAAAGCTGCCAATCAGAGCTGTAAGATGGCAGGGCATGTCAGCTTCAGAGGTGGAAATATGGGTAGCATGCCTGAAATTAACATTTCCAAAGACTCAGATTCCCAGAATACTCCAGAGGACGTAGTTCTTCTGGGGGGAGGGGGAAATGGGATCTATGAAGGTGACATTGTGAGCTGTGTCGGGGAAGTGGCTCAGTTGGTAAAGTGCCAACTGTGTAAGCACGAGAACCTGAGTGCCATCCCCAGCATTGAAGTGAAAAGCCAAGGGTGGTGGCACCCACACTCATAATCCTAGAAGACAGGAGTCTCCCTGGGCTCCCTGGCTGGCCAGCCTAGCCTGAGCAGTGAGCCCCAGCCCCCAGGGAGAGCCCCTGTCTGAAAAACCAAGGTGGATGGCCCCAAGAAATGACACTGGGGGTGTTTTTCTGGTCTCCAGACATGTATATGCAAACATGCATGTATGTGCACACACACACAGACACACACACACAGACAGACACAGACACACAGACACACAGACACACAGACACACAGACACACACACACACACACACACACACACACACACACACACACCAGACAAAAAATTAAAAGGTGGTGGCATGGATCCAGGCCCTGGGTGGTTTTATTGGTATGTGTCTGTTAATGACTGTATGCTGGAGATAGCCTGGGAGGTTTTGACAGAGCCAGGAGCCCATGATGGATGACTTGCGGTAGGTCCCATGTCCTGACCATGCATCTGGGGACCTGGGGCCAGAAGCTTTGCTCTGCCATGACATCATCAAAGCTGCTCACTCCTCTTCTGTCAGTGGGGCCACTGGGCTGTTTAGGCCTATCCTGAGTCCAGAAGGGGCCTTGTGGCCCTGCCACAGAAGGCCCAAACTGAAGAGAGAGGCGGTGTTCATTGTGTCTATGTAGTGTCCCCTACCCCTTTGTGGTTGCCTATAACAGGAAAGGCTGGTTTCCTCAGTGCCCAAGGGACACCTGGTCCTGGGGCCCCTGTGGCTTTGTGGCAATTGGTTACATCTCAGGTGTCTACCTGGGTGTCTTAGAGCCACGCAGGAGTGTACTGATCCTCCTCTTCTTGTCAGCCCGCTCTTTGTCCTTGCACCCAAGGGTGAGGGGAGTCTGGATCCTCAGGTGGTTAGGTCAGTGGCCCTCCTCGCTTCCACCCACTTTTCTGCTCTTTTTAGTTTATTATTGTTGTATTGGGGGGGGGTTGGTTTGGTTTGGTTTTTTTGTTGTTGGCGGTTTGGTTTTTTTTTGTTTTTTGTTTTTTTTTAAAGATTTATTTATTTATTATATGTGAGCACACTGTAACTGTCTTCAGACGCACCAGAAGAGGGCATCAGATCTCATTACAGATGGTTATGAGCCACCATGTGGTTGCTGGGATTTGAACTCAGGACCTCCGGAAGGTCAGTCAGTGCTCTTAACTGCTGAGCCATCTCTCCAACCCCCCCCCCCTTTTTTTTTTTAAACAAGGTCTCACTGTATAGCCCTGGCTGGCCTGGAACTTGCTGCGTAGATCAGGCTGACCTCTGTCTCCTGAGTACTCAGAGGTTTCCTATTTCTTGAGAGTGTTTTGACGCCACAGCCATGTGACAGCTTACCAAGGGGCTGCTGTACGAGCCCTTTTAACCATTGTCGTTAAAGGTGACCTTCAGGGCTGGCTTGGGCTTGCTGCCATGGAATGGCTGGTTCTGATGGAGAACACAGCCTGGCAGCTGGCGTCTCTTACTTAACCCAGCCACTTGGGAGACTGAGGCAGGACAGTTGTAGGCTTAAGTAGTCTTGGTGTGATACAGAGTGAGTTTGTGGTTACGCTGGGCACCTTGTCTCAAAAAAAAAAAAAAAAAAAAAAAAAAAAGCCCAGTGGTAGAAGCCTGCATGACATAGCAAGGGCAAGGAAGGGGTTAAAAAGGAAAGGAGAGAAAACGAAAGAAGTGGAAAGAATGGCCGGACTCCTGGGCTCTGTCTTAGTAGCGTGAACACATGTGGACACACTTGTCTGCTCTCCAGATCTGCCTGCCAGTGTGACTGCCTGGGACGGGTTTGGGACTCCATGCCTGTAAAGCCAGCTGGGAGTGTTGGCGTGCCAGGCAGGTCCCCAGCAGGTAGCTAGGCAGCTGGTGGGGGCCTGGCTGCTCCTGGCTGGGTGGAGCCACATGTGCACGCTGTGCTGGTGAGCCTCCTCTTGCGGCCCCTTCCCCTGCAGGCTCCAAGGAGTCGCTGTTCTCCTGCACACTGACGGCCAGTGAGGAGGCCATGGCCGCCCTGGAGGAGGTGGTGCTGTATGCTTTCCAGCAGTGTGTGTATTACCTCTCCAAGGTGCGTGCTGCCACCGTGCTGTCGGTGGCGGCTCTCCTGGGGCTGTGGGGCAGGAGGGAACGGACTGGGGTGAGCCAGCTTCAGCAGGGAAGAAGCAGCCGCTGCTTCTGCTCTGGCCCTCGGTGTAGCCCTTCCCCATACCAGGAATGCCCCCGTGGTCCAGCCTGGTGGTCATCGGTCATGGTGCCTTGGGTGACTGCCATGTCCAGCCCGTTCGCACCTGCAGCTCCTGTCTGTACTTCTATTAGTCTCAGGGCAACTCTTGCTGGGTCTTGTTCCAACCTGCTGTCTTAGGCTTGTTATGCGTGGGGCTCCTGGGCAGTCCCAGCATCTCTGTGAGTGACTCTTGGCGTTCTCTCCCCACAGTGCCTGTATGTCTGCCTCCCGGCCCTCTTGGAATGCCCCCCATTTCAGACGGAGCGCAGGGAGAGCTGGCGCTCAGGCCCCGCTCTGCCTGAGGAGCTTCAGCGCGTGGTGTCGGTGTTCCAGGCCACCTTGGACCTCCTGCAGCAGCTGCAGATGCATCCTGAGGTGGCCTCCCAGATGCTTGCTTATCTCTTCTTCTTCTCGGGCACACTGCTCCTCAACCAGGTCCTGGACAAGGGTGAGTGGCGCTGGGGCTGGGACCTGGGTTCCTTTGAGAAAGCTAAATGTGCCTTCAAGGGAACTCTGCCTGGCTGAGCCTGTGGGAGGATGGCTCAGACCCAGGTTAGGACGATGCTCGGAGCCTGTGCTGATGGTGGAGGGTGAAGGGGCAGGGCTAGCAGCTGCCTCAGCTCCTTGTGCCTTGGACCTGGCCTTTTTCTCCCTCTGCCCCGAGAAACTGTGGGTAGTCTGCGTTATCTTGGAAGTTGAGATAGGGTGTTGAGGTGGCCTGGAGAGGCTTTGGGAACCTTGGTGGGTCTCACCCTTTCTTCCGCTCCAGGGCCCTCTCTGAGCTGCTTCCATTGGCCCAGGGGTGTCCAGGTGTGTGCCCGCCTGCAGCAGTTTCTGGAGTGGGCCCGGAGCGCCGGACTTGGAGCACCTGCTGAGCGCTTCTTCAGGAAGCTTTCCTGCACCCTGCATCTGCTGGCCACTCCCAGTGCCCAGCTCGTCCAGGTAGGAGGGCACCAGGGGACAAGGGCAGAGAAGGGCATGCATGCGCTGACTCTAGGGTCACTGGCTCATGGAGTTGCTTACCTCCTCAACTGTCCGCACCCACACCAGGCTGGATAACCCCATGGGTGCTATGGGCAATTCATGGGCTCTGTGTTGGTCACTCTGTGTGGCAAAGGGTGCTCTGTGGTGTGACCAAGATGAAGGACCCGAAGAGGAAGACATGACCTCTGTTCCCCCACTGGGCCCAGTCTAATCAGACAGATGGGTAGAGTGAGTCAGAGGGCTCAGCTCACAGTGGCTGCTGTCAAGAGCCTGGGCGGTCAGAAGTTTCTAGAAGCTGGGACAGTCCCAGCCCAAAGCCCACCCAGAAACTCAGCCTCATTCCACACCCATGAAGAACTCACAACACAGATGTAAAGAAGTTGGTCTTCCCCTAGAGCAGGAGTTCTCAACCTTCCTAATGCTGAGACCCTTCAATACAGTTCCTCAGGTTGTGATGACTTCCAGCCATAAAAGTATTTGTGTCGCTACTTCATAACTGTAATTTTGCTATTGCTATGAATCAGAACGTAAGTAGTTTTGGAGACAGAGGCTTGCCAAAGGGATTGCAACCCACAGGTTGAGAACCCCTGCCCTAGAGCCACCCAGTCAGCCCTGTGGGTGACTTGCTTCATCTTCAAGTTCATAGTCATTCCCGCCATAGCAGTAGGGAACCAAGGGCTCCTCCTCCTCCCACCACTCCTGCACCTTCTTCCTCAGAGCATTCGCCCTGATGGCTAATGAAACTGCAATGGTTTCTTCTCCTGTGTGGAAACCACTGACCTTGTCCTGAGCTGGTGAACATCCATGAGGGACTGTGGGTGGAGCAGTCCAACATAAAATCTGCCCTCTGGTGTCCGGGGACGTGGGTTAAAAGCTCACTGGGTCACATAGCTTCATTGTTCAGACCCAGGCAAAGCCCTGGGCAGGCTTAGGACAGCCAGCAGATCAAAAGGAGTAGTCCCACCAGATGTGGTGGCTCATGCCTGTAGTCCCAGCGCTCTGGAGGCAGAAGCAGGGGGATTGTTGCAAGTGTGAGGCTAGCCTTACATAGTGAGTTCCAGGCCAGCCTGGTCTATATGTGGAGATATTATCTTTAAAAAAAAAAAAAAAAAAAAACCTAAAGAAAAGATACCTTTCTGCAGTATCTCACACCTGTGTCTCGGCATCACTGACATTGATGACAGTGGCTGCTGTTTGTCACTGAGGCAGCTCTGTCACCCTGCTGCCCTGCAGTTGGCTGAGTGGGCAGAACTGCATCCCTTCTGTGGAAGGCAAGGCTGAGGTCACACCATGAGTGTGCAGTGGAGCTGAGCTCCAGACATGGCTCCTTGTGCTTTTAGAGTTCTTTACTTATTTGTGTATGTTTGTGCGTGCACACGCCTGTACCACAGCGGGTGTGTGGAGTTCACAGAACAACTTACTGGAGGCAGTTCTCTGCTTCCACCATGGCAAGAGCCTTTTTAACGTGCTGACCCATTCCACCAGGCCCAGGAGCTCTGCTTTACATGGGTTCACAATGTTGGTTTTGAAACGGGTTAATTTTTTTTTTTTCCATCATAAAGTGAAAACTGCACCATAGAAAACTCAGGTGCCTAGGCATGGCTGGCAGCTAGAACATGGGAATTCAGTTTGCTTCCTCCTAAAATATCACTGCTTTAAGGTAACTATTGCTGGGATGAAGCACCATGACTGTCTTAGTCAGGGTTTCTATTCCTGCACAAACATCATGACCAAGATGCAAGTTGGAGAGGAAAGGGTTTATTAGGCTTACACTTCCATGCTGCTGTTCATCACCAAAGGAAGTCAGGACTGGAACTCAAGCAGGGCAGGAAGCAGGAGCTGATGCAGAGGCCATGGAGGGATGTTCCTTACTGGCTTGCTTCTCCTGGCTTGCTCAGCTTGCTCTCTTATAGAGCCAAAGACTACCAGCCCACAGATGGTACCACCCACAAGGGGCCCTCCCCCCTTGATCACTAATTAAGAAAATGCCTTACTGCTGGATCTCATGGAGGCATTTCCTCACCTGAAACTCCTTCCTCTGTGATAACTCCGGCTTGTGTCAAGTTGACACAAAACCAGCCAGTAAAATGACCAAAACTACTTGGGGAGGAGAAGGTTTATTTGACTTACACTTCCATATTACTTTTTATCATTGAAGGAAGTCAGGACAGGAACTCAAACAGGGCAGGGACCTGGAGGCAGAAGTTGATGCAGAGGCCATGGAATGGTGCTGCTTACTGCCTTGCTCTTCGTGGCTTGCTCGGCCTGCTTACTGATAGAACTCAGAACCACCAGCCCAGGGATCACTAATCACTAATTAAGAAGATGCCCTACAGTTGGATCTTAAGCAGACATTTTGTCAGTTGAGGTTCCTCCTTTCAGATAACTCTAGCTTGTATCAAGTTGACGTAAAGACTAGACAGAATAATCACTAAGCATTTCTATTTTCCTTAGCAGTGCTGGTAATGGAACCTAGGACCCTGTGCATGCTAGACAAGTGTTAACCACTGAGCCACACCCCATCCCCTCACTGGGGGATTCTAGGCAGGGGCTCTACCACTGAGCCATGCCCCCAGCCCCTCACTGGGGGATTCTAGGCAGGGGCTCTACCACTGAGCCACGCCCCCAGCCCCTCACTGGGGGATTCTAGGCAGGGGCTCTACCACTGATTCACACCCCAGTCCCTCACTGGGGGATTCTAGACAGGTGCTCTACCACTGAGCCACACCCCTAGCCCCTCCCTGGGGATTCTAGGCAGGGGCTCTACCACTGAGCCACACCCCAGCCCCTCACTGGGGGATTCTAGGCAGGGGCTCTACCACTGAGCCACGCCCCTAGCCCCTCACTGGGGGATTCTAGGCAGGGGCTCTACCACTGAGCCACGCCCCTAGCCCCTCACTGGGGGATTCTAGGCAGGTGCTCTACCACTGAGCTACACCCCAGTTCCTTACTGGGGGATTCTAGGTAAATGTTACCACTGAGCCACACTTCCAGGACCTTGAGGCAGGTGCTGTACCACTGAACCATGCTGCTGGCCCTCTAGAGATTAGTAAGTACAGTCCTCAGATGGAGTGGCCTGGAGTGAACCTACCCTTTTTCAGAGAGCAACTCGCATATAGCCAGATGAAATTCAAAGTCCTCTGGTTGAAGGACTAGAAAACCACTGAAGAAACAGAGGCACGCATCCACAGTAGGGAACCACAAAGAGCTGAATCTGCCTGCTGGACCCACATAAGTGGAAGCGTGCGTACACACACACACACACACACACACACAACTAAAAAAAATAATAAAAGGAAAATGATGGGCTAGGCATGTAGATCAGTGGTAAAGTACTTGCTTAGCTCATGCAAGATCCTGGGTTCCAGTCAAGGTCTTCACTCATGAGTTGCTTTGCATGGACAGTCTGTCCTGGTCCTTCTGTATGTAAGAAGCTGTAGCACTGGGAGTGAGTCTCGAGAATGAGCCACAGCTGACCAGTACTTCCTGTTGACTTGGAGTCTGTGAAGCAGAGCTCATGCTTTGGGCTTCTGGGCTCATGTGGAAACCCTCAGTGGTGGCTAGAGAGGCCTCTGAGTGGTTAACTGATCATTAATTGGCTCCAGGTTGCTCCTGGGGCTGATATCAAGGACGTTCATTTGAGAAAAGCCATCACCTTGTACATTTTAGATTCGTGCAGTGCCCCCCCCCCGTGTGTGTGTATGTGTGTGTGTGTGTGTGTGTGTGTAGGCCAGAGGACAGACAGTCTTGAATGTCATCCCTCAGGTGTCTTTTACCTTTTGTCTGAGACAGCATGTTTCCTTGGCCTGGCACTTTGCCGGCTAGGCTAGGCTGGCTGGTCAGTGAACTCCAGTGATCTGTCTGTCTTTCCCAAAGCTAGGATTCCAGGCACCGCACTTGGCTGTTACATGGGTTCTGGTACTGGGCCATCTCCCCATCCAGGCTCTGTGTGGTCTCTGAGTAAGGGCGACTCCTTGGCTCTCAGCTGGTCCAGTCTGCTCAGCTTGATGCCTGCCCTTCCTTCCCACACTGAGTTCTGGAGCTGAATGGGACCCGGAGGCCACTGTGAAGACAGCTGGCCCAGGTCCCTGGTGGACCTCTGTGGGATGTGACAAGTGACAAGCGTGCTCTACCAAAAGCCAGGTCTTGCTGTCCACACAGAGTCCATCCATGTTCTTTGCAGTCATCACTTCTAAACCCTCTCCAAAGAAAATATCCTTAGCCTGAGGGTTTTATTCAAATAGTTCTCAGACTAGCCAGCAAAAAGCGACTGCAAAGGAAAAAAGATTATTTTTGTCCTCATGAAAGTAAGAGAAAAATTGTGTTCATTAATAATAATGTGTCTGTAAATAAGATGTCAAGGACGTTTCTGGGGGCCTGGCACGGCGATGCCCACTTAGCGATTCCCGTACTCTGGAGGCTGAGGCAGGACGATCATGAAGTCAAGGTCAGCCTGAGCTTCATGAGGGGACCCTGTCCTTTTGAAAGAGTTGGGTAAAGATCCATCTTTATCTCATGTCTGTGTGTCCTTATAAAGGAGTGAATGCTATGTGTTGCAGGCACCCACAGAAGAGGGTGCTGGTTCCCCTTGGACTAGACTTCCTGCTGGTTGTGAGCCGCCTGATGGGGGTACTGGGAACCGAACCTGGTTCGTCTGGAAGAGCAGCAAGCACATTTAACTGTTGAGGCATCTCTTCAGCCCCATTAATGTTTTTAAAATTACACTTATTGTATGATTGATTGAGTGTATGTGGGCAGGCACGTGTACATGTGGAGGTCAGAGGACAACTTGCAGGAGTTCGTTCTCTCTCCACCGTGTGGGTCTTAAAGAGCTTCCACTCACGTCACCGGGTGGCAGGCGCCTTTACCCGCTGAGCCATCTAACTGCTTCAGGACCCCGTCTGAATAAACAAAACCAAGCAAGAATTCTTGTAAACTAAAACCACAGGAGCAGAATTGAAAAGGACAGGGTGCAAAGTCCAGAGTGAAGGAAATCTTCCTCTGAGTGCTCCCCAAACACCAGAGAGGAGGACACAGACAGAGGAAGAGCCCTGAGGAGGGGTGGGGGGGGGGGAGATGTGATCATGGCTAGTTCCGGTTCCCTCCCTGACAACCTGGGACATACCACGGAAACAGGTGGGAGACATCAAAAGGAAACAGCCCCCCCACACACACCTTGGACTTGAGGGTTGTATGGCGGGATTGCCAGGAAGAGTGTGGCCCTGGGGTCAGTTCCTGTCCCGCCCCCAACAGCTCTGAGGCTCTAGCTGTCCCTGGGGCATAGACTCTGGATGGCCGCAGCACAGGCCTGTGGCTGTTGGCAGGGAAATCAAGACAGAGAGAGGAAGAAAAGAGAGGTGAAGCTAAGGGCAGAGAGGCTGTGGTGGGAGGTAGCAGACTGTCCCTACCCTGACCCAAAGGGACTTTACCAAGAACCTTGGCGCTGTAGACAGGGACAGCCTAGAGCCTCGGGTAGAACAGAACCAGATATGACTCGGAGAAGGGAGATTTCTTAAGAGCCACAAGTCTGAATCTCCTGGCCAGGAATCCTGGGCCCGCTGAGCTGCCGGAAGGGAGCCAGGAAAAGAGGCAGCCAGCTGGAAAAGGGAGCACAGCCAGGGAGCCGGGTGACATTTCTGGTTTTGTTTAGTTCCTTGTTAGCCTAGGCTGGCTTCAGACTGCTATGTAGCCCAGGCTGGGCTACAACCCCTTATCCTCCTGCCCTCACCTCCTGAGAGCGCTGGGCTTACAAGTGGGCACCACCTTTGCCTCTCTGCTTTGTCTTAAGAGAGCCTTCCCTACCCTGAGCCCAGTCACTCACAGCATCTAGGGGCCGGACTGGTTTCTGCCTTCCCCAGGGCCCACATGCTTACTCGCTCTCCTCCATCCCTCCTTTGCTCCCTTCTCTCCATTCTTCCTGGGGGTCTTGAGTCGGGGTCTTACTTTGTAGCCCAGAGCTGCCTCATCACTGTGGGTAGGTGTCCAGTGTGGTGTCTTCTGCCCCGCCCCTTCCCAGACCCGCTGTCTGCACTGCCCCCACCTGCTCTCCCCTGGAGCGAAAAGATGGGTTTGGGGCTAGAGCCCTGCCTGAGGAGGGCTCTCCCTGAGTCTGTGGGCAGGGGACTGCCTCATGCTCCTGGAGACCTTCGACTTGAGCTCCTTATCCCCAGATGAGCTGGGCCACCCTGCGGGTCACATTCCCTGCCCTGAATCCTGCTCAGCTGCACCGGCTGCTGACCCAGTACCAGCTGGCCTCAGCCATGGGCCCTGTGAGCGCTTGGGAGCCAGGAGCCCAAGACAGCCCTGAGGCCTTCCAGTCAGGTGAGCCTTCCCAGTGGCCAAGCCGAAGGGGTGGGTGAGTGGGAATGGGGGGTTGAGGGTGGAGACCCCCAAGCTCCAGCTCAGAAAGCACCAGAGCAGCCCACTGAGGTGGGAGCACAGGAGCCCCTGCCACCAAGCGCCTTCACCCAGGATCCTACTGTGCTGCCCCCCAATCTCAGAGTCCGTGTCCCTTCTGCTCCTGGGGCTTCAGACTGGGACTCAACTGGCACCCAGCTGGTCAGGAAATGAACAGCAGGGTAAGGTTACAAAGCCTCTGGAGACATTCCTCAGCTCAGAGCACACATACTGTTTACACACATGTGCATACCCTGGTGGAGCAGCAGAGGTATACAGACAGACAGACAGACAGACGTGCACTTACATTTCAATTTGTAAGTTATACATATCTTCCTTTATAAACATATATCCACAATGTGTAAACAGAAAGTACAGGTTGGTTGGCAGTAGGCTGTGGGTGTGCATAAGGCTTCCACTGACGTCCTGTTATCTGGCCACCACTGGCTGGGCTGGGCACAGAGGATGCCTCTAAACAGTACCCCTGGGTCTACTTGATCCCATTGGGTCCCTCCTAAGTCACAGATTTGTATCAGAACCCTCCCCTCCCCCATGTTCAGGCTCTGTGCTGCTGGGAGCTCAGAGCTGGCATCGCAGAAAGGGTCCCATCTCCATCCCCATCCAGGACCTGCACGTATTAACGTCCCAGTGTATACATGCGTGTGTCCCAGTGACATACGGGTGTATGGAGGGGCGGTGTCTGCCAGGCTAAACGGCTTAGTTGGGATTCAGAAGAGAAGAGACTAGGCTGGGACTCAGCCTGCCAGAGGTCCTCCATGGGTGGGCGAGGACCTAAGGTGGAGGGAGGAGAGGCCAGGTCCTAGCAGCCTCCCCCCTCCCCCACTCCCCTGTAGAGGACATCCTGGAGTCCTATGAAAACCCGCCGCCCATCGTTCTGCCGAGCCAGGGCTTCCAGGTGGACCTGGGGGCCGACTGCGTGGAGGACAGTATCTACCAGCACCTGCTCTACATCCGCCACTTCCTGTGGGGGCTGCGGGGCCAAGCTAGCCCTGACAGTGGGCCTGCCCAACCCGAGGGCATCGAGGTAGAGTGGGTCAGGGATGTTGGGCGGGGCTGAGTCACTCAGAGCAGCCTGTGGCCTGTAGCCTGAGCTGAACTGAGACAACCTCTCACTGCCTGTTGCCAGAAACAGGCCCTGGTTGTCTAGCGTGAGCTGGGGGATGCAGCAGGTAGCCTGAGACAGGTCTCGGGTCTGTTTGATGGGCTGGGCCCATATTCTCCTAGGTGGCTTGTCTGTCTCTCTCTCACAGGGGGGCCGCCATGGTGCCTGGTCCATCCCCTCCTCTGGGCCTCAACGTTTGTCCACCTTCTCTTCCCAGGGCCTGTACCACACAATTCCTGAGGGGCATCTGGAAGGCCATGGCTGCCCCCTGGCTAACAGGGACCCAGGCAGAGGAGCTGCTGAAACTGCTCCTGGCCATTCTCTTCCTGTCACTGGAGCTCCCCGGGCACAGGGTCCCCCTGGAAGACAGCCTACCCGAGGGGACCGCAGGGGCTCCCAGGCTGGCTCTCTGCACACTGACTCCTCCTGCCTGCTCACTCCTCCCAGCACACCACTGGGCCTGGAGCCTGGAGGCCCCACCTGGCCAGAGCCCAGCGGCCTCTGTGGAAAAGCACTCCTTGACGGGCAGAGGAATGGACCAGGTCTTCCTGGGGCGGTACTAGAAGGTGAGACCTGGTCCGCTCACGATTGGGTAGTGGACCCTTCCTTGTGACTTGATAGCAGGTCTCCTTGGGCAGCTCTGTCAGCCAGTGCTGTGTCCAGAGCATGCTCCTTAGTGCCTGTTCGGGGACAGTACTGGTAGATGGGTACATCTGTGCCCCTATGTAAGAGCACGCACAGATGCCTGTGTGTGTGCGCACAGTGAGGCCCACCTGGTCCTATGAGGGCTCTTCATTGTATCCTTGATGGTCCTCAAGTTTGAATGGCTTTGGGCGCTCGGTGGAGCAGGACAGGGCAGCAAGCTACCTCAAGTTCTGAGGCTGGGGCGCAGAACTGTTAGATCAGGCTCTCTCCTGAGGTCCCCACCGAGACACAAGCTCTGTTGTAGAGGCACGGGGCCTTAGGGTGGGCTCTGTTGGGCTGGGGTCTGTGGCAGGGTCTGGGCACAATGGAGACTCAGGGAGGATGGGCTTACAGTGCCATCCTAGTGGCGGGAGGGCGAAGAGGACAGTGTAGAGGTGGCGGCCCTGGTCTCTGGAACACAGCTGGCCTCTGTTGAGTTTGGGCTTGCTGTCATACTCTGTCCCGTGGGTGTCTTCCCGGGCATCCAGGAGCACTTGCCATGCCGTCTGTGAGACATCTCTGTCTTCCTGAGGTCCCCTGTGTGCTGACTCTGGGATGTGTGCTATGCCCCAAGCCCAGTGGCTCCTTCCCCTTCCCCTCTGTCTGCCCAGGAGATGCTGTTCTGGCTGCTGCTGCGCCTCCTGCTGAGACCCCTAGCCCTGGCTCCAACTCGGAGGACTTCTGCTACGTGTTCATGGTGGAGCTTGAGCGAGGCCCCTCAGGGCTGGGGATGGGCCTGATTGATGGGATGGTGAGGACCCTGGACCTCTGGACCTCAGCGCCCCCTCCTCCCCGTTCTTGCAGACTCTACAGTGAGCATAGTCTAGGCCAGTGAGAGATGCCCTGATGGTCTCATAGGCCTGCCTTTCGGGGCACTGATGGAGCCCAGTGCTTTCCCGTGGAACACACTAGGACCATAATTTGTGACCTGGCTAGGTCCAGGCTTGGGCCCCACAAGTTCACAGGTTGGGGGTGGGGTACAAGGTCTTTCTGGGGAGAGCGTGTGTCAGCACCAGCAGCATCTTGAGGCCCCTGCTTCTTCCCAGCACACACCTCTGGGGGCCCAGGGACTCTACATACAGACCCTGCTTCCTGGGAGCCCCGCGGCATCTGATGGACGGTTGTCACTGGGGGACCAAATCCTGGAGGTGAACGGCAGCAGCCTGATAGGTGTCAGCTACATGAGGTATGTGCCACACCTGGCCTGAGATGCAGGCCTAGCCAGGGAGGTGAGGGATACCTGTAGGCTGGTCCTGCATCCTGGGGAGGGAGAGGCAGGGGCTGGGGCTGTCGCTGCTGCTCCCATCTCTGCCAGCCTCACCTCTTTCCTTGATTTCAGGGCGGTGGACTTGATCCGACACGGAGGCAAGAAGATGCGATTTCTGGTTGCCAAGTCTGATGTGGAAACGGCCAAGAAAATCCGCTTCCGCAAGCCCCCTTCCTAATCGACCAAAGGACCCTACAGTGCCCCCCAGCCCCTCACACCCCAGTCCAGCCAATCCTGAGTTGTGAAGTTGACTGAGTGAGTCCCTGTGTTGTGGCCTCACGTTGAGGACACCTGTTGATAGTGTGCATCTTAGTGTATATTTATTTATATGACAGATGACACTAAGTTGTGACATTTCCTACAGATCTTTTATGTTTAAAGACTTTAATGGAGAATTTAAATTCAATAAACTATCTTTTGTATTCTTAGAGTGGGGATGTAGGATCTGCGCTGTGACAGAGCACATGGGTAACACTGAGGGAAGCCAGGGGCTCCAGTAACAGCCTCCCTGCCCGGCCAGCAAGGAGAAGCTCTGAGTGCCTCTAGTGTGGGTGTAATGGATATAGGTCCCAACTGCCCCACTCCCCTGCTCTTGAGTCTGGGGATTGCACCCAGGGGTCTTAATATGCTAGGCAGGGGCTCTACCACTGAGCCACGCCCCCAGCCCCTCCCTGGGGGATTCTAGGCAGGGCTCTACCACTGAGCCACATCCCCAGCCCCTCCCTGGGGGATTCTAGGCAGGGCTCTACTACTGAGCCACACCCCAGCCCCTCCCTGGGGGATTCTAGGCAGGGCTCTACTACTGAGCCACACCCCAGCCCCTCACTGGGGGATTCTAGGCAGGTGCTCTACCACTGAGCCACGCCCCCAGCCCCTCCCTGGGGGATTCTAGGCAGGGGCTCTACCACTGAGCCACGCCCCCAGCCCCTCCCTGGGGGATTCTAGGCAGGAGCTCTACCACTGAGCCACGCCCCAGCCCCTCACTGGGGGCTTCTAGGCAGGGGCTCTGCCACTGAGCCACACCCCCAGCCCCTCTTTTTATATTTTGTTTTGCAGCATTCTCACTGAGTTAGTTACCCAGGTTGGCCTTGAACTTGCTCTGTAGCTCAAGCAGACTGTGAGCTTTCTACCTTCCTGTCTCTGTCTCTGAGCAGCTGGGGTTACCAGACCTGCTCCCTCAAGCTAGGCTATGGATGGGATTACTTGAATGACCCTCTGCCCAAGGACTGCGGCTTTTTTGCAACCAGGAAATAAGAACCACGAGTCAGTGTGGTCCTTTCTTTGAGGCTGGGTCAGGGCCAGTGTGGAGCTTTACTGTGGAGGAGGTAGTCCAGGGCGCTCCCTGTCACTGCGGGCCTGCTTCAGCCACCTGAGTTCTGGGCCCACAGTGTGAACCCCCGTGCCTGTCTCCATCAGTTAAAATTACATCGCATAGTTTCTCCTCCAAAGTAAGGGTCTACAACCTGGAGAAGACTAGATGGTCAAGCTGATGTCTCCTTGGGCTCGAACCAGCCTTGTGCCCTCTCTCCCTGCTGACGTGACCCTCCTCTTCCCCACTTGTCACTGATCACAAGTAGGTGTTTGAACACTAATACCAAGCTGGGGGCCCAGCTCCCCGACCCACATCCATTTACACTGTTGGGAAGCCAGTTCCTTCTCCAGCCAGGGGCTGGTGTGCTGTGATCATGGCTGGCACGTGCCCACACTGGGTGCGACAAATGTGGCCGTGCTGTACATCTTTAGCAGGGTCAGTGGCTCTGTCCATGTGCTCGGTGTGCACAATCTTCATCTTTTAAAAGAATTTGGTATGTGTGCGTCTGTGTGTGCCTGTGTGTATCTGTGTGTGTGTCTGTGCCTCTGTGTGTGTGTGTGTGTGTGTGTATCTGTGTGTGTGTCTGTGCCTCTGTGTGTGTGTGTGTGTGTGTGTGTGTATGTGTGTGTGCAGGTGCACAGGTGACCCAGCACGTGTTGAGGGACAGGGACAACCTCAGATAGCAGCCCTCCCCTTCCCCTTCCTTCAGTCTCTTTCTTGTTGTGTGCTGCCTGCCGTGTGCATCAGGCTTGGCGGCCTGAGAGTCTCCGGTATTCTCCTTTCTCTCCTGCCCATCTCACTGTCGGCGCAGGAGGATTACAGACACATACATGTGCTACTGTAGCTCTAGGTAGGGTCTGGGAATTCGAACTCAGGTCCATATATATGCTTATATGGACTTTACCCCCTGAGCTCTCTCTCTAGCCCGAAGTCCTCATATTTTTAACAGGAATAGAGAGGTTCTTGGTACAAAGGGGTCCCAGGCAGCTGCAAACAGTCCTCACATGAATCTTTGTGGAGGGCACAGGCCTGGATTGGCCCTATTACTTACTCTCACGCTTCTCTATGCTGCCCCCTCCCGGTTGCCACAAGGAGCTGCAATGCATCTACTGCAGCTTCCCACCTGCTGCTGTGGCTGCATGTCTCCACTCAGGTTGCCACAACTCGGTGATGCCCAGGATGCTCGACAAAGTATATATTTAAAGATCTTACTACATTTTTATTGACTTATTTTGCGTGCATGGAATGGGGGTGGTGAGGTACGCATGCATGCATGCCGTGGGTGGGGTGCACGAGGAGATACAGAGGACAACCACGGGAGTCAGGCTTCTCTCCACCACATAGGTCCTGGGACATCACCTCAAGTCTGCAGGCTCGGCATAGGAGCCTGGAACCACCGAGTCATCTTGCTGGCCCCAATATCTGTTTTTTCAAGATTCGTTTGATTTATGTGTATGTGTGTGCTTGCATGAGTTTGTGGGTCCTGTTCACATTCAGGAGCCCGCAGCGGCTAGAAGAGGTGACAGAACTGCAGCTGATCACGTTACATGTGACTGCCATGTGGGTGCTGGGAACCAAACCCGGGTTCTTTCCAAGAGCAGTAAGCACTCTTAGCCACTGAACCATCTACCCAGTCTCCTGTCCCTACATTTGTTTTTGAAAGGACATTTAAAATTCATGGCTTCATCCAGAAGAAATGCTTACAGCCCAGAACAGAGAGGTGCAGCTGGTGCGGGGTCTGATTCCTGGGCTCACCCCTTCTTCCTTTGGTCACAAGCCCCATGCTGGGGAGCAGAGTAGGGGACCCCACATTCCTGCAGACACCGTTGGAAGAATGCCGGCAGGAAGTCTTCTGAAATAAGCCAGCATGGCCTTGTTCAGGCAGCACAGTGAGGAGCTAGATTAAGGGATGCCTGCTGGACACAGAAAAGAATTCAGTTCTTCAAATAACTCAGAATAGTGTTTAGGGTTAACCGGTGGTGCAGATTGCACAGACTGGGGGCTCGCAGGGAGATAGAGTGTCACCACCATTGCAGCTCTGATCCTGGATAGTGGGCTTCTTGGTGCTTGTTATTTAGCAATTCATAAAAGTGAAAGAGCACAGTACAGGAGCTAAAGCTCAGTCAGCCAAGCATAAGGAGACATTCTCATCCTTGATCTAAAAGCACAATACTGAGTGCCTATAACCCCAGTGCTGGTGTGTGTGTGTGTGTGTGTGTGTGTGTATTCCCGTCCTGGTGTGTGTTGGTGCCTGAGTGTGCTGATTTGTGTTGGCATGTTAGTGTGTATGTGTGTGTGTGTTCTGGTGTGTGTATGTGTGTTCTGGTGTGTGTTGGTGCCTGTGTGTGTGCTGGTGTGTGTGTGTGTGCGCGCGCTCTGGCTTCAGTGAAAGACCCATGTCTCAAAAAAAAAAAAAAAAAAAAGTAGTTTCAATTGCACAATATGCCAAGTGTCACAGATCCTGGAACTCTTGAGTCCTAACGAGGATGTCTCCATCAAATTCCTCCCCTCAGGGCTCAGGAAACTCTGCTGAAGAGGTGGCAGAAAGATTGTAAGAGCCAGAGGGGATGAATGACACCTAAGACTGCCTTCCAGACACAACAGGACTGACACACACATGAACTCACAGACTGCGGCAGCATTCGTGGGCCCTGCACAGATCCAAGTCAGACAGGTCCCAGCGCTGAGATGAGGAAGTAGACTCCAGCTCCCACCCCCAACCAAAAAACCAGCTCCAATTAACAACCATTCACAAAGAAAAAATCAGTTTCTTCAAGGGAGCCTCTTTGGGTACACAAACCGCACTTACTGGTAGGCCCCATGCCCAGCAGCTAACAGATGGCTAACAGACTCCCAGGTATTTTCTGAGATCTCATACTGCTTTGCTTGGGTACTCTGCCCCCTTACTGGTCTTTTTGCTTGTTTGTGTGTGTGTCTGCATTTGTATGTGTTTCTACTTTCTGAAAAGTATCTTTCCCCCCCCCTTTTGTTCGTTTTTTAAAATCCTTGTTCGTCTTTTTCTATTCGCCTGCTTGTTTTCTTAAGAGAGAAAGATGTAAGTTGGAAGGGTAGGGGGTGGGTGGATCTGGGCGGAGATGAGGGAGGGGAAACTCATCAGAATAAACTATGAAAGTAACTATTTTCATTAAAACAATAAAATTATTTAAAAATATAAGGTTTTTTGATGGGATGGGTCAATGGGTAGGAGGACTTGCTGCAGAGCAGCTGATAACCCGAAAGCAATCCCTAGGGCAGAACAGACTCAAAATCTGTCCTTACCTCCACGCATGCGCTGCCTTGGCACGCATGCGCACACCCCCTTCCAAGGAGACCTTAAGAAAATGAATTTCAATTAGGTGGAGAGCAACTGAGGAAACCACTCTGCATCAACATCCAGCCTCTGCACTGCAGCCACACACACGTGCACATACTTAAACACACATGTGCAGACAAAGTCATACCACATACTAAAACCATGGCGTGTGTGCATGTAGGTCGTCAAGCATTCACATGAAAGGCGATTACAACAGTACTAAAGGCAGCTGTGGAGATAGATGTCAAAGCTTCACCAGCCCCATGGGAGCCTGGGAGCCCAGGCTATCCTCTAGCCAGATGAAGGTGGTAAAAGTGTAAATACCTGTGTAACCCTCATCCCCGCTGACCTCTGAGAGTAGAGTCGCCAGGGCAGCCCCTGCCATCTGAGTGGGCACTTAGCTTTGCCTGGTGCCCACCAAAAAGAGGGCAGTGTGTTTTCAAACACCTCTGGCTTTGTCTGTGCTGGCATGGCTTTATCAACTCTGTGCAGTGCTCAGTGGAGCCATCTCAATGCTCCCTGTGACCGAAGGGTGCCAAGGTTCTGGGCTGCGGAGATGGTTCAGTGGTTAAGAGCACTGAGGACCTGGGTTCAATTCCCAGCACATGGTGGCTCACAGCCTTACAACCCCAGTTCCAGTGAGTCTGATGCTCTCTGACCTCTGCATGCAAAACATGCACATGGTGCGCTGACATGCATGCAGGCAAAGCACACTCACATAAAGCAAAAGGTGAATTTTCTTTAAACCACCAATGTTCCTGACTGAAGAGCAAGGCAAATGCCACTGTTATAGGGGAGACTGCCCTCAAAGGGAACAGCTGGAACTCTCTGAGCACATCTGTCCATGCCCAGCTCAGGGAGGGAAGTTTAGGCAGGGCATAGCAGGCCTCCTGGAAAAAGCAAGTTTTCCTGAACATGAGGCCCACGTGGGCTTTAGTATCCCTGTGGCCTCGGCAGGAGCACTCCACGTAGCCATAGACCTCAGCTGGAGCCCAAATTCAACTTTTCCTTAAGGAGCTCCAGCCCCAATTCAGAGCCCAGAGGCAGAAAACGAAGGGTGGAGCCGTGGGTGGGGTCAAAGGCGTGCGCAATAGACTGGTGAGGTAGCACCATCTGGTGGCCATGTTCTGTCAGTACCTGAGCAGTTCCTGCCCAGGACTCAGGAAAACTGCAAAAAAGGGCCCTTCAGCCTTGAGCACCAGCATGAAACCTTGACGCTTCTGTGCAGGACTTCAGGAGCACATTAAGAGTCCCCCGAGTCTAGCCTTCCCAAATCCCCACATTAGGAAACAACACAATTAGGCAAACACCACTGCAGGTGGACCCTCATGAATACACCTTGGGTTTTATTTAGCTTTTAAAATGTCGTGTGATCAAGGCATGGCATGCATTCCGAGAGTTGGCTCTTGCCTTCTGGCTCGTTCTTCCAATGTTCTAGCAAGCTTTTGAGCTTTGAATGGATGCTCTGTCTCCACAGGTGGGCACACACCATGGTACGTGGCTTTACACATGAGATCTAGGGGTCAACCCTGGGTCATCAGGGTTACATGCCAAGGCCTTTTATGTGCTGAGTTGTCTTCCAGGCACAATTTCTTTTGTAGCCCAGGCTGCACTCCGTTACCTAGCCGAGACTGGCCTTGAACATCTGCCCTTCCTGCCTCCACCTGCCCAGTGCTGGGATTATATATAGTCTGCATCATCACGTCTGGGGTTACATTGGGGATTAAACTCAGAGCTTTGTGGCATAGCTTCAGCTCCAGGGGATGTTATTTCTGTCACAGCCAGGACACAGGAACCAAACACGAGACCCTGGGATTTTCCTCTACAGAGTACAGGGTGGGAAGGGCAGTAGGCCAGGCTCCAGACCATGGTCAGGCTCCGAGGCTCTCTCCCAGCCTGAGGAAGGTCTGGGCTATACATAGCATTGGAAGGTTTATTTGGGAGCAGGCAAAATGGCTCAGTAGGTAAAGGCGCTTCTTGCTGAGCCAGGCAACCAGCCAGGACCCACATGGCTGAAGGAGAGAACTGACTACCAAAAGCTGTCTCCTGGTCTCCCTGTGTGCAAGCACCCACACACAAATATTTTATTTATTTACTTATTTGTTTTTTTTGTTTTGTTTTTTTTTTTTTTTTTTTTTTTTTTTCTCGAGACAGGGTTTCTCTGGCTGTCCTGGAACTCACTCTGTAGACCAGGCTGGCCTCGAACTCAGAAATCCACCTGCCTCTACCTCCCAAGTGCTGGGATTAAAGGTGTGCGCCACCACTGCCCGACTCACACATAAATATTAAATAATTCTTTTTTTTTTTTTTTTTTGAGACATGGTTTCTCTGTGTAGCCCTGGCTGTCCTGGAACTCACTCTGTAGACCAGGCTGGCCTCAAACTTAAGAGATCCACCTGCCTCTGCCTCCTGAGTGCTGGGATGAAAGGTGTGCGCCACCACTACCAAGCATAAATTTTTAGTTTCTTTTTCCTGTGCTGCTCCCTGCCCCCAAGTCCAGAAGTGAGTAACAGCAGCAGGCAGACCAGGCATTCTGCTCAGCCTAGGAAGTAACACTCAGTCACCTATCAGCTGCTCAAGGCTGACTGTGGCCGGCCAGAGAGACCAGCGGGATGACTCATACCAGGGGCTGGTGAGCCCATCCTGACAGTCATGGCCACCTTGCTCCCCATTCCTCACGAGTCAGCCAAGCCTGCAGCTCAGCTCTAATACTGCTGACAGCCCAGGCTCTTAAGCTGTAGCTACTGTTCAGGTGGTGACTGTCCCTTCAACCTGGCAAGAGGCCAGCCTCCTTCTCCACCAGTCGGCTGACCATACGCAGGGCCAGAGGCAGGGCCACGTTGGTGTCTCTGTGGTAGCGGGGCTGGCACACGCCCACGGTGGGTGTGAATACAAACTGGGCCACACTGGGCATCTTCAGTAGGGTTAGCAGCTCTGTGGCCCGGGTCCGGATGGATTCTGCGTCCTCCTCATTGTGCACACAGCTGGTGGCTGGGTTCTGGCCCAAGGTCCGCATTTTTGACAGGAACAGCGACACCCTGGGAAAAAGAGGGTCTCAGGTCCTTTGCTCCCAAGGATCAATCCTCCAAAGCACCCAAACAGCTGCCCTCCATGGGTTTCCATGCTTCCTAGCGGGATACCTTGGGATCAGGTCTTGGCTCCGGGAGGCTAGCTTGGTCAGCGTGGTCATGAGTGCAGCAACCACCTCTGGGGGACAGCAGGGCAAGTCGGCTGAGGGGCGGGACTGGGTGACTTCAAACAGCAGGGCTTCCAGGGCTTCAAAGAACTTGTTGATCTGCTCCGCTGTGCACCTCTTGTCGTAGGTCACCGACAGGTACTCACCAATGGCCCACACCTAAGCCCGGAGCAGAGGGTCAGCACGCACCGGGGCTTCCTGTCTGACGGTGGGAGGGTGGCTGTGCGCTTACCACACACGTGAACATGCTGGCTCGGCTGCGGATGCTGCTCACGCTCCCCACGAACTCCAGAAGCTCTCGTGACAGCTCCACCACCAGCGATGGCTTCAGCTTACACAGCTCCAGGAGCTGGGAGCTCAGCACCCTGTGAGGAGAGCGGAAACCCTGGGAGGCTGTGTCCTCAGGGCAAGCCCCAGCTTACCCAACGGGAGCAGGAGAGCCAGGAACACCTGGCTGAAGTCAGGAAGGTAAAACCTGCCGCCCATAGGGAGCCTTTCACTCCACTGGGGACATGACTGCCTGAATCCAGGCTAGTTAAGAGTGAGGTAGGAGGAAGGCTATGAGTTCTAGGATAGCCTGGGGTGGAGTGTGACCTACCATAAAACTGAAGAGTAGATGGCCTGCCTAGAATCCCCCAGTGAGGGGCTGGGGGCGTGGCTCAGGGGTAGAGCCCCTGCCTAGAATCCCCCAGTGAGGGGCTGGGGGCGTGGCTCAGTGGTAGAGCCCCTGCCTAGAATCCCCCAGTGAGGGGCTGGGGGCGTGGCTCAGGGGTAGAGCCCCTGCCTAGAATCCCCCAGTGAGGGGCTGGGGGCGTGGCTCAGGGGTAGAGCCCCTGCCTAGCACTCAGGTGGCCCTAGGTTTAATCCCCAGGATGGGTGTATGTGTGTGTGAATAAAGCAGTGGTTCTCAACCTGTGGGTCACATATCAGATGTCCTGCATATCAGATATTTGTTATGATTCCTAACAGTAGCAAGATTACAGTCATGAAGTAGCAATGAAATAATGTTATGGTTGGGGGTCATCACAATTTGAGGAACTGTATTAAAGGGTTGCAGCACTGGGAAGGTTGAGAACCACCTCTGCACAGGACCATCTGCAACAGACAGGAGCCAACCCTGAAAGGACACAGAGCATCTCGGAGGAAGAAGCCACTAGGATGCTCTGAATGGAGGAGCAAATGCAGGCCAGGGGAGGAGATGGGAGGAGATGGCAGGATGTAGGGCCAGTACTCAGGCCCCTAGCCCGTGGGCAGGACAGGGGAGGCACAGGGAGCTCATCTGCATGGACCACGGGCACTGTGACCCTGCCAGGGCTGTGAGCCTACCCGTGCACACGGGCCTCATACTGAGGGACTGGGAAGAGGGAGTCACTTCTCTCCAGGAGCAGCAGTGCCAGCTGGTTGATCAGGACCCCGTCGGCAGTCTGGGATCAAGAACAGAAACAGGCTCAGTCTTGAGCAGTGGGCATTGTTACCTTCCACCCTCTGGGAGGAGGGAGGCCACAAAAGAGGAGCCATGACTTGGGGGTGAAGCTCCTTGTCCCCTGCCTGCCTTCCCCAGCACCCTGGGCACTCAGGGCTGGGAGAGGACTCAGAGGCCCCAGCTCCTGCCCTGCAGAGTCTCTTTAGAACCCTGCTCTGTTGCAGGCTGTGGTGATACACGCCTTTAATCCCAGCACTGGGAGACAGACAAAGGCAGGCAGATCTGAGTTTGAGGCCAGTCTGGTCCACGTGGTGAGCTCCAGACTAGCAGGGTTACACAGAGAGGCGGTGTCTCAAAAACAAACGTAAATAAACAAAAGAAGCCCGGTCCTGAGACAAGGCTCTGTCTTGTCTGGCTGAGTGACCCCAAACTGTTCATTCAGTTGCTAGACTACCTCAAGGGGCTCTGTGGGCTTCTAGTCACCTGACCTGTGGACATGCAGCAGGAGGGAAGCACTGGGCTATGGTGGGGTACTGGGACACGTGCTGTTCTGGCTCTACCTTGTGCTCCAGCCTACAGTGTCATGTGCCTGCCCTGTCCTGAGGCTCTGGCTCTTACTCAGAGAAGCTGTGGAGAGTCCAGCAGGACAAACCTCCTTGGGGTCACGGCTGGTGCAGCACACACTGGTCCAGTCCCTCTTCACTATGCAATGTCTATGGAGGAGGGGACCTGGATGGTGGCTCACCTGGGTCACGGCTGAGAAGAAGGCCAGAAGCAGGGTGGGCACCGCCTCCGCGCACTGGGCTACCCGGGCACAGCTAGCCATGGGCTTCAGCACCTGCTGAAGTGGCGTCAGCCTGGGGACACAATGGAGCTGAGTGCCCACAGTTCCTTCCTGAAGGAGGGACACTGTGGCCAGCCACAGGTGGTCATGGTTCACTCACTCCTTGGGATCACATGCTCCGTGGGGCTCCCAGGACAGCAGAGCCAGGGACAGGCCAGCAAAGCTGAACTGGGAGGCCTGCTGACCAGCCTGGTCCTCCCACTTCCCAGAATATGCTAGGCCTTCATTTTCCCAGTTGGATAGTGAACCAAATGAGGGTTGGGTCAATGAGTAGAGCCCAGGGCAGTAGTGATGGGGACCATGGCTGTCTCCTCAGGCTGAGGGTGAGACTATACAGCCCAGTCTCTGGCACTGAATCCCACCTCTGTGTGGAGCCGCTGGCCTTGGTACGAAGCAGGTGCCGGAAGAGTCCTTGGAACTGTGGGTCCTGGAAGGCCTCCAGACAGCTGGGGATCCTGAGGGAGACATCCCAAAGCATCCTTTCCGACGGGGTCTGTGTGGACCTAAGAGACAGAGGCTAAGCTGGGATGCAACTCTTGGCACAAGTCAACTGTAGTTCTGTTTGACCTGATACCGGGGGTACTGGTTATAGCATTACAGGCTCTCTGGGCTGGGGAAGGACTCCCTACAGAACAGCATGGGAGGCTCCCCTTGATGACCATGAATGTGCTGAGGAGCCCAGGGGCTCAGGGCTATTCTGGGCGGATGGCAAATGGCCCAGGGGAGCGGGAGCAGGAAGAAGCAGAACCAGTGCCCGGTTGCATGGGAGGGGACAGAGTGGGCCCACCTGAGCTGTAGGTCCAGGGCAGCAGTCAGACAGGGCAGGTCAAGCAGTGCATGCAGCATCTCCACAGCGGTGCCAGCATCCACGAGAGCTGGGAGGAGTACCACAAACTCAGCTGTGAGAGGCGGGCTGTTCCAAGCCAGGAACTGCGGGGGTACACAATGGCTCAGCAGGCGAGAGGATGCTAGCTGGCCACGCCTCATCCATGGCCTCCTACTGCCCACTCACACCACAGAGACACTCCGTTTAGACAGGGGCACCTGGACCCACCCCACCCCTGTCCTGCCCACAGTGCCTGTGATGACGCTGTCTGTCTTTGGCTATGTTGTAAGGGTTTCCCTTACTTCTGCTAATGTGAGTGTGTATACAGGTGCATACACGGGGTGGAGGCCAAAGGTTGTCTCCGTTTACCACGTGGGTCCCAGGGACAGAACTCTGCCTGCCAGGTCTAGCAGCAAGTATCTTTACCAGTAGAAGTCACCTCTCTGGTCACATTTGCTATTTTATTTTTTCTTTTGGAGCCAATTTTGTGCCGGCATTGAAGGTAGCCATTTCTGAATTACTTGTTTTCTTTAGAAAAAGGACTTAGTTTGGGGGTAGGGAGGTGGCTCGGTCAGTAAGGATTGCTGCACAAGCAGGATCTGTAAGAAGCACATGACAGTGTGCACCCAAAACCCCCGGTGCTGGGGAGGTAGAGACATTACAACTGCCGGGCTGGCCACCCATTCAGCTGGGTGCACCCATGAGCTCCTGGCAAAGTGAGATTCTGTTTCCAAACGGGAGGACATTATTAACATGATGAAAAATGAGGCTCTAAGTTCAAACCCCCAGAAACCACATAAAGCTAAACTGGGCAGCACATGTCTGAGACTCCAGTTCTTACTGTGAGAAGGCATAGATAAGAGAGTCCCAGGAAGGCCACAGGCCAACTAGCCTGGTATATGCAGGTTAGCAAACAGAGACCCTGTCTCAACCAACAAGGTGGAAGATTAGAACCCCAGAACCCAAGTTTGCGCTTTGATCTCCACATATACACCTAGACTCATACACATGGAATACATGTGTGCTCACAGACAGACAGACAGACAGACTCCAGTGGGTTGCATGAAGTGCCCATAGAGGTGGACAGGGCACTAGATCCCTTGGAATTAAGGGTTAGAGAAGGTTGTGAGATACCATGTGCAGGTCCTCTGCAAGAGCAGCCAGTGCTCATAACTACTGAGCCAGCTGGGCCGTGGTGGTGCATGCCTTTAATCCCAGCACTTGGGAGGCAGAGGCAGGTAGACTTCTGAGCTTGAGGCCAGCCTGGTCTACAGAGTGAGTTCCAGGACAGTCAGGGCTATACAGAGAAACCCTGTCTTGAAAAACTAAAAAACAAACAAACAAACAAACAAACAAAACACCAAAAAAAAAAAAATGTTTCTAACTATTGAGCCATCTCTTCAGCTCCTAGGTTTTTCTTGTTGTTTGTAGCCCTGGCTGACTCGGAATTATGTAGACCAGGCTGGCCTCAAACACTTAGAAATCCCCGTGCCTCAGCCTCCCGAGTGCTGGGATGAAAGGTGTGCACCATGGCACCACATCTGGCTTTGCTTTTTGAGACAGGGTGTCATGTAGCCCACTGTGATGGTTTGTATATGCTTGGCCCAGGGGTGGCACTATTAGGAGGTGTGGCCTTGTTGGAGTAGGTATGTCACTGTCGGCGTGGGCTTAAGACCTTCACCCTAGCTGCCTGGAAGTGAGTCTTCTCTTAGAGGCCTTCAGATGAAGATGTAGAACTCTCAGCTCCTCCTGCGCCATGCCTGCCTGGATGCTGCCATGTTCCCGCCTTGATGATAATGGACTGACCCTCTGAACCTGTAAGCCAGCCCCAACTAAATGTTGTCCTTACAAGAGTTGCCTTGGTCATGGTGTCTGCTCACAGAAGTAAACCCTACCTAAGACACCCGGGCTGTCCTGGAACTGCTATGTAACCGAAGCAGGCCTGGAACTCCTAGTTCTGATCCCATGCCTCAGCCTCCCTTATGCTAAGATTACATGTATGAAGCGCCTTGTTTGGTTCTCATGTGGCTACCTGAGATGACTCCGTATGCTAGGATACATGGGGACCCCGAGCCTCACACCTCACACCTCAAACGTCCTGGGCCCACCTCACTGATGCCCACACATGCCTTGAACAGACTTGGGAAGCTCAGCCTGAGAAGGTTAAGAGAGTGGGGGTCGAACAGAGCCAGGTTGTGCGTGCAGAAGTGTATGACCTCGAAGGCCAGGGTCGGGCTGTGGAAGCGCTCGGAGGGGAGGCTGCTGAGCAGCTGCCCGTAGATGGCTTCTGCATCCATGGCGGCCGCTTCTCCTGAAAGACACCAGACACCAGCAGGGCATTAGGCTCTACAGAGGCGGCGTCTGCAGTGACGCAGGACAAGACTTCCTACTGTGGGCCAGAGCATAACAAGCCTCCTGCAGATGTTGCCACCTCCCCAACGCCACAGAGCCCAAGTGATGGGGACATTGTCAGGAAGGTGATAGGCCTTAACTTTTTTTTTTTTCGAGACAGGGTTACTCAGAAATCCACCTGCCTCTGCCTCCCAAGTGCTGGGATAAAAGGTGTGCACCACCACGGCCCAGCTAGGCCTTAACTTTTGACTTTCATGGGTCCATGGTACATCAGAGTCCTGAGCTTGCACAGAACTATAATCTCAGTTATTCCGGAGGCTGAAGCAGAAGAATCACAAGTCCAAGACCAGCCCGGGCAACACTGAGAACCCATTCTAAAATAAAGACAGGCTGGCTGGTTTTGTGTCAACTTGACACAAGCTAGAGTCATCAGAGAGGAGGGAGCCTCACCTGAGAAAAGCTGTCCATGAGACCCAGCTGTAAGGTATTTCCTCAATTAGTGGTCAATGAGGGACAGCCCAGCCCATGGTGGGTCCTGGGTTCTATAAGAAGACAGACTGAACAAGCCATGGGTAACCAGCCAGTGAGCAGCACCCTTCCATGGCCTCTGCATCAGCTCCTGTCTCCAGGTTCCAGCCTTGAGTTCCTGTCCTGACTTCTTCCAGTGAAGGACTATGGTCTGGAAGTGTGAGCCAAATAAACCCTTCCCTCCTCAACTGGCTTTTTGGTCATGGTGTTTCATCACAGCAATAGACACCCTAAGACACTAGGTATGGTGGCACACTCTTAATCCAAGTACGTGGGAGACAGAGGCAGGTGGATCTCCATGAGTTCCAGAATTACAGAAAAAAACCAAAATAACAACCAACCAACAAACAATAGAACAAAGCAATCAAAATAGAAAATAGTGCTGGGGATTAAACTCAGTGGTAGAGCCCCTGCCTAGAATCCCCCAGTGAGGGGCTGGGGTGTGGCTCAGCAGCAGAGCACTCGTCTAGTATGTGAAGGACCTGGGTCTAATGCCCAGCACTACCAATAAATAAACAAAACAAAAACATAAACATGAAGCTGGGCAGTAGTGGCGCACGCCTTTAATCCCAGCACTTGGGAGGCAGAGGCAGGTGGATTTCTGAGTTCGAGGCCAGCCTGGTCTACAGAGTGAGTTCCAGGACAGCCAGGGCTACAGAGAAACCCTGTCACAAAAAAACCAAAAAAAAAAAAAAAAAAAAAAACAAAAAACAAAACAAAAACAAAAACATAAATGTGATAGCCTCTAGGTGTCTAGAAGAACCTGCTCTTTGTGGTCTGCTTGCCACACCCCCAGACTCACCATGGTTCAGGAAGAACTGGGCAAGAGACACCAGTGCCCGTTCGCTGCCAGGGTCTTCGCCCAGCCTCCTGTGCAGGGCCTTCAGGCAGGAAAGGGTGCGGTAAAGGAAGGAGGGGTCCTGCCGGCACAGCACATCCAGCACCGCCACAGCTTCCACCAGGCACTGCAGGGACACAGTGCTGTGTCATGGGTCCAGGCAGCACCTCCCCGGCTACCCTGCGGGCCACTTACAGCTTTCTGTAGGTCCGAGTCCCCCTTCCTCAGCGCTCCTAGAACAAAGAGAGCCAGCTTGTCTCTAAACAGCCCCACAAGGCCGCCTGCGTCCTACAAGCGTAAGGCTGTGGCCGCGAGCAATCTCATGTGACCAGAGACCACCCTGGTGGGCAGTGTGGGATGGGGCCAGGTGCTGGCATCCTGGGGACTCACTCCGGTTACTCTGCTCCAACAGGCGCTGGCAGTACTCGAAGGCCACCTCCCTCAGCCGCTCCCGAGGGGGCAGCAGTCGGCTGGCAGTGGAGGCCACAGAGAGAACAGACAGTGTGGAGCCCTCCAGCTCTGACTTGTCATCTGTAGGAGAAAAGGACACTTGACGCCCCCGTGTGGACCGGGCAGACTGGCAGAGGACATGCGCTGGCAGCCTCCCAGAGTTCATGGCCAGAAGTATGAGGCTGTTGTCACCTGATGCAGGTGCACATATCTGTCTGGGCTGCTGTTTGGTTTTTAGTGTATTAAAACAAGGTCTTGGGCTGGAGAGACGGCTCAGCGGTTACAAGCACTGGCTGCTATTCCAGAGGTTCTGAGTTCAATTCCCAGCAACCACATGATGGCTCACAACCATCTGTAACGGAACCGATGCCCTCTTCTGGGGTGTCTGAAGACAGTGACAGTGTACTCATATGCATAAAACAAAACAAAACAAGGTCTTGCTATGTAGCTGAGGATCATCTCAAACTTATAATCCTCCTGCCTTAGAGTCCAAAACGCTGGCATGGTAGGTATCACTATACTTTGTTGTTGTTGTTGTTTTTGAGACCGGGTCTCAACATGGCCTGGGTTGTTACGCAGGCTTCCTATGTAGCTGAGATGGACCTTGAACCCCTGATCCTCCTGTCTTCACCTCCTAAGTGCTGGGTTCGTAGGCACAGGCCACCACAAACAGCTCAGGCTCACTGTCTGTAATCCAAGTCTGCAGATGGGGCAGATCAGATGGGCCCAGGGATGCTGCTTTGGATGACCCACCTGGCTCTCTGGAACACTTTGGAACACCTTGTGGAGAGACCAGTGTGCCTACAAATGGCACTGGCCTGTGTTTTTGGTTCTTCCTGGGGTCAGTGGGCCCAGTTGCTGGTCTCCAAACACATTGCACATCTTGCTTGGCCTACAGACACTGGTGGCGTCTATCTAGGCCACAGTGGAGGACACAGATGCCTCCTGCCCATCCTCTCCCGTCCCACCCTGGGCGCACCTGCATCTGGACTGCCGGGGTCCTCAGGGCCACTGTGCAGCAGCCATTTGCGCAGCATGGAGAAGGCCTGCATGTTCACCCACTGGTCCTCTGTGAAGTGCTGGCCCGTGGAGAGTACCGTGAAGAAGTCAGAAGCCACTGCGCCATCCACCTCAGTGATGGGACCTGGCTATGGGAGGAAGGACAGGGCTGGGGACAAGCCCGCTAGGCTCATAAACTGCTCAGGAGAGCAGAAATCATGTAAGGCTGTAAGCTCCAGCATGGCCCAGAAGCCTGTGGTACCCGCCCTCTCCCAAGGTTGTACTGCAGGAAGCATCCACACCCTTGATCTGGGCAGGCCTACCCCAAGACCTAGAGACACAATACTGACTCCATCGCAGACGTGTGCTGTGCAGTGCACTGAGTAGGAGCCACACGAGCTGAGGAGCTAGGGCTGGCCAGACTCACAGTGTACCCCCCACCCCGATCCCAGGGTGCCTGCCCACTCTGAGGTTGAGACAGCAATGAGAGGCCTCACTGGAACCAAGAGGAAGGACATGCAGCATCCACAGGAACGTGCCTGGTGAGACTGGCTATGTGTAGTACCCATGTGTGGGACAGAGAGTGAGCTCCATTAGAAGAGAGGAAAGTTGGTTTTGTTTTTGTGACATGGTCTCACACTTGCTCCGTAGCCAGGGATGACTCTGAAATCCTGACTCTCTTGCTTCCGCCTCCTGGGTTCTGGGATTCCAGGTCTGTATCAGCATGACTGATGTGCACCGGCACTATGGAGTGTACCACTACGCTCGGTCTATGTGCTTCTTTCTGGGGCTTGAGCCAAGGGCCTCAAACATGCTAGCCCAGAGCTCTACCAACTGGGCCACATGCCCAGCCTGTGATGGAGGTTTTGTAACTTCAACTGCCCGGGATCCTGAAGCAGTGGGGACTCACCTGCCGGGTCCTGGGTGTAGAGAAGAAGCCCCCTGAATACGGAAGCCCTTGCTGGATGCTGGCGTAGCGGAGCCAGTCTACCAGTCTTTTGCTGAGCAGGTTGGTCTGGTCTGTAGGAGGGGAAGGGGTATGGGGGGTGGGGTGGGGGGAAAGTTAAATCCCCAGACTCCCAGGCGGTGCTGAGTTTAAGAGAAATTGGGGCTCAAGAGAATCCAACACCATGGGTGTAACCTGGTAAGCTATGCAGGGTTCCCCAGACAGCTCAACCCCCCCTCCACCACACCCTATACTTCAGCTGCTGTGAGAAAGAAGCCAAGGAGGCTTTTGGGGAAGAAGCATCCAGTACCTTCCATGAGGATGCCTGGGGCAAGGCCGATGACCTTGGACAGGACGGGGAGGAGGGGCCTGACACTGGGCCCCTCAGGCTGCCGGTTCTCGAGGATCTTGAAGATGCGCTGGCTCACGCGTCTGACCTCTCCATTTCTGTCTCCCTTCAAAGCAGGACAGGGAGTGGAGGACATGGTTCAGCTGGTAAAGCAAGTGCCTTGCCAGCTCAAGGACCTGAGTTCAACCCCCAGAGAGTGCCTGGAAAGTACACTGTAGACCCTCTTCAAGTTTGGGACCATATGTTCAGGAATATCACAAGGGCAGCCTAGGCTCTGAAGTCGGATTTAGCTATCAACAGAGACCTAGTCTGTGTGTGCACACTCTAGCATGTGTGTGTGCGCGCACTCGAGCATGTGTGTGTGTGTGTGTGTGTGTGTGTGTGTTCGTGTGCATGTGTGAGACAGGAGAGGGCAGGGGGCTATGCACACTTGAGATAGTCATTAGACCATCCAAGGGAACGGGCACCGAGCTGATGGTATATGGAAGAACACAAACCAGCTTGCTGTATTCCTGAGACCTCCCCAAACCACCAGAAACAGATGCCACTTTACCCTCTACCCCGCCACCAAGGGTGGCAATTGCATTACCTGAGCCAAGAGCACAGAGGCTACAAGGCTAAGCTGCCTGGTGTTTTGGGTGTGATCACAGGACAGGGCCAGGTCGTTAAAAGGTGACATCTCTCTCAAGATAGCAGCACAGAGGAGCTGGAGCTGCTCAGAGCTTGTGGGCAGACAGAGAGTGGTCTGCAACAGGTCCACACACATCTTCTCCAGCCTGGAAGGTGAGACCTATGTCAAGGACACTAACATTCCAGGGAAGCTGGCTGGGACCTATCTGGAGGACACAGGGACCCTTAGTAGGGCTGCCCACTCACCTCCGGGGGTACTTGGTGGCTGAAACTATGAGGAAGAGTCTCTGCAGGGCATCCACGGTGGCTGGCCCTGGGGCTTCCTGCAGCAGCTTAGTGACCCTGGAGCAGAAATGTAGCAACTCCTCATCCTGGATCTCCCTAAGGACGGAAGAGGACCACAGTGCTGCTAACCCACAGCCCCAACGGGGGACTGCCCCTAACCAGCACAGAGAAGGCAGGGAACAGTCACCCAGGCTCACAGTGCCTGGGGGTGAATTTATAGGAACTAGGGTACAGACAGGTTCGTACCCTGGAACTAAGATGTAGCACCGCCAGTTTCCTAGTGATGCCCCTTAATGGCGAGGCATACGGCTTTGTTCTGTTGCTCCGATGGCAAAAAGAAAAGTTTTAAGGTTTTTCTTTTTCTTTGAGACAGGGCCTCACTCTGTAGCCCAGGCTAGCCTGGAACTTACAGCAATCCTCCTGCCTCAGCTTCCACATGCCAGTAAAAGGTTTTCCGAGTCTTTCAAAAGTCAAGAATATTTAGTCCAGATTGCCTCTCCTCCTTCCCTAGAGAGTCTTGCTATGTAACCCAGGTTGGCCAGCCTTGAACGCACTACATAGTCCAGACTCAAACTCTTTATCCCCCTTCCTTATGGTCCCAAGGTGTTCAGGTGCACACAACCATGGCTGACTCCCCTGGGCCCCGGGCCTTACACATAATAAGGAAGTACTCTGAGCTCCACTGCCAGCAGTGAGCCTTGTGAGAAGAGCAATGTAGAGCTTCCCTACTGAAGAAAAAAGATCACCGCAGAGTGTGAAGTAAGCCTGATGTGTCACGGGCCTAACTCAAATACTCTGGGACGGAACCAAGTTTCAGTGTGGAAGTGTTTCCCTGCTTCTAGTCCAAGCTTAACAGCAAGGAGACGAGCTGGAAAGGGCGCTTGCCTAGATGCAGGCAGCCCTGGGTTCCTTCCCCAGCACCACAAAATCAAGGCCCATGATGAAGGAATTGCCCTGTGTGGTGGCAAGGACCTTTAATCCCAGCACTTGGGAGGCAGAGGCAGGTGAATCTCTGTGAGCTTGAGGCCAGCCTGGTCTACAGCGTGAGTTTCAGGGGTCACACAATAAGACTCTGTCTCTGCCATCCCTAAATAAATAAATAAATAAATAACTGGATTAGTTGCCTGTGGGCACTGAGGAGAGCCCCCAACTTCCTAAATCATGGCTGACAGCCCCACTGTGGTCTCCTGATAGGGCTGACAGTTTTCAAACTGCCCCATTTTGGACCTGCCTGTCAGCTGCTTGAATCTGGCAGACAGGTGGCCTGTCTCTGCAGCTACTGCATGTCCCAGCCCTCTCTGAAGGCCGCAGGACGTTCTCCAATAGCTTTTCCACCACCCTAGCCTGCTTTGCTTCCTACATCCTCCATCTACAGAACAGGCCGGGTGAGCAAAAGGAGATACAAATGGCCTAGGGCTGTGCCCAACGGGGGCACGGTGATAAACCACAGACGCTGTGAGACAGGATGACATTATTTTTGTGTAGATATGAAAAAGTCCCCATGTAACACACTGCTTTAAAATGAAAAGTATCCACCCACTACTAAAGGCAAAAAAGGCTGTGGACCCGTGGGCAGACTGTGTGGCTGGGTCACCAACCATTTTCCTAATAGATCTTAAGAGAACTGTCTTTTTTTTTTAAATTTATTACATTTATTTATGTGTATGTTGGGGCGCTCAAGTGGAGATCCGAAGACAACTTGCTGGAGTTGACTTTCTCCTTCCTCCACGAGGGCCTCAGGAGTCGAATCGAGGGAGTCAGGCCTGGCCGCAAGCGCATTTGCCTACTAAGCCCCTCTGTCTTCGGAGTTCTGTCTTGTTCGCAGACTCCAGACTTTTAACTCTTTCAGGCTCTAGTTCCAGGAGATCCCAGAGATCTTATTCATTCTAATCTTTCCCTACAAGTGGCCCAGCTCAAAGTCCAGATTTGTCCCTTTGCATTTTAATTTTACCAAATGCATCAGGTAAATGCTTCTGGTAGTGGTTTCCTTCGTTTACTCCCGTACCATCAAGTCTTGGACTGGCTAGTTGGGAAGGAAGGCGTAACCTAGACGCTCAGTGCAGGGCCAGCACTAGCATGGCTCCACGCACGATGGGGAGGGTTCCTTAGCTGGGTCGTGCGCCTCACACTCCACGCTGACCGCCCTGAGCCCAGGACCCGGCGCCACACGGGGACCCGAGCCGCGCAGCGGGACCACCGCCTCCCCGCTCCTCCCCGGCTTGGTCTCACATCCCGTGGCCCCGGCCCCAGATCGGGCAGACCTGGCCTGGTGCAGCAGACTCTCCGCGCCCGCCGAGAACATGCCGCCACAGCTCCAAGCCCACCAGCGCCCGAAGCTTTGCCGCGGACTGCCGGGATCGTATCACATGACATGTCACGTGGCCGGATTGTGTCCCTTCCTCTTTCGCCCCACCTCCTACTGGCTGCGTCACGTGGGAGAATCTGGAGCGCTAGCTGCGGGCTTCCGGTGCCACACCACGTGGGAGGACCCCGGGCTAGAGACAGACCAGCTTCCGGTCCTGCAGCAGGTGGGCGGGGCGGAGGCCTCGGCCAAAATGTTGCGGTACAGAAGCCGGATCCCGTCCAGCTCTGGGGCATCTATCCACGTCAGCCAGCAGTCAGGGAGTCATGGAACCGTGGTCCTCGGAGCCCAGAGCTCCTGGCCCCGGAACAGTTTCCTTTGATCCCGGAACTGCTAGTGGTAGGCTCAAGGCCTGGAGAGACTAGGCATATAGTTTAGCAGTGGCGTGCCTTCCTAGATTTACCCCAGTGAGGGGATGGGGGCGTGACTTGGTGGTAGAGAACAGCCTTAGAAACCGGCAGAAGTGGAGCCGGCTTAATTGGTAAAGCGAGCATAAGTACCTGAGTTCCATCCCTGGGTGGCCATGTAAAAAATAAAGCCCACACTTGTAATCCCAGCACTGGGTAAGTGGAGATCAGAATATCCCTGGGGGTTGCTGGCTGCCTAGCCAGCGTAGCTTACTTGGCCAATGAGTGACTGTCTCAAAGAACAAGATAGGGCAAGGAAGATGACTCGGTACATGAAAGTGATTGCCACACAAGCCTGACAGGCTGAGTTTGGGTCCCTAGAGCCCACATAAAACCTAAGCCCAATAGTGTTAGGATTTGTAATCCCAGCACACCCTACAGGAGATGGAGGAGGCAGGAGAATCTCCTGAGGCTAGAGAGCCAGCTAGCCTGGCTTATGTAATGGTAAAGAGATTGTGTCTCAAACAAGGTGTAAGTAATGGTGAGGGTGGGCATCTGAAGGTTGTCCTCTGATATGCTCACGTCTCCTGTGGCCAATGCATGCCTATACCTCTACATGTGAACACACATGTGCAGTCACACCCTAAAACATATACACAGAAAAAGGGACAAGTGGGTTGTTTCTCACCTGGCTGAGTGTCAGTATGTCTGCCAGAGCCACGGAAGCAGCCATGGGGTGGTGGTTTGAGTGAGAATGACTCCTAAGGCTCATACACTTGAATGTTTTGACCACAGTTGGTGGAACTGTTTGGGAAGGGTCAGGAGGTGTGGCCTGCGGTCAAGTGCCCACAGTATTCCCTGTTAGCTCACTCTGTCCTGTAACTGCTGTCTCACTCTGTAAACTCTCAGCTACTGCCCCAACCCTATGCCTGCTTGTCTGTTGCCATGCTCCCTGCCATGATGTTCGCAGACTCTAACCCTCTGGAACTGTGAGCTGCTAATTAAGCCACCCCCCCTTTGTCACGGTGTCTCTTCACACCAACTGGCAAGTAACTAGGAGACACAGGCACCTGCAGACACACCCTGGCCCAGCGGTGGACCTGTGTCAAGAGTCAGGGAGAGATGGGCTAGCTCTTGCCATTTGTGTACCATCTTTGTATCCTCGGAGCTCAGGCGACTGACAGGGGACCCGAGAGTCCTCAGAGCACAGACACCTGCAGGACTCTCCCTGACCCCATGTCTTCCTGGACTGGGCACCTGGGAGGCATGGAAGGAAACAAGAGTCCCTGGTCATTTCCCTCCCGCCTCAGAAACACCCGGGGTTAGGTCTCTCACTCCCAGGAGCAGGAGTGTGTGTCCAGGCCATCTGTTGGCCTGTCTGCCCTCCACAGTCACCCACGCCCAGGGACCACTCACACCCTTGGCTACATCTCTTTAATATATAATTTTTATTTCTGGTTATAGAAACAAATGCTAAGAGGAGAAAACAGAGCTTCCCCATCCACATCCAACAACCGAATAGATAAAAGAACAGTTCAAATGAATGAAAAAGAAAGTAGAAGTTTCCACTTTGTTACAGCTTTAAAACAGTCACATCTAATAAGAGTTAGAAATCACATTCAGGTGTCAAAACTTTTGTTTTTGTTTTTTTTTTAAAAAAGGATGGTTCTGTTATAAAAAATACTGTATCCTGTTTGAAATGAACGCCCAGGTGTCACTGCTTGGTGTGTGGGTCCGCAGGCCTTTCTTATCCCTGCCTCCAGAGTGGGACCTCCGCTCACTGAGGTGGGGCACGTCCCACGGCTGGAACTTGGATTCCCAGCGTATTGGGTACCACTGCGTTTAAAGCACTACGTGTTAAACATAGCATGAAAATGCTTGACAGCCACTGTAAAAAACGAAAGAAAATCACACATGTCCTCGCGCGCGCACACACATACTCCCTGAACACCCTCCCCCCAGTTACTTTTACAGAATTATCATTCAGTTAAGAAAAAGAACCACCTCACTATTGGCTTTAGCCCCTCCCTCACACGTGCACAGCTGCTGCCCACCCCCCCAGAACACAGCAGAACCAAGGAGAGACCCGGAAAACAGCTTGGGTCACCCCTTCCCGCCCCCACCACCTTTCCCCAGCCCAGGAATCAAGCTAAGGTGTTATAAGGGGTCCCAAACGCCCCTCCCCATCCAGAAAGAATGCTACGAAGAGAAGTGGGAGAGGGGATCAAACTGAAGATGCTAGTTTTTAAATTCCCAGTTTTACCAATTAAAAACAAAAGTTCTAAACCAGCCAATTCAGACTCAGAAGTCAAGGTGCCATTTGGATACATACAGGACAGAGGACATGAACACTTGGTGGGTCATGGCGCTCACTGTAAGCAGGGTCAGCCAGTCCCAGGGACTCGGGGGACAGTGCTGAGGTTGCTCTAATGGCAGCAAGTGCTTCACATACAGGGGTGTGGACCAGGCCTGGCCACGGTCTGCACTCAGGCTTCTGGGCTCCTGGGGCCCAGGCTCCTCCACACCGACCACCTTGTGAGTAGTCACAGGAACAGGATTCCAGAGGTAAAGCAGCAGGCTTTTCTAATCCTCTAACTCTCACGAGGCAGGGGCTGGGGTGAAGACAAGGGCTTGGGGGAAGGGGTCCTGGGGGCCCTAGGTAGCCTGTGTTTGACAGCTTAGCCCAAGTACAGAAACACACATGCTACTTTTCACTGTGACTGAAGCCCTGAGGCCACACCCTGCTGTGTCACCAGGGTAGCAGCTTTTGGTACAGAAACAAAAAACAGAATATAAGCAGCGCTGGGCCATGGCAGCTTGTAGGCCCATCACCCCAGAAATTCAGGAAGCTGAGGCAAGAGGACTGGGAGTTCAAGGCCCTCCTGGGCAGCTTTGTGAGACCCATCTCAGGTTAAAAAAAATCAAACCAGCTGGGAGTGCAGCTTAGTGGTAGAGCACTGGCCTAGTTCTCACCTCGCAGGACAAACCCAAACAAACAAAACCCAAAACAAAACAAACAATCCAGAGCCCAACAAACAGGTGGGTGCAAGATCCACCCTGAGTTCAAGAGAACTCCCAAGATGAAAGGGAACTTTAAATCGGGAACAGGACTGAAGTGGCGGGTGGAAGGCGGCCTTGGCCATCCTCTGTTCCCTGCCCCAGCCCACCCCAGCCCACCCCACAAGTCTAAGTGCCTGTCCTGGGCCTCACTCTGGAGGAAGCTGGTGTCTGCAGTGGGGATCTTTGGAACAACTTGACTTACCCTTTGTAATATTGCTTCTAAGCAGAGGTATTCTGAGAGACCGGAGGCGAGGATATAGGCGACCGCTCTGTCACCCTGAGCCAAAGCGAGAGTACCCTGTGGTCATCTGTGGTGACTTTGCCACTTCTGATCAGGATGTGCTGTTTCCCACACGAGGGACCTTTCACCAGATCTGAGACTCACATCCCTTTCTGACTTATTCTAAGCAGGCACTGAGCAGTTCGGATGGGGAGGGAGGGACTGGGTGAGCAGGGTGCCCAGGGTGGGCAACGTCACGTGGGTGACAAAAAATGTGAGGATTTTGAGGAAGAAAAGTAAAGTTCCACACTTCCCCCATTCCTCTCTATGGGGAAGGGTTCCTTCTTGCATTTCACTAACCTTTAACCCCCACCTTGCCCAAGCGGTCCCCTTGTCTATAAAGGAAGACACTGACCCCATCACCTGGCTCTGCCCATTTCCAGCTCTCCCAGAACATTGTAGAGGACCATTCTCCTTTCAGAGGAAAGATGAGCGGTGACTACTACCTCAAATCTTGGTGGGCCTGGTGCTGCAGGACGGGTTGGGGAGTTAGTTGGCAGGTCCCTAGAGAATAAGGATGCAGAAAGAAGGGGACGTGTCCCTGGGGCTTCCTCATGGACAGTGAGCCAGACACCCCACCTTGGACAAAGGCAAGGCTCCAAGAGCTGATGGTATAGACATGTCTACCATGCCCGGGATGCCAGGCTAAAAGCTGAGGTGGAGGAGAAGACAGAAGAGGCAAGGAGGAGGGAGGGAAAGACAGGAAGCGAAGGGGAAGGAGAAGCAGAGAGAGAGGAAGGAAGGTGGTTGTGGAGAAATAAGAGTGAGCAGGCAGGCTCCCAGGCAGGGTCTTTTCACTTCTGTTAACCATGGTGACTTCCTATGCCTGCAGCATGTGAATCTGGAGAATACTAGCTATGAAGCAGAGGAGAGCGGATGTGTGGACAGTCAGGTACCTGCTCTACCAGGGAACACTTACCAAAACAAGACAAGCTCAGATGAAGCTGTGCAGAGACCGGAGCCCCTTTGTCCCTGGAGGAACAGGTCCCAGGCTTCACATCTGTTCCTGAGCTGTTCCCCCAACCCGGGGCTTAGTGGGGTGCTCTAGGGTTGCCAGCCATGGTCCACACAGTGGATGGACACGCCCTCCTGGCTCCTGGCCCCAGCTCTAGCGGCCATAGATGGGTTAGCTGAATACCACCTGGTGGCTCACATCTCACAGGAGCACATTCCGGCTAGCTGTGTATCCCTGATCTGAGCACTGGCTATCTGGGGTCTATGGCTATGGGCTGTGGGCAGAAGCTGGCATGAGCAGGGGTGCTGTCTAGTAGATGACCAAATCCGCTCCCCACGCAGCAGCACCAGACTGGCCTCCTCCTTTTCTAGCTTAGGCTGTCCAACGGGGTCTCAAGGCCATGTACTGGGACAGCGTGTGTTCCCACTTCACAATCTTCCACACCCCTGTTAATGGTGGGAAGGCCTGCCTCAGAGCATGGAGCCCACAATGTTTCACGAACCAGGACAGCAAACGCTCAGGGTCAGACTGAGGAGCCCTGGTGATAGAGGTGGCGATTGGTAACCCACAGTTCCATGCAGGGCCGCCACCCACAATCTTAATTTGCCTTGGAGTAAATGGTGATGGAGGGGAAGATGGGCAGCTGGCACCAATGTCACTTGTCACCTCAGCTCCCATGGCAACGCAGAACCCCGCCCCATTCTTACTCCTCTAGCCCCATGCTCACACCAGGCACACAGGGAGAAGAAGATCATGCCAGGTACAAAGGGGACATGTGGGACAGTGCCCTCTGCACAGTCCAAGGGGCGGGTCCACCTGGAAAACCCTCCCCCGGCCACTATCACGCCAGCCCCACTTCTCTGAAACCTCCCAGGCAACAGGCAGGAGGCCATCAAAACACAGCTTACTTCCGGCTTGAAGCTTAGAACTACAGAAATGAGTGGCTGGGAGCTTGGATGATAGCTCAAGAGAGGAGGCAGGCACTGGTCCCTGATGTGTGTGGGCGACTGGTGGCTTCAGTGGCAGCAGCCGTCCAGTGCAGCTTAGACTTATCCAACCCGATCATCTGCTCTCCTGTGATCACAGCCTCCAGGTCTGGAGTCCCTTCCAGCCAAGGCAGCGTCTACAGCCTGCTCTTTGCTCACAGGGCCCTCTGGGCTCTTCCGACTGGCACCAGGCAGAGAAAGGTGGCTGGCTGGTGGGTGGTTTGATACCAAGGACAGAGCCATCTCTTCTGGGGCTCTCTGTGGCCAGTTGCTTGTGGACCACCCTCCAGGAGGACCAACACTGAGTTAATGGCTGCCTTGAAGTCTCCTGTCGCAAAGCCCCCACACTGCTTCTGCAAAACCAACTCTCATTCCCACAGAGGGAAACATTTGATGGCTTCTGCTCGTGTGACTTGGTGTGGTGTATGGTAAAGTGCTGCTGGGAGCTTGTCCGGCATGCAAAGGGACCTTCCCCGGGAGTCCAAGTCCTCAGCTGACATCCATGCTTTGGTTTCTGCCGCACTGTAATCAAACTTGGCACCAACTGCTGTCCGGAGAGGTAGTTTCCTTTCCGGAGGGTAACGGCCAGGGGACCCCAGCTTCAGATAGAAGAGAGGGCTTCCATTTCAAACTGGACAGGTCTTGGGGTTCTCAGGAAACTGGAATGGGGGGTGGGAGGGAGGAGATGATAAAGCCGATCATCACACAGATCCCCTGCTGTCTCCGCTGGCACGTACCATCATCTCCCTGCTGAGCAAGTGGCTGACCGACTTCCTTTGGAGCTGGCTCAGGTTTCCCTGGATATGTTTGTAGCTTGCAGCTCTGGACTCATCCAGTGCTGTGGGCACTGGCCCTGGGCTGACTTTCAACCCAAAGCACTTGGATGCATCAACGTGGGAGCCGCCCATCCTTCTTGGAGTTATCGGGGAGAGCGGCATGTTCACCAGGGGTCGGTGTGGGCGAGTGCCTGGGGCCTGTTGTTGCTTGACTGCCTACAAAAAGGAACCTCAAAGACACATGGCCCCTTCTGTAGGTCTCAGTTTTGAGATGAGCCCAGATTCCATATTTAGGTGAAAGAAATATTTAGGGTCCAAAGCCAAAGTAGACCTTCCTGACCCCAATTAATGCCACAACCTGTCACTTTTGGGGAGAGGGTTCTGTATCTCAGCCTGTGGCTAGAAAGTTCTTGCCGTCCTCTGTTTTCTGGTCTATTCCCGGATCAGTCACAAGCAGGAAGTCCGTGGACCTGCTCCCAAGGAGAGGGGCCTGGATTTGCACTGTGCTTCTGTCCAGTCCTGGGGCTCAGGCTCTTGTTGTGGGTGCTGCCTGGGATCCATTCCTGAGGAGCTGGGGAGAGGTGATGGCATGAGAGAGGGGTAAATAAACACACAGAACCCCTAGATTCATACAATCAAGTTGTCTGAACGCGTTTATGTGTTTGTTTCAAACCATGGGAGGACAGGAGATAAAAAGGAAATTGTCCGCTTGTGGCGGCCACCAGCACGAAGGCTGCAGGCAGTTGTGAGCTTTTCCACTCGGTCCTTGAATGCAGCTGCTGGCCATGGGGGCTCCTGTGGCGTGAGTTCCACTCCACTTCCTGCAGGAGACACTTCACTCGCCGGTCCCCGGGCCCTGAGGGCCGGTGGCTGCCATAGCTGTGGGCTGTGTGGTGGCTGTCCCACTGGGCTCCTCTACCCGAGACCGCTTGACCTCGGGCTCCCCGCTGGAAGAGGCAGATGTGGTAGTGGAGATGGCCGGGGTTGGTGCAGCATTAGCGGCCACTGAGACGGCTGCTGTGGGCTCCTCAGGCCCTACCTCACACACCCGGGTGATGACCACTGGCGTGGATGAACTCGCCTGGGCTGCCAGGAGCTGCAGGGGGCTGGTGAGGGCTGGTGGTAGGAAGAAAAGGTTATTAAGGGTCACCACTAATTGACCACTAATTGACCCGAGTAGTAAAGCCAGAGCCACTCCTAACACGGGCTGCTTCTCCCTGCCTACAGCAAATTTGAGTTAGACACCTGACACCCAGGGCCCTTTTCTGGCCGCCTCTGTCACTCCGAGGATGTCCCCCTCCCCTCTTGTGCCTCTGTGATGCCTAATCTTTGTATCGCCCTAGTGGGATTTAGAATTGCAATGGAAACAAACCTCTGGGCCTGTCTATGAGGGGGCTTCTAGATCAGGGTCACGAAGTGGGAAGATCTGTCCTGGCTGTGGTGACACCATCCTACGCTGGCTTCCAAGACTGACTAATGTACAAAGCAAGCTGAGGACCGACTTCCTCTCCCTCTGCTTCCTGACTGCTGCCATGCCTCCCAGCCGTGTTGGACTGAACCTTCAAAATGGAGAAACCCTTCTTTCTTTCTTTCTCTCTCTCTCTCCTTCCTTCCTTCCTTCCTTCCTTCCTTCCTTCCTTCCTTCCTTCCTTAAGTTGCTTTTGATATCAGGTATTTTATTATAGCAACAAGAAAAATAACTACCGTACCCAGGTGCAAGAAGCCTAGCCACCAGCACCGTACCCCGTGGGCTGCCTGACTTCCTCCTCTGACCTCCACCACAGCTGACATCGGGTCACTGCTCTTTCCTGAGTGTGTTCTCAGTGCCCGCCTGGCACACAGCAGGTGCGCAGGACACTGAGCTGAGTGGATGGGAAAAGCAGGCACTCCCCTGAGCTGCACTGCCTCAGGGCAGGTCCCCAGTGCTGGGTTCAGGCTGAAGACAGGCTGGGGCCTCACCATAAGCATTGCCAGTCAAGCTATTCGTGGGTACAGCATGCTTTCCATTCTGAGTGACAGCCCGGACCGGAAGGTGGTGCTGTCCGATAGTCACTGGTGTAGCCGGCTGCAGGATGGTGACTGTGTGTCCAGGGACTCCTGGGGCCATCTGGCTGGCGACCGTCTGGATAACTCGGCTGGCTGCGGGGATTGTGGCAAATGCTATGGTGGGCTTCTCTTCCAAACCTGTGGGGCAGACTGCCAGTCAGAACCACACATGGCCCCAGCCACTGAGTCCCACCAATACCCAGTAGTAGCACTGGGAGAGGGCTTCCCAAAAAATCCTTGGAAATAGGTTTAAATTAACAGGGCTTTAGAGCATGCTGGGAACAGAGTGGGGGACCGAGGATTTCAAGTCATCCTTGGTTACAGAGCAAGTTCAAGGTCAGTATGGGCTTCACAAGCCTCTGCCACAAACACCAAAGACAAAATGAAAATAAAATCATAATTATAACTTCAACTATAACCAACCCAAGCTTAAGCTGTGAGGCAAAATGTATGGTCTGGGCTGCGACAGTTTGCTGTTAGGGCTGCGACTGGCAGTTTGCTGTTAGGGCTGCGACTGGCAGTTTGCTGGTAGGGCTGCGACTGGCTCTTTTGCCAAGGCATCATTTCTATGACTGCAATCACTATTGCTTCGTTGTTTCTAGTGGTACTAGGGATTGAACCTAAGGCTACACGCATGCTGGGTTTCTGCCACTGAGCCTCATCCCCAGGCCCATTCCACTCCCCACCCCACCCCCGCCCTCTAATTTTTTAAAGATGAAGTCTAGTTAAGTTACCCAGGCTGGCCTTGAGCTGGTTGTGCAGCCCAAGTTGGCCTCTACCTCCCTAGGAGCTGGGAAAACAAGCCTATGCCATCAGACCAAGCCTATGCCATCAGACCAAGCCTATGCCATCAGACCAAGCCTATGCCATCAGACCAAGCCTATGCCATCAGACCAAGCCTATGCCATCAGGCCAAGTCGGTTTCCATAATGACAGCATTAAAACACAAAGATAACACCAAAACTGAGTCCCCAGTGGGAATAACGACCAAGAGATACCGCTTTCCAGAGAGTTCTGAGGCTGCCTTTCATAAAACTGAGGGTACCGCCAATGTCTACGCCATAGCTCCCTAGGACCAGATTGTTTTTGGAAGCATACATGGGATGTGTGCCTGTAATCTCAGCACTGCTGAGGCAAGGTGACAGTGAGTCTGAAGCCAGTCCAACCAGGGATACATATTGAGACACTGTCTAAAAATAAGTGAACAGCCTGGAGAGATGCCCAGTGGTTGAGCCCATCCACATAGTGGCTCACAACTGTCAACAGTTTGAGGGCATCTGATGCCCCCTTTTGGCTTCCTCAGGCACCGCACACAAAACACCCATGCATATACATAATAATAAAACCAATAAGTAAATTAGGACTGCATCCAGAATGTCCCCTTGAATGGAAACAAAATTTAAATAAACAGCCTTGTGCATCAGAAGGCTCTGTCAGTGAAGGAAGAACTACAGGAGAACTCAGGGAGAATCCACGCTGTCTTAAAATGCCTAGGAAGACAGTAACCCAAGACTCACCTCCCTGCTGGCCCAGGCTCACACTGCCTAACAGTGCCAACTGTGCTGAGACACAACTGCGGCCACATTACCTCGAGCCTCATTGCCCAGGTCCAACACGGCTGCGCCTGCTGTGTCGTGGGAGGTCCCAGTCGAGCCCTGGCTAGCCAGGATGTACCCGTTGGCTGAGTTGGCAGAGGTGGTGACCACCCTCACCATGGTGACGGTGGGGGCCTGCTGGACCACATGGATGGCGTGGCCTGAGGGCTGTTGTGAGGTCACTATGGAAGCTGGCATGTAGGCGACAGGCTTAGCCACTAAGTTGGAAGGTCGGGGAGGGACAGCCATGATCACCGGCTGGGCGCTGACAGGGGAGCCTGTGGGATGACATAGAGGACAGTGACGTGGGTGGGTGCCACCCAGCCTGTCACACCTGGGAAGAGGATGAGCCTGTGTCTTACCTGGGGCACTCTGGGAATAGCGATACTCTGGAACAGAGGCTAACTTTGACCCCAAATCAGGATCATGTGGAATGGGGGAGCCCTCCCGAGACAGGCACTCTGGGGTCTGCAGGCCACTGGAGCGAGGGGACATGAGTCCAGGGTGGGTGGGTGAAGCTGGAGCACTCCTGAGAAGAGAAAGGGACACATCAAGGTGGCACATCATAATAGTGGAGTGGTAAAGGCACACTCACCTCCACCCCGCACCCCGATCAACACTTAAGATACATCTATATCTGTCCCTACATCTGATCCAATAATCCTGGGAATACAGACCACCCCACCACCTCTGCCCAACAGTCCCTAAGCTGCACCTCACATGTCTCTGCCCCTGTACTTTCTGGGATCCACCCCAATCTCCCCCATGTCTCCACGCTATACTTGTAGGAGCTTCTCTCTTATCTCCCTAAGGGTTTCCTTGGTGATGAAGACCCCGCATTGCTATTTCCACTCAGTGGGGAGCTGGGTAGGTAGGCTCCCCGTTAAACCGGCTGAGGGGTGGAGGACGGGCTGCTTTCTAGCAACCGCACACTCTGCAGCATACACTGCCACCCTCCAGGAGCGGCTCAGCCAATGTCAAAAGCAAAAGCTTGTAGCCAGGTATGACACTGCTGGCCTGTCATCCTTGCCACTCGGAAGGCTGGGATCTGAAGCTCAAGGTCTGCTTGGGCTACAGAGTGAGTTCAAGGCCAGTCTGGATAACTCTGACTCAGAATGAAAAGTGAAACCAACAGGGCTGGAGTGCAGCTCAGTGGTAGAATGCTGGCCTTGTCTCCTCCAGCAAGGGTCTTGGCTTGTGGCTCAATGGTAAAGCCCTGACTTCCAGGATGAGGCTGTTGACTGAATCTCAGCACTACAAAAGCCCAGACTGTCACTGGACGGCCACACCGAAGGCTATGATCTCTAAGAACACCAGTGGGCAGTGCAGATGCAGGCACTCCTACCCGAGAAGCCCCTCCCAGGCTCAGTGTGACATTGGGACAGAAGTACTAGGCTCTGCTGTCCTGTAGTTCTCAGAGTGCCTGCCACTTGCTGGCCACCTGACTCATGCTGGTCAGGAGTCTCTCATCTGCTGGCGACCACATGCAGACTCAACAGCTGTCCTTAGAAGTACCAGATCCTGTGGGCCACATTTGGTCAGAGAGAACTGTCCAAATGGCCTTCACCTGCCAGGCGGGTGCATGGCCCAGTGGAGCTACTGATGGCGGAGTCCATCCATCCAATTCTGCTGCCAGCAGACAAGTTATGCTCCCAACATGGCTCCATTAATAGTAGAGGGAGTCCAAGGTCCCAACATCAGCAGGGAAGCCTCTGGCCATTCAGTGAAGCTCAGCTACCCTGCCCTTTGAATCAGTTATGGCTGGCTCAGCCTCCTCTACACACTACAGAAGCAGCCAGTGGCCACCTCACTATCTGCATCAAGACGCAGGGGAGTCTGAGAGCTGGGTACGAGGCTGAGCATCACAGTGCACGCCTGCACGGACATCGTACTACGTGGGCATCATAGCATATGCCTTCAAGGCCATGAGGGAGAGCGCATGCCTGCAAGGCCATGAGGGAGAGCGCATGCCTGCAAAGTGAGACCTTGCCTTGAAATTAAAACTCAGCAAAGAGGGGGAGGAAGGATTGAAGGAGGCAGAGGGGTCAAGGATTCCACAAGAAAACCTACTGAGTCAACTAACCTAGGTCCACAGGGGCTCATAGAGACCAAACCACCAACCACAGAGCACACATGGAATGCACCTAGGCCCTCTACACTTCTGTAATGGACATGCAGCTTGGTCTTCACGTGCGTTCCCCAGCAGCAGGAGCAGGGGCTGCCTCTAACTCTGGTGTCTCTGATTCTCTAACTGGGCTGCCTTGTCTAACCTCAATAGGAGAAGATGCACCTAGTCCTACTGCAACTTGATATGCCAAGGCGGGTCGATATCCATAGGAGGCCCCCTATCTCTAAGGGGAAAGGGAGGGTAGAGGGAGGGGCTGGGCGGAGAGGAGGGAGGAGCTGGGCGGAGAGGAGGGAGGGGCTGGGCGGAGAGGAGGGAGGGGCTGGGCAGAGAGGAGGGAGGGAAGCTGTGATCAGGATGTAAAGTAAAAAAATTAATTAATGGGGGAAAAAAACAGCAAAGAGAAAAAAGCTCAAGAGACAAAGAGAATCCCAGCACTTGGGAGGCAGAGGCAGGTGGATTTCTGAGTTCGAGGCCAGTCTGGTCTACAGAGTGAGTTCCAGGACAGCCAGGACTACACAGGGAAACCCTGTCTCGAAAAACCAAAAAAAAAAAAAAGAGTCAAAGAGAAGTCATCCTCCCAAGATGGACCACAGTCCTCCAGTACTAAGTCCCCTCACTGCTGTGACCGGGGAGCTAGCCTTTAGACAGCGACAGGGAGCTTACCGTGAGGACAGAGGTCCGAAGGGGGTGCGGAAGCAGGAGACGCCTCTCTGTCTCCGCTTTCGGAATGCTTGTTCCACAAGCTTGGCTTCGGAGGCGGGGTCTATTCGCCAGAACGAGCCCTTCCCGGGCTCCTCCTGGGACCGGGGGACTTTGATGAAGTAGCGGTTAAGAGAGAGGTTGTGTCGGATAGAGTTCTGTAGGAAGCAGAGAGGGACACCCGTGGGTCACAGCCACAGAGAGGGACACCCGTGGGTCACAGCCGCAGAGAGGGACACCTGGGGGTCACAGCCACAGAGAGGGACACCCGGGGGTCACAGCCGCCAGGGGGCAGAGAGAGGCATCCGGGGGTCACAGCCGTAGAGAGGGACACCCGGGGGTCACAGCCGCCAGAGGGCGGGTCTGGTGACAGGCACCTGGCTGCAGGTGACACCCTTCCCAGGGAATGTGTGGGGCACAGGCTAGCTTCTGCTATTTGAACTCCACACAGTAAAATCCTTCACTGCTCATTGTGGAAGAAACGGACAAGTGCACAGGATCAAGCCGGGAATGGAGAAGAGACAAGGCTAACCCAGCTCAACACATATCCTGAAAGCTGGGTGTGAGAGCTCATGCCTGTCACCTCAGTGCTTGGAAGGCCAAGGCAGGAGGATCATGGGTTCAAGGTCAGCCTGGGCTATACAGTGAGTGAGCCCTTGACTCAAAAAAGCTCCCTGTGGAGCTGGGGTTGTGGTTCAGTTGGTATAGTGCTGGCCTAGCTTGCAGGAAGCCCTGGGCTCCGCCCCCAGCACCACATAAAACGGACATGGTGAGTGCACTCTGTAATGTCAGCACTCGGGAAGTACATGCAGCAGGTTCACTGATGGCTACATAGAAAGCTCAGAGCCAGCCTGGGCTACATGAGACCTTGCCTTAAAAGAAAAGAAACAAAAGACTCTTCTGGATAAGTTAGCCAGCAGAGAATGCTAATTACAAAGAAAAGAATCAAATGGTTCAATCTGTGCCAATTATGTGTAATACAGAGGCCTCACCGCCTCCGAGACAGAAAAAATGCACAGAAGTCACGCACGTGGACGGCTGCGTGAAATGACGTGTGAGTGTGCTGCTAAGGTCACAGGGGTTATAATGTAGGAAGCACAGACGCCATCAGTAAGAGGTCATGGTGGCTCGTGGTGTGATTCCCAGCACCAGAGGCGGAGGCAGGAGGACACTGTCTCAAAACAACTTCAAAAAAACAAAAACAAAAACAAAACAGGAGGTCATCCTTGGGTATGTAAGAAGTTTGAGGCAAGCCTGGACTACATAGACCTTTTTACAGAAACAAGACAAAACCAGTTCTACAATGGCTCTGGCACACCACAGAAGTACGGTGATGCTGCGCGTTACCTGGGGAAACTCCCGGGTGCCTCCTTATTGGGGGTTTATGTGAAGCGCTGAGTCTGCCCAGGCCCCCAGGCCTCACCTGCCAGCCCTTGTCGGCAGTCCTGTAGTAAGGGTAATGTTTGGTGATATGGGCGTAGATACCACTTAGTGTTAGCTGCCTGTCCTGGGCCGAGGAGATGGCTTGCACAATCAGCTGCGCATAGGAGTACGGTGGCTTCGACTCGTCCTAGAGGGCAGAGTTCACATAAGACAGTGACGGGGAAGCCGGACAGAGTCTCCCCACCCAGACCACCCCCTCCCAACGCAGACCCAAGTGGCTGCTGTGGTAAGTCACCCTGGAAGCCCGCCTCATCCACCACATGCTTGCTGGGCAATGGGACAATGGACTGACTGCACCTGTTCCCAGCCAATGGAAGGCTGAGGCAGGAGGATCTTGATTTTGAGGTTAGCCTGGGTTACAGTTGAGACCTTGTCTCAAAAACCCCAAACAACAAAAAGAATTCAGAATAGCGCCTCTGGCCAGGTGTGCTGCACAGCTGTGGTCCCAGCACTTCTGAGTATTAGGCCAGCCTCAGCTACAGGAGTCTCTCAAAAAAGCAGAAAACCAAAACCAAAACCGAGGGCCCTGGGAAATGGCTGAGTGCACAAAGAACTGCCATGCAAGCATGAAGACCGGAGCTCAGATCCCCAGCACCGGTGAGAAATGAAAGGCGTGATTCACACACCGAAATCCCAGTGACTCACTGGCCGCCATGCCTAGTCTACAGGGTGAGCGCCAGCGTCAGGGAGACCCTGCCTCAACAGAAAAGGTGGGAAAGAGCTGAGGAAGCACAGCTGCACATATGTGAGTGTGTGTAGACAGACACACGGAGGAAGGAAAGGAACAGAAGACATCCCAAGTCCCACCTCGCGGGAGAGAAAACAGGGTTTGAATCATTGACTTCTGAAGTTTCTCACTCCCTAGCACAGTCAGCTGCCAGTTGGAAAGGAACAAAGACACAGTTATTTTAAAAAAATTGTGGCTGGTTAGGTGGCACAGGCTGGTCATTGTAACTACTGAGGAGGCGGAGGCAGGACAGTCACAAGTTCAAAACCAGCCAGGGCTACTTAGTGAGACTCTGCCCCAAAATAAAAAGCAAAAAGAGGGTTGGTGGAATAGCCTGCTGAGGAATCACTCCCAGGTTTGATTCCCAGTACCATCAAAAGAGGGCGGTGGGTGGGGCAGGTGGTGGTGGCACACCCCTTTAATCTCCGCATTTGGGAGGCAGGGGCAGGCGGATCTCTGTGAGTTCCAGGCCAGCCTGATCTACAGAGCAAGTGTCAGAACAGCCAAAGTAACTCAGAGAAACCTGTTTGGAAAAATATAAAAAAGAGGATGGGTAGAAAAGAAAGACAAATGTGTCATTTGTCTTAAAGACACATTAAACTCTGAAAAATGTCTCACTCGAAGTGGACGGAACAAGAAGGACCTGGCTGGGGGACAGGACTCCAGCTCACTGCAATGGGGCAGGACTCACTCCAGCTCACTGCAATGGCAAAGCTCACATTTGGGAACCGACATGGGATACTTCAACGCAGCCATGAGCTGCAACCTTGAGTACCCCGACTGAGCCACCCTCAGGACCCTTGCTTCTCAGAGTCTTGGCCACCATAACAACATGTCTGAGGTTCAGACCTTGGGGCTGTCCCCACCAGACGTGTCTGCTTGCTGCTCCGAAGCCGCCTTCGCAGCAAACTCTGCGGCCAGCTGAAGGTCGGAGGTCACATTCTGGACGAAGCGGTAACTAGATGACCCAGCCCCTCGAGGGCTCGCTGGACAGGAGTTGGGGACACTAAAGAGAAGAAAAAACACAGTCAGTCTGAGACTCTGGGAAGAAGGACTCTGGGGGGGCCTGTCTCTGAATCACAATGATGGATGGAGGTGTTAGTCTACCTTACTGGCAACATCACTGGGCGACCAGCTTCAGAAAAGTGAAGAAATACAACCAAAGAACCCAAGAGAGGACAGACATGCTTTACTCCTCTGAGGCCAAGGCTAAAGCTGCAGGAAGCTGAGTCCCCAGGCCAAGAGGTTCTAATAAGCCAGAAAACAGTAGCCTCCAAAGGCACGCTGCTTTGGGCAGTAAAAACATGGCTAGTGTAAAAGTGACCACAAGATGGCGCCCTAAGAGCAGGCTTGGATGGCAAATAACTCCACACAAGAACTTCAAACAGATACTGTGGAGGTGGGGGTGGGGGTGGGGGTGGGGGTGGGGAGGTGGGTTGAGGCGGGGTCTACTGGCTGGCAGAAGAGGGGGCACATAGAACTCTCTGCCCCGGGGCCATCATCTCCACTGTGACCTTCCAGCGGTAATGGCAGCACAGCTATAGGCTGTGCAGAGGACTCGGCCAGCACTACCTGGAACCCAGGGCTTCGGCTGGCTGGCTGATTGGTGAGCTAACTGATTAAGAGAGGCTCTCGTAGGCCGTTAGATGGCTCAGCATGTGAAGATGCTTGCTGCCCAAGCAGACCATGAGAGCAACCCTGGGGATCCACATGGTGGGAGAATCTGACTATCACAGGCTGTCCTCTGACCTCCACATGTAAAAACTGTGGTGCAGACAGACACACAGGAAGTACACACACACACACACACACACACACACACACACCCCATACCAAATAAACACGACGTAACGTAAAAGTTAAAAAATAAAACCTTTCAAACAGGGAAAAGTAATCAAAGTCTGAAGAGGGCGGGTGGGGGTCCCTGTCACGGTCCTGCACCCTGCCCCTGCCCTCACTGAAGAAAACCTGTCACAGCATCCCACCAACACCTGTGGCTGCAAATGACAAGTGTCAGGCCACTGCTCTCTGGCATGGCTGCCCTCTGCCTGCACAGACAGTGTCCCTCAGGCCTGGGATGTGACCCTGTGGGTGGCTGCTGGTCCATCTCCCTCTTCCTGAGAGCTGCTCAGGACTGAGCAAGGGACAGCAAAATCTGGCTGAGGCAAGGTGGGAGGATGAATTCCTTCTGGGGTCACGACCCTTCTGTAGGAAGGAGGCCTGCACACCACATAGAATCCTAAAGTCTCTAGTTTAAGGCTTCATATTCTCTTCTCCTTCTGACCACTTCAAAAATCTGGTCATTTCTGTTGGCCTCCTCCCTGCCATTCCCCCCCCACACACCCCCCGTGTCCTTAGACCCAGCTGAGGGTAGCTCAGGAGGGTCTCAAACTCACCATCCTCCTGCCTCATTCTTCTGCATGCTAGAAATATAATCGGCATGCACCACACGTCTGGCTTGAATTTAATTCTCTCTTTTTCTTGAGACAAGATCCCTCATGAAGCCTAGGACAGACTAGAGCATCTAACAGTGGTCACAGGTGGGGATTCCCAGGCATGCACACCTCGCCGTCTGAATTTAATTCTGAATCTAAAATGTAAACCCAAGGACTGGGTGGGGAGGCTGAGAGAGGATTTTACTCCAATGTCCACACACTCAAAAATCAGGTTTCTCTGTGCATAGCACTCCTTTAATGTCAGCACTTAGGAGGCAGAGGCAGGCAGATCGCTGTGAGTTCAAGGCCAGCCAGAGCATAACAATAAGACCCTGCCTTAAAACCAAACTAACAAACAAATGAAGATTTTTTTTAAGAGCCAGGCTTCAAAACCAGACTTGGAGCAAAGGCATGGTCAAGAGAAATGTGCCACAGGGCTGAGAGCTCGTCACTGGAGAGTCATCGAGCAGTGCCACCCTGTGCTGCGCATGGCATCCTGCTGCTCTGCTCTGGGCCCATTAACGACTTCAGAGTTTACCCCAATGACAAGAGACATCAAGTCTCACTGGTGACCACAGGACTGAGAAGTCACCAGGAACACATCACACCTAGCGACAGGCCATGGACAGCCAGCATAGGTGGGGGGAGGGGGCGGCAGCTTGTCCTTGGGTGAAGCCGAGGAGATGGCGGAGCATCAATCCTGGGTGTGTGTAGTCTCCCTGCCCGTTCTAAGGGCAGAGTCATGGTGGGCACAGACAGCAGGGCCATGCCACCTGCTCCCAAGGAAGTGTCCTGCACACCTTCACTCCCAAGTGCAAAATCCAGAGTCAAGGTCTTTGTGGCCCACAGGATGGGTTAAATGGCAGAAGCTCACCTTAGAAACAGGAAAAGCCAAGAGACAGACCTGATGGTTGCAGGTCTGCCGTCCCAGGTACTGGGGACGCTGAGGCAGGAGGATTATAGCTCAAGGTTGGTCTGGGATACGAAATGAGTTCAAGTTCAGCCTGGGAAACTAAGTGAGACTCAGTTCCGTCCTGTCCCCACTGACCCCCATCCCCCCCTTGAAAAAAATTTGATGAGTCTGAGAACGTAGCTCAGTGGTAGAGCACTTCTCTAGAAGAGAGGGACTGGGGTGTGGTCGGTGGCAGAGTGCTTGCCTAGCATGTGTGACACTCTGGGCTCAGTAAGTGTTCATGCCCCCCACTCCCAGAAGGCAATCTCAGCCGGTTCAGCCTGGCTCCTGCCAGTGAGCAATGCCTGTGTAGTCACAGCTGGGACGTGCTCCAGTCCTGAGTCTGTAATGGCAGTTTCCCAGCAGCCTGTGTGGGGCAGACGCCAGAACAGCATGTTGTCTCAGAACACCCCACTGAACCATCCTTGCAAGGAGGCTGCAAGGAGAGAGCTGCGCCTGAGGCAGGGCAACCTGCTACTGGGGCTCATGTCTCAGAGCCCTAAAATGTCCCACTGGGAGTCAGGTGAATCCCTGACCAAGTGAGCAGAAATTTACAAGAGTGAACGGCCAGTGTTTGGGAGCCTCCAGACCAGGCTATTTCAGCAAGACTGACTGCCTTTAAAACCCAAACAAACAAACAAAACCAAAACAAAGCCGCCCCTAAAAGCTGTCCTCACAGAACCATAGTGAAACAACGGAGAGGCCTGCAAGGTTGCTCTGCTCCAGTGGAGGTCAGGAGGAGCCGTACGCTCCCACACACGAGGCAGACCCCTTCCTATGGGGAACCCAGGACTCATTCCCCAAACAAACTGACTGGCTCCACCCTGGAGGAAGAGAGCCAGGACTTGGTGGAGGGCCAGCTTGGAGGGTGTGATGGAGTCTGAGACTGGGAGCAGAGCTAAATAAATGTATGCCTGTCGCTGTCTAGTAAGTTCTTGTTGGCCAGTGAGAGACCCTGTCAGACAGGAAAACCGAGAACAGCCTCAGAGGAGTTCACACACACACACACACACACACACACACACACACACACACACACACACACACACACACGTTGCGGGCCCAGTGGTGTGCACACTCTGGAGTCAATGAGAAAGGTTGAAGGCTCTGAGTGCCAGTCAGCTCCTGGGCACTGGCCTAGCCCTGGCCTGTTCCAGCAGCAACTTTGATAATCTCATGCTGGCCCGGTGACAGCCTGGGCCACACCCTGGAGCCTGGCTTGCCTGACTCCCCAGACATGCCGAGAAACACCCCTGCCTGGCTCAGGTGTCCAGGGCCCCTGACAGGCACAGACAGCTGTACAGGCAGTCACTTCTCCTTACTTTATTTCTCTCTGTTTTCTTTCTTTTGTTTATATAGGGGAGGGAGCATGCTAATCTCTGTATTATTCCAATTTTAGCAAAAGTACTGCAGAAGCTAGGACCTCAGTTTACTTCTTTAGCTGGCCTTGAACTCGCTACCCAGCTGAAGGAGATCTTGAACTGCACTGCACTTCTGCATACTACAGTGAGCTGATTTCAGAGAAAAGAAACCTGAAGAAGGAGTACCCCACCCCACCTACTGCTGTCCCTCAGGTCAACACCTTGACAGGATCAGTAGCAGGGCCTCTCTGGTCACTTTCTTCCAGTGCCAGCCTCACAGCCAATGTGGAGCCCCTAGAATTGCTGGGCTCAGGGGGTTGGGGGTGGAGTCTGTAAGGGCTGCCAGGGCCAGGCTGTGAAGGTACCACGGTGGGTAAAGCACTGGCCACACAAGTATGAAGATCTGAATCTGATGTGCAGAGCCCATGTCAAAAAGCCGGGTGTGGTGGCTGGCACCCGTGACCCCAGCACTGGGGAGGCAGAGGCAGGAGGGTCCCTGGGACTCACCGGCCAGTCAGCCTAGAGTAACTGGTGAGCTCTAGGCCAGGGAGAGCACCCTATGGGCACTGGAGAAAATTGGTACCTGAGGTTGAACTCTGCTCCCCACATACATGGGTTTGAGCACAGGCTTGTCATCCCAGCTCCTCAGGAAGCTGAGGTACGAGAACATGCAGTGACGTGAGTTCGAGACCAGCCTCCATCAAGAACTGCCTAATGTGCTAACTCCTGGGTTCCATTTCCAGTTCGTCAACAGTCTGTTTTTAAAGGGACCAAATCACCATGCTGGCTAGGTGGCCATTTTTAAACGCCTCCCCTGGACCCTTTCTTGGGAAGAAAATGAAGACTGCTTCTTAGTAAAACAAAGGGAGCAATTCAAGAAAGAGACAGGCATGTGAGTCCAGGATGGAACCCTTTCCTCCCGAGAAGTCTGGGATGAGGAGGAAGAGCACTCGAGGATCAGAAGGGCCGGGCTGGGAAGGCAGCAGCCTGCCGAGAAGGCTGCAGGACACAGAGCATGCCGGACCAAGCAGAAAAGAGGAATTACAGACCCTAAGAAGGGAGGACTGAGACAGAGTACAGCGAGGGATGACCGGCCCATAACCGTGACACAGATGCAATAGGAAATGCTGACAGGCGCTGAGCCAAGGGTGACGTAAGTTTACTGGGGAGAGGGAGAAGAAGAGAAAGCCAAATGTCCCCCTAGAAAGCCCAGACATGAAAGCTAAAGCCAAAGAAGGGGACAGTCACCCACACCCGGGACTCAGAAGGATGCGGCAAAGGGCAGACGACGCAGGACAAGCCAGAGGGGTCCTGGGGGAGTCCCTCCACCGTGGGAACCACATGACACCCGCCGTTGCTTGCTGAGTTTGAACAAAAGGGCAGAGAAGGAAAATCTCCAGAGGCAAACAGTGTTGCCTTCAAGAATGTTGATGCCCAGTGCAGGGGAGGTGCTTGCAGGAAGGCCTGACAGACAACTCAAGCCCAATTCCCTGAACCTCTGTGGTAGGAGGGTGCACCGTGGTGTGTGTGTGCACACGCATGCTAATAAATACATGTTAAAAAAAAAAAAAAAAAAAAAAAGGGTGGTGGTGCACGCCTTTAATTCCAGCACTCGGGAGGCAGAGGCAGGCGGATTTCTGAGTTCGAGGCGAGCCTGGGCTACAGAGTGAGTTCCAGGACAGCCAGGGCTACACAGAGAAACCCTGTCTTGAAAAACCAAAAAAAAAGAAAAAAAAGAAGTGTGTTCTTCTATGGTAGGTGTCATGTTACTAAAGTCCCCAGAGCTACTTCAAAAGATTAACTTTGCTTCTGAAACCACAAAGCACCCAAGGTGGAAAACACCCTAATATTAGGTACTCTTTTTAAAAATGTGTGTATGTGATGTGTGTGTATGTGTAATTATATACGTATGTATGCATGTATGTGTGCACATGCATGCTTCTGTGTGGAGATCAGAGGATGGCTCAGCTTGCTGGCCCATATGGAGTCTATCTTTACACGGGTTCTGGAGATCTGAACTCAGGGTCTTACCACTGACCAGCCCAGCCCAATACTAGCTACTTTTAGGCGGTCTGAAGACAGGAGAGGGGAGCAATCGCCCTCTCCTGTGGGGTCTGACACTGGAGCCTCTGCCAGGCCAGTTCTGTTTTTGAAGGCTTCTCACCGGTGGGACATCTGGGGAGGGCGGGATGTCCAGTGCAGACACAGTGACCATACAAAAGTACCCAGCCGCTGATCAGACAGAGCCCAGGTGGTGCTACACGGGTACACCTCAGATGCAGCCGCTAGGATCCCAGGAGAACTGGGATGGTCCCACTAAGCTTGACTCGAAACTCAACGTTGCAGCGCCCCAGATGGTCTGAGAGGACATGCAGACAGTAGGACGACATGCAGACAGTAGGACAGGCCAAAGGGACATGGAGGGCCCTAAACCCCCTGGTGGGGAGAAAACAACAAGTTGTCAGATGGGAAAGGAAACAAGGTACGGCCTGTCTGTTGGTGTAGATGTGGACGGGAAAAAGCAGACCTCAGTGACCATAAATGCCCAGGGCACTCAATGTCGCCTTGAAGTTCTAACGAGAACACAGGAAGGTTAAACAACCTGAAGGAAGCACCAAAGTTTGCCAAGAAGACAAGCATTCGGTTGGCTCCTTTTCCAGAGGCACACGTGCAGAGACCTCCGTGAGTACCTGAAGCCCTAGACGGCACAGAGCCAGACATACACTGTTGCTTCCTACACCCACGATAGAGCGTGGCCTTGTCATTTACCAGCAGAGCCTGAAGACCCCACACACACACACACACTAACGGACCGCAGAGCCTTGTGCATGCCAGGTTAAGTGATCGACCATGGAGCTTCCTCGCCAGTCCCCAGTGCAGACTGGGTAATAAAGCTGCCCCACCGGATACACCGGCAGAGTCACACACAGGGGAGGAGCTAAGCAGCGCCGTGCTCGATTGAAAACGTGTAACTTGTTCATTTTCTGCAGCTTTCCACTTGATATTTTTGGACTGTGCGTAACTGAAACCACAAGCGAGTGAAACTAAGGCTGGGGGTGGAGTGGGGAGGGGTGGGGCAGGGTGCGGTAGGGTGCTAGACTTCTGATACAGACTGGGGTGCCCTCCGAGAGCACAGGACACTGGAGCTAGCCTGTAATAAGTGGAACTGTACTCAAGATCTGTGATTAAAGGGTCCAGGGCTCTGCAGTCGGATGGGCACATTTCCTTCATTCAGGTCACTACTGCTAACCTTTGCTATCTGTGTATCTGTAGGGGGAGGCACAGCACTGCAAGCCTGGGTGTGGAAGACGACAACTTTAGGTCTCAGCTCTCCCCTTCCACCATGTGGCTTCTGGGACTCGATCTCAGGTCTTCAGGCTCGGCAGCAAGCACCTTTACTCACTGAGCCATCTCACCAGCCTTTCCATCTTAATTTTGAGACTGGGTCTGTCACAGAACCGAACCCCGGCTCCCAGTTTCAGCTAGACAGGCTGGCCTCAAATTTGCAATCTTCCTGCCTCAGCCCCCAGAGTGCATGGATTCCTGGCAAATGCCCAGTGCTGGGACCCACAGGTTACTTTCATGGCTGCCATAGCAGTTTGCTTAAGTGTAGTCCCATGGAGTCTGCTTTTGCCCGAGCACCCTCAGCCAATGATTAACCAGCTCCCGCTTTCCTAAATCACTTGCTCTCCACAGAAAGAAAGGTCAAAGCACTGCCGAAGCTGCAGTTTCTTTCAAAGAGCTCATTCATTTGCGGGGCGGAGCCCTGCAGACAGGGACAGTCCCCCCCACCCCCACCCCCCAAAAAACCCAACGTACACACAACTCAAAACCACAGAGGAACAACCCGCCCTGGGAAATAAGGAGCCGCCCAGCAAAGTGAAGCCGGCCTGGTGGGGGTGGAGTGGAGGCCAAGGGACGTGGGGCAGGTACCAAGCCTTGGGGTCCATTCCATGGAGGGCGGAGCCTCAGTTGGGAGGTGCCCAGGTCGGCCAATAGGGACCCGCTAGCAAAGCTCACCAAATTAGGCAAGCTGACTGCGCAGGGCGGCGCCCACTGCTGCGGGCTGGGAAGTCAAACCCTTTTCCCCCAAGCCGGCCCCACCCTGGCTCCCGCAGCCTGGGAGAGGAAGGGCAGGGCGTGTTTGTAAACATTTGGGCTCCACCCCTACACAGAAACTCAAACTGAGAAAGTCTTGGCAGGCAAACCTCCTGCGGCTGCCGGCGAGCTTGACAAAAGCTCAATGGAATTCCTCAGAGTGAAGATAAAGGGATGTCAACAGCGATCTTTTGTTGCGACACTTAAAGGCCCAGGGAGTCCAGAGCAGGTCCCAAGCCACCATCAACAGTGACCACAGACCCGAGTGATCAAGCGCCCATGGAACTCTGAGGAGCCAAGGGCCTGCTCCCTCCCAGCAAGCAGTATCAGGAATGTGGCACACATAAAGTCAGGACTCCAAGGAAGCACTGGGGACACCAAAACACCAACGGCTCGGCGGGGGTTGGGGTGGGCGTGAGGATCTTTACAGCCACTGTGCCACCTGACCACACTACACCCGACCTTCACCCAGTGTCTTAACCAGCTGGCTGTGTTTTGTTTTAGAGACACCGTCTCCTGTGCTCCATGCTGGTGTCAAACTCTCATGTAGCTGGGGATGACACAGCTTTTGACCGTCCAGCCTCCACCTGCCCAGAGCTGGGGCTGGCATGGACCACTGTGTCTGGTGTTACCAGTGCTCGGGATCTTGCAGGGTTTCTTGGCAAGACACACTCTACCCACCCCGCCACACTCCCAGCCCCTCACCACTCCTTTATCTGTACTGTTAGAGAAAAACACTATGAAGTCAGGCATGCTAGCTTGTGCCTTTCGCCCCAGCTCTGGGGAGGCAGATGCACGCAGGACAATTGAGGCCAGCCTATGCAGTGAATTCCAGAGTTACAGAGCAAGATCCTGTCTGAAAAACAAGCAAATAACACTAAAGATTACCCTATTCAATCCCACAATTCTGCACCAAGAGCCTTTTGTTTTGGTTTTGAGATGAGGCCTCTCTATGTAGGCCTGGTGTTTCTACAACACACAATGTAGACCAGACCGGCCTGGACGTGATCCTCCGGCTTCTGCTTCCAAGTGCTAGGATTTCGGGAGCGTGCTGCCGTGCCATGCTGGGCTAACCTAGGACTCCTTCCAGGTTCCTTAGGGGTCTGTCCTACCCCTGGACTCATCCCAGTCTTCTTATTACAGGACGACAGGGTACCACCAAGTTGCCCAGGCTAGTTTTGGCCCTACTCGGTAGCCCAGGCTAGCCCTGAACATATGCTTTTAGGGCTGCCCCACCTGTTCCTCATGTAAGCATCACGTGTTTGTTCAAAGCCACATGACTTCCCATGTAAATAACAGGCTAAAATTTTCTCAACTGTTGGGAAGCCCTGAGCCCCTGCAATGAGTGACATGAACCACGGTGGGAGGGGCTTTGTGAGGAACCCTCAGTCTCTCACAGTGACTGAATCATTTTACTAAACCAACACCTGCACCTGCAATCCCAGTACCTGGGAAGCTGAGGCAGGAGGATTACTGCAAGTTTCAGGCAAGCCTGAGTAACATATTGAGTTTTAAACCATCCTAGCTGCAGAGAGACCCTGTCTCAAAAACCAGATCAGGGGCTCTGATGGCCCCGAGGGTAAAGGTGCTTGCCACCAAGCCTGACGACCTGAGTTTGGCTGATCCCCAGGGTCCTCATGGCGGGAAGGAGAGCGAAGACTCCCACGGGCTGTCCTCCATCTTCACATGCCCCTCCCAACAAACAAATACATAAATAAATCAAAATAATTTTAAATATAAACAATATGAAAACAGGTTACACACACAGGGCCTCCCGCTGCTCTGACTAGCCCTGAGCTCCAAGCGGACTGGCCTTGGGGCCGCATCCAAGTTCAGCACCTGGAAGACAATGGGTCATGCGCATGGAATGTGGGTGTTCAGAACAGGGCGGCTCCCAGCCTCAACAGCGCTGGGGAAAAGCAGTCTCTGATGAAGCAACACAGCCGAAGGACACCCCGAGGGTGCTGAGCACAGGACCGACCGCTGTCACCACTGCCTTCCGAGGCCTCTGCCATCCGTCACTGCAGGCTCCACAGACCGGAAGATGAGGCTGCTGTGTAAGCTGCCATGATGTGACCTACCCCAAAGAGACACAACTGGTTGTCCACAGGTCTAGAACCACGATGGGGCTCTCCACCTCAGCCCTGGGCTTTCGAGTTACCAGGCTGTACCTCTTGCTGGTGTCAGGAAAGAGGACGGACACCTAATCTAGACAACAGACCCGTGTACATACATTACATGGTAGAAAACAAAGTTCACAAAGGCAAACCAAGGGACACACACACACACACACACACACACACACACACTTGAGCACAGTGTGTGCTCACACTTATTCCTGCTAATACTCTTAGCCATCTTGGGTTTCCACCAGGAGGAAGGACATCTTTAGATGTCATCCCCTGACTTTGAACCTCCAGAACCCAGAACCAAAAATCTTCCTTATATAAACTTTAAAAAGGAGCCAACTCCAGCCAGGCGTGCTGCTGCACACCTGTGACCCCAGCTGACCAAGGAGGGGGACCGACATTTCCAGGTCAGCTTGAGCACCCAGAAGCTTCCACATCAACTAACGGGGGCTACGCTATGGGTGTGGCTGTGGCTTGGTGGCCGAGCCCTAACCCAGCGCGGTGCTTTGACTAAGAGTGGCCCCTAGAGACAGGTGGTGGAACGTTCAGGAAAGATCAGGAAGGCTGCTGCTAGGGATAGGCTTCAAGACTTCAAAGCCCACATCGGTCCAGTTGTCCCCCTCCCACCTCTGCCTGCTGCCTGCACACCTAGCTACTGCCCCACTGGGGTGCCTGCCTGCCTCCATGCCCCTCGGCCATGACACTCATGGGCTCACCCGTCGAGACTGTAAGCCAGACCCTAATGAGATTCTTTCTTTTATAAGTTGCCTTGGTCATGGTGTCTCATCCCAGACAGAGAAAAGTGTCTTAGAGTCTTAGTTAACGTTACAATTGTTACTACAAAGCACCATGACCAAAAAACAAGTTCGGGCAAAAAGGGGTTATTTGGTGTACACTTTCACATCGCTGAAGAACAACAGGCAGGAACTCAAGCAGGGTTGGATCCCAGAGGCAGGAGCTGGTGCAGAGGCAATGGAGGGCGCTGCTTACTGCCTTGTTCTCATGGCTTGCTCAGTCTGCCTTCCTATAGAACCCAAGACTACCAGCCCAGAGATGGTGCCACCCACAATGTACTGGGCCCTCCCCCATCAATCACTAATTGAGAAAATGCCTTACAGCTGGATCTCATGGAGGCATTTCCTCAAGGGAGGCTCCTTCCTCTCTGGTGACTCTAATTTGTGTCAGACTGACACACAAAACCAGCCAGTACAACTGACCACTTACTTGTCAACTTGACACACAAACATCACTGTTAAGCCACAACCATTCCTCTCTTATTCATCCCCAAGATCTCATATTAAAAACATAATTAACTATAAAAGTCTCACTGTCTTTAGAAACCCAAGCACATTCAAATTTCAGTCTCTTTAAAATATCGAGTCTCTCTAAAAATCCAAAATATCTTTTAAAAGGTTCAAAGTCGTTTAGCTGTGGGTTCCTGTAAAAATAAAAATGAAATCAAATACCTTCTTCAAAAGGGAAGAACCAGGGCACAGCCACAACCTGAACAAAGCAAAACCAAACTCCAAGAGTATAAATAACTCAATGTTTGGTTTCGGGGATCCACTCACGATCTTCTGGGCTCCTCCGAGGAGCTTGGCTCGCTTCTCTGCCTGCTCCTGCAGCACACAGCTTGTCTTCTGGCTAGCTCCACTTAGTGCTGCTGATCTTAGTGGTCATCCCGTGGCACTGGCCTCTCCAGAACTGCTGGGGTCCCTGCTGCAACTGGGCTGCTCTTTCACCATAGCCTCTCACAGGCTCTCTCCACGGTGCCAAGCCTCAACTTCTCTGCATGACCCCTTCAGTCCTGGGCCTGCACTTCACCGATGGCCTCTCCTGGCCTCTCATGGTGTCAAGCCTCAGCTGTTCTCCATGACCCCTGCATGCTTTCAAAACCAGTACCACCTTGGTGACTCTTACACTACTAAGTTTGGCTGCCAGCACGAGGTACAACCTTGGTTGCCTCTGGAACACAGAAACACTTTAGTGACACAAAACCAGCTAGTACACCTAGCATGTGTAAAAGTCTGGGTTTGAGTTCTGGCACTGGAGGACTTAAATAAAGAGCAAGCATCGCCCTGGAGAAGCAAGAGGTGTGACTTTGGGGACTGAGGACCTGTAGGAGTGACCCGTGGCCGGGGCTCACGTGGTCAGGGACAGCGTAACCGTAGCTTTGCTGGAGGGTACCTCTCAGGGGTTTATGGGTTCCCACAGTCCTGCCCCCCAAGGACTGTACCACTCCTGTCACCGTCACAAGAGTACTAGCCACATCTACCATTATTTACAGGGCTGACCTGAGTCATGAGTGGAAGTAGAAGCCCAGAGCTCAGGGGCACCATGGCCCCCGCCCTGATGGATGACACAGCACTTTCAGAAGTATCGCCAACATGTGAGGGAGCAGGAGGGAATCCTGCTTCGTTGAAAACTGCCAGCCAGAACCCGAATCCCCCTTCCCTCTCTATTTTGAGACAGGGTCTCTTGTAGCCCAGGTTGGCCTCGAACTCATTCCATAGCAGAAGATGACCATGACCTCTCTTCCCCTGCCTCTAGGATCGTAAGCATACACCGCCATGCCCAGTTTATGACATACTGGGGAGTGAATCCAGGGCCACACAAGCACTCTACCAACAGAGCTATGTCCCAGCCTATCTGCTCTGGAGACAAGGTCTCTCTCACTGAGGGACCAGGATGTCCTTGAATGCCCATGTATCCCTGGCTGGCCGTGCACTGACGATCCTCCTGCCTCAGTCTTTGAAGCGCTGTGCTTACAGGACTGGGCTATACACCTATTCTCCTACTTGCTTTAGGAGATCCTAACTCATAATCTGCAACCTGGATGGGTGGTGACTTAAGGGTGACTTTCCCTTGCAGGAGGATCCCCCAGAGTCTAGCTCCATCTCCAGCCCCCTGGTGCACCCCAAAGGGCCTGCTCACCTGATGGTGCCGGTTGGGGAAGGGATGGGGCTGACGAGGCTCCGGAGATCCGGCTCCGGGATGTGGATCTTCAGTGGGGAGATCTGTGGGTAGAGTGGCCGCAGGGGGGATGCTGGGGACTCCTCTTTATGGTACAGGGATGTGAACTGGATCTTGATGGCCGTGCTCGGGAACCGGAAGGTGCATCTGTAAAGGGAGGACATCGGCTGGTCAGGTACGAGGTCACTGGGCACAGCAACGGAAGTCCCACCACCCACAGGGCAGGGGTACCACTCGTAAGTTTGTGGGGGCTGGCGCCAGCATCAGAATGATTCTCCTGGGACACTCTGGCATCAGCTGTGCTGGCCTGTCAGCAAAAGATATAAATATCCCCGGACAGGTGCCACCAAGGCCCGCCCTTGGAGGTTCCATGTGCCAGGACTGCAGAGGTGACAATCACTGTGGTTCCTGACCCAGAGGCAAACAGCTAAATGGATCCTGCCCCATTTGTGTGGATTTCACTCATTCACTCATTCATTAATTCATTAGAAGCCAAGGTCTCGCGTGCACTCCAGACTGGCCTGGAACCTGAGCTCCTCCTGCCCTTCCTCCCGAGTGCTGGGACGACCGGCACACGGCACCATGTCCAGCTTAAGCCAAGATTTTAAAGGCAGATTCCTTCAAAGCATAAATGTCACCTCACAAAGGAAGAGGGATACTCCACAGACAGGGAGTGTATGTGTGTGTGTTCTGAAGATCTAACCCAGGCCCTCGTGCGTTAGCAGTGAGTACTTTACCCACCAATGTTGGCTCCAGCTCCTCCATCAGTATTTGGACTTGCAGAACACACCTGTCATTTTTCTAGGAGGCCTTCTCGTGCCGTGCACCGTCAGCTCTACATGACTGTGAGCGTTTACAAGCCATCTAGCACATGTCTGATGACAGCTGGGGGTGTCCGAACTGGGTGCCTAAGGAAGGGGCCTGACTGGGAGCCGGCAGTGGGTAAGCAACTCGAGAATGCCTGCACTGAATGAACAGGGAGTACACAGTGCATGTGTGCATGTGTGTGCACACGGCATGCCTGGTCAACCCATGTTCTGCACGAAGGTTGTCACGGTAACAAATCTCCTCTGGTTCTTTGCCGTGTGTCTCTTCCTCCCTCTCTCCCGACGGGGAACAGGGATGACATCTCACTCTGCTGGGAGGCTGCAGGGTTCCTTGGAGAGCCTGCACTTCAGAAGCATCACGGCTACTGGACAGAGCCCGTAGCCAGTGCCTGGGTCACAGCAGACAGGGATGCTGGACAGCAGCCTGTGGGTGTGACTAGCCTAAGCCTGTGGACCTGGGATGCACTGAGCTCAGCCTGAAGAACTGTGGTGGAGTCCTGGAGAGGTGGAAAGGTTTCCGACGCCTTCCCTAGCTCACCATCTGTGCATAACCGACAGACAAATGTGCTGAGTGGGGCTTCCTATGCAGATGGGACCCACCAGAGAAAACGGGGCAGCACCCCTTGGCCTCTGCGTTCTTCCTCTCGCTTCACCAATTAAGCTGGAAGGATTGACTGATAGCCATCTCCAAAGGGCTGCCAGTGGAAACTCAGGGTTTGTGTGCATGCATGTGTGTGTGTGTGTGTGTGCATGCATGTGTGCATGTGCAGAGTTATAGGAGGTTGTGAGCTGCTCGCTACCGGTGCTGGTAACTGAACTGTGGTCCTTTTGAAGAGTGGCACATGTTCTTTAATCCCCGAGTCGCCTCTCTAGCCCCAACAATCAAGATTCTAAAAGCTAGAGGTACAGCCAAATGGTAGAGGCCCTCACCGAGCAGCCAGAGTGGTCCTCAGGGGCAGAGCAGCCGTGGACACGTCGGCCCCAGATTCTACCTGCAGTACAGCCAAGTAAAACAAACCCTGAGATGAAGACGTGATGTCAACAGAGACGTCTGGTAAACTGACCTTCCCTCCTCTGGCCTCCTTTCTTGATGCTGGGGATCAGATGACCCCACGGTAGAAACCATTTGATTTGATCCCTGGCACCAGGAAAGGAAGGGAAGGGAGGGGAGGGGAGGGGAGGGGAGGGGAGGCTGTGTTCTTGCCCATCCCCCTGCAGCACCACACCCTACTGCAAGCCAAAGCCACACTTGGTGACAAACATCTTCAGGTTACTTGACGGAACCGGTGAGAAAGGTGCCAGGCAGCCTGGCTTGGCAGTGTTTCTCAGGGCACTCACGATGTCTCCCGCCACTCTCTCCCATATGATCCCCGCTGGTTCAGGGGCCTTGTCCACCCACTTCTGATTGCTGTTGTTTGTTTGTTTTTAAGACGAAGTCTTGCTATGTAGAACTGGCCTGGACCTCCCGGCAATCCTCCTGGTGCAGTCTTCCAAGCAGCCGTGATTTACAGGGTGAGCCACCACACCTCGCTCCTAGCTTGGAGCCTTGGAGAGCTGTTTGCAATTAAAGGTGTCCCACTGTCCTAACCTTCCATTTGAATGCCTGTCCTACCCCACGGAGGTCAGGAAGCCTGTCAGGCAGGGGTCCCTGTCCACCATGGAAGCCACCATGGAAGCCACCACGGAGGCAGACTCTTAACCCAGCTCCCACCTAGGGGGGAATCTTGCTGTTCTGGGTTTTCTGTTTGTTTCATTTTTTATTTATTTTTAAAAATAGGGTCTCTTTTGTAGTTGGGGCTGGTTTTAGACTCACAGCAATCCTCCTGCCTCAGCCTCTTTGCTGCTGGGCTCACAAGTCTATATCACCATTCTTAGCTGATATTCTTAGGAGTCTCACTAAAACATTCTGCCTGAGGCCTTCAATATGGTTCACAGGACAAACAACAACAACAAAAACAAACCAAAACCAAAACATGCTTGCTCCTTGAATCCCACAGGATGAAAGGAGAACCAGCGCCTCTAAGTTTCCTCCCACCTCTAAACAGGTGTTATGGCACAAGGGGACGGATGGACGGACGGACGGATGGACAGACGGACGGACACACACACACACACATACACACACACACACACGCACACACACACACACACACACACACACACACACACACACACACTGAGCGTGAAGGGGACAGTTGACTGGGTTGGCTGGGTTGGGGACAGGCCTGGGTGCTGAGGGGTGTGGCTTCGTGGAAGTGAACAAGAGCTCTGTTCTAGCACTAGTCACTCAATGGGGGAGACTTTAATGACTAGCTACCGGACTGGTAAATTATACCAAAGGTCTTGCCTGAAGGCTCATAAGCTGAACACAGAGGCCCGCCCTGTCTGCAGGCAGGGGCTGGGCTGATTGGGGGTGATTCTGTCAGGAGGTGAGAACACTGCCTAGTGTCAGATCTCAGCTTAGTACACAGCTGGCTTGACAAGTACAGCCTTGGTTGGGGCTAGGGAGGTGGCTCAGAGGGAAGAACACTTGATTGGCAAGCTCAAGAACCCGAGTTCAAATCTCTAGAACCTACATAAAAGCTAGACACCACAGATGGCTGTCATTCCTGTGCTCCCATGGAGAGAGAGGGAGAGCAGCCCAATGGCCAGAGGCACTAAGAAGTGACCAAACAGTGGAAGGAGGGGACTGACACCTGAGGTTGTCTTCTGATTTCCTTACACATGGATGCGGACACACACGTACACACAGATAAAAAAATCAAACCAAAACACAAACAGCCCCAGTTTACTGGGGCACTGAGTGCTCTACAACCCAGCAGACCTTGAACTTGATTCAGTCTTCTTGCTTCAGCCTCCCTAGTCAGCCTCAGACCAAAGCCTGGCTTCTAAGTCATTTTCAACTCCATCTTTGAAGGAGGAATCTGGAAACCTGGCCCACCAACAAGGGAGCTAGCTGCCTAGCTGCTGGAAAGTAAGACTGGAATACCGAGTTGTACACTAACAGGCTTCTAGCAATGTTGGTTTAAAAGAGTTAACACAACATGTCTCTCCTCTCATGGCTGCTCCCTGTGCTCCCTCCTCCACCCCTGCAGAGCCAGGCCTTCACGGGAGCGGACAGTGAGCTGAGGAGGGTGGGGTCTGCAGGGGACACTACACAACGAGCATCACTGAGGGACAGAAACTGGCTTGAGGTGCTGCAGACAGTGAGGTCACTTAGTAACCTCCCACGGTGAGGACCGGCTCAGACTTGGGGGAGTCTTGAGCACCCCACTCTGCATTGTGGAGCACCCCAGAGGACAAACTTGGCATCGGGAATGAGTAGCACACTCCTGGCAGTATCCCTTATTCAGGAGGCTGAGACAGGAGGATCAGGGCTACATAGTGAGTTCAAGGCTAGCCTGGACTGCAGAGAGAATCCCAGGCTAGGCTGGCCTACAGAGTAAAACTCTTGTCTTAGAAAACAAAACAAAATGTACACTTCCTTTATTATTTTCTTGCTTTTTAAAAATCTTCTGTGTGTGGGTGTTTTGCCTGAGCATATGTCTAGGTGCGCTAGTGTGCCTGGTGCCTCTAGAGCCTAGAGGAGAGCATCACAGCCTCGGGGAGCAGGGTTATAGACGGTAGTGAGTGTGAATGCTGGGAACTGAACGCAGGCCCTCTGGGAGAGCAGCCAGGGGTGTTAACTCTCTGAGCCATCTCTCCTGCCTCTAACTTCTGTTTTTCTTCTTTGTTTTGTTGAGACAAAGTTTTTCTGTGTAGCTCTAGCTGTCCTAGAACTCAATGATCTGCTCCTTCTGCCTCTTGAGTGCTTAAAGGTGTGCACCACCAAGCCTGGCCTTAAATTTTTCTTTTTATATAATGAAGAATGTGCCAATTGACACATGAATTTTCTCCAACCGCCTGAGAAGGCCTCACAGCAGGACCCTGTCTAGGTAACAAGGAATCAGTGATTGACAGATGAGGCCTCAGAAACTAAACCAAAATCCACCTTGCTGGCGGATAAACCCCAGATCTCCCTTCAAATGCAAACTGGACCTGGAGGAGTGGCTGCACAACTGTAATTCCAGCCCTTGGCAGGTGGAGGCAAAAGGGTCACCGGTTCAAGGTCAGCCTCAACTGTAGGAGACCCAGCTTCAAAAAAACAAAACAAAAACCAACAAAGGGGCTGGCAAGAGGGCTCAGTGGGTAAAGGCGCTTGCCTCCAAGCTTGACAACCTGAGTTTGATCCCTGGGATCAACAGATATTCTCTGACCTCTTCATGCCCTCTGTGACACAGGCACATGCGCACACACTAAACAAACAAATATTATTTAAAAATCAATACAACACACACTGCTTTAAGCACTCTGTGTGTTTAGAGAAGTCCTCGTGGGAGGGAGGTGGCCGGAAAAAAACGTTTTCTAGAATGCTGTCACCTCCCAGCAGCTGGACTGGTCACAATGAGTAACTTACGAAGGACTTGTAAGTGTGAAAGATCTCAGACTGTGGAAGAAAGTGCTTGGTCCCACTTGGAATATGACAATATGAGAACTATTTGCCATAGGCCGATGACATAGAGGGCGGACAGTGACAAATGGGCAGCAGGTGAGAGCCGGGATCTGCGTCAGGCAAACCTTGTTTGAAAAAGAGCTGGAACCTGGGCTCATTCGCCAGTACTGTGTACACGGTGTGTGTGGTGCATGCTGGTAATCCCAGAACTGAGGTGAGGTGAGGGCAGGAGGACCAGAAGTTCCAGGTCATCGTCAGCTATGTGAATTTATTCAGGCTACACGCACACAGACACACAGACACAGACACACACAGACACAGACACACACAGACACACAGACACACAGACACACAGACACACAGACACACACACACACACACACACACACACACACAGAGCCCTGGAGAGAACTTTGGGAAAACTGAGGCCCCTTCCCGGGCCCTGGGCCTCTGGTCAGCTACAGGCCCCCTTGTCACAGTCAGGAGCCTAAGCCTCCAGCAGTAAATGTCATTTCAATTATTCTCATGCTATGACAATCACAGGGAGGGGCGTGACCACGGTCTGCAGTGTGGGCTTCCCAGTGGTCTCTGCTGTTACAGCCTGTCCTCTGATAAGAGTTTCCTGTAAGGAACAAATGACTCTGGGAGAAAGAGGCCTTGTGCGTGGTTACAAGCACTCTCGGTCTGCATGGCGCCACATGCCTTTAGACCCAGTGAGCACTGGCCTGGCCCAGTTCTGGGGGGGGAAAGGGGAGATAGTTTTAGGAGGGGAGAGTCCCAAGGGCCTAGGCTTCACAACGAGGGGAAGAAGCTCTGCAGGGGGCTGGACATGTGACCAACACAGGAAGCTCCCTCCACTTCCTGTATTCCGTGGTCCACATGTGTTGCAGTGTCCTTCCCAGGAGGCCCAGTCCCAGGAGGTCAGCGGCGCAGAGGCTTTGTCTTGTGTGTCCACTGCTGGTTCAGGAAATGGCATTTTTATTTTGAGACAGAGCCTCATGAAACCTAGGTTGGCCTTGAATTCTAAGTATCAAGGATGACCTTGGACACCTGGTCCACCTTCTTAGTGCTGAGATTACAGGGGTGCACGCACCTCCATGTAAGGTTATGAGACACTGGGTTGGAACCCGGGGCTTCCGGCCTACTGACAAACACGCTACCAACTACGCCAAATCCTCAGCCCGTGGGTAGCAGTGCTTAAGTAGCAAGTCCCAAAGCAAAGAATTCTCACAATGTCTAGGGATTTCATTTAAAATATCTTCTTTCAGCTGAGGCTGGTGAGGTGGCTCGGTGGGTAGTGTTTGCTGTGCAGTCGCGAGGACCTGCATTCAGATGCTCCAGAGCACACGCAGAAAAGCCAGGCACTGAGGCCACACCTGGGATTCTAGCACTGGGTCGGTAGAGACAAAGCCAAACTGGCTAGATCAGGTCCCGGTAATAGACCATGTCTCCAAACACTAAGGTAGAGACTACAGAGGAGACCCGATGTCCACCTGCAGTCTCTGCACACGTCCACACACATGTGCACGTGCACCCTTCACGCTTGTGCAGACAGCACACATCACACAGAAGGCAATCCATTTTGCCAGAACAACTGAAAGATGAGCCAAGGTTGCTGTGGCCGTGGGTGCCATGGTGTCCTGCTGCTGAGTCAGGACGTGAAAGGGTTCAGGACGACTAAGTCCAGAGGGGCCTATGCATCAGGAGTGATGACAATGGTCAGGAGGGGCAAAGCCCGCTCGGCTCCAGGCTCTGGGAGAGGGTCACTGGTCTCCATCGGCCGGCAGCTGACTCGTCTACTGTGAGGCAGTAAAAGAAGTATATGCCAGCCCTCCCTGGAAAACCACACCGGGCTGACCAGAAGCAAGCAAAGAAAGCATCCGCGAGTGAAAGGCTTGCTGAGCAAACCTGGAGACCCGGGTTCAGTTCCTAAAACCCATCACTTAAGTGGAAGAAGACCAACTAGCCTCTGACCTCCACATGTGTGCCATGGCACGCACACCGAGGAACACACACACACAGAATCAGAGACAAAGAAACACACACACACACACACACACACACACACACACACACACACAGAATCAGAGACAAAGAGAGAAACACACAAACACATACACACACAGAGAATCAGAGACAAAGAAACACACACACACACACACACACACACACACAGAGAATCAGAGACAAAGAGAGAAACACACAAACACACACACACAGAGAATCAGAGACAAAGAAACACACACAGAATCAGAGACAAAGAGAGAAACACACACACACACACACACACGAGGGGGGGTCAGCCCAATATTTCAGAAGTGCACACACTGGCAGGTCACTGTGATGAGGCTTAGCTCTTGTGTGAGGTGTCTTGTGCTACATTCCTGGGGATTTGTGATCACACCAAGTAGCTTCACTCTTGGTACCCAGGCAACTGGCTGGCCCTGGGCATCTGCATTTTTTATCGGATGCACCCCTTCCCCCTCCCCCAAAGGGAATCACCTCCAGAGAGATGCTTTCAGGAATGTTTACAAAACTGCCAGAGGTGGTGGCACACTGAAGGTGAAAGGCTGGCATGGTGGTCTATGCCCACCGAAATCCCAGCACTCAGAAAGCCAAGCGAGGCAGGAGGGTTGCTGTGAGTCTGAAGCCAGCCTGGGTTTGAGACAATAGCTCAAAACAACCATGAAGACTGAAAGCAAGGGCTGATGATATCACTCAGGACCTCACTAGACCAGGCTGTCCTCAGATTCCCAGAGATCTGCCTGCCTCTGAAGCCCTGGTGCTGAGATCAAAGCTGTGTGCTACCATGCCGGGCTTCATACATGTAATGCTTCTATCTGACCCAAGCCCCTGACACACAAGTCCAGGCCAACCTAGAATGAATATGGGAATGTTTAATGGGCTCACTTTAACATCTGGCAGACAGAAAGAACCTGGTTCCAGCTACACTGTGGCAGCTTCGCTCCTTCCATGCAGATCTGAGACTCAGATCCAGGACTCAGGAGGGCTCGAAGAACCCTGGGACAACAGAGCACTCCAGCTACCTTTGCCTCACTGAGGCATAGCTTCCTCAGGAGGAATATGAGCCACTGTGGCACAGCCTGACCTTTGCCTCAGGGATCAGCACTCCTTAAGAATGAAGTCAAGTGCGTTGTGTTGTAGAACAATTAGCAAAATCAAGGGTCTTCTATCCAAACCTTGAATTTCATGTAATAATAATAGTTCGAAATTAGTGTTTAGTTGGGCCTCAGGGTGCAGGCTTGTCTTTCCAAGTGTTTGGGATTCTGAGCAGGGAGAATGGCCAGCTCAGGGGCTGCCTGGGCTTCCGGCTGTTGAGTTTAAGGGTAGCCTGTGCAAACAGTGAGATCTTATCTCAAGACAAAAGATAACGGGAGAGAGCGGCTAGCCAGTGACAGAGAGCTTGTTTAGCATGTGTGAAGCCTCCAGTTCAATCTCTAGTAGTATAAAAACAAAACTACTATCTGCTTGGTAATATCTGCTACACAAACACACACACACACACACACACACACACACACACACACACACACACACGAGCTCTGTGAACCCTGTGGCTCTATTTCCTAGGTAAACATGTATTTCAGAATATTGCAGAAAAAGCCACTACTTTTGTAAAGCCAAACCACTAGAGAGGGGACCAGGACAATGTATCAGTCAAACCCTGGATGGAGGAGCTAGAGCGGAGCCTCGCTCTTTACTCAATCTCTCCATTCTGGCAACTTCCACAGGCCTGGGACCAATCTATCCAACTTGGCTCAGGAAACCCTTTCAGGAGCTGAAGGCAGAGCCAGGAAGGGCCTCCCGGAAAGGGCTAGGCATCTTCCACACACAAGCAGCCCAGAGGGCAGCCTGTGGCTGAGCCTGTCAGTCTGGAATGAGAGCAGCATTTCCTGGAACAGTAATGTTGCAGGCCAGCCATGTGATGGCTTCAGCCCTTTACCTCAGCATCCCAGGCCAGACACAGCACTTGGCCGCAGACTCCTGCTATCTCCCTGTGTCCCATCTAAAGAGCAACAAGGCTTTGTTATTTCAAAAACAGCAGTTCCATTGGCCCAAACAAGGAAGAGCCCAACTCAATCCTCCCAGGGCACTTCCTCTCTGCAGCCCTGGGCCAGCCACGCTTGCCTTCCTAATATGGAGAGGCCAGCCAGGCCTAACAAACTACCCAGAACCCAGACTTGGCCCAGCCCAACCCAGCCCAGGAGCTGCAACCCAGGTGGGTGGAACAGGGCTGGCTGTGACGGGCAGCTCCAAGTCCCTTACAGCCCCACCCAGTCCTATCTGGCATCAGTAGGTACAGTTGACTAAGTCCACAGCATGGAAGAAGTTGAGGCCAGGAAGCAAAGAGAGAGCAACCGAATCCCTGGGAGGCAGCATCACCCTGCTGGCGGAGGTCCACCAACAATAAGGAAATGAGTTTCATTTCATGGAAACGAATCTTATCCCTTCACTGCACACCAGTGGAGGTAAGACCTGCTGTTCTTGGGTGAGCTAAAGTTCCCGAGGCCCATGTGTATATGTGCACATATATGTATGTGGTGTGTGCACATGTGTGTGCAAGAGATGAGAGGGGGATAACGGGTGTCCTGCTCCATCACTCACCTTCTTATTCCTGGGAGACGGGGTCTCTCACAGAACCTGGAGCTAGGCTAGCAGCCAGCTGTCTTGTTTTCACTGCCATGTGGCTGGGGTACAGGTCCATGCAACCAGGCCTAGCTTTTACGCTGGACTCAAACTCAGCTCCCCACTGAGTCACCTCCCCAGTCCCAAGATCCTTTTTTGATTTCCTGCCTCAGTGAAAAGCAAGGACTGAGTGGGTAGTCTGCGTGCTCCTTTCGGCAAGGGGGAAAGCAGCAACCAACTTCCATCACGTTCCAGCTTTCAACACAGGGAAACTGAGTCACTGAGAGCAAATGTTCACATAAAAGCCAGGGGAACGCTGTCCATACACCGGTGACCACAGCGTTTGGGAGGTGGAGGCAGGAGGACCAAACATTTAAAGTCATCCCTTGACAACATAGCAAATTCAAGGCCAATCTGAAAAAAGAAAACAAACTCGCAAGTCCTGTGTGATGGTCCACTACTCCTGCCCAGGACCACCGCCCAGGACCGCCACCCAGTCCCTTCATCCAGTCCCTCCCCGCCCCCTTATGCTCAGCCTTTCTTGTTCTTGTTTCTTCTTGTCATACTGTGCCCACATTGTGTTAATTTACATATATGAATATGCTGATGAGATACAGCAGAGGACAGAGAGCATGGAATTCTTTCTGAAAGTCCGTGGCCTTGCTTAATGGTCCGTATTCTAAGTCCATCCATTTTCCTGCCAATGTCTTCAATTTTCTTTTTTCTTGAAAGTAGAATAGTATTCCAGTGTGTTTGTGTGTCTACCAGACATCAGGACTTGCTATGGCAGCATTGACAACCAAGCCGACTTGGCTACAATAAATCACACAAAGTATACACAGACACACTTCACAGCAGTGACAAAGCACCAGCATGCAGTGTAGAAGTAACAGCCAGCAATGGAACCAGCGCTGCTTGTGTGTGGGGCGCTCCATCTCTGTTGGGGATGGGTTCTAATGCTTTGTCTTATTTTGGCTCCCCAAAAAGCTGTACTTCCAGTCCTTGAGGGTCCCTGTCCCTAGCTGGACAGAAAGATGGAGGCGGTACTTTTAGATTGCAGGGGCCAGGGGCCAGGAGAGAGAGAGGAGACACAAGACAATCACCATGACGGAGGAAGGAGAAAGATGAAACTTAAAGACCTGCGGGCACTAAGGACCGGAGACGGTGCCCTAGCAGCCATTTACCCAGTTGGGTCTGGGGTAGCAGAGGTGCAATGTAGATTTTAAAAGATGTTTGCTAGCTGCGGGGAGGTTTAGTGCCCAGCCATTGAGCTAGTCAAGGTAATCAACATTAGCTGAAATGTGGTGGGTGCACGTGTGCAACTCGCCCCTCAGGAGCCAAAGCAGATTAACTGATTCACAGTTAGACATCTCTACTCCTATCCAACACGGACTAGCCCAGGCTAGGCCTGGGGCTGCCCAGCTTCCTTCCCAGTGACTCGGGACGTTGATACAGGACGCTAGAAAGCTGAAGGTCTGCCTGGGCTACAGTGCAAGTTCAAGACTAGCCTCAGAGGTCTTAGTGATGCCCTGTCTCAAAATGGAAGGTGAAGAGAGTGCTAGGGGTGTAACTCACAGCGCGGTGTTTGCTAGAATCGCCAGGGAGGGGCTGGGGGTGTGGCTGAGCAGTGCAACAGTTTGCCTGGCATCTAGGAGGCCCTGGGTTCAATTCTTAGGACTATAAGCAAATAGCCCCTCCCAGAACATCAGCAGCCTGGGAAGGTGTGCCCAGTTAGGAAGCTGTAGAGTAGTCGGTGTCTGTCTAGCTTTCAGGAAGTCTTCTGGCTTTGGGGGAGGAACAACCCTGTGGAATCCCAGGTGGAGCTATTCCCTTGGATCAAGAACACAGACTGGGGAGCAGAGGCTAGCGGTGGAGCGGTGAAGACCCAGGAAAGCACAGGGCCGGATGAAGCAGGTAATCGAGGACGGCTGCTGGCACACAACATCCAATAGGGTCCAAAGTCTTAGACAGCAGTTAACGACCCTTCATCCTTCCAAGGAGGAAGAGAGAACTCAGAAAAACAAGAGAGGCTGCCAGTACACGCTCCCCCAGGCCCACTGCTGGCAAGCGATCCATCTCACAGTAGCCACTGGGAACTCTACAGATCTCTGAGATATAGCACCGGGAAAGATATGCACTCTCATATGCATAGAATTTTTAAAAACAGTTTTTAAAATCTCAGTGAAGAACTAGAAGATATAAGGAAGAAGACCTGATGGGAAATCTTATAATCAAAAAATTATGGTAACCTGACATACAACCTCAAGTAGAATGAACAGCCCAGAGGAGACCTAGGAGTGTGACTCGGTGGTAAGAGTGCTCGCCTAGCACGGGAGAGGCCTTAGGTTCGCAAACCACCAAAACCAAAACACAAAGTGGCTGGCAAGTCACTGAGCACATAAGGATACTTTCAGCCAGGCCTAATAACCTGAGCTCAATCCCTAAATCACCCAGGGGAAAGAGAGAGCCAATGCCCTCGGGTTGCCCTCTGACTCCACATATGTGCTATGGCATGTATACACCTGTGAAATAAATGAACGCTGGAAAAATAAAAAAGAGAAGAAACTGAAGAAAAGAAACCGAAAGTGAGTGCCAAGAGCCTTGGGACCCAAGGGACTTAACCCCAGGGACCTGCCACTTACAGTCAGATGGCAGCAGAACAAAAGGTAGGGAGTGAAAAGCAAAGAAATGGTGGCCAAAAAATTTCCAAAACTGACCACAGTAGAAAAAACTGACCTACAGACAGAAGATCATGGGTGGATAAACCCCAAATGACCCAGGCAAGGAGGGCAGTCAGAGGTAACTCCAAGCCATCCCTGGGACCTATGGCTGGCGCCAGCCACTCCATCAAGCCACTCGAGAAGCAGAGGATGAAAGAGGTCGCTCCGTTCTGCTCTCATCTGGCGGAGCCTAAGGAATGACACCGCCCATCACTCAACCCACTGGAGGAACTCCCTCATGGACAAGCCTGGTCTGTTTCCACGGTGATTCTATTGAGTTTATTTCTGTTTTATTTTTTCAGGGTCTCATGTACCTTAGGCTGGCCTTTAACTATATAGCCAAAGACAATGTTAAAATCCTGATCCCCCTGATTCCACCTCCCAAGTGCTGAGATGACCGATATGTATCATACATGTGTTTTTTATGTGGTGAGTAACTGTGAATTCCAGGCAAGCCCTCTACCAACTGAGCCCAGCCCCAGCCCTCCAGGGCTTCCAAACCTCACTAAATTGACATCCAACAACTTGGGTGTAGCTGGTTCATGCCTGTAATCTCAGCACTGGAGACAGGAGGGTTCCTGGGACTTGCTGGCTAGCCAGCCTAGCTGAACATGTGAGCCCCAGGTTTGGTAGACCCATCCCTCCCCCAAAAGGCAGAGGGCTGGGAGATGTCTCAACAGTTAAGAGTGCTCAATGCTCTTGAGAGAGCCCAAGTACAGTTCTTGGTACCCAGGTCAGACTGCTCGAGACTACCTGTAATGACACCTCTGAGGGATCTGACACCCTCTTCTGGCCTCTGTGGGCACCAGGCATGAACACAGTGCACAGACCCACATGCAGGAGAAACAACCATCCACATAAAAGAAACTGAGGTGGCCAGCTTCAGAAGAAAGGACAGCAGCCATGAGACTGCTTCTCTAGGAAGCTAGCTGAGTGACCCTGGTGGGGTCACTAACATCAATGTGTGTGATTGGGGTGACTGGGGCATTGGATGGGGGAGAAAGACTGATTAGCCCAGGCTGGCTTCAAACTCCCAATCTCCTGCCTCACTGTCCTTAGTGAAATCCTAGGAGGACAGGTGTGTCCATGGTTCCTGGTTCTCTGTTTAGTTCTTCTCTCCCTTAGTTTTTCCACACAGCACCCGGGGGGCCTGTGCACAAAGAACAGAAATAACTACACATAGGGAACCTTTCTCACGGGTGTGGTGAGGCATGCCTGCAATCCCAGCACTGGGAGGCCGAGACAAGAGAATTACAGTGACTCTGAGGACAATCTGGGCCACCTAGTGACTTCCAGGGCAGTCTCAAATACAGAGGGATGGCTCAGTGGGCAAAGGTGATTGCTGCTAAACCTGAGGACCTGAGTTTGATTCCCGGGTCCTAAATGGTGGGAAGAGGAAGTTGTGTTCTAATCTCCATCCATACCATGGTATGCACACCCCATCACATAAATGCACAACAGCCTGGGCGATGGTGGCGCACACCTTTAATCCTAACCCTTGGGAGGCAGAGGCAGGCAAATCTCTGAGTTTGAGGTCCAGGACAGCAAAGGCTACACAAAGAAACCCTGTCTCAAACAAACAAACAAACAAACAAACAAACAAACCATAAACATTTAACAAAATAAGTAATGTATTTTTTAAAATTCCACAGGGGCTAGAGGTAGGGTCAGTGGTAGGACTCACAATTTGCTAGGCAAGCCACAAGACCTGAGTTTGGATTCAGGCACCCACATAAAATGCCGGGCAAGTCCATGCACATGTGGCTGGAACCCTAGCGCTGTGGGAGGCAGAGGCAGGAGGATGACTGGACTTCCTAACCACCAATCTAGTGAGAGACCATCTCAAAGCAATACAAAGATGCTACAGCAGGGTACCCAAGGTCCTTCTCTGGTCTCCGTGAATGTACCCTCACTCCTGTGTGCATGTCCACACACACATGTCCACACACAGAGAAGTAAAATATAAAATCAGACAAAAAGAAACTCAGTTTCCATTACTTTAAAGTTCCAAAAGGTAAAAACTTAACTGTAGGATGGTTACTTTCCTCTGTCCGTGGGGTAGGCGGACGGTAGCTGGGACAGCACAGAGTAGGTAAAGTGCTCCACCCACAAGCCTTAGGACCAGAGTTCTGGTCCTCAGCCCCCAAACCCAAAGCCAAGTGCGGCAGCACATGCCTGAAATCCCAGTGCTGGAGACAGAGACCGGGGTGGGGGGTGGAGTGGAGGGGTGGGAGGGGGATGGAGTGGGGGGGGGATCCTTGGGGTTCACTGGCCGGCTAGCCTAACCTACCCAGCAAGTTCCAGGGCACTGGGCATGCTAGGCAAGCACTCCGCCACCTCAGGTCCATCCGAAAGTGCTGTGTTTTGTTTCCTGAGGCCGGGTCTCACTCTGTAGGCAGGGTGGCGTTGTGCCTGTGACCATCCTGCCTCAGCCTTCTGAGTGCTGGAATGAAGGCATGTGCCTGCAAGGAGCCACCTGCCACCCTTCCAAGCCAGCAGCAGGGCTGTCGGTAATCCGACCCCAGCTGTTTGTACACGGTTTAATCATCAATGGATCTAAAGGTGCCCGGGAGTCAAAACAGTGCGAAGTCCCCAACCTGACAATGAGCCAAGTGAAAGGGGCAGCAGGCCCTGCGGTGGATGGCTGAGGGAGCCGGATGGCTTCTCTACACCCAACAGAGAGAGACCAGAACTCTCAACATCGCAGCAATGAACCCGGGGACTCGGAAGACGATCTACTGTTTTTCCAAGTTGGGGCTGGTAGTAGAGGCTGGTAATTCTCTGTACTCAACTACTCAAGAGCCCGAGGCAGGAGGATCACAAGTTCCAGGCACAGACTGTGGATGCAGATCATTTGGTGCAGGGCTGGCCTGGCATGCACCAAGCCCTAGGTCCCACATATCTCTTGTCAAGCCCCCCCCAGTCCCCCCACAACACCCCAAAAGACTGTACAAATTGAGCATGGTGGCTCACTACTGTGATAGCAGCATTTGGGAGGTGGAAGCGGGAGAGTAAGTTCAAGGTTATCCTTGGCTACATAGTGAGTTTGAGGCCAGATTCCAAAATAAGGGGGAGGAGGGACTGGTGAGATAACCCAGTGGGGGAAAGATGCCCCCCACCAAGCCTGACGTGAGTTTGACCCCCCAGTCTACATGGTGGAAGGAGAGAACTGACTCCTGAAAGCCTTCTTGACATCTGCATCTGACACACCCACCCACAACCAACCCCGACACACGATGGATGAATGAATGACAAAAACAAACAAATCAGGAGTTACACGGAGCCAGAAAAAAGAGCAACTGTGCCAGACACATAGAAAGAAACCCAAGCTGTGGACCTGCTGTGACATCACATGTGGGTGCTGGGGCTCCGCCATGGTCCAGTGTCTGTTAAAGGGGGCCCCAACCCGTGTGTGCACAGTGACCTGGAACCTCCCACTCGGCAGCCAAGGAGCTCTGCCTGTGGCCCCTCCATTTCCTCCTTCTAGGAGCAAGGTGGGTGCATCTGCCGTAGCACCACACGCACCCAGCAGGACCCTGGTGGTGCTGATTTCTCTGAAGGAGAGGCAGCAATATGGTTTGGTGGCTAAGGTTCCTGTCACCAAAGCTGATGACCTGAATTCCATCCCCAGCACCCAGGCGGCGGAAGGAGAGAACAGACTTCCACAAGATGTCCTCGTGCCTCTGCATATGTGCTGTGGCGTTACGTGCCCGTGTGTGCACACGCAAACACACAATAAACAAATGCAATGCTTTAAAAAATTAAATACTCCACCCCTAACTCAAGGACCCACTGAAAGAGAACCTGAAGTCAGATTCAGGGTGTTTACGGACAGCCAGCCAGGCCTGAGGGACCAGGCTTGAGGGTGAGAGCTTCACCCCAACCAACGGTCCGCCACGCCCCGACACTTTTCAGAACTGTAACCTCCTAACTCCTCCCACTAGGAAACAAAGACTTCTAACATTTGCCGCTTTCTCTTTTTTTGTGTTCTGAGACAGTCTTACTATGTAGCTACAGGCTGGCCTCAGAGTTATTATGTAGCCCAGGCTAGTCTCAAATCTGTGATATTCTCCCACCTCTCCAGTGCAGGGAAGTGGGGGTGTGTGTGTGAGGGGGAGTTACAGACCTGCCCACCAGGCCTGCCCCAGTGTAACCTCGTTTTAGAGTAAGTCAGTTTAATCCAGCCTCTCCCCAGGGAGCTCCTTTCTTCCAGGTCTATTCTGCCTTTGGGGCAGACGGCCCAGACCAGCAGCTATTGATAAGATCTGATCAAAGGCAGGGGAAGCCTCCAGTTCTCAAGAGGGAGAAGAGCAGCTGGCTAGAGGTGTTTACCAAGTAGCAGCGGACTCCAGCTTAGAGACCGCTACACCAGCCCAGATAAGAACCCAAACAAAACAAAGGAGCCTCTTATCAGCACGAAGAATTTGTAAGAGCCTTTACTTGGTTTACACCTCGGCTCTCCTACAGCACCACCAGTGCACTCCTGGGAATGACAGCTGGTCCCATAGGACACTTCTTGGCCCTCCGCTAGTCCCCCTGTCCCCACATTTACAAGAGGCCCGAGCCTGAGAACCAGGACCAAGCCAGAGCTCTTCAGTCTTAGCAAGACAGGATGCCACGCGGGGCCCACGTGACCTAGAAAGATCTGAGGTGGGTGAGATGGCTCAGCCGGGAGAGTGAACAAACCCACGTGGCTCCCCAAAGTTGACCTCTGATCTGCATACCCTAATCACGGTGCCATCCCCTCCCCAGACAATAAGTAAATAAAATGTAACAAATAAAAGTTTTCTTTTATTTTGAAAGGAAAGAAGAATCAGGAGAGACAAGCTGGAAAGAAAAGGCACAAGGAGTAAATGGATACCCAGCTGGGAATGGTGCCCTGTGTGGGAGGCTGAGGCAGGAGGATTGCAGTGAGTTGGAGGCTAGCCTGGGCTAAATAAGACCCTGTAGCAGAGAAAAGAACTCTTTTGTTCAACAGCTGTCAGGCCATTTCCCTCTCCTGCATGTACCTAGGTTTCTAAATAAATTTTAATACTTGAAGGAGCAATTACCCATTTGGGGAAACTGGGCCATAAAGCCGATTAATAATGCTGAATAATGGCTTGGGGAGGAGCTGGCTCCCTTCTCCGGTAAGGAACTGGTTTAACTGTTATGTAAATCGCATCCTTGGTCCTGAGATTTATCCCCGATGGCCCATTAGCCTCGATGGTTTGCTCTGTAATAAAAACAGCTCTGAAAGCCTGCAGGGCTACTTAGAGGAGCCTGAGGGACGAGCACCAGGAGTTCAAGGCTAGTCTGGGCAACTTACTATCTCAAAACAGTAAAAGTACGGCTGGGAGCATGGGTCATTGGTGGAACCTCTGCCTAGATCCCTGCACCCAGTGGAAGGCTGGAGGTGTGGTCAGGGGTAGAGCACTGGCCTAAAATGCCCCCATTAGGAGGCTCTGAATTCTATTCCTAATACTGGTGTGAAAAACCCTAGCCAGAGACTGTCTACCAGTGCCCACCCCTAGTTCCTCAAATGTTCACTATAACTGAGGATACTCCTGCCCTTAGCATCTGTCACCACCTCCCTAGGTGGTCTTGCACAAAGTGGGTACCTGGGCATCCAAGCCCAGAAGATCACGATTTCCCCAGTCTTCCAGTATCACATGTGCTGGAGACCCCGGGTCTCCACATGGCATCGCCAGGGACAGAGGCAGCAAGCCTGTAGGTGTGTTTGAAATGTCCAGCTACAAGTTTGCTGGCCTCTGAAGCAGCTGAGTTATTCCCTCAACAACTCCTCCCCATGAGCACAGAAGCACAGAGGGTGGATGCCAGAGGCTGGGACACTGTCTTCCTGCCAAGGAGCAGCAGGAGGACAGGGGCCAGGTATGGCGGCACCTTATAATCCCAGCATGGGGTAGGGGCTGAAGCAGGATTATGAGACGTTCAAGGCCAGCGTGGGTTCTACAAGGAGACACTGTTGAAAACAGAAAAACAGACCAGTGTGGAGGGATGTAGCTCTGTGATAAAATCGTGTGTTTCACACTAGGTTCAGTCACAAGCAACGTGCACGCATGAGCGCGCGCGCACACACACACACATACACACACACACACACACACACACACACACACACACACACGCACACACACTCTTAAAATGTTTCTATGACTCACTGGGTAAAGATGCCTGCTACCATGACTGACAACCTGAGTTTGAACCCTGAGTCTTCACACGGTGGAAGGAGAGAACTGATATCAGTTAAGTTGTCCGCTGACTTCCGCTCACATGCCCCCCCACCCCCACAAGAGTTAATTAATTAATCAATTAAATGTAAAACAACAAAAACAAAAAAGCACAAGGGAACTAAACCCAGCCACATTCAGACTGGCCAGGAGAGTCAATGACTTGCAGGGATGCAGAGTGACTGAGGGAACATTCCCAGGAAAGGATGTGAACTGTTCCCCCACCCCCAGACCCCAGCCTAGCACTCCAGTGGCTCCTGGTCACATGGTGGGCTGCCAACACTCTACCACCACTGTGATGCTGACTCGGAAAGACCCATTCTGCTCTCTGCTGAGGGCTGCATTGGCTGAGCCAGTGTGAGGGTTTGTAGTTGGAGAAGGGAATCACAGAAACAGATCTGTGTGTGTAGAGGTGATGGTGTGATTTGAACTCAAGGCCTCATGCATGCTAGGCAGGCACTCTACCACTGAGCCACGCCCCCAGTCCTTCACTGGGGGATTCTAGGCAGGGGCTCTACCACTGAGCCACGCCCCCAGCCCCTCACTGGGGGATTCTAGGCAGGGGCTCTACCACTGAGCCACGCCCCAGTCCCTCACTGGGGGATTCTAGGCAGGGGCTCTACCACTGAGCCACACCCCAGTCCCTCACTGGGGGATTCTAGGCAGGGGCTCTACCACTGAGCCACACCCCCAGCCCCTCACTGGGGGATTCTAGGCAGGGGCTCTACCACTGAGCCACGCCCCCAGCCCCTCACTAGCTTGTTATAGAGCTGGGACAGTGGGGATAGCAAGTCTCTCCTGTGGCTGGACAGCCAAGTCTCTGCCACCTGAGCCAGCCTCCCAGTCTCTGCAATAGAGGTACTAATTCACAGCAAGGGTGAGTCCCATAAACGCCACCAGGGAGCAAGGGCACCTGTACTGGGGGAGGGGGTTGCTGGGTAGCTGGATCCTAGATACTTGGTGAGGCCAGCACTGAGGTTTTCCAAATGTCGAGTGGCCAGCCTTCCTGCAGCGTTTGCGTCCCATGAGCTCCTAGAGCCTGGGTGTATTTTCCTCAGGCGCTTGCTGCTCTCTGTCTGCTGTCAGTCTTCCCTCCTGGGCTAAACTCAGGTCACTGAATGCTGTGGAACTCCTGTCAATTCGCTGGTTTGTTAAGGAAGGGTCTCCCCATGCATCTCCCTGCCCACTTCACTGGACTGCCATGCTGCCTTCTTCCCAGGGTGATACAGGTACAGCACTCTGCTTAGTGTGTTGCTTTGTTTTGTTTCCTGAGACAGGGTCTCAGACAGTCTAGGATGTCCTTGGATGTTTGATCCTCCTGCCTCCACCAGAGTGCTGGGATTAGAGGTGTGCACCTCCATGCCCCGTTTACGCAATGCTGGAGACGCTGGGGGTGCTCTGTGTGCCAGGCAGGCACTCTACCAACTGAGCCCCTCCCTGACCTTGGCACGCTATTCTGGTGCGCTTACCAAGGGCTCAAGACGGGGACTGAAATCTCAGCTGAAGCGCCACTTCAGCTTCCTCCCACCCTGAAACCCCCACAAAGAACACAGTGCTTCCTGTCCCAGGAGCACATGCTGGCTGCCCGTGTGCTGTGCATTCTTAGGGGTGGTGTAGGGGGAGGGGGGAGGAGCACAGGGCCGGTTCAGTGTCTGCTCAGGCAGTTCCTACAGAGAGGTATCTGGGGCCACCACACTCAGAAGATGGAGGCAGAGCCCTGTAGTTGGAGACAAAGGACTCTGAGTCTGACTTGGAAGAGAGCGGATGGTCTCAACCCCAGAAGACACAAAAATGACAGGCCTGGGACTTCAAGATGGCTCAGCTGGTAAAGGTGCTTACTATGCAACTTGCGTTGGATCTCTGGAACCCACATAAAGGTTTCAGAAGGAAAAACTTCTTCAAGACTACCCTCTGATTTCCACATATACACCATGGCACAGCCAGGCCCCCACACACATCACACAGACAGTCGCACGCACGCACGCATGCACGCACGCAGGAATGGTTCAGTCAAGTCTGTTCGTGTCACAAAGCGCCCAGGAGAACCTTCCAGGATGGCCTGGCTGACCTCTGTAGCACCTGCCTTCTGTCACCTCTCCATCCCTCCCAGGCCCAGAAATCAGGAAGCCTTGAAAGCTTTTCAAGAGAATCCAGGGTATTCTCTGCACTCTTAAGTCCCCAGGCTCCAGAGAAGCCTCCAGAAACACCAGAAAGAGACCAGAGCCTCTTTGGCTTTGATATGCTTCCGGGCCAGCAGGAAACTTGGAGAGGCCCAGCCCATCCTCCAGGTAGTCCAAAAATCAGACCTGACCCAGGACAGACACCCTGTCAGCTGACTGGCGGTCTCCCATGGGGACACATGAACACAACTACATGTCCCTTACTCCAGACCAGACCTCAACACACTCAGAGCTCAGCTCCTGGTGCAGTACAACAAGGCTGGCCAGAGTGCAAACCAGACACTGACCTTCACAGCAGGCAGTGTGCCCATTCCACAGATGGAGAAATAGAGGTACTGAGGTTAGGCCACTTGCCCCAGTTTACCCATCTAAGCCAAATCTTTTATCCATCCTTCCATCCTTTCCTTTTGTGTCAGGGTGTCACGTATGCCAGGCTGGCCTTGAACTATGTTGCTGAAGATGACCTGATCCTCTGTCTTCACCGCCCAAGTGCTGGGACAGCAGCAGCAGCAGCAACGCACTCTCAGCCCAGCCAATGAGGTGCTGGGACTGACCCAGAGCCTAAAGCACACTAGACTGGCTCTCTAGCAACTCCACTGTATCTCCAGGTCACAGATTTTTAAATCCCCCCCCCCTTTTTTTTTAACTTGTTTGTTTGATTTTTAAGACATCTCCGTACACAGCCCAGGCTCTGCTTCTGCCTCTGGAATGCTGGGATTGTGGCCATGTACCACCACGACACCTGGCTTTAACCTGGGTCATTTTTGGCTTTTGGAGCCATGGTCTTGGTACACGTGGCTCTGGCTGGTCTGGTGACCCTGGGCCATCCAGGTTGGCCTCCCAGGCCTGATCCCTTTCCCTCCTGGACGCTCCATGACCAGCGGGACTTTGCAAGCACTAAAGGAAGCCAGATGTGGTCATGAATGCCTGACATTTCAGAGCTTGGGAGAGGGAGTCAAGAAGATCAGGACATCAAGGACAGCCTTGGGCTACAATGGAGTATGAGGGGTAGCCTAGGCCAGCAGACCATCCGTGCCTTGGAAGGAAGGCGGGCAGGCAGGCAGGAGGGAGGGAGGGAGGTTGCAGGAAAGGATGCAAGCTAAGTGATTAACCTCTTCCACACTCAGCTCTCCCCTTCTTGCTCAATGCTCTGTCAGTGAGGATTTGCAAAGCACCAGCCAGCCGTGTGCCACACACGCCAGCACATATATGCTCAGGCTTCCGAAGGGGCCAAGAAAACCATGGTCTTTTTTTGTTTTGTTTTTCGAGACAGGGTTTCTCTGTGTAACCCTGGCTGTCCAGGAACTCACTTTGTAGACCAGGCTGGCCTCGAACTCAGAAATTCGCCTGCCTCTGCCTCCCAAGTGCTGGGATTAAAGGCGTGCACCACCACTGCCCGGCTGAAAACCATGGTCTTTAACAGTGCCCAAGCTTAACTGTGCATCAGATGCATATAACAAGGTATCAGCAGGCTTGGTGGCTTTCATGGGATCTAACCAAGGGCTTCCTGAAGGAAGTGGCTACTTACTACCCAGCTGGGTCTTGCTGTTTAATAGTCCTGGCTGGCTTTGAACTCCTGGACTCAGGCAATCCTTTTGCCTTGGCTTTGTGAGTAGCTGGGGCATCAGATGTGTTACACTGTAACTGACTAGGAAGCAAGCCTTTTGTTGGCTTTCTTTCTTTTTGTTTTTTTTTTCTTTTTCTTTTTTTGAGACATGGCCCTGTGTAGCCCAGACTGGGCCCCAGCTTACTCTGTAGCTAAGGGTAACCCTTTAACTCCAGACCCTCCTGCTTTCACATACCTAGTGCTGGGACTATTATTACCTGCCCTTGTCACCAAGCAGGGTTTAGGAAGTCCTTTTTCAACAATTAACTCATTAATTCCCCCACACACTCTGTGTGTGTGTGTGTGTGTGTTGGGGGTGGAGAGGCATTAGTTGTGGGTACGTGTGTTCTATGTGGAGGTCCGAGGACAACCTTTGGGTTCTGTTCTGGATACTCTCCCGTTCTGAGAGGTTGGCTGGGGTTACAGACCCCCTATTTCATTCAACTTTCTTCCATGGGTTTAGGAGATCTGATCCTGGGTGCCGTACAGTGCCGTTATCCACGGCCTCCCAGTCCAGGAAGCAGCTTTGCAGCCGTGAAATCTGCATTTGCTGTGGAATTCCTCTATGCATTCCTCTTGCAGCTGGCTGAGAGAAAGGCGTCCCTTAGCCTAGGCGCTTACCTAAGGGATCCCAGAGCCCCAGCCCATCCAACCACACAAGGAAAGAAACAGTGGAAGAAAGAGACAAAATATCATTGTTTGCAGATAAAGACAAGGAAACACATGCAGGGGCTGTAAAACTGCTACTAGAAGCAAGTCAATGAGACTAGACAGATACAAAGTATCCTGCACTGGGCTAATGCTTAAGGTCACTTATTAATAACTACAAAAGAAGACACAGTAACTGCTTGGTAGAAAGCAGAGCATTCCTGCAGTCAGGAACCAACTCCGGGGCTATCAGCCACACGGGAGAAGGTGTGTGGCCCTTTCCTTCCTAGCCAAAGATGCTAAGCCTGGCTCTAATCAGCCCTTTTATCAACTCAGAAAAAACCTGAAACTGCGCTCACTGGGCAATCCTATAAAATATCTGGCTTGTTATTTTTGTTGTTGTTTTGTTTTGTGTTTTGTTTTGTCATGGTCAATAAAGATTAAAAGGCTGAGGATCTGTTGTGGGTGACAGGCACTGAAGGATGTGACAGTAAGTACAACACTTAGCCAAGCCCAGTGCTGCAGGCCCGCTCTCACTCTCCCCCCCCCCCCCCCACACACACACACACTCAGTTTTGGGCTAGGTCCAATGTCAGGGTCGGAACACTGACAGATGTTATTGAGACATCTGACAACACTGGCATATGGTGGGGGATGGGATCACCAGGCCCCGCCCCCCCTGAGATCTATACAGTTATTGGTTGCTTGTTGGGGGCACATTGTCTTCAGCTATGCAGTCTTTGATTGGCAAGGTGGCCATGCTCTTGGAAAGAACCCCTCATGCACCCCCATATAAAAACCCTAATGAGACCCACTGGATCACCTCAAATCAAAAAACCAAGGGCCAAAAAAGCAAAAGACAGAGGAAGGAGATCCTGAGAAGCGGAGGCTAGAAAGAAAGAAGATGGAGGGTCACTATGGCCAAAATATATTACATGCGTTATAAAGATGTCATAATGACACCCATTAGCGTGTATAGTTGATACTTGCTAATAAAACAGCTTAAAAGATTGCTATACAGACCACTGGGTCATGGTTTCTTATCGAGATTCAATTTCTTGAAGTTCTATAAGAAATCCTTACAGAAAATCTTAATATTAAGGGGTGGGGGGGGCATTATCAGATACAGAATGCCTGAGCGTGCACACCCAGGAAACCCGTGAGGGCACAAGGCAGAAGCCCCACAGAGGAACCCTGGCAGGTGACGCAGGGGAGCGATAGGCATTCCTCATCCTACACCTGACTCGGTGACTGCTGATGCTTTCAGAGAGCAAACTAGTATAACATACCAAAGGAACACACAAACGCCTACCTTCTCTATACCTGAACTTGAATCACCTATAAAGCGAGGAGAAATGTGTCCACAAGATGGCCCAGAGAGAGAGCGTCCAGGTGCCTGCCACCAAGTCTGACAACCAGACATCAATCCCTGGGACCCACAGACAGACAGAAGGAGAGAAGTGATCCTGAAAGCTGTACACACACACACACACACACACACACACACTCCACTTGTTGACACACTAAACTAAATGTAATCATAAGAAAAGAATGTTTTTAACAAAACAACAAAGAAGAAAACGATGAAGGGAAAAAAAAGATGCACTCATATTCCTAAACCAATACGCGGAACATTTGGGTGTAAGTGCGGCCAGAGAACTGGAAGCAGTGTATACAGAAAGCTGGCACTTCCAGGCCTTTGAGTCTCAGTAAAATGCCCTGGCCGGAAGGGAAATGACTGGTGACAGGGGTGGGGCCAGAAGCAGCTGGGGGTGGGGCCAGGAACAGCTGAGGGTGGTGCTAAGGACAGAGCCTAAAAGCTGTCTCCTAGGCCACAGGCCATCTCAGCGAAGCAACCTTAGCCAATCCAGAAACCCATAGGCAGTGTTCAAGGATAACACTGTCTGTTTTAAGGGGGGGGGGTGTCTCACTCTGTAGCCCAGGCTAGCCTCAAATTCACATCCTCCTACTTCAGCTTTCCAAGTACTGGGATTACAGGAAGGTGCTACCACTCCCGTCTTTAAAACTTTATTTACAAACATAGGCAGCTGGCAGGCTTTGGCAGCTGGCTATCCTGATCTCAGATAGACTGGCCAGCTGCTCAGTCGGAGAGCTGCTGTCTCCTTCTGGGCATGCTGCCCTTCCCTGGAGAGACCGGGCTCTGCTCACAGTCATGAGTGGAAGTGAGATCGGCTGCCTCTGGCCACTCTCTTCCCTCTGTCAGCCACCAGCCATGCAGATTCTGCTGAATTGCAGAGGGCAAGCTGGGGCTGGTGCAGTCTCCAGATGTAGCAAGCCTCTAACCTCTTAGGTAACAGCCAATATGCACCCCAACACCCACTCACCTGCCCGTAGCATGGCTAGTGAGCTGAAAGCAAGGGCACCATGAAAGCTTGTTGGGCATCATCTGGGCACAGTGGTACACACCTCTAACCCAGCCCTCAGAAGACTGATAAAGGAGGATCACGAATTCAAGGCCAGCCTGGTCTACACAGAGAGAACCTACCTAAAAAGTAAGCACACCACACCAACACCACCAACAACCTGTTACTGGAATGTGTCTGGTATGGCCGGCTGACAGGAACAGGCAGACACACAACAGCCACCAAAGAAAGAAAGATGGTCTAGCTATCAAAGAATCTGACCATCTGCAGGGATGAGATGCTAAGGAGCTGGGCTCAAATGGCATTGAGATGCCCAGAATAAACAGTGACGTCATTATAAAAAAACCAATTCCTGGCTAGAGAGATGACTCGGTGGGTAAAGTGACTGCCATGAAAGTGTGGGGATCTGAGTTTGAATCCCCAGAACCCACATAAAGCCAGACATGGATAAATTCCGGACTCCTTTGGGGAAACTGGAGATCAAGACAGAAGGATCTTCACGTGAAGAAAGCCTCTGCTGAGACATGGATAAACTGAGGCTGTGCTCAGCAGCCGGGGGACCTGTGGCCCTGAAGGACACAGCCTACATCTGAAGCTGCTTGAAAAGCGGAACAGAAAACATAAAGAGCAAACAAATAAAAACAAATAGAAGGCCTACTGTAGCTCAAAAGTTCTAGATTCTCCACGGCACCCAATCTAAGGGTAGGTGAGCCAGAGAAAATATGTCTACTCTGTAATTTATAGAGAAAACACTCAGAAAGGGAAGCTGAGCCTTGATCCATAGTCTATGGGCTGGGACCAAACCAGAGAGCCACATTCTTGGCTGAAACTGGAGGTGGCTGGGTGTTCCTGGACTTTCTGGGAGAAGGATGCTCACTTCCAGCTTCATTCCCAGAGAAGGACCCTACCCTGTGAGGCAGGCTGGACCTGAGCTTCTCAGTGACAGAGGGAGGAGCCCCCTCCCTTCTGCAGGGTTCCCTTTTCTGCAGCCCTGTGACAAGGTGCTGGCAGGTGGCTTCCAGCCTGCTCCCTGCTCCGTCTACATGAGCTCCAGAGAGCTGCTAAGTTCACAAGTCACTCTGAATCACTGCCTTCCAGCCAAGACCTCTTGGTAACACAAGGAGACTCCTCATGTGTCACGCCGCCATTGCCTGTCACATGGTGGAGGTGACACTCCCAGGAGAGCTTTCTTGTCCTGGCACCCTGTGTTGCCTATGAGTCTGGTTTATCTGCTGCCCAGGACCTGGAGGCAAATGCAGTCAGTGTCTGTCACAAGCATCATGCAGGACTACACAGCCTCCTTCAGAGAAGACTGCATATAACTCCAGCTAGACACAAGGAATTCAGTGCTGAAAACTAAATCCAGCATCTTCTATACTGTAGGCACACACTCTACCACTGGACCATACCCCCCAGCCCCTCACTGGGGGATTCTAGGCAGGGGCTCTACCACTAAGCCACGCCCCTAGCCCCTCCCTGGGGGATTCTAAGCAGGGGCTCTACCACTGAGCCATGCCCCTAGCCCTCAGGGCAGGCTTAACTATCTAGTGAGTTTGAGGCCAGCTCAGGTAACATGAGGGCCCCAGAAGTCCATCTCAGAAAGAACAACAAAAGCTGTGTGTATCAAAGAGTTTGTTCCTATTAAGATCTACATTTTTTAAAAAAAGATCATGTATTGGCTTCATGGAGACTGAATTTATGCAGGAAATCTAGGGCAAAATATCTTTTTCTCTATTCAGTTAGATATTCAGTCCTGATGAGGTCTGCCATCACTCCAGAGCACGTATGTCGTTATAAAACCACACGTGGGGTTGAAGGAGTGATTCCCAGCACGAGCTACGGTGGGGTAATGCGGCCACTGACCACTGGCCCACGGCTTTGGCTCAGGTTCTGCATAGCAATGAACCCTGAAGAAGCTGCTTGTCAAGTCCTGCCTGGTGAGAGAGATAAAACCCCGGGGCAGGCACGACTATTCAACTATCTGGCTATCCGGCAAGCCCCTCGTTTCCAGCTACAGTGCTGTGCGGCCAAATCTTTCTCACGCCCTTCATCAGACTGAGAGCCAAAGCAGCTGTGAGTCTAGCTGGCTTACATTACGTTAGATGCTCATGAGGCTAACATTAACACTGCAATGACTGGACTGCTGCGATGCCTGAAGAGCTTAAAAAAAATAAAAACAAAAAACACGCTCACCTTGCAAGCCTCTTGGCCTGAACTCTCTTGGGAGGAGCCAGGGTGGAAGGAAACAGGGGATCCTTGGAAACTGTCCTCTGACCTCCACACATTTGCTATGGTGTGCACTCTGTACATACGTGCGCATGCGCGCACACCCACACACACCCACACACATATGCTCACACACATGAAATAATAATAAATAAAATGTAAGACTCAAAACTGACAATACAATTCAAACAGCACAATGGGTCTTACTCTGAATGGGAGGCTTTACTGAGACAGGCTCGTCTATGTAGCCCAGGCTGGCCCACTAGTCCACAACTCAAGATCCTCCTCCTTCAACTACCCAAGTGACCAGGCAATCGCCATGTTCTACCACATCTGGCCAAATCCAGGTTTTTGTTTGTTTGAGACAAGGTCTCCCGCAGCTTGTGTCAGCTTCAGACTTGCTATGTAGCCAGGGATGTCCTCCTCTCCAGTGCTGGGATTACAGGCTACTCTGTACCCAGCATCCTATGCCCCCAAGTGTGTTGGCTCGCTCCGGCTCTCTCTCTGTCTCTGTCTCTGTCTCTCTCTCTCTCTCATTAGCTGGCAACATTTAACCAGGAAGCTAGAAACTTAGGAGAAATGATGCTTTAAAAATGACTACAGTCTCCAAACCAATTGTAACAGGGCCCATTTCCAGGAAATAAAAGTAAAAGCCTTTTTTTCTACAATCCTCTCATTTTAATTCAAAATGCCTTAAATGTAGGGTAATTATGGAGATGAGGCATGGTGGCAATTTGAGCTGTCATTAATTTAGCAAGTTTATCCCCCGACATTCACAAGACGCAAAAACAACAAATATGATCGTTCGGTCTCCGAACCCCACCTCCTCTGCTTCCATTTCTGCGTTTTAAAGCGGAGCCCAGTCTTTGTCCAAGAGCATCAAATAAGACCCCCACTGTGTCTCCATGAGGTCTGTGTCTCCTCAGAAAGCTTCCGTATGCCCAGCACACTCAGTTACGTTGCACTACATGACCAGCGACATCTTTCCTATGGACCGATGGTGAAGACTCCATACTATAAAATGACTATATAAGCTACACGGCCAGACAGAGCTATGAACTGGTGGCGGCGATGGTGCCCATCTGTGCTCCCGGCAGTAGGGAGGTGCAGGGTCAGCTCAAAGTCACGCTCGGCTACGAAGGGCACTGGAGGCCAGCCTGGGCCTCTCGTTCCTTAGGCGATAGCCCAGGGTCTTCAGTGCAAACTGAATGGATTACATTTTTAGCACAGATTTGTTGTGCCAGCTCCCAATTAACTACATCCCTGAAAACTTTTTTGTTTCAGTGTTTTGGAGACAGGGTCTCCTGTAGCCTCGGCTAGCCTTGTGCTCACAATGTAGCTAAGGCTGGCTGGGAACCCTGACCCTGCCTCTCCCCGCTACACTGCAGGTGTACGCCATCACACCTGGGTTATGCAGTCCCGAGAGGGAAGCAGGACTTTGACTGAGCTGCAGCCCCAGGCCCCCAAAGACCTTCTGAAAGGAACTCTGTAACCAGACCACAGTGTAGCAGAGCTGACAAGCCTGACACTCAGCAGCAGGTCCCTACGAGGGGGCTGTGTTGCAAGTCCTAACCCCAGAATTACCCGGGCAACAGCTCTCTCCCCAGCTCCCAGCAGTCTGTGCTCCAGTCCTCCTCCACCAAACCCAAGTCACCCACACCACCTCTGTGCATCTTCCCCACGCCATGGCCCTAGGACCAGCGGGACTGTCCCCTCTGCCAGGTGGCTTCCTTCTGTGTGATGCCAGGTTGCCTCCAGGCAGACACTGGATAAACAAAACCCCAGTCCCCACATGGCCCAGCTTCGACTCCCAGGAAGAGTCTGAGCAGACACCCTCTCCTACAGCACCTGGCAAGATGAAGCTGTGCGATGACATCCAATCCTGCCCCCACCCAGCAGCTCCCTGGGGAGTATGGGAGAGCACCAGAGTGGGGACAGCAGGAAAAGAGGGATGCTGTGGTCAGTCCTGGTGATGCTAGGCAATAAGAAGTCCGCGGAACTGTCTGTCTTCATGGAGTCAGGCATTTTCTTTCTTTTCTTTTTTGGTTTTTCAAGACAGGGTTTCTCTGTATAGCCCTGGCTGTCCTGGAACTCACTCTGTAGACCAGGCTGGCCTCGAACTCAGAAACCCACCTGCCTCTGCCTCCCAAGTGCTGGGATTAAAGGCGTACGCCACCACTGCCCGGCTGGAGTCAGGCATTTTCAAACGGATTTCAACATGTCCAGCTGCTAACTGATTGCTCAATGACTTAACAACTAATTGGCTACGGTGTCAACTGACCAGCTGGAAACAGCAGAGCTGTCAAGTATCTTTTCATAGGTCTGAAGCAATGCTTTGGGTAGCAAAGTGGCCATGACAGCTGGCTATATTTTATCAGGATGTGAGTCTAATCGCTGTGATCTGTAACATCCACCCTTCTCCCTGAGGCAAAGCCTCTCCATCCCTCTGACAACCCGATGCTGGTAGCCAAACAAACTTGAGAGTCCTGGTGAGGACACGTGCAACTCAGATAGCTCCTAACTAATGTCAAGACCTGCTAACAGGGTGCCACCCGCCTGTCACCCCAGCACTTGGAGGTTGGGGCAGGAGGATCAGGAGTTGAGGCTAGCCTGAGTCACATAGTGAGTTCGGGGCTGGCAAGAATAAAGGGGTGTGGGGTGGGGGTGGGACAGCTCAGCAATTAAGCCAGTCGAGCATGAGGACCTGAGTAAGACCCTCAGAACCTATGTATAAAAGCCAGGCTCCATGGCACACGCATATGATGGAAGCCCTAGGGAGGGGAGGCTGACAAAAGGACTTTCCCTGGAGCTTCCTTGGCCAGCTGGCCTCCTAGCCTAAGTGGTGAGTACCCAGGTTCAGTTAGAGACCCTGCCTCTAAATGTAAGGTACCTAGCTCCTGAGGAACGATGCAGGAGGCTGTTCTCTCTCTCTTTCTCTCTCTCTCTCTCTTCCCCTCTCCCTGGGCACACAAAATCTAATCTGATAGTTTTGTCTCCTGATAGCCATACCAAATACCAGTAAGAGGCAGTTCTGACCAAGAAGAAAAGATAAAAATCAAACTGAAATCTGATCCAATCTCTGGGGCCAACACCCTTTTGCAGGTTCTATAAAGTGAAGGTCTGCTGTGTCTAGAATTCAGTCTTAGGAGGAGCGGTGGGACCTGGTGGGGACAGATGACACCGGTCCTTCAACACATCACTCAGTGAGCGAGAGTGGACACGCATCCTTCAGGGCTGGGGTGGGTGGCTCAGTGGGGACACTGCTTACTGTGTAAGAACGGGGACCTGAGTTCAATCTGGAACGAGTCAGTATAAACCAGGGTGGGCTCGTGATCTCAGTGCATAGAGCAGAGAGAGGAGGGTCCCTAGGATCCAACAGCCAGCCAACTTAGCCTAATTGATGAGCTCCAGATTCCAAGTTCTGTGAGAGACCCTGTCCAAAAAAAAGAAGAGGAGGAGGAAGAGGAGGAAGAGGAAGAGGAAGAAGAAAAGAAAAAAGACATACAGCTCCCAAGGAACGACACCCAAAGCTGACCTGTGCCCACCACTCACACACATGTGCTCCCATGTATAGGCACAAGGACACACATGCACACACGAGACAGAAGACAGCCAGACAGGCCCACGGCTTTGATTCTAGTCACTCCAGGGTGAAAAATCAGACCATCATGGGGCAGTGGGGTTCTGTGAGGCTGCTGCCAGCAGGCGAGCTCACTGGTCATTTCTTAGGTGAGGTGAGCCACTACAGTGACCTTCCTCTTTTTTTAAGGGATCCTTATTTTTGCCAGGGCAACTCCACACCTATGAGCTGCTTCTAGGTAGAGCAGAGGTGGGGAGGAAGGTACGGGGGTGGGGGATGGGGCGGCTGTAAGCCAGCAACCGTGGATTCCGGGTGCTGAGGTTCAGTACTCAGTGTTTGTACTTTTACTTTGTTTCTTCAGAACTGGGGAGCCAATCTGATCACTCACTGAGCCTAAGCAGAGGACTCCAGGCCAAGCGCTCTCCTGTGGCAGCAAATGCATCTTTCAAGTTTAACAATCAATCTCAAAGTAAATGGCGAAAAGAAAAATAGACACCATCACCAATACAGACAGACAGACAGACACAAGCAGGCACACACGAATGCATGCATGCACACTGGAGCCAACCCAAGGAGGAAGCTGAATCAAAACCAAAACACAAATATGACCTGGTGATGCAGGCCTATCATCTGCAAAAAGAGGCAGGAAACTGAAAGTTCAAGGCCAGCCTGGACAACCTAGTAAGAAGCTGTCATAAAATAAAAAATGAAAAGGGCTGGAGGGCGTGGCTCAGTATTAGAGTCTCTGCCTAGAATCCCCCATTGTGGGGCTGGGGTGTGGCTCAGTGGTAGAGCACCTGCCTAGAATCCCCCATTGTGGGGCTGGGGGTGTGGCTCAGTGGTAGAGCCCCTGCCTAGAATCCCCCAGTGAGGGGCTGGGGTGTGGCTCAATGGTAGAGCCCCTGCCTAGAATCCCCCAGTGAGGGGCTGGGGTGTGGCTCAGTGGTAGAGTCCCTGCCTAGAATCCCCCAGTGAGGGGCTGGGGCGTAGCTCTATGCTTACTTAGCACATGCAAAGCCCTAGGTTTGAACCTCAGTACCACAGAGGCATACTCCCTCTGACAGCGTGCCTGGCAGTTCAAGGATCAAACACAACACATCAAGACTAGCTGCATCAGGAAACACTTTCCCCGACACCAGTAACTGAAAGTACTGAAGGATGGAAAAGACAGGCTTCCAGCAATGATCAGGGCTGGATTCTGGGTTTGCTCCTGTGTGGGAGATGCCTAGGAGAGTGTGTGGTGTGTGCAAATGTCACCCAGATACATGGCTGTCACTGTCAGCTATCCTGAGTGTGGGGTAGCAGGCAGCTGAGGATTGAGGCTGCTTTGGGAATCAGAGTGGGCGTCCACAAGGGACAAATCTGCCAAGCGTGGAGCTACTGGAGCACGCTGAAGGCGGTCAATGGTTAAGTCAACAAAACCGTAAAGCGATGGTTCAATATGCACCCCCACACTCGGCCTTATAACCTCAAATATTAGTGTTAAAACTGGCTAACAAAACAGGAGATAGGCACGGAATACACTGCCATTATTTCCAAGTCACTAATGAATTTTTCATTTCAAGATAAAAACTGAAAAGAAAAAAAAAAAAAGTGTAATCTCAGGACCAGAGAGAGGGCTCAGGCAGCAAGTACCAGCAAGTCTGAAGACCCGACCTCGGTGCCCAACACCCAAGCAAAAGCTGGGTACCCTGTTGTACTCCAGTAACCCCTGTGCTGCAGAGTTGGCACAGGAGGTCTTCAGGGCTTCCTAGCCAGCCAGTCTAGCCAAACCAGCAGGTTCCAGGTTCAGTAAGGGATCCTGTCTCACCAAACAGGATGGAGGGTAATAAAGATCATAGAGAAGGTCACTCTCTACCCCAACATGTGTGCATGCGTGAGCACGCGCGCACGTGCAGTAACACCCATACAGGCACTCATGTGCACACACACACACACCGAACCCTCGTGCACACACACATGCACTCACATGCACAAACACACACACACACACACACACACACACACACACACACAGCACAGGGCATTTTGTACCCATCTAAAGGGCTTCAGGGCTCTGTGGTAAGTCACTTCCCTGCCAGCTAAGCCACCATGCTCAGACACGCACCCACTACACATGCCAGCTCCTGAGAGACAAATTTCCAGGCACTGCACACACCAACATCATCTCAAAAATACCAGCCTTGGCCTACTCAGGAGACGAGCAGGAACGCTTTGGGTTGAAACTCTGCCCACAGTGGGGAAGGCAATTCTGTGCCTTCTATTTAAAAGGCAGTGACTGGGGCTGGGGAGATGGATCAGTGAGGAAGAACCCTTGCTCCACAGCAGGAGGGTGTCCGTTGGAATCCCAGCACCCATGTAAAAAGCCAGGCGTGGGTTCCTGCTGCTGTGACCCCAGTGCTGAAGGGGTGGAGACAGGAGGATGACTGGGGCTTCCGGGCTGCCAACCCAGCTCCAGGCTCAATCTGAGACTCTTCCTCAGGGAATAAGGTGAAGAGTTGGTCAGAGCAGGACCTCTGTGGCCTCTTCCTCTGGCTCCTGCATGGGCAGGAGGGGCTGGCACAAGAACCCTAAGAAGAGGACTGTGGGCGGAGGACAGGATAGTGGACGGAGGTATTTCTAGAACTTGAGTTTCAGGAAAGAACCCCTAAAGAGAGTGTGTGTTCGCCTGTCAATTTCTCAGGCCCAGGAATGCATTTAATGACCTACTAACTGAACAACCGTCCCTCTAAGACATCTTCCACTTTTTTTCTTTCGGTGTTGGGGGCAGAACCCAGAGTCTTGCACGAACCATGGAAGCACTCTCCCACCCTGCTACGCTCACAGTCCTGGTACAATTCACAAGGACACAGCTTTCAGGTCTGGGGAATGAAGGTCGAATTCCTCCTCACACCCTAGCAGGATGAGTCACTGTTGGGACTCAAAGTTATTCAGTACAGAATCTATAACGTGTCTGGATCCCGGGAAGACAGACATACACAGCAAGGGCTCCCAGACCTGGGACTGAACCGGCAAAGACTCCACACTAACTAACCGCGCTTGTAAATGTGAGTAATGAGTTAGACACACTCACACCTGACTGTGGACCTTGTCAAATGAACACTCGTGAGTGTTAGAAGCAATTATTGAATAGAAAAAGAAACCACTGGGAGGAAGTAATTAACATGGTTTTCTCCTAGGACCTGGACCCCTGAGGGTGACAAGGGCCTGGGAATAAGGAGTTTGGAGGAGGGAAAGGTAGGCATGGTACTGAAATGTCACAGGGTAGTGTCCTGGGAGCTGGGCCAAGCTAGGGACAGACCTGCGTTTCCCACCATGTTCTGGGGGTAAACTGAGGCACAGCACTTCCTGCCTTGCTACTACCTTTAAAGTCTCTGTCTCCAGACATGCCTTTAAAGCATGAACTGCTCCCACCCCCAGCCCCCAAGGCAGCTCACCATATACCCCTGCACCATAAACCTCCCAGGTAACAGCCTCTCAGGTAGGAGTGGGGCAGCTCATCAGTCCTTCCTGCCAGGTCCAAGCCGAGGGAGTGAATACTGGGTCCTGACCTATGGAGTCAGGGACAGGAGCATATCTAGCATTGTTCAGACCAGCAAAGGTCAGAAGTGATCCTGGTGGTTCTGGTTCAATGGAGTCAGGGTTGAGGGTGATGGGTTGGGGAGGAGTGGTGTTAGCTCAGGCTAAGGTGGTATCTCATGATGCTGGCCAGGGTTTACGTCAGGGCGTGACCATGGAGGAGGGGAGTGTTTCAGGGCTGGGAGGGTCTGGAGTTGATCCACAGAGTCGAGGCTGGTAAAGATGGAGATCAGGGTGAGCTGATGGTCTCAAACCATCTGAAGTCAGAGATGAGATGACCACTGGAGACTTAGGCAGTGTGAGATAAGGGTTAGAGGTGGCTCTAGGGCCTTCAGGTTAAGTAAAGTCAGGGGTAACTGCTTCTGGGTGGTCAGATGGGGGGTGTGTGTGTCAAGAATGACTCCAGGTATTGAGGCCAGGTGGGCTCAGGGATAAGCTGGGTTCAGAAAGGGTTGGAGATCATTGGGCAACCAGCTCCAACATGGGAGGAGTGGGAGACAGATGGGGTAGGGGGGTGTGCAAGTGTGTGTGTGTGTGGGGGGGGGGTGTCCGAGTGGGCCAAAGTGTTCAGTAGAGGGTCAGGGTGACAGGATTTCAGGCTGAGTGGGGTCGTGGACCTACCAATCAGTCGGGTCCATCCAGGGATCAAGGCCCAATGAGTTAACTGGGGAGTCAGAGTTAGTTGGGTCGTGATTAAGATCAGATAACCACGGGGTCAGAGCCAGGTGAAGGTCGAGATCACCGGTAACTTACGGATCAGGCTTAGCTGGGTCGGGTGGGATACAGATCTGTGTAACCAGGGGTCAGAACTAGGTGGGATCAAGACTGGGAGATGGCTAGAGAATCAGAGCAGGATAGCGTCGAGATTAGAGGGGCTAGGGCCTGGCAGGGTCGAGATAGAGGAGGGAGTGACCAGGGGCTAGGACCCGGCCGGACCGAGAAGAAATTTGGGGAACGACCCAGAGGCCAGACAGGCAGAGGCGAGTTCAGAGGGTGTCCAGGGGTTCACACTGGACATGGTCGAGATCAGAGGGTGACAAGGAGCCAAGCCGGGTGGGGTGGAGGTCAGGGGGTGGCCAGAGGGTTCAGATCAGGTCCGGAGAGGAGTGACCCGGGGGTGGCGCAGTACTCACTGTTGGGGTAGCTGCAGGGCGGGCGCTCCACGCCTCTGGAAGGCCCCGTCCACGAAGACGCCGTTCTTGCCGAGACAGCGAAGATAGAAGTGAGGCTCCTGGAAGCTAAGCTGCAGGTGGCGCCGGGAAATGAAGCTCGACAGGCCCATGCTCAGGTCCACCGAGCCCTGCGACGAGTTGCGGCCGATGGTGACGCTGGGCTGTCGCATCAGGAACTCGAACTCCCGACCCTCCAGGCGCGCCAGGGCCGGCCCGGGGCTCTGGCGCACGGAGGCAGCGGCCGCGGCCACCAGGGCGGGCGCGGTGGTGGTGGCAGTGGCGGCGGTGGAGGGCACCGGCCCGGGGCCGGGCACGGCGGGCAGCGCGGGTGGCCCGGGCGGAGGTTGCGCCGGCGGCGGCGGGGACGTAGTGGCCGGGAAGGCGGCGGCCGCGGCCGCAGCGCATAGCACGGGGCTGCAGGGAGCCGAGCGCAGCGCCAGCAGGGCGCGGGCGCCGCTGTCCTCGCCGACTTCGGCCATGTTCGCGCAGCTCCGAGCGGCTCCGGTGGCGGCCGAGGCGGCGCGGGGCGGGGCGGGGCGGCGCGCGCGGAAACCCGGGCTGGATCGCGGCGCGGAGCGGAGCCGGGGCGCCGCAGGACCCTGGCGCTGCGCGCGCAACTTCCACTCGAGGTGGGCGGGTGCAGAGAGGCACAGAGCCCCCTCCTCCAACCCCAAAGTGAGTGCGATGGGTCTTGGACTCACCACGTTTTTAGGGGTGTCCTATTGGGGCTGGAGTTTAAAGTCCAGGGATGCTTGCTGATCGCTTCTGCACGACTGCTTCTCTGCTTTGCTTTTTTTTTTGGTATAATGTTGCAAATTGCATCTTATTCGTTCATGTATTTACTTGTGGTTCTTCACCACGTGTGCGGGGTGTGTGTGTGTGTGTGTGTAGGGTCGACGAGCACCTTTACTTACTGAACCATCTTGATCTTGTTTTGTTGTTTGAGATCCTGGCTCATACCAAGGCTGGCTTGGTTTTGAATACCTAGACCGGGCTGGCCTCAAACTCATAATCTTCCTGTTCCAACCTCCTGAGTGTAGGTATTAAGTGTGTGCCACCAAGCCTAACCCTTTAAATTGATTCATTCTTTTGGTTTAGACAGGGTCTATGTATGTAGACCAGACTGGCTTCCAACTGACAACCAACTTGGTTCAGGCTCCCCAATTCTTGCTGGAGTCACAGCTGTGCACGACCACAGCTAGTTCCCCTTGTTTCTCTTTTTTTGTTTTGTTTTGTTTTTTTTTTTCGAGACAGGGTTTCTCTGTGTAAACCTGGCTGTCTAGGACTCACTCTGTAAACCAGGCTGGCCTCGAACTCAGAAATCCACCTGCCTCTGCCTCCCAAGTGCTGGGATTAAAGGTGTGTGCCACCACTGCCTGGCCCCTTGTTCCTTTTAAGGTGAACAGTTCTGCTGGTTCCTAGGGACTGTGGACACCCTGGAGATGGACGGTGGTTGAAAACATTTAAATAGTGAACTTGGCACCATGTGAATCCCTTGAGAACTTAAGGTCCTGCACTGGGATGCTAATTCAGTCTTCCCCCAGGACTAGAGTGCATTAGCTCTCGGCGATGTGAGTGTGTGCGCGCGCCAGCGCCCCTCCTCCCCCCGATTTCTCACATTTAATAATGACTATGAAGGAACTGGCACAGTGGAGAGTTCATTCCCCAGCATCGACTTCAAAACCCATTGAGAGCTTCTGTCTTCCCAGAGCTTAGGGTAAAAGGTTGACAGATAGATCCCTGAAGCTCATTGGCCAGCCTGCCTAGCCAATCAGTGAGCTCCACGTTCATAGTGGAAACATGGTTTCAAAACAAAAACAAAAACAAAAACACGACTAAAACAGGGAGAAAGGAGCACACCATTGTTCACTCATGTGCATGCGCGGGCGCACGCGCACACATGTGCAGACATTCATACAGACACAAAAGAATGTTTAAAAATAATGATTGAGAATAGAGACAGACATAGGTCCTGCCCTCAGTGAGTTTCAGGACTAAAGGCGATACTTAGCTGAATTAAAGACCTGTGGTGATCGTTGTGAAGCTCGCAGCCATGCTAGGTGTGTGTAGACAGGATGCGTGTGTGGGGTGCATGGCATAGTGTCCTGGGGGGAGGGGGGGCAGGTTGAAGGGAGGTTTGGCCTGCCTTCCCTGCCAATCCTACGCTTCCCTGCCCTGTCCATTCTGGACCCAAACTGGAAAACCTATCACCGTGATAGAACAGTGGTTTTCAACCCTCCTAATGCTGGGACCCTTTAATATAGTTCTTCATGTGGTGACCCCCAACCGTAAAATGATTTCCGTAGTTATTTCCACAATAATGTAATTTTGCTGCTCGGATGAATTATGATGTAAGTATTTGATAGGCTGGGTGTCTGATAAACAATTCCTCTATGGGGTCGCGACCCACAGGTTGAGAACCATTTTCTCCCGCGTCATGCCGTCTAAAATAAGCGTGTTTGAGAGGCGGGGCAGAAGCTTTTTTAAGATTTACGTTTTGTTTTGTTTTGGTTTGGTTTGGTCTGTGGCCAAGTCTGTGCAGGTTTCTTGTAGCCTAGGCTGGCCTCGAACTTGCTGTATAGCTGAGGCTGAACTCCCAATCCTCCTGCCTCCATCTTCAAATGCTAGAATTATCAGTGTGAGCCACCACGCCTTGCTCCCCTGTTCATTTTCACTTTGTCAGTACTACAGTTGAGTCCAAGGTCCCGTGCATTCAAATGCTTCACCACTGGGCTATATGCCCCACCGCTTTAAAATATTATTATATTTTATTTAGTATGTAGAGGTCAGAGGGCAACTCTCCTTCCACTATTTGGGGCTTTGGGAATAAGACTTCAGTCCTATTTTGGGGGTAAGCACCTGTACCCACCAAGGCATCTTGCCAGCCTGCCACCACTCAGTATTTTTCATCTGCAGACAGGTTTCACCTAGTTCTCCAGACTGACCTTATGCTTACTCTGCAAGCCAGACAAACCTTAAACCTGAGATCATCCTGCCTCAGCCTACACGGTAGCCGGGTGAGATTGCATGCTTGAACTACCAGACCTGGCTCAGTCACACACTCTTTGAGAAACTGTGGCAAAAGAACCTGATTCGGGGAGTGTGGGCAGTGGAGGTAGGTTGAGGATCGGGCAGTGGTGGCGCTCGCCTTTAATCCCAGCACTTGGGAGGCAGAGGCAGGCGGATTTCTGAGTTCGAGGCTAGCCTGGTCTACAGAGTGAGTTCCAGGACAGCCAAGGCTACACAGAAAAACCCTGTCTTGAAAAACCAAAAAAAAAAAAAAAAAAAAAAAAAAATGAGGACTTGAACCCAAGTCCGGAGGGTGAGCTGGCACTGGCTGGGGCTGAAGGCCGAGTGTGGGAGAGCAGCTTCCAGCCAAGGAATGTGCATGGCAAACACTGGGAGTGCTGTGCTGGGGGGTATTTTTTTGGAAAGGGGTGGACAAGAGGTCACTGAGGTGGGGGAAGAGTAACCAAGTCATCTGAACTAGATAAATGAAAGACCATGTTTGACTCTTGCGGATCTCTGTAGGACCCCCAAAGCCATGAGAACTACACCCATGTGCTTGTAATGGAGTCACCCGGGGTGCCATGGAGCTTGGCTACACTGGGGGTCAGCGTGACCGTGGACCGCTGATTTAGAAGCTGCTAGCCCAGGTAGTGTCTTAAGGGGAGAGATGGGGAGAGCCAAGGGGTCTCAGAAATATTACACTTACACATAGACACACACACACATTTTTTTAAATTCACCGTAAGACAGATTGGTGGCACACACACCTGTGATCCCTGTAATCAGAGGCAGGAGAATCTCCCAGGAGTACAAGGTCAGCCCAAGTTACATAGTGAAACCCTGCCACCACCAACAAAGTGGTGCGGAGACAGCCCAGTCAGCCAACTGCTTGCTATGAAGGCCTGAAGACCCCAAGTTTAATCCCTAGAACCCTGTAGAGGGAAAAAGGCCTATGGGGGTGGGGGAGGGGCACGCACGTGTAATCCCAGCGCTGGGATGGTGGAGACAGGAGGATTCTAGTCTAGCCCAATAGAGAGACTCTCAGTGGAAGTAGATGACATGCCTAAGGGTGACTCCTGAGGTTGTCCTCTTGTCTGCACATGCATGTGAACACACACACAGACACACACACACTTAAATACACGCAGGAGTATACATGCATACATACATGTAAATATCAATGTAGCATTATCATAGGACACAGAAAGCTATTTCTGGGCATATCCAAAAGAACTGAAAGCAAAGTGTGCAGATCTCCCCATACCCTATGTCCATGGCGGTCTCCCTCACAACAGCTAGACTGTGGACCCGAGAATCTACATACACTTAACATACACATATACATACATCTAAGGGAATACTAGTCAGCCTTGAAAAGGAAATCCGACACCTGCTGCAACATGGATAAATCTTGATGACACAATGTTGAGCGAAATAAGCCAGGCCTGAAAGAACAGTCTCATGTAGCCCAAGCTAGCCTGGAACTTGTTATGTAGCTAAGGATGTACAACTACTTCTGAGTGCTAAGGTTTCGGGCATGCGTCACAGAACCCAGTTTATAGAGGGCTGGGGATCGAACCCAGGGCTTCATGCATGCTAGGCAAGCACTCTGCCAACTGAGCCATATCCCCAGTTCCTACAGTTCCACTTACATGAGGCCCAAAGAACAGTCATGTTCAAGGAAATAGTGCTTCAGTGGAGACAAAACTTCAGTTTAGAAGGCTAGAAGGTTCTAGAGATGGATGGTGATTGTGGCTGTACAGCAGTTTTTGTTGCTGTTTGCTTGCTATCTGGCTCTCCTTAAGACAGAGTCTTACACTGTAGCCCAGGCTATACTCTTATAGCTCAGGCTAGCCTTGAATTCATGGTAAATCCTTCTGCCCCAGCCTCCCTGGTACTGGAATTATAGGCCACTGTGCCTGATGTTGTACAACAATGTGAACTGAATGTGTGGGTGGGGGGAGGGTGATGTATGTACACTCGTGTGTGCAGGTATACCCTGCCGGAGTTCATGGGAAGAGGTCAGAAAAGGACACTGGGTATCCTGCGCTATCGCTCTCAGCTTTAGCTTCTTGAGACATAGAACTTGGAGCTGGCATGGTGGCTAGCAAGCACCAGCAATCTCCAGCCCCAGCCCCCATAGTAGTGAGTGACAAGTGTGTGTCTGGCCATGCTCAGATTTGGTGCTAGGGATTTGAACTCAGGTCCTTGTGCTTGCCCACAGCAAATGCTCTTACCCACTGAGCCACCCAGTGTGAATATCTACAGAAACACACTTGAAAGTGGCCAGTGTGACATATGTCTGTATATTTTACATCAATAGAACTGAACCAGACAAGGCTAAGGAGGACAGGAGAGGTGCATTGGGTTCCTGTAAGGATTTGGGAACTGGATGTGGTGGTGTATGTCTGCCATCCTGGTATATGGAAGGCAGAGACAGGAGGATGGCCAGAAGTTCAAACCCAGTCTGGTCTGGTACATAAGACAATTTAGGATTAGGATCTGAGTCTGAACAACAGAAGGGGCTAAAACAGGAAAGAACAAAAATTAACTTCTTCCCTCCTCCCTCCCTCCTCCCTCCCTCCTCCCTCCCTTCCTCCCTCCCTTCTTCCCTCCCTCCCTCCTTCCTTTTCTTTCTCCTTTTTCTCTGCCAAGAAGGAAGAAATGGGATAGTAATGATATCCAGCGCTTGCAGAGCCAGCTCACCCTGACCTTGGCAAGTCTAGACATCCACTCAATTGTCTGCAATTCCTTTTTCCTTAAACAGCCATTCATTGGCTATATTGACAGCTACCATAGAGAGGCAAGAAAAAGAGCCTGTTTGAAAAAGGGCCCTTGAACAATGAAAATGTGGGAAGCTGAATTCTTTTCTCTGCCCCTTCAGGTCCAGAGGACCTGCTTAAGCTGTCTCACAAAGCTTGCACTCTATAAAAGAAAAGAGAAACACCCCCCCCCCCCCCGCCGCCGCCAATAAAGGAGGCCATACAATGCCCAGCACCTTATCTTCAGAGAAACCATCAGAGCTCACAGCAGGATCCAAAAGAAGCTGATGTGACTCCAGCCAAAGAGCCAGCCACAAGGAAACTGTACTGAGGAGCAGATTATTTATTTATTTATTTATTTATTTATTTATTTATTTATTTATTTATTTATTTGCATCTTTGAGACAGACTATCACATACCCCAGACTGACATCATACTCTCTATGTAGCCAAGAAGGCCCCTGAGCTCTCCATCCTCCTGCCTCTACTCCTCGGGGCTGGGATTACAGGCATGCAGCCCCACACCCAGTTTATGAGGCGCTAGGGCTGGAACCTGGGGCCTTAGTGTGTGCTAAGAAAGCACTCTTTCCACTGAGCTACATCCCAGCCCAGGGAGATGTTTGAGGCTGGGTCAAAGGCATAGTAAATAGCTAGAGAAACCATCCATTTAAAACAAAACTAAACAGAAACAAAACAAAAGCAAAAACCCATCAAAGGATATGAACAGGCATGTCTTGAGGAAGATACCTGGGTAAGAAGCAAGCATTCAAGGTAGCGAGCGAGATGGCTCAGCTGGTAAAAGCATTTGGCGGCCAAAGCCTGGCCAACTGAGTTGGATCCCCAGGGGCCACATCAAAAAGCCTGCTGTGGCCGGGCAGTGGTGGTGCACGCCATTAATCCCAGCACTTGGGAGGCAGAGACAGGTGGATTTCTGAGTTCGAGGCCAGCCTGTCTACAGAGTGAGTTCCAGGACAGCCAGGGCTATACAGAGCAACCCTGTCTTGAAAACAACAACAAGAGACCTGCTGTGATGTAGTGAGTCTTTAATTCCAGAGTTCCTAGTAAGATGGGAGGCAGAGACAGGAAAACTGGCCAGCAATGTGCAGACCCACCAGGGGGCAGCAGAGGGGGAGAGAACAACCTTCTCTGGCGGGGTGGAAGGAAAGAATCGACTCCTGAAAAACTGTCCTCTGGGCCACACATGTGTGCTATGACATGTGTGCACACAGGAGCACACACTAGAAATAGCTACAATATTTTTTTAAAAAATCATATGAAAAGACTATGGGGTGGAGAGAGAGCTCAGTGGCTAGAGCACTGGCTGCTCTTCCAGAGGACTGAGTTTGATCCCTCAGTGTCCACATGGCTCCCAGACCCATCTGGAACTCCAGTCTTCGGGGATCCGACGCCCTCTTCTGGCCTCCTCAGGTACTGCATGCACAGGGTGCACAGACATACATAGAGACAAAACACTCCTAGACATAAAAAGTAAATGAAATCTAAAGAGAAAGTATCAAAGAGGCTGAAGATCATTAGGAAGCAAATTAAAATTACAATGGGTATTGCTACACAGCTCTGCACATTGCTTTCCAAATCCCGGAACTGACATCACTCACGGGTGATGAGAATGAGGAGTAACCGGAACTCTCCCACGTTGCTGATGCAACGCACAGAGGCAGAACCGCTTTGAAAGCAGCTTTGCAGTTCCTTATAAACTAGAGCTGAAGACGGAGGAGACAATGAGGAAGAGTGTTTTCTGTGCAAGCCTGAAGACTTGAGTTTGGATCCCCGGTACTCATTTTAAAAGTTGGGGGTGGCCGGGCAGTGGTGGCGCACGCCTTTAATCCCAGCACTTGGGAGGCAGAGGCAGGCGGATTTCTGAGTTCGAGGACAGCCTGGTCTACAGAGTGAGTTCCAGGACAGCCAGGGCTACACAGAGAAACCCTGTCTCAAAAAAAAAAAAAAAAAAAAGAAAAGAAAAGAAAAGAAAAAGAAAAAGAAAAAAAAAAGTTGGGGTGGCCATACTTACACCCTTAATCCCAGTGCTGCCAGGGCAGAGGTAGGAGAATCTCTGGGGATTGATGGACGCCAGCCTAGCTGCAGATTCAGTGAGAGACCCTGTCTCAAGGGAGTAAGGTGGAGTGTGACAGAGCAGGGCATCCTTCTCTGACCTCTATGTGTACACACACACACACACACACACACACACACACACACACACACACAACCAACAACAACAACATTCACATGTTAAGATATTTGTATCCCCAAACAAAAATTTGTATTGAAGCCAGGCCTGGTAGCAGAGGCTGTGATCTCAGTTACTTAGTAGGCTGAAACAGAACAGCATATTCGAGGCCAGACTGAGTAACTTAGCAAAAATTTGACTCGAAAAAATTTAAAAAGGTAAAAAGTGTAGCTCAGTAGTAGAGCCCCTGCCTAGAATCCCCCAGGGAGGGGCTGGGGTGTGGCTCAGTAGTAGAACCCCTGCCTAGAATCCCCCAGGGAGGGGCTGGGGGTGTGGCTCAGTGGTAGAGCCCCTGCCTAGAATCCCCCAGTGATGGGCTGGGGTGTGGCTCAGTGGTAGAGCCCCTGCCTAGAATCCCCCAGTGAGGGGCTGGGGGCATGGCTCAGTGGTAGAGCCCCTGCCTAGAATCCCCCAGTGAGGGGCTGGGGCGTGGCTCAGTGGTAGAGCACCTGCCTAGAATCCCCCAGTGAGGGGCTGGGGTGTGGCTCAGTGGTAGAGCCCCTGCCTAGAATCCCCCAGTGAGGGCTGGGGCGTGGCTCAGTGGTAGAGCCCCTGCCTAGAGTCCCCCAGTGAGGGGCTGGGGGCGTGGCTCAGTGGTGGATTTCTTGCTCTGCTTGGGCTCTATCAGAAACACTACAAAAAACAAAAACAAAAAACCGAAAAAGAAAGAAAGAAAACTTACGTTGACCCAGTGATTTGCAGGTGGATATTGCAATTAGTATTAATTCATAATCTCCCAAACAGGAAGCAACCCAACAAAACCACATCTGGATAGGGGGATGGGCTGACAAAGTGTAGCACCATGGTACGCAATGGAGCATACTATAGCAGCTATCGAGTCACAGGACTACAGAATTACGGAGATGAATCATGAATCCCACGGGCGCCTTGTGTGGTTCCGTGACCTTCAGGTAGAAGCAAGACAAGAGACATAAAGAAATGGGAGGTGACAGCTGGAGGTCTAGGAACAAGCTGACCACAAAGTGACATTTACAAACTGTCTAGAGGAGGCAGAGAGGTAATTATGATAGCAATTATATGCCTCTATATAGTCCTCAGAAGGAGAACTGAGCGGAGATTTAACTCTGTGGTTTGTCAGGCCTGCACAAGGTCCAAGTTCAAGTCGCAGCACTACATAAAAACATACCCAGACACACACACACACACACACACACACACACACACACACACACACACACACACACAGGCCAAGCCTGTAATCCCAGCACTGAGGTGGTGGAGGCAGGGGGATCAGGAGTTGAACATTTTTAGGTACATAAAATCCTGTCTGAAATAAAGAAGAGAGAGGGGGGACAGGGAGGAAGGAGAAAGGAAGGGGGGGAGAAAAAACAAAACAAAAATCACACAAAAATCACTTTACCGAAATCTCACCTTCATTTAACAGTTTGTTTCAAATATCTGGAGTGTTTGTGTTGGCAAACCCAGAATAAGGCTTACGAGCTACGCTATCAAGTTCAGATGTCACTGGCCACAAAGCACTGCTTAAAATGACATTGTAATTAAAATGGAATAAAATTACAGTTCTGTTTTTCTGTGGCACGAGTCACCCTTCAAATGCCCAGTAGATACCTGGGATGAGCGGCCACCTGGTCAGTACAAAGAAAAAGAAGTCCATCGAGGCACAGAATTCCGCTGGACTGTGTGATCCTCCCTCTCTCCTTCCATGTTTTCTTCCTCTCCCTCCTTTTCTCAGCCTCCTCTTTTTCTTCCTATGTTTTTTTTTTTTTGGGGGGGGGGGAAGTCTTGTATAGCCTAGGCTAAGCTCCGACTTGCGATGTAGCAAAGGATAGCCTTGAACCTTTGAGTCTCTTGCCTCTGCCTCCGAAGTGTGGAGACCTCAGGCATGCCCACTCTACAGTTTAGATCAAACCCAGTGGCTTGTGTGGCTAGGCAAGCACTGGACATACTGAGCCACATCCTGCTCACCCCCTGCTTCTCTTGAGACAAGGTCTCACTGTGGGGCCTGGCTGGTCTGGAACTCACTATGTAGCCCAGGCTGGCTTCAAGCTCACATAAATCTTCCTGCTTCTGCCTCCTGCGCGCAGGTATTCAAGGCATGTACGCATGTATCATGCCTGGCTCTCTTCCTTATTTATTTATTTATTTATTTATTTATTTATTTATTTATTTATTATTTAGTCTGCATATGGCAGGCTGGCCTGGAGCTCAGGAGCCTTCTGTCTCTGTGTTGCAAAGCTGCTTCTTCAGAATGAAACATTCCCTTGTAGATAAGGGGTACTGGGGGGGACTCACAAAATGCACAAGAATTTGGCCAGGCTCCATAGCACCACCTTTCCCTGATAGAGGTTAGGCAAGCAGCGAATACTCTCAGGGAAGGGGTGGGGGGAGAAGACACTCTCCCATGGTGTAGCTACTTGTAGCTTACACTGGGAGCCCAGGGATGGGCTGTGGTGGGTCTTCCATGATATAGCTCTTTGAGTCACCCAGACTCTTATAAGGACTCATGTTTCTGTGAGACCCCCTCCCCTTACCCAGGCTCCTGAGAGGAACCCTTTTCTCCCCCAAGCTTCTATGAGGAACCCCGGGCTTCTGCAAGGAGACCCCATCAAGCTCCTGTGAGGGACCCCAGTGAACTCATTGTCTCACTGAGGTAGACTTGAATGAAATGTTTCTTTTGAGTTTGTTGTCAGTGCCCTATCTGGTATGCTTAGTGATCCGTTCAAGACTTCCTGGGGAAAGTCACACAGTGTGACATGCCACCTCCCGAGTGCTGAGATTACAGATGTGACTCCAGAGGATCCCGACTCTGGTCCTCATACTTGTGAGGCAAACGTTTATCCACCGAGTCTTCTTCCCAGCCTCATTTTTGGATCTTTGAGACTGAGACTGATCTGGAATTTACAACCTTCCTGCCACAGGCTGAGTTCTAGGATTACATGTATGTGCCGCCACATGTATGGCTTTTTTCATGTGTGCATTTGTGAGGGTATGTCTCTGTGTGTGTGTGTTGCCAGGGATGGAACCCAGAGCCCAGTGCATGCTAGACAAACATCCCGCCAATGAGCTGCACTTCCAGTGTGAACGCCACACGTTTAGAAGCTGCCATTCCACACACTCACCCTAGAAAGCATGGAGCGCTAAGGCCAAGCTTCTTCCTTTTCCTGTCTGCTAGATGTCAGGCCGTGCTGTTATTATGCCCTTTTCAGAACCTTCTGGCGTGCATTGTATTGCTTCCTGACTGTTCAGGGAGACCCTAGGATGTCATGTCACACAAAGACCAGAAGGTAATTCTTTCTGTAAAGGATTGACTAGCCTGTTACTGCAAAAGGAAGAGACCAAAAGTGTGTGCATGTGCCCCACCCTGTGTGCACACCCCAGTGTGTGAGAGACACAAAATAACCTCTGCAGGAACACTTTCTTACCTGTTAGAGAACAGCTTGAAAATCCGAGAGAGAATTCCTTCTATTTAGCCTGCTTCCACGTGGCTGCTCACTTGCTTTCATTTATGGTTACCTATAGCCAGTCTTCGGCTAGTTTGTGGATTCTTCTTTCATGCACCCTTCCACCAACCCTTTTCTTCCACCCTTTTAACCCCTTAACACTAGATAAGAGAGGAAATAAAGGATAGAGGGGAAAGGAAAGAGATCCACAAATAAAGTCAGAGGTCGGAAAGGGGGTGACGTCATCATTACTGTTAGACTACTTTCTGCTGATTAGGAGCATCGAGTTCCTTCCAGCAAGTTTGACATTTGTCATAGGATATCTAATTTCCTCTTCTTCCTCCTCCACCACCTCCTCCTCCTCTTCCTTCTTTGCACATGACTACTTAGCAAACAGGGACCAACAGCAACCACCAACAACAAACAACTAACAACAACCCCAACAACCAACAACCTCCCCTGCCTCTCAGAGCCCTAGCATTTGCACACCCTCTGAAAAGTCCCGGGAATTCCAAATGTCACACAATTGCAGAAACTAACTGCAGCTGGCACAACCACACTTTTGCTAGAGCACGAGGCAAATCATAGTCAGCGGCTTCGAAGCAGCCCCATATCCCACACCTGGGATTAAAACAAAAACACATACTTACATTTCTGTGTTTTCTTTAGAAAAAAAAAATTCCAAAATTGTTACTACGGTTGCCCTGTAATTAAAAACACTGGCTCAAGAGAAAAGATGTCTTTGTCTCCAACACACAGGAAATGTGTTCAAACCAAGGCATGAAGGGAAAATACCCTTGCCAGAATATGTTGGAACTCGGAGAGAGAACTGTGTGCTCATGTTTTTGTGTGACAGTTACCTTCATGATTACCTTTTGCCTTTTCTCTGCCTTTTTAACTTCAAGTTCTCAACTCTCCTTACTATGCAAGGCTTCACACACACACACACACACACACACCCAACGCCATGCATGTGCTCTTGTTGTTGGATCCCCTGGAGCTGGCAGCTGTGAGCCACCTGAGGTGGGTGCTTGGAGTTGAACTTAGTTCCTCTGCAAGAGCAGTGCCTGCTCCTAACCACTGAGCCATTTCTCCAGCCCTCCTCCTCCTCTTCCTCCTGCTCCTCTTCCTTCTTCTTCTTGAGACTTGGTCTTGATCTGTATCACAGGCTAGCCTAAGACCCTCAGTGTACTTGCCTTTGCATTCTGAGTGTGGGGAGAGCAGGCGTGTATAACCACACCAACTTCTCCAGGCATGCTAGCACACTCCTTTAATCCCAGTACTCCGGGGTGAGGTTGGAGGTTGCAGAGGTAGGTGGATCTCTGAGTTTGAGGCAAGCCTGGTCTACAGAGTGAGTTCCAGGCCCACCAAGGCTACATAGTGAGACCCTGTTTTTAAAAACAAGCACGGTCTTTCTTCCCTTCCTTCAAGAAGGAGTCTCATGGAGCCATGAAGAAGGAGTCTCATGGGGACACCAAGAAGGGGTCTTGTGGAGTCATCAAGGAGTCTCATGGAGCCACGGCTATCCTTAAGTCGGTTCCTCCTGCCTCTACCTCCCATGTAGTAGGATTACAAGCATGAGCCACCACAATTCAGTTCCCCAAATTATTAAGCAGTAAACATGTATCATCTCATAGTCCCTCTGGGTCAGGGGTTCAGGAATGACTTGGTAGGTGGGTCTGGCAATGAGTTGAATCAAGATACTGGCCAGAGCTCATCACTTCTAAAGTTTGCCAGAAACTGGAGGCCCTGCCTGCAGGGTATCACTCTGAACCTCTGTGTTGTTTTGTGCAGGAGGCCAAGTGATCTCTCCATGTGACTGATTGTGCTTCAGGGTGACAGCTAGCAGACTCCACAGTGAGAAATGCAAGCAAGAGTGAAGAGAGAGACTGTAGAGATGGCTCAGTGGATAAAGCACTTGCCATACAAGTATGAGGACCTGAGTTCAAATTCCCAGAACATCTATAAAGCCAGGTGTGCCTGTAACCCCAGTGCTGATTCAGCAAGAGAAAAGGTGAGGTGGGAGCCTCCCAAGAGGCTTGAAGACCAGCCGTCCTGGCATACGCACCAGTGAGCGACAAAGGGACTTTGTCTCAAACAAAGTGAAAGGTGAGAACCAGTGTCCTAGGTTGTCCCCTGACTCCCACAACTATGCCATGACACATGTGTGGCCACCCTTGAATACATACACATGTACACATCACATACAAGCACTCATACATACATATGTGCACACACACACACGTATCCATACACACACATGTACATATCACGAACACATGCACAAATAAATACCTCTATATACATCACACACACACACACACACACACACACACACACACACACACACACACACACCAGTGTTGATACAGAGAGAGATTTAAAAGAGAGTGAAGAGAGCCCACAGGTCTTTTATGACACAGCCTCAGAGTCAGGTTCTGTACTGAGAATAGTGGCTTGTGCCTGCTGTTTTAGCACTTGGGATGATGAAACTGGACAGCCATGAGTGTGAGCTACGTAGTAAGTTCCAGGCTAGCTCCAGCTAAAGTGTGAGATCCTATCTCAGGGAAGGGAGGGGATGTAGACTCTGCCATGTCTCGTGGTACCACATAGGTTCTGGAGGCCAGCCTAATTCATTATGGAGAACATATGGATGCCTGGAGGGGAGTCAAAACAGGGTAGATGGTCCATGCACTCGCTTAGCACCCAGACTATATGTAGCGACCTAGTAAATCTTACTCAGCCTAGATGGACAGGTGAAGCAAAGTATGCCAGGCTGCCTGGGCTGGTGCCATCCCTGTAGGCACAGTGGGGCACAGGGAAGGCTCCAGCTGCAGAGTGACTCCCAACACTGGGTAAGCTGGGAGTTTTGGGAGCAAGGACTGGAAGTCTACTGGCAGGTCCAGGCGATCTGATACCCTTGTGGGGCTTTGTGGATTCTGGTATGCATGTGTGCGTGTAAACTCATGCACACACGCATACACACAGAGAAAAACCAATAAAGAAATGAAAACGAAATAAATAAGGACATTAAAAACAAAACCAACGAAAATGTAAGCGGCTTCCAGCTGTGATTGTTGCCGGGCTACCGTTGTCTCCGGATTTATTTATTTTTATGAGCATTGATTTTTTTGATGCTTTGCCTGCATGCATGTCTGTGGGGGTGCCAGTCCTTTGAAACTGGAGTTATAGAGAGATGCGAGCTGCCATGTGGGTTCTGGGAACTGAACTCAGGACCTCTGTAAGAGCAGCCAGCGCTCTTAACCGCTGAGCCACCTCTCCAGCTCCTACTATCCTACTGTTTTAAGTGAGAAATTTCCGATAGTTTTTTATTACATGTATGTATTTATTTTTGTGTGGGCACACACGTGCCATGGTATGTGGGAGTCAGTTCTTTCCTTCCACCATGTGGACCCCAGGGGTCAAACTAAGGTCATCCAGCTTGGCAACAATTTCCTTTGCCCACTGAGCCATCACGACATCTTGCCAGCCCTACCTCTTTTAGTAACCCCTTTTTTTTAAAATTACTTTACATGTACACATGTTTTGCCTGCCTGTTGTGTCTATGTGTGTGCAATGCCTGTTGACACCAGGAGAGGGCATCAGATCCCCTGGAACTAGAGTTACAGACAGCTGTGGGTGCTAGGACTCACACCTGGTCCTCTGAAAGAGCAGCCAGTGCTCTCAATCACTGAGCCATCTCTGCATTCCAACCCATCTCTAAGGGGCAGTGCAGGTGCAAGGTGAGAGTTTTTTGTGCCGATCCAAGATTCTGTCTTGTTCATCTCTTGGTTTGTGTTTTAACAGACTGGGATCTAAGAGACATCTGTTTGCTTCCTCCTGTTGTATATATTCCCACACTGGGGGGGGGGGGGAATCAGTGTCTATTATATTCAGTATTTTGTCTCCTTTTGGTTTTTTGAAGCAGGGTTTTGTGTAGCTCAGGCTAGCTTTGAACTTGTGATGTAGATTAAGGATGGACGTAGGATCTTCCTGCCTCCACATCCCTGAGTGCTGGGATTATGAGTTCCTGTCAGCATGCCTGATTTATAGGTGCTGGGGAATCGAACTCAGGGATTTATGCATGCTAAGTAAGTGCTCCACCAACCAAGCCACAGCCAAAGTCTCCCTGTTTATTTGACTGCCCCTCCTCCCCACCACACACACTGTGGGGACGTTCTAAGTTTATTCCGGCTCTGACTCTCTAGCTCCGGGAGACGAAGACAGGGAAGGCGGGATGGCTGGATGGTGTTCTGGTTTTGAGCCATGGAAACCAAGCCCAGCCAACTTAAACAAAAAGGGAATTCATTGGCCTGATACCGGGGAGTCACAGAGCAGAAGAGTCAACATCCAGGAGGAGGCGGGAGCCTGGGTTGCTGTGAGATTTTTAGCAGCAATTCCCACAGCTGGCCGCTGAGGGTGCCCTTCTGGGATTAATCAGCTCTGCGGTTTCCTTTCCTTGCATCAGTCTCTAGGGGAGGCAGGCTGCTTGTCTCGGTGGAGGTTCCGACCCCAGACCCCTCCAAAGGTGGAAGGTGGACAGGCGCCTTGGCACGCAGCCCCTCCGGACTACACGCAGAGGGCTGGCCGGGCCTCAAAACAAAGTCTGGTTGCTGTTAGCCAAAGGGGGAGGGAGTGCTGAACAGGCAAAAGCAAAGGCTGGCCGCAGCCTCGTTCTAACTAGATTCCCTTGGTGACCTGTGGAGAGCTAGGACACTGTCTTTTGTCTTCGTTTCTAAGACTTTCATCTCCTCCGTCTCTTCAAACCTTTAGCGGTGGGAACATTTAAAATACACAAAGAGCCGCCTGTAGTGTGGCTCAAGACTGTAGTCGATACACGGGAGATGTGAAGGCAGGGGCGTGGGGGGGGGGGGGATTCAAGGCCTTCTGCCAGTCTGTGCTACATGAGACCTTGTCTCAAACAAATAAACCAAAGGAGTAAAGACTAGAGGGCTTAGTGCGTTCCATGTGTGCCATGCACCCCTGAGGACCTGAGTTCAGACTCCCAGCATGCATAAGAAGGCCAGGTGTATGTGGTGCGTGACTATACCCAGCACTATCCAGGAAAGGGGCAGGCAGAACCCTGGAGTTAACAGACCAGCGTCCTTGTAGGACCGATGAGCTCCAAGCTCAAAGAGCGACTGTGTATCAAAAATGAGGCAGAATGTAACTGAGGAAGACACTGGGTACTGACCTGTGGCCTCCACACCTGTGCATGAATACCCACGCTCACAGACATCAAATACGTATATGCCAGAGGGCCAAGAAGCTGGCTCAGTGGTATAGGCACTCGCTGTGGCCTAATGACCTGAATTCTACCCCATGACCCACATAAGAGTCAATGGACAGACCAGTCTTCTGCAAGAACAGTCTGCTCTCTGAATGGAGGAGCCATCTCCCCAGCCCCTCCACTTCATTTGAAACAATGTTTCTCATTTGAACCCGGAGCTCACCAGTCAACTAGTCTAGCTGGCTAGAGATCCTACAATCCACCTGCTTCCCCACCTGCAACCCCAGTTACAGACATGTACCACCATGGGTGGCTTTTACTTGGGTGCGGAGAATCGAACTCAGTTCCTCATGCTTGTACGTCAGTACAGTGGGTAAACTGAGCCACTTCCCCAGCCCCTATTGGCTGCTTTCTAAGAGCAAGGTTTTGGGTGCTCATCCATGTTGCACGTGTTAGCAATTAATCCATTTTGTTGCTGAGAACATTTTGCTGGGTGAATATTCTGCAGATTTAAGAAGCTGTTCTTTTTACAATTTCATACATATACCTACACAAGGCACTTTAATCTGACCCCTGATAAGCTTCTGTTTCCCCTCCCCCTTCCACTTTTATTTCTTCTTTCTGATATTTTATTTTGGCTATGTGCATTTAATTAGCATTGCTGGGGGTTAGTCTCGTCAGCAAAGGCAACTTAGGATGGTTACACCACAGAGGAATATGGCCACGCCCCCACCCCACCCCACTTCCTGCCCTACCCAGCCCTAGCAACCATTAACAGCTCATAGCTCCCGAGGGAAGAGTGGGCCTCAGAGCCCTTCTCCCATCTTGTTCAGGTCTTGTGCAAGAAACCACAGATGCTTCGAGTTTGTGAGTCCAACAGCCATGTCCAGAAAGTGTTCCAACAGCCTTCCTCTGCCGGTGCGATGCGTGTCCAGGGGGGATCTGGCCCTGGAGCTTCCTGGTGATTCTCCTGTCTCTGTCCCTTATCTCACCTCAGGGATTCGGGGATTATGAATGCACACCGCAGCATCCAGCTCATCACGCGGGTTCCTAGCATCAGCCTCAGATCCCCTGGCGTACACATGAGTGTTTTTTAGCCGCAGAACCATCTCCCTGGCCTTTCTCAGGCTTCTAAACCAGCCGACCGCCGTTGTATGCATGGATCGCTTTTCAACATCAGCAGCGTTGTGAGTCACGCTACGGAGCCTTTCACATGTGTTTCCATTTCTCTCTAGCAGACTCCTCGGGCTGGAACTGCCAGGTTACACACAAAATATATGCCTAACATTAAAGAACTAACCAGACTGTTTTCCCCAGTGGCTGCCAGCTGTGACATCCTTGGCAGTGGAGGACCAACATTCTCCTAATCCCTTTGAGTCTATGTCTTCTTCCATTTATTTAAGAAACTGGGTCGTTTGCTCATTAGCGTTTCCCACGGTCTGACTACGGTGATTCTGTTCCAGCATCTGCTGCTATAAAGAAGGTTTCTGGAAACTTACTCAGACCTAGGCACACATCAAAATAAAACAAAATAAAAGCAGGTTTAGTAAAAGGAAATTGGATAACTTGCAAATAGTCACCGAGAACACCAGAATTAATCTGTGGATAAAATCAGCACAAAAGTCCCAAAGTCTCCAGGCAAGTCAAGCTGTTATTATTCTGAGCCCAAAAAAGAAAGGAAAAACCTCCATGACCAGATTCCTTGTCTCTAACAGAAAACCACCATGAGCTCTGCCTGCCAGGATGGGCCTGGAACCCTCACTGCTGGGGAGGTAGATGCAGGATGATCAGGAGTTCAAAGCCATCCTCTGCGAGATACTGGCTTCCAGACCAGCCTGGGCTACATAGCTGGGCATTGTGTTAGCAAAAACCAGGCAGAACTGGATGAAATGAATCCACATCTTTTGTGCCAAGTGTTTGTCTCACAGGTTATTAATTCATAGGTTTCTGTTTCAACGTCTTTTTTTTCTTATATCCACTGTCTTTTATTTCTGGGTCATGGAAGGGCACTGAACAATAGCAAATGTCTGGGCCAGCAAGGTGCCTCTGTGGGTAAAGATGCTTGCCTCAAGTCTGAAGACATGAGTTTGATCCCCTGGCCCTACATGGTGGAAGAAGATAACCGACTCCCAAAAGTTGTCCTCTACCTCCACATGCGAAGCAGGTCACGAGCCTCCATAAATAAATAAAATGTAATAAAATAAAACAATTTAAAAAGAGCAAATGTTTATCCCATCCAAGGGGTGGTGGTGCACACCTGTAATTCCAGCACTTGGAAGGTCATAGCAGAAGAATCCAGAGTTCAAAGCCAGCCTGGATACTGAGTAAGTTCCAGGCCAGCCTAGGCTACAAGGTAAATTTGAGGCCAGCCCCCTCCCTCTAAGATAATTTTCTTGGTGCTGGAGAGATCGCTCAGTGGGTTAAGGGCACTGACTGCTCTTCCAGCGGATATAGGTTCGGTTCCCAGCACTCACATGGTAGCTAACAATTGTCTGTAACCCCAACATCTGACGCCCTCACACAGACCTACATGCTGGCAAAAACACCAATACACATGAAATATAAATAAATAAAGATTCGTCTGTGTGTGTCTGTGCACATGAATGCGGAGCCCATAGAAGCCAGAGGAGGAGGATGGATCTTCTGGAGTGATAAGCAGTTGTGAGCTGCCCAGCAAGGATGCTGGGAACCAAACTCAGGACCTCTGTAAGAGCAGCAAGTGCTTTTAGCCGCTGAATTATCTTTCCAGCCTGAAACTCTATTTCAAACAAAACAAAACAAAGCAAAAACACCCCAAGGTACCTGAGTTCCTTGCTCACTTAAAACATTGTTGACTCCATTTCCTACCAGAAGCTAAATGCCTGCAATATCCAGCATATGCATAGCAGTGTATAAAAGCTGTGGGGTTCATTAGGCTAAGAGGCCCCGGAGACAGTCATGTTCTCTGCAATCTTGTTACAGAGCCCCTGGCATATGGACTTGGCTCACAGTGGGGGCCCGGAAAGGATTTGTTGGACGTATGCCTGAGGATGAATTTACAGTCTTCATGCGAAATGTAGGAGTTCCCCTTTCTCCCTTCCCCTTTTGTGCATTCACCTCTCTCTCTCTCTCTCTCTCTCTCTCTCTCTCTCTCTCTCTCTCTGTTGTGGTATATGTGTGTGTATGTGGTATTGTGTGTGTATCAAGGTGTCTGTGTATGTATGTATTATGGTATGTGTATGTAATGGTATATGTATGTGTTACATGTGTGCACATGTGTGTGTGTGGTGTGTGTGTAGAGTAGTATATGTATGTGTGGTGTGTGTGAGTGGTATGTATGTGTGGGGTGTGTGTGCACGCATGTGTGTGTGCATGTGTGCAAGTTTGTTTCCTGGCATCTCCATGGGGTGTCTCACAGCTGCCTAAAGCTCCAGCTTCGGGGGATCCAGCGCCCTCTTCTGGCCTCCATGGGTACCTGCACGCACACAAATGCACACACACTCTATTCGTAATTAAATTGTTTCCATTTTGTAAGCAGATGTTTTATCTACATTTAAGTCTGTGCACTGCATGTATGAAGTTCCGCAGAGGCCAGAAGAGGGCAAGAGACATCTTGAGACTGGAGCTGCAGCCGGTTTGTGAGCCACCGTGTGGGTGCTGGAAATCCAACTTGTGTCCCCTGCAAGAGCAGCTGGCGCTCTTAATCATTGAGCTATCTCTCCAGTTTCCTAAAATAAATCTTAAAAAAAGAAAGAGAGCAAAATACAGGTCCTTGTTGCTTCTAGTGTCTCAGAGTCTGTTTCAGTCTCTGATTTCGTCCGTCCATTATCTTTCCTCAGGGGCTGAAAGCCACTGTTCTTGGAAACGTTTCCTATCTGAATGAGTCTCTAAGCTAAAACTTGTTTTCTAAGCCTACAAACTAGGTTCCCCCAATACAAGACAATAAAAAGGCTTAGGTTACTTCCATAAACACACACACACACACACACACACACACACACACACACACACACACACACAGAGACACAGAGAGAGAGAGAGAGAGAGAGAGAGAGAGAGAGAGAGAGAGAGAGACCCATTTGTATGTGAACAAGTTCTGCAACATACTAATTGCTCACTGGGGGATTTTAGGCAGGGGCTCTACCACTGAGCCACACCCCAGCCCCTCACTGGGGGATTCTAGGCAGGGGCTCTACCACTGAGCCACACCCCAGCCCCTCACTGGGGAATCCTAGGCAGGAGCTCTACCACTGAACTATATCCCTGGCCCATTTGTTTTTGTTTTTTGTTTTTTGTTTTGTTTTTTTTCAAGACAGGGTTTATCTGTGTAGCCCTGGCTGTCCTGGAACTCACTCTGTAGACCAGGCTGGCCTCGAACTCAGAAATCCACCTGCCTCTGCCTCCCAAGTGCTGGGATTAAAGGCGTGCACCACTACTGCCCGGCCTAGCCTGGTCTTGAAACTGCTCTGTGGCCCAGGCAGGTCTTGAACTTGCAATCTGCCTCAGCAGCCTGTGACTCTAGGATCACAGGTCTGTGACCATAGTACTTTGTGGCTTGTTGCTCTGTGATGCTCACAGAGAATCAGAGGTCTATCTTTGGTGTAAATTTACTCATGTACTGGTATAGGGGTGCAAGAGAGACTCTGGGGTCAGACACTTAGGGTTCCAGTGGTCCCCTAACCACACAACAGTGTATAAATTACTTTGTGTTTCTGCATACCCCAGATTCTCAACTACATATAGTCTCCCAGAGTAATGATGTCACGTGACTATGAAGCTTAAGTATCCCCAGTGTGTGTGAGCAAGTCATAATAATCATATTATTTATTCATTCAAAACTGTACTAACTGTTCTTCTACTAGGCATTACCCTCCAGGGACGACAGCTTATGCCAGCACTTGGAAGGCTGAGGCAGAAGAATTGTGAGTTCAAGACCATTGTTGAGTAACAGCAAATTTGAGGCCAGCCTGGGCTACACAGAAAAATTCCATGTCAAGATGGGAACAGCAGCAATAATAATGGTCACATGTGGTTATTCAGCATTCGATTCAAATTTTATTTAACCTAAAACTATAACCGAAACTTACATTTGAGAAAAATGGGAGGGTCAGCTGGTAGCCGAGTGGGTTAAAGGAGCTTGCCAGCTGCCCCGGCCCTCGGGGTCTTCAGCGTGGTCCTGAGGAGGGAACTGACGGATAAAAGAGACAAAGAGATACCTGGGAGCAAGACAGAGTCCCTCCATTCAAGCTCCAAACTCTAATTTCTTCACCATCAATTTATAATAAAAAAAGATAAAGAGGGGGCTGGAGAGATGGCTCAGCAGTTAAGAGCGCCGACTGCTCTTCCGAAGGTCATGAGTTCAAATCCCAGCAACCACATGATGGCTCACAACCATCCGAAATGAGATCTGATGCCCTCTTCTGGGGGTCTCTGAAGACAGCTACAGTGTAGTTACATATAATAAATAAATAAATAAATTAATTAATTAATTAATTAATTAAAAAAAGATAAAGAAACCTTAAACAATATAGCCAAGACTTAGACAAAGCAATAGGGATGGGAAAAATCCAAGGAGTTACAGACTCCTAGCCACAAGGACATGGACACGTTACCAAGACAACCACTTGTATTCTGCCAGCCACCTAACCTCAGAGGAGTCACCCCAACCTGGGAAAGAATCCATCTCTTGAGAGACAGAACCTAAACAAAATCCTGAAGCTCAGAAAACAGCACCCTTGGCCTACTGTTATTTCTAAGCCTAACTTTAACACAAAATGGCTTCACTCAGGCTAATAAGAAGGCTGCAAATTCGTTGGTTCCCGGGATCTCCTCCCTTTTTATTTATTTTAAGATCTATATGATGGCCAGTGAATACACAAAGACCTGTCTGAAAGACAGGTGGGCATTAACCAAAGAGGGGAAGGCAGTGAACCTGATTCCTCCTGAAAGTCTTTTATGGTCTTTAGATAACAAAGATGGTCTTTTGGGGAGGAAAGGGCCTAGGCCTCCTTTTGCAAGGATGGTAAAGTAGTACCTCTGAACACCAACCTTTATGCAATCAGGTTTGCTCCACAGGGGACTCAGAAGCAGAATACATGGGCCTCCCCTTGCAGTGCTTAGCCTTGCACCTCTTCTGGTACCCACGCTGCTCGCAAGCAGTCGTGCACAAATCTGAGTTTTGTGCAGTTCCCATGGGAGTCCCACTAGCCTTAGGCAACTCAATGCCTCGGTCAATCATATCAAGATGATGGTAATGTACTTGAATAGGTTGAGATGCCCAGGAATCAATCTGTTGTTTAAAATGTCAATCTAAATTCTCTTAAATACTCAATACATTAATACATATTTGCTGAATAATTAACAAAAGTAGCTGTCAAAGCAATTGTAGAAGCAATGGTGCTAGCCATTAATGTAATTAAAGCTGCTATATCAGTAATAATCAAGCCCACTACCCTCTTGCTTCTGTTTTTGAATCTGACTCACTTCTTCCAGTACTTATAAGCCTTTTTCAGAATACCAAGGTCCTATAAAACTCACAGGCAATAAAACAAAAGCTAGTTGATAGACCACCATAACAGACATGCCAGATTTCAACACTCTGTCACAATTAGAAAGTATATAATCAATACAATTTACATTAAATTGTGTAGAAGAAAGAAAATTTTAACATGACCAATTAATAACAAATTAGGAGCCTTAACACATGTACTAACTTGTTCAAAGTACAGATCCTGCCCAGATTCTACCTCTTGCTAACATAACATCATATAGAACTGCAGCTAACTTCCAAACATGTCTGTGAAAATGTCCATAAACAGCCTTCCCAATGAAGACTGTCATTTCCAATATTGGATTGATTTCTATACCAGTCTATGATTGAGTCAGAATAACTGGTCCCATTAAAGGAAAGAGAAAAGTCATTATAACTTCTCTTTTTGACTAATTTTTTGCAGTAGTTTCTATAGTCTATATTTTCTCTGTCCCACAAGGTTGAAAATCTTGAGGCAAGGCAGCTTATCCAATCTGGGATATAGGCAAGCAAAGGTAGGTCAGGAACAGATGTCCAATATAACTTTCCTGTCACCATTGTCAGGGCACTCAGCAGGCTCACAGGTCAGCATCATTCTTTGTCCCAGCATCAACATGTCTCACCAATCACTCTGGCAGCCAGCATACTCCTGCAGCATCCTGCGGAAAAAACACAAACATGCCCTCTTCCCCATATTAAATACCTGATCTGGATCACACCATGTGCCTGTAAGTGGATCCTTCCATTTCACCTAGGCATAAGTGTGCCTAGTTGTAGGGTGCCAGAGACATCCAAATTTTAAAAATTTTGTGGTGTATAGGGATATGATTCCCCCTTTTTTGTTTTTTAAAGATATTGTTTTAAAGTTCCATGGGACTGTTCCACAATTTCTTGTCCTTGAGGATAATAAAGAATTTCAGTAATGTGACTAATATGAAATTGTTAACAAAACATCTCAAATGTCTGACTGTAATAGCCAGTTCTGTTATCTGTCTGAATCTTATTTGGAACACCCAGTATAGAAAAACAATGTAGGCAATCACTAATTTTATTTTTAGTTAGTTCTCCTATTAAAGCAGTTGTAACTAGAAAGCCTGAAAAGATATTAATAGTAATATGTATATTTTTTATTTTCCAAAATCAGAAATATGAGTAACATCTATTTTTCATAATTGATTAGGTACGAGTCCTCAAGGATTAACACCATTATGTGGTACATGAAGAAATTAAGGACACTGAGGACAAGTCTTTATAATTTAACTGGCACATTCTCTAGACATATCAAATTATTGTCTCAAGCTATTACTATTTTGATGATGTAAAAAGTGAGATTGCTGGGCCAATTGTTCTTGTGTAAGGCTTATAACCTTCTTGGTGTACAAATCTGCTGTGGCATTGCCCTCACTAAGGGGTCTGGGCAATCTAGTATGAGCTCTTAAATGTCCTTCAAAATAAGGAACTGTACATTCTCTTAAACTGAATTATATTTGCATAAATAATTTTGCAAAATTTGAAAATTAGCAATATCTAAAAAAGGAACGGTTTCATGTCATTGTAAACCACGCGCTATATATTGACTATCATAAATTAGAAACTTGATTTTTAGTATTTCAAAAACAACAGCTACAGCATGCAGTTCAATTACTTGTGTGGAAGCAAGAGAATGAACATGTGATCCAATCACATGTGCTGTCTTCCCATTAGATGAGCCATCTGTAAATACAGTAAATACATTTCCTATGGGCTGCATGCGTAAATGTACAGGAAATACAAAAGCATGCATAGAGGCAAATTGCAACAACTTATTTTTTGGATAATGATTATCAATTTTCCCTGAAAAGTTTGCACATGCAATAGGCCAAATATCAGTATTTTGCAATAACCAATTTAATTGCTGTTTAGAACAAGGAATAAACATTTTATCAGGTTCTTTTCCAAAATATTTTCTTTTTTTTTTTCTTATTTTCTTTTTTTTTTTGTTTTTCGAGACAGGGTTTCTCTGTGTAGCCCTGGCTGTCCTGGAACTCACTCTGTAGACCAGGCTGGCCTCGAACTCAGAAATCCACCTGCCTCTGCCTCCCTCCCAATTGCTGGGATTAAAGGCGTGCGCCACCACTGCCCGGCCCAAAATATTTTCTTGATTCTATTCTATAATTCTGTATTACAACAGCAACAGTTTCATAATAGGGTGTTAAAACTTTACTTGGAGAAGAAGAAAGGTGAATCTATAGTAATGATCCCTTTTGCCAAAGAACTGCTGAGGGCACATGAATAGCAATAACGCAAACAGCCAACAATTGATCTATATTTTATATAATGTATCTGTTGTTGAACAATAGCTTCTTCTACTATCTGCAAAGCTATTTGTCTCTCACCAGTTAACTGTCCAGGGGAAATTAGAATTAACATACTCATTGTTATCAAACAGAGGCTTAAGTCCTCTTATGGTGAACTTAAAGTGAGGTCTTAGTCAATCAACGACTCCTAACAACTGTGAGAATACTTGAATTTTCTGTACCACAGCTTGTTTAGGATATAACTGAGACCCCAAATATTGAATCAGAAATTGCCTTTAAATCTTTTCTTGAGCAACAACTACTCCAAAATTTTCAAGCTCATTGTATAAGAGCAAAGGTTTCTAGTAAAACTCTTTTAGAGGGGTAAGCCGATAAAATACCCTCCATAATGAATACTATACCCTGAAAAATTCAAAGCCCTAACTTCTTGTATTGAAGCAGCAACAAAAAGGTTTTTTTACATAATTTTAAGGCTATTAGCCATTCCTTGAGGCCAAACTTTCCAATGATATTGCTTCACAAACTCAGCAAAAGCAAACTCTTTGTAATCATCAAGGGACAGTTTAAAAACAATCTTCCAAATCCATAATAATTCTATATGCATTTCCTGGAATGGCAGCTAGAGTAGGCAAGCCAGGTTCTCATAAGTTCCATAGCCTCCTTAACCTTTCATAAAACTTAAGTTTGACCTTTATTTTGGAATAATCCCTTGGAGGCATGGGTACATCAGCTCCAATGTCCATTAATTCTTCAAAACTTTCTTCAATTGTTAATTTAAGGCTAGGTCTCTATAGTAATAGATTGAACTCAGTACACATCAGAGGAACCAAAGTCATTTTGTCCTCTCTTACTCTTAAGAAAACTTAAAACAAGTTGAGTAAGTCTTTTGTTAATGCCATAGGGAAAGCAGCCATAATTATTTATGACATTTAGATAAGCAGCCTGCAGTGAATGCCTTGGGGTCTGAGGCTGACCCTGCCTGGGGCACCTTTCTAAGGCTAGTCAAAACAAAAGGAATGTCACAGAAGCTTCTACAGAGGCTGCTGTGAGCTTTGCACTAACTCAAATGCAAATGTTTTTTAATTGAGCCTATTTTCTGATACCTGGCCCCAAAGTTTACTTTTCTTGCACCAAGATCAGACTCCTGGGGCTTGACTTGATTGTCTGCTACTGCCTCTGTTCCTGGAACAATCATGTTTAAAATGACCCAAACCTCTACATTTAAAACATTCTTATTCCCTCATTTCTGTGGAAGCATTGCTTGCACAGCAGTCCCTTGTAAGGCAGCAAGCCATAGCCAAGCCCAGATTGTATGAGGGTCTGATTTCTGCACAAAAATGAATATATTCAGCTAAGTCTGTCTTTGCTCTGTGTGGCCTAATAACAGAGCGGCAGGCTGCATTAGCACTCTCATAAGCCAATTGTGTAACAAAAGGAACTCTTGCTAGAATGCCTCCAAAAATTCTACCTGTTGTTTTTCCCTGAGGCTGTGACCAAACTGCAGGCTATAGCCAATGGAACACTGGCAGTTTAACAATAACTTTTAAGTTTCTCTTGTAACATCAGAGCACAACCATAACTTTGGAAACAATAAAAATCAATATCAAGAGTATTTTATGTTACAAAGCTTGGCTGTCAGTTCTTATATCTGAATGCATGACAGTGTAGCTTTCAATACCTCAAAGAGACATTGTCCTAAATCTTAATCTGATTTCTAGGATAAGAATTACATAAAATATTACCCAATTTAAATGTATCTTTAGAGACCTGTTTCCCTGGGTTGGCTCATGTCACCTTTTGCTATCTAGAATGACTCCAACCCTGAGTTACCAGGTTTGTTTTGTTTTGTTGGTTTTTTTTGAGTTACCAGTTTTAAGCCCAATTTCTGTTACCAAAGTTATAAAATTTTAATCATATCCCATAACTTATAAGCCAGTACTCTATAACCAAGATATGCAGAACATTTTTATACTTTTAAAACCTGTCAGAAACAAAAACGAAGTGGCTATAAATTTACTTATTTAAACCAGACAAAATTTAACTTTTTTACTATTTGTAATTTCAAGAGAGGAGCAACTTGTCACCTACGGAACCCAAGAATCACAGAAAATTTTCTAGGAGAAACAGCCGTCACCTCCCTTACCATAGAAGCTGAAAAGCTGCGACCCCTTTAAGAACACCTTGTGCACATAATTAAGCCTCTGGCAGGGCTTCTCTAGCTGTCCTTGACTCCCAGCTACAGCGCAGGGTAACTTATCAGTTTCTGCTGTGCAAACTGAAACTGATTTTTTTTTCTTTTGAAACCTAATTAAAACTAAATCAAGCGCTAAACAACCAGCAAAAAGTCCTAACTGTTTTTTGCTTTTTTTTTTTTCTTTTGGACACGAAACAGAAAGCAACATTCAAGCAACTAAACAAAAGCACATAAAACTGACAGACACGAACAGATTGGTGCACCAAGAACATACAAAAGACAGAGAGGAAAGAAAATTAGATGTTCCAAAAGGACTTAGATATCCTACTAAGAGACCCAAAACTAGAATTAAGCATTTTTTCTGTAGGGGCCAGAAAGAAGACAGGACGTCTCCTGACCCTCCCTTGTCCCCAGGAGAGCTCTGAAACAGCATACATTCATTTTCCTTCCCCGGATAGTTGGGGGAGTTTGCTTTTCTCAAATCCATTCTCTCATGTCTAGGGTGTAAATCTCTAGTCAGGGTCCAAAGACTAAAAGCACCTATGAGAATTACCTTCACTTCTCTAGATTTTAGCATAACTCCAAACACATACATAAAACACATTTTACCATTACTTGTAAACACATACATAACACACATTTTACCATTACCTTGTCCTTCGATAAGGTTTATTTACTGCTAATTCATCTTTTTTCATAAAATCATGTCTGGACGGTCACTTTCTCTGGCCTGAATATCTCATAAAATTCTTATAAGCAATCTCTTACTCTAGTCTATCTCTTATACCCTTGTGGGGGAACAATGGAAAAGAGCTTTTTCAAATCTTTCTTTTTTTACTCTGGTACCTCATGCCATAAGGGACTCCCTGAGACCCTGTATAAACAAGTGATGCTTGTTTAATTCTTGTCCCAATATCATCACTCACTCGTGCTATGTCGGGGTTGTCTCACGGGTGGGCCACTCCACCGCATCTCCTACTCTCCTCAATAGGACCATGCTATTTCTCCTCAATAGGAGCGTGCTATCGCCTGGCCAGGCTTCCGTGAATGACTTTTGTCAGCTGTGCTTCCCGTTCCTCAAGCCCCACCGCTGGGCGCCAATTTGCTCCGGCCCTTGGGATCTTCAGCGTGGTCCTGAGGAGGGAACTGACATTTAAAAGAGACAAAGACAGAGATACCTGGGAGCAAGACAGAGTCCCTCTGTTCAAGCTCCAAACTCTAATTTCTTCACCATCAATTTATAATAAAAAAAAGATAAACTTTAAACAATATAGCCAAGACTTAGACAAAGCAACTGGGATGGGAAAAATCCAAGGAGTTGCAGACTCCTAGCCACAAGGACATGGACATGTTACCAAGGCAACCACTCGTATTCTGCCAGCCACCTAACCTCAAAGGAGTCACCCTGACCTGGGAAAGAATCCATCTCTTGAGAGACAGAACCTAAACAAAACCCTGAAGCTCAGAAAACAGCACCCTTGGCCTTCTGTTATTTCCAAGCCTAACTTTTACACAAAATGGCTTCACTCAGGATAATAAGAAGGCTGCAAATCCGTTGGTTCCTGGCAGTCAGCAAACCAGATAACTTGAGTTTGAAGGAGAGAACCAATTCCCCCCACAAGTTGTCCTCAGACCTGTACATGTGTCCCTTGGCATGCATGCCCCCACCACTAAATAACATTAATTTAAAAATACAATAAAAATTCAAAAGCAACATAATGGACAGGACCCAAGAGATGGGTGTTCAATAAGAGAGCTTCAGAACTGGGAACTCCAGAAAAGAAAGCTTTAAAGACAGGGGAAGATAAACTTGGGAACTAACGGATTCCACGCTGAGGGTAGCACCATCTTCTTCCTTACTACTTCCTTTTGTAGTTTTGAGACAGGGTCTTACCATGTAGCCCAGGCTGGCCTTGAACCTGAAGCTTCAGCTCCCTCCTCCACCCCGAGTATTGAGATTACAGATTAACACCACCACCCATATAGAACTATTACCCCATTTTGGAGCAAGCAGGAAGCCCACAAGTTACCCACTTCGGGAAAGAAATGTGTCTCCTTGGGAAGGAAGTGGAACCCGAGACAGCCTGCCCTCCAGCCTGGCTTTTGGCCGTTTAGAAACAGCATAGCTGTGTTAAACACACAGAGTGCTGGGATAATTGGAAACAGATGAGGTGTGGCCTGCTTCTTTTGACTGTTCTTGCGAAATGTAGCCTGTAACCGCTGCGTGGTGTGGGGAAGCAGCGCTAGGCAGGAGGGGTTTGCCAAGGATGTCTTGTACCTATGGGTCACATGTTTGTCCTGCAGTATGAAGCCTATTATGTTTCAAGGGAAAGGGAGAAGAAGCTGACTATGAGTCTCATAAGGTTTAGTGTAAGATTACATCTATATGACGTCATTTTACATCTCTCTTTGGGTGGTGTGGGGGTATAAGCACACAAGTGTGTACATAGACACAGACTGAGACCTCATCTGGGAAGAGGGAACTCAGTTTAAAAAATGCCTCCATTAAGTGGTCTGTAGGTAAGCCTGTGGTGGCCTTTTCTTTTCTTTTCTATTTGAGAGCATGTCACCCTTTCAAGCTCTGGCTGTCATGGAATTCTCTTATAAACCAATCTGGCCTCAGACTCAGAGACCTGCCCTGCTCCCAAGGTGTTTTGATCCAAGGCACCCACCAATACACCCTGCTATCATTTTCTCGATTAATAATTGATAGGGAATGTTTTGTATATGTTTTGTATATAGGAATGGTTTGTATATGCTTTGCCCAGGGAGTGGCACTATGAGAAGGTGTGGCCCTATTGGAGTAGGTGTGGCCTTGTTGGAGGAGGTGTGTCACTGTGGGTGTGGGCTTTAAGATCCTCATCCTAGATGTCTGGAAGCCAGTATTCTGCTAGCCGCCTCCAGATGAAGATGTAGAAAGAACTCTAAGCTCCTCCTGTACCATGCCTGCCTGGATGCAGCCATGCTCCCGCCTTGATGATAATGGACTGAACCTCTGAACCTGTAAGCCAGCCCCAATTAAATCTTGTCCTGATAAGAGTCGCCTTGGCCATGGTGTCTGCTCACAGCAGTAAAACCCTAAGTAAGACATGGGAGGTGATGCCACCCCTGGGCAGATGGTCCTGCCATGAGGAACAAGCTATTAAGTGGTGTTCGTCCATAATCCCTGCTTCCGTTCCTGCCTCTAGTTCTTGCCCAGACTTTTCTCCATAATGGACGTGAGCTGTAAGCCAACTAAACTGTTTCCTCCCCAACATGGTTTTGGTGACACAGTTTTGTCACAGCATGAGAAAGCAAACTAGGACAGTTGGCAGCAAGCTGGCCTCAGCCTCAGTAGTACAGGAGTAATAGGCACCATGTGGCTTTTCTGTGTGAGTGCTGGGGATTCAAATTCAAGACCTTGTGCTTGCGCAGTAAGTACTCTTACCCACTGAGCCACCTCCCAAGCCCTTTTAAAAATGTATGCCAATGCCATGAAGCTAAAACACCTGTTGATTTGGGGGTTGGGGTGGGCATTAGTAGGGCTCGAACTCAGAATTCTGTGCATCCTAGGCAACCACTACCAAGCATACTCCCCCAGCTGTAGTTGTCAGATCAAGAGGGAGTTAACATATAGATTCACTGGATCTGAAACCTCCCTACCCAGTTTTCCCCAAAACATTGTGTAACTGTGTCCTCTGATTGAAATCTCTCATAGAGAAAAACAGGGGGAGAAGTTTGGAAAACTCACAGGAAACTTGTATGACTCAGGAAGTTCAAGAAACTTACAATACTCACAAGGCTCCTTCCTGTGGTTAGGTAAGTAGTAAAGAATTATGAGGGGGAAAAAAAGAATTATGAGGGAGAAAAGGTTCTTTAGTGGAGCTGCCTGCAAGCTGCATAGGAGGCTCCAGGCATGCAGCTTCTGAGTCACCCACACTGGGGTAGACCTTTCAGTGATCCAGCTGCCTTTCCTTTGAGTCTCCCATGCTCCTGTGAGGAACTCCAGGAACTCATTGGTTTCCCCCATGAGACTTTGGTGAAACTGATTCTTTGGTCTGTCATCGTGCCTCCCTAGACAAAGTCACAAAAGACACATCAATAGTCCCACTTAGTCGAGCACATCAGAAAATATGCAGATTGTTCACCTGCAGAGATTGATGCTCCCTCTAGCCTGACAGAAACAAATTACTATTCAAATGACAAATACAGGAAGCATGTCCCAAGGAAGGCCACTTTCAGAGAACCTCTACCCTCTGGCCAGAGCTCTGATGGTGGCTGAGTAATCCTAGGTATGTCATCGAGCGGTGAGTGGTGGCTGGAGCTGAAATGGCAGAACCCATTCTGCCCTTTCCCCTAATTAACAGAACTTTAATTTCATCCAGAGTATTAGGGGGCTCAGCCAGAAGGTCATTCCAGGTGCTGGAGAGATGGAGAGATGGGTACTTCCTGCTCTTGCAGAGGACCAGTCCTACCAACCAAGGCATGTCCCCAGCTCTGCAAAGGGGACATTTTTGGTTGTATGTTGGGCATAGCAATTAGATGAAGCAGACAGTATTCTTTAGGTATGGATAGCGGGAGTGGACAAAGTAAAGAAGTTGAGAACATTGAATTAAGGAGCCTGGAATTAAAACAACAACAACAACAACAACAACAACAACAACAACAACAACAACAAAACCCGGGCAGTGGTGGCGCATGCCTTTAATCCCAGCACTTGGGAAGCAGAGGCAGGTGGATTTCTGAGTTCGAGGCCAGTCTGGTCTACAGGGAGAGGGGTGGTTGGCTTGTGCTGACAGTTGTGAGGGGCAACCATGGGATTTTTTTTCTCCTAGCATATAGAAAAATGGCAGGCAAGCTTTAGTTGCTGCTATGGAAAGGAACTGATGAGGTGAAGGTAAAGTTTTGTGAGGAGCACACATTTGGAAGGACAGGAAACAGATGGAGGAGAATCAAAGGGCGGAAGCAGGAAACAGAAAGGCCTTCCCCACTGGAAAGACCAGAAAGAGTTGAATGGCTGAACAAACATGAGCTTAAGCTCAGCCCTAGGGGCACGAAAGCCACCACAGAACAGCCGAGAAGCAATAACCGGCTAACTGGCTTGATTCCGACTCTCTGCACGGGACAAACCACCTTGCTGGTGTTTGTGGAGTTTTCCTTAGTGTTCTTACCACACAACTAAAGAAGTGATGTTTTGATTTCGTCTGTTCTACACTCGGATGTATGTGCGCTTGTGGGGGTCAGAGGGACAACGCGTAAGGATTGGTTTTTTCCTTCCTTCATGTAGGTCTCAGGAATCAAACTCAGGTGATCAGGCTTGGCTTCCAGCTGGCCCACTGTTCTGAGTCCTGTGTCTAGAAGAGGGTCCCTCTGTGTCGTACAAAGCATGGGGTTCAGTTTCTAGACAAACTAATCCTCGAGGTCACTGGGCCAATTTGCACCTGCCTGTAGTCCGTCAAAGTTCCCCTAGCTCTCCATGTCTGTTGGTGCTTTTGTAAATTCCTGGGTGCTATAAATATATCTCATTCTGCTGCTCAAGGATGCTTACAGATTCCATCGTTTCAGATTAGCTTTGCAACTATAGGCTATTTGTATGTCTGTTTTATAAAGTGTTTATAAATTCCAGAATTTGGCCTGATTTTCTATTGGGTCTTCTAGGGTTTTGTTTTGTCTTGTTTTAACTGCTGTTATTTATTTCTCTGTAGCCCTGGCTGTCCCGGAACTCCCTCTGTAGACCAGGCTGACCTCGAACTCAGAGCTCTGCCTGCCTCTGCCTCCCGAGCGCTGGGATTAAGGGTCTGTGTGCTGCCACTGCCCGGCTGTTACTGCTGTAGTTATTCAGCAGTGTTGAGGATGGAATGTGGGGTCCTGGGCTTGCCAGGCAAGCACCCTGCCCTGAGCTGTTTGCTTAGTGAAGTTATCTGAAGAACTGGAAGAATGCTCCTCGTTGGTGACAATGTGCAGTGGAAATCCATCTTCTGTTATTCTTGGGTTTAATGTTCAGTTTTTGTTGCAGAACTCCCATGGAAGATTTTTTAAAAATCATTTATTTTAGTGTGTGTGTGTACTCAGGCTCACGCGGATGTGGGTGCACATGTGTATAGGAGTATTTCTGCACTTGTGGGTGTGCGTCTGTGGAGCAGGAGGTTACTCTCAGTCAGGTGTGACTCCTCAGGAGCTGTCCACCTTGGTTTTGAGGCAGTCTCTCTCGCTTCGGTGAGGCTGGTTGGCCAGTGAGCTCACTGTGAGCAAAATACCTAAGGGACAGCCTCAGCGAGGAAAGACTGTTTGGGGTTTACAGTCTGAAGGACCCTGTCTGTGGTTGCTTGGTCGCAGGCACTTAAGAGAATGTCATGGTGGTGAGAGCCTGTGGTAGGGGAGTTTCTTGGCCTCACTGTGGTCAGGAAGCAGAGCACTGGCATTCAGCTCTCTTCCTGACTGTGGATGCCATGTGAGCAGCTACCTCATGTTCCTACTGCCATATGCCACTATGGCGGACTGTAATCTCCTACTGTGAGCCACTACTGTGACCCAGAACAAGCCTTTACATCCTAGGTGACTCTTTCAGGGTAAAAGTAGCTGAATGAATGAAAAAAAATATATATATATATATACATGCCATTCCTGATTATCAGCTTGACTCTATCTGGAGCGAACTACAATCCAGAATTAGAAGGCTCACCCACGATCCAGATCTTGAGCCTGGAAGACACAGGTTTCTGACCTGGATCTTGGCCTGGAGACCTTGAGGCATAGTGGCCACGAAAAGCTTAGGCCCAGGCAAAGCAGTACACACCCCTAATCCCAGGAGACTGAGGCAAGGAGATCCCTGAGTTCAAGGTCAGCCTGGGACAAAGCAAGTCCCAGATCCAGGCATGGTGGCACACACCTTTAATCTGGAGACCTTCTGCTGGAGACCTACATAAGGACATTGGAAGAAGGAAGATTTGCTCCTCTTCACCTGCTTGTCTTGTGGGACTGAGCAACTACTAGATCCTTGGTCTGTGTGTATATGTGTATGTGTATATGTATGTATAGAGTGATATATAACTGATATATATTATATAATTTTATATAACACATCAACATTATATATTAATATATTCACATTAATATATTCTTATATATTTATTTATTATTCATATAGTCATATGTTCATAATAGATTCATATATTTATAATAATATATATAACTGATATATATAATGTGTGGAACCTGTCACTTGCTTAGGCTAGAATGGCTGGCCAGTGAGCCCTGTGGAGTCACCTGTCTCCATCCGCCCAATGCTAAGTTTGTAAGTGTGGGCCGCTGTGCTCAGCCTGTTTTTTTTTTCCTAATGTGGGTGCTGCAGGGATCGAACTCAGGTCCTCATGCCTGTGTAGTGAGCACTTTAGTGTCTTTTCTGTAACAGAGCAATGTACAGAACTCTAGCAACAGCAGGTGTGTAGAAGCAGTGGAAGGAGAGATATCTTCAGATGGGTGCACAGGCATAAAATAAGGAGACTCTGAAAAGGCTCTGAAGCTGGTATGTTTCTCTTTCTGGTACGTTGATGTTTGGGGAAGTGAGCAGTCACACCCCTGTCTTCTGCAGTCACTGAGAAGGCCTGAAGTCATGTGATGTTGCCAGCCTGCTCTGAGAGGAGGCCTTACCGAAGGGTACCAGTGAGGAAAGGGTCTCATTAAAGACGGCTGTTACCAAGCAACCGCTGGGATGTCAAGGATGGGGTAAAGCTTAAGTGGGGAGGAACAGCGTTGAAGAACCGTTCTGGTTTCTGCGACATTTCACTTGAAAACACTCTGCTTCTCTCAGTGAGAATCACTGGAGAAAATTATGAGAGCGGATGTCAGTAGGGGACTTTCGGATGGGTGTGGCAGGGAGTTCACCTGTGTTTGACCCAGCACCTGCTTAGCACAGATCAATCACAAACTTAGGTTGGGCAGGCAATTTGTGTGCCAACTCCACAGCCCAGCTAGCTGGTAAAACACTGATTCTGAGTAATTGGAGGGTCTTTCTAGAAATGATTAGTGTTTAAAGATATCTTTTATTTGTTCTTTAAGTGTTTTGTATATGTGCCATGGATGATGGCTCATGCCTTTAATCCTAGTACTTCGGAGACAGAGGTAGTAGATCTCGGTGAGTTCTAGGCCAGCCTGGGCTACATAGTGAGTACCAGGCCAGACAGAGACACATAGTGAGAACCTGTTTCAAAAAACAATATCATGCATACATACAATATATGTTAATCCTTTCTATTCTAGGTCTCCTACAGCTCCCTCCACCCATCCAACAAGCCCCTCCCACCTTCACATGATCCTTTATGCCCTTTCCTTATTTTTTATGACCCACTGTGGGGTTTGAATATGAATGGTCCCCATAGATTTATATATTTGAATGCTTAGTCATCTGAGAATGGCACTGCTTGGGAAGGATTAGGAGGTGTGGCCTTGTTGGAGGAAATGTGTCACTGAGGTGGGCTTTAAGGGTTCAAAAGCCCAAGCCAGGTCCACCAGCTCTCTCTTCCTATTGCCTGAGGATCCAGATGTAGAGCTCTCAGCTTCTTCTCCGGCACCATGTCTGCCTGGGTGCCACCCTGTCATGATGATAACGGACTAACCCTCTGAAACTTTAAGCAAGCCCCAGGTACATGCTTTCTCTTATAAAAGCCTTGGTCTCTTCACAGCAATGGAATGGACTAAGAAACCCAGGGACTGACTTAGAGTTGCCAGCTGGAATGCGTCCTAGTCTAGGTGGTTGATCTTATCAGGGCTTGGGAAGGCAGCTCATGAGTACAGCAGGCATGTCACGTCTAGGAGACAGCGTTTTACGCTCATCTTCCCTTCCTCTGCCTCCTCGTTCTTTCTGCCTTCTCATCTCCGATGCTCCTTGAGCCTTGACAAGGTGGATATGGATGTGCCATTTAGGGAGGAGAGCTCAACAGTCGCTCTCAGCGCTCGGACTGGTTCTGACTCTGCATGGGACGGCAGGCCACTGCAGAGAGGAGCTTCCTGGGTCGCGCCTGAGAGCAGCACTCACCTATGATATACTGGATTAGCTACTTTTCTATTGCTGTGATAAAACGTGACCAGGGCAACTTACAGAAGGAAGAGCTTATTTGCCTTACAGTTCCAGGGATAATTGTACATCACAGCAGGGGACAGTAGCAGCAGGCAGCAGATGTGGCCCCTGGGAAAGATGCTGGGGCTTCATATCTTTAACAGCAAGCAGGAAGCAGAGAGCCCACACACGGGTGACATACTTCCTCCATCAAGGCCACACTTTCCGAGCTTCCCTAAACGGCACCATTAATTGGGGAATCAAGCTTTCGAACACCCGAGACTATGGGGACATCATCCAAACAGTAGGTATAAATGCAGACATTTAGAAGATGTTTGACAACATATCTACTTAAACACCAGTAAAGGCGTCTTCCCTAGGGCCTGTGGTCTTCCTAGCTGTGGCTTTTAGACCTCCTCCTCCTCCACCTCCTCTTCTTCTTCCTCTTCTATTTGTTTGTTTCGTTTTGTTTTTGAGAGCAGGTTTCTCTGTGTAGCCCTGGCTGTCCTAGAACTAGCTTTGTAGACCAGGCTGGCCTCGAATCCCTGCCCCCTGAGTGCTAGGAATAACGGTTTGTGGCGCTGCGGCCACTCAGCTGCTTTCAGCCATTCTTAAAGCATCATTGATTGGCACATGAGCGGGAGACTGTGTAGTCAGCCCAGCCTCATCAACGTGAATATTTCCCATGCAATCCACTGAAGGCTTCACTGCGGTTGGCAGGTAGAGAAAGGATGAGGCCTTCTCTGAGCACAGGCCTCCAGCCCTGTTGTTACTGTTGATTTGTAAATTATCTTATTTTTTTTAGTGTGTATGTGTATGCACACTTGTGTGTGTGTGCATCTGTGTGTGTATATGTGTACATAGGCTTGCTGTGATGGCCAGAGGAAGGCATTGTATGTCTCCCTTGATTGCTCTCGACATTATTATTTTTTTAGTTTAATCTTCATTTAGTGTATTTATTTTGTATGTGTGAGTGTGGGTACTGGTGCCTGCAGAAGCCAGAAGAGGGCACTGCAGTCTCTGGAGGTGGAGTTACCCCATGTGGGTGCTGGGAACAGACCTCTGGTCCTCCGACAGCAGCCAACGGTCCTAACTGCTGAGCCATCTCTCCAGCCCCTTATCTGTGAAAATGTCTTCCCCTGAACCTGGCCTTTGCCGTGTTGGCTGGACTGGCTGGCCCGCATGTCTGTCTCTACTTCCTCAGGGCTGGGATCACAAACACAGGCTCTGTGGCTGACTTTGCTAGGCGGTGCTGGAGACCTGACGTTCGGTGTTCGTGCTTGCATAGCAAGCTCTTTACTGACTGATCCATTTCCTCAGCCCCTGCTTGTTTTTTCAGATAAGATCTGCCTCAGACTCACAATCCTCCTGCCTCCTGTGCTGGGGTCCCAGTTGTGTGCCCTCGCATCCTGCTGAGGCATCCGTGCTTCTTTACCCTGGTTCTTAGGCCTTGCAACTGGAGGATGTGGGACTTTCCAGTCTCCACAGCCGTGTGAGGCAACCTAACAAACCTCTTCCTATCTCTCTATTTCAATCATCAGCATCATCAGCATCAGCATCAGCCTCAGCCTCAGCATCCTCGAACATACCATAGCTTGCGTGTGAAGTCACAGGATAACTTTGTAGGATTGTTTCTCCTTCCACTTTTAGGTGGGTTTGGGGATTGAACTCAGGTCATTAGCCTTGCTAGACAAGCACCTTTACTGGCTAATCACCCCGCCTCACTGTCTCATGTAGCCTAGGCTGGACTAACTAGACCTCATTATGTAGCCAAGGGTGACCTTGATCCTTCTCTTCTCATCTCCTGATCCTACATGCTCCGTCCTTCTATCTCTCTGTATGCTCCATCTGTTGTCCTTAAAATAATGAGAATAATATTTGTATAATAGTATAGATACACATGTATGTAGGTATATGTGTGAGATAGATATTTTCTTTTGAGATAAGGGCTCATGTAGCTCAGGCTAGCCTTGAGATCCCTAAGTAGTTTAGAATGGCCTTGAACTCCTGATCTTCCTGCCCCCACCTCCCAGGTGCTGGGATTTTACACGTGCACCACTGTACCTGGCAGTCGATAGAACCATCACACCTAATAAATGAAACAAAGCACGGGCCTCAACAGAAGCCAGTGACTGTGTCTGAAGGCAGTTGGTCTGCGCTTGATTTACCTGTTTACAAATTCTCTGCGAGGGCTGAGAGGTGAAAGCAAGTCTATAAAGCTATGGTGGACAAAGGGCGCTTTCAAGAAAGCCATGGGCCAGCAAGCCTGCGGGAAGCTGAGCAACCGCTCCCTTGTTGGTTCATGAGACTATCATTGGAGTCTTTGTAGAATCCACTTGTAAAGGAGAGACATACATGCTTGGGGAGACGGGATGTGGCCCAGGATTCCACATAAGCTGAGACATGTTCAGGGCAAGAGCCCAGCTCTCCTTTCTTCAATCTCAGCCTCCTATGGCAAAATAAGGAATCAGCAGTGCTTGGCTCCATTGCTAAAAGGAAACGGACAGAGAGATGGCTCAGCAGTTCCGAGCACTCACTGCTCTTGCACAAGTCCTGAGTCCCACCTAGTGCCCACACTGGGAGGCTTACAGCTCCCTTCCAGATCTGGCAGACCCAACCCCCTCTTCTGGACCCTGAAGGCCCTGTCCTCAGGTGCACAAACGCACATGTGCACATGTAGACATGAACATATATACATAAATTAAAAAGAAAACAAATCTAAAAGACAGAGAAGACACTGGCTGTTGGCCTCTGGTTTCCACACACATACACAGATGTACATCTCCTTATTTCTCTACAAACCCTCAGAGGCCAAACAACAAGTATTGATGACTGAACAACACGCAGTCCTTTAGTTAACACTGACCACTGGGTGTGTGTGTGTGTGTGTGTGTGTGTGTGTGTGTGTGTGTGTGTGTGTGTGTGTGTGTGAAGACAACTGCGACTTACGGTGACCTCTGAAGAAGGAAGGAAGGAATGGAATTTTTGTTTCTACTTAATTTTCTTTTTTATCTTTCTCTAAAAATTTCTCTCTTCTTTGTTTCTTTAGGAAGTGAGATTTTTGTTTCTTTTTGCCTATGCTCTCATTGTGCACCTTAAAAAAAAAGAAAATCATTCAATCCGGTCTTTTTGATTTCTAAAAAGACAAGGGAGGGGTTGTGAGGGCCCTCCCTCACCCACATTGCTTTCTAGAGTTCGCAGGGCTTTTGGTCGCGTCCGTCTACTCCCCCTCCTTCCGTCCTTCCGTCCAGCCAGGCTTCTCTTGTTTGTTTGTATGAGTCTAGGAGACCCAAGCATCTATGCGGTTGGCAGAAAGAGGGGTTTGTGGGCTGAAATCTTTCTGCTTGGGTCTCTGCAAAGCTCTTCCTGCTTAGAAAAGAGGTTTTTGTGTGTCTCCCTTTTTTGGCCTCTGAGGCACCGGGTGGGGGTGGGGGGAGGGAGTGATTAATAGAAGACTACCTCAAGATTTCAATAGGGCCACAGCATGAGCTCCCAGGGCCGGCGGGGCCTTTGTTCCACAGAAATCTGCGATAAAGCCTCGGTGGCTGCCTGCTTGCAACCCGGGTCCTCATTCTGTCTGTGCCAGGCCAATCTCACGACCTGAGCAGCTTGGGAAGGTCGGGCTGGAGCTGCAGCACAGCAATTCTGGATTTCTTTTGTGAGACCCCGCAGAGAGGAGATCATGTGGGAGGGTGGGGCTGGTCACCATGAGAGTCCTGGGTAAAGGGGACAGACAGCTTCTTCCCTGGGCTTCTGTGATAGAAGTGTGTCAACCCCTCACAGGGCTCCCACCACTAACCTTCAGACAGGGTATGAGGTCGGCCCAATACCACAACAGAAGCTTGTGGGGACTTCAGGGCTCATGGGAGGCGATGAGACTTGATGGTATTAGACAGCAAGGGAGACATTAGTCAGCAGGTGGGATGGGTCCCTTTAGGGTGTAAAATGTGCTTCCTGGAAGTTAAACGGGGGCCACTAGTAGGTTATTATGGTCATGAAAGCAAGGATCAAAGGGACATTTTAAATTGTTCCCCCACCCACCCCCTAGTGCCGAGGACTGAACCCAGGGCTTCTGGCATGCCAGACAGATGCTCTACCACTGAGCCACACCCCCAGCCCCTCACTGGGGGATTCTAGGCAGGGGCTCTACCACTGAGCCACGCCCCCAGCCCCTCACTGGGGGATTCTAGGCAGGGGCTCTACCACTGAGCCACGCCCCCAGCCCCTCACTGGGGGATTCTAGGCAGGGGCTCTACCACTGAGCCACACCCCCAGCCCCTCCCTGGGGGATTCTAGACAGGTGCTCTACTAATGAGCTTTAACCTAATCCTCTTTTTACTTTTCTTTTGAGACAAGGTCTCACTAAGTTACCTGGGCAGGCCTTGCACTCCTTCTGTCACCCAGGCATGCCTTGAACTTGTTGTCCTCCTGCATCAACCTCCTCAGTAGCAGAGATGATAGCTGTGTACCAGCTCTGGCTTCTTCCTCCATTTTGACTCCATGTTGACCTGTAGCCTATCAGAGAATCCCAGGGTGGGTCTCCCCGTCTCAGCTGCTCCCCCATATGTCCTCTGGGAACACCCTCACAGAAGTAAGTGTCGTTTACTCATCTCCTAGGTAGCTAAACATCTGCACGCTTATTGTATATGTGTGTGTTTATGTGGGGTGTGTGTGTGCACATAATCTTAAAAATGTATATATGTCCTAGAGAAGGTTACTGCTGTGAAGAAACACCATGACTAAAGCAATTTGGCTTCCATTTCCACATCACTGTTCATCACTGAAGGAAGTCAGGACAGGAACTCAAACAGGGCAGGAACCTGGAGGCAGGAGTTGATACAGAGGCCATAGAGGAGTATTGCTTACTGGCTTGCTCCTTGCGACTTGCTCAGTCTGCTTTCTTTTTTTTTTTTTTAAGATTTATTTATTTATCATATGTAAGTACACTGTACCTGTCTTCAGACACCCCAGAAGAGGGCATCAGATCTCATTACGGATGGTTGTGAGCCACCATGTGGTTGCTGGGATTTGAACTCACGACCTTCAGAAGAGCAGTTGGAGCTCTTAACCACTGAGCCATCTCTCCAGCCCCTCAGTCTGCTTTCTTATAGAACCTGGGACCACCAGCCTAAGGATAGCACCACCCACAGTGGGCTGGGTCCTCCCTCATCAATCACTAAGAACCCTTGCCTGCAGCCTGAGGCATTTTCTTAATTGAGGCCCCACCCACTCTGGTGACTCTAGCTTCGCCAAGATGACATAAAACTAGCCAGCACACATGTAATACAAATGAATGTCTCGTGCACTTTTTCAGGTGCTGCCCACCTATTTTTATTTTGAGACTGTCTCTCATTGGTCTGGAACTTGCCAATTACTCTAGGTTGACCAGCTAGGGAGCCCTAGGGACCTACCTGTTCCTTTTGCCCAGCTCTGGGCTTATAAACATGACTCGCAGCACCAGGAGGCTTTTTAAAGGGAGGCTCTGGGGATTGAACTCAGGTTCTCAACCTTGTAAGGTAAGCATTTTATCAACTGACCTACCTCCTCAACCCAAAATTTGCATACTGATCAGGGTGGCAGTTTGACCAGCTGTGTTTCCAACCTGGTCCGTTTACCTCTCCTTTTAAAAATCCAGTGGTTCTCTGCTCCTGGGAGGTTACCATATTGATTAGTGTGGATACCTGATCAGTAAAGCCCAGAACTCCTGGACTCAATTGATCCTTCTGCCTTGGCCTCCAGAGTAGCTGGTGTGTGCCACTAAGCCTGGCTCAGATTTTGCACGCTGAGGCCCCACCTCCCAGTTTACTATATGAGTAAATTTGGAGATCGGGTCTGTACAGGAGTGGTTCAGAAAAGATGATGTCACCAGAGTGACTAAGTTCAATTTGCCTGGTATAAGAGGAGGATTGGGAGGCAGAGGGGGACCCTGTGAGACAAAGGGCGAAAACAGCAAGTGCCAGCCCAAGAGACAGGCTTCAGTGACGCTAAGACGTCCACCACGTCCCTGTGGTCCACACTGCCCACTGAGAGCTGCTCTGTGGATTAAGTGGGAAAACTGGGGCCAGCGCAGGGAGATCTCATGGGATTCGGCCATGACAAAATGCCAGCCACGGTGCCACTCCCACTCGGGCTCCAAAGTGGAATCATCCAATTCCCAGTGGAATCAGAAGGGCTTTATAGTGTTATAGGACAGAATTTCTCTATGGAGATGTGACACACTCTCATGTATACCCACTCACCCCAGAAAGATTCCACAACCGACCAAATCAAGGGCCAAACCAAATTGCAATTGGGTGAACCAATGAGTTTTTTTTAATCGGGGTCACTGACAGGACAGATGTCACTGAAAACTCATGCCCTCTAGGAGATGAAGGGCAGGCAGCCCCACCTTCTGAGAAATCTTGCAGTTCGGCCGATTAGTCTCCTCCCCGTTTCCTGCTGCTAGAAAGCTGAGGATGGGCCTTTCACAATCTTCTAACTCTGGAATCTCAGGAGTCCCTCCCTCCCTCCTGGAGAAAGCTGCTATAGATCAGGGCACACCAATCGTGATGTAGGCGAGACGGAGGTGACAAAATTAGACGGAGTAAAGAGGAAAGCCAGGCGTGGCAGCAGATACCTGATCCCAGTAGCCAGGAAGCAGAGGCACGAGGATTCAGTCTGAGGGCAGCCTAGGCTACGTGGCAAGTTCCCATGTTCAAATGCCAAGGTGTGGGGATGGCCACTGAGTCTCAGAGAGTGAGGCATCCCACCCACTCCATCAAGGTCAAGCCCACCAGGCCCTTCTCTGGTTACAAGAATGTCACAGGACTAGCCCACACTTCAGGCCAGGCCACACAGTTGCATCTGGGAGTGTGTATTTTATGTTGAGGCATGGTCTCTTATATCCCAGGTTGGCCTCTCTTGCTAGGTAGCTGAGGATCTTCCTGCCTCAGCCTCTCAAGTGCTGGGATTGCAGGTATATTACCAAGCCGGAATAATTGTTTATCTTTCTCTTTAAAAAAAAAAAAAGATTTATTTCATGTATGTGAGTACACAGTCACCGTCTTCAGACACACCAGAAGAGAGCATCGGATCCGCATTACAGATGGTTGCGAGCCACCATGTGGTTGCTGGGAATTGAACTCAGGACCTCTGGAAGAGCAATCAGTGCTCTTAACCGCGGAGCCATCTCTCCAGCCCTGTTTATCTCTTTAAACGTCAAATCTGTTTAGAACAGGGTACAAAGGGCCGGTGAGAAGGCTCAAGTGGGTAAAGGTGCCTGCTGATCAGACTCACATGGTAGACAGGAAGAACCGACTCGAGTCAGTTGTCTTCTGATCTCCACAATAATAAATAAATAAATGTTTAAAATATTAGAATAGTGCATAAAGTTTTAAAAGGCAGCAACCTAAGAACCAGTAGGCTATTTACCAATTAGCATAAAGTGCTTGGACAGCAGCTCGAGTCTTCAGTAGGATCTCATAAACACAATCTCGAAGACTAAGTGCTATAATAAAGCGCCTGTAATGTTTTAATAACTTCCTCTTTGAACCGTACATTTATGATTGAGTGTGTACTGAGTGTGGGATAACCTACTGACTGGGCCTTCGGGAACCCTACCCGCAGAATGCTTGCTCCTCCATCCACTCATGCATCCACCCATCCCTGGCAAGGCACGTCTTTCTCCGAGGCCCCGCCCACCCCGCAGCAGCCGCCACGCCTGTGATCGCCGACCGCAGTTCCCTCTTCCCGCGTGGGTCAGGCAACGGCGTGCAAGCTCCGCCGGGACACCGGAAGACGCCTGATGCGGCCCTCCGAGCATGCGCGGAGGGCAGCGGGCGCCACCAGGGGGCACTGCGGGTTCCGTGGGGGAGGGGCGCGCCGCCGCGCGGGACCACGTGCGCACCACGTGGCGCCCGGCAGTCCCGGGGCCGTGGCAGGGTCGCCCAGGCAGCCATCCCACAGCCCGCGTGGGTGGCGGAAGCCGTTCTCTCCGTCTGCGCCCCAGTGCCCACTGACCTCCGACCTCCGACCTCAATGACTTAGGGTTACCCCTCGCCGCCGGTCGCGCGGTGTGTTTATAAACAGAACTCCCGGTGGGAGCGAAACCGCGGATCTCTGGATTCAGACCCAGGGGAACGGAGCCTCCGCACATGCGCACCGACGGCTACAGACGCGCACGCGCAGAGGCTCCGTAGCCGCAGGTGCCTGTCCCCGCCCAGTGCGTCCTTGCGCAGTGCCAGTGACTCTTCTGGGAAGTGGGGCCCGGAAGGGGCACTAGTCAGGATCCTGCCTACCTTTTTTTTTTTTTTTTTTTTTTTTTTTTTTGCTCATAGTGTCTCCAGTGGATACTGGGAACCTGGCAGCTGAGGGTCCTGAAGAATCCGATCCGTAGAGCACGAGGAACGACGCTTATATTACCTGTGTTTTATTTCAAACATGGGAGGGAATTAACAGTATCCGATGAGCCTGGAGGTTGTGCAAAAGAAGGTGGCACACACCTGTAATCTCAGCAGCTCGGAATGCTGAGGCAGGATGGCGAGACCAGACATATTCTGTGAGAGCCTGCTTGTATGAGGTTCCTGGAATAGTAAAAATCATAGAAAGTAGAAAAGGGACCTTAGGGATTAGGGAGGAAAAAATAAAAGTGTTTAACATCTGCGGAGTAGCTTCTTGGCAAGTTAGGAGTTCTGGGAATGGGTATTGGTGATGGTCCAACATTGTGCATGTGATTTCTGCCACAAGACTGCTTAGAAACGGTTAAGGAGTCCCGGCTGTAGCTTAGTGAACAGTATGCACCCCAAGACCGCATAAGCCAGGTGGTGCATGTCTTCAATCCCAGCCTTCCGGGGCTCGGAAGCAGAAGGGTCATAAGTTAAAGGCTAGATTGGACTACAGCAAAAGAGAGACATTGTGAAGTCTCTTGCATGGATTTCATAGGTCAGGTCAGGTCATGTGTACCGGGAAAAGGGCAATATACATCCTTTCTGTCAGTAAGCCGCTGACACTGTTGTGACACTTTGTGACTCCCTCCGGTTTCAGACCCTATTAGATTAGTCTCTTATGTCCCCAACACTAGCCTGGGGGAAGCACTCACCCTTCTCTGGTGTGTGTCCATTTTATAAACATGCGTCCCTGGTTACTAAACACTAGATATTATGCAAGGAGGCAGTGACCCACACGGGTAAGGAGTCTGCCCTGCATGGACTTTCTACTCTGGTAGAGGGCATTGTTGACGAAGAACAGAAAAATATCAAGTGACGACTGTTGGAAGAAAGGGCGGTTTTAATTACGCTTTTATTTATTCAGTGTGTGTGGGGGGGGCACAAATGTATCAATGCATGTATAGAGGTCAGAGGACAACCCAGACAAGTCAATTCTCCCCTCCCACCATGTAAGTCCCAGGGATTGAACTCGGGTCATCAGAGTTGAGGGTCTACTAGTTGAGGGTCTCACTGGCCTGTGATCTAACCGTGATCCAGGAGTGGGTGAGGAATCTGCTGAGCCTGTTCCTTTACGCTGACACCAGTGTCACTGGGAGGCAGCTGAGGGACGGCTGGAGTTTTCCCTTGGGGTTATCATGGAGACAGAAAACAACTAGTATACAAAGCTCTAGGGCTGGGATCACCTGGCGGGTCTGAGGCACAGGAAGAAAGCTCAAGTGGAAGAGCACCTGAGGAAGAGGGTGGTGGCGAAATGTGACAGGCCGCCCCGGTGTAATAGGAGCATTGAATCAGGAGCTCACTGTCTGGGTTGGCTGACTGGCCAATGAGCCCCAGAGACCCCTTTCTCAGTCTCCCTAGTATCCAGCTGTATTTTACATGGGGGTTGGGAATTGAACTCGGGTCCTCATAGTCGAGCAATAAGTGCTTTAATAAATGAGCCAGCTCTCCAGCTCCTTTCTCTGTTTTCGGTTTTGAGACAGGATCTCACCGAGATGCCCAGCCTGTGCCTTGAACTTGCTCTATAGGACAGGCAGGCCTTAAACTTCCAATTTTCCTGCCCCAACCACTCTAATAGCTGGGATGATTGGCTTGCACCATTGGGCCTGGCTTTATTTATTTTATTAATGGTTCTATTTGCAGCATCATATTAAGGTTCTGGCTTCCCCCAGCACTCAGTAAATGCTTGAGGGGTGAGTAGTAGATTTCACAAGAAACCCTGTATATTCACAGTGAGCCTGTGTATTCTTTTAAAAAAAATATTTATTTTATGTATGAGTACCCTGTAGCTGTCTTCAGACACACCAGAAGAGGGCATCGGGTCCCATTGCAGATGGTTGTGAGCCACCATGTGGTTGCTGGGATTATGAACTCAAGAACCTCGGGAAGAACAGTCAGTGCTCTTAACCGCTGAGCCATCTCTCCAGCTCAGGTTCAGTATTCTTAACAGCAGCTTGCAGAGCACATGCAAAGACTTTGTAGAAGTTCCCAGGGCTTTCTACAGCATCCTTTAGACCAATTTTACAGAGAGGAATTAGAGAGAGCCAGGTTCCAAACCATGGGTTGGGTTTGTTGTGATCTGAGAGTCATTCCACAAACCACTTGAACACCAATCTCCATTAGACAGGGATGTCTAATTTATTGAATTGCAAACCCTAATACTGATCAGATCAGGGAAGTAGCTCAGAATTATCCGAACTACAACCCCAAACATCTTTTTCTGTCAGCTTATAAAGGAAAAAAAGCTGCAAAACTCACAATGAGCTCATATGCAGGTGCAGGAAGTGCTGCCCGGTGGTTGGCTCTGACTCAAGCCAGTTTAGACATAACAGTTCATATTGACCTTTAATCTGATGGGTCCTACGTGAAGCTTTGTGGAATTTCTTAAGATAAATGAACCTCAGAACATGCAGAACATAGCAGGGTATGTGGTCAGCATGATCCTGCTCTGGGTCAAGTTATTTTTCTGTGTCAATGACTGGCAGGCATATTACAGCAATGGTATGAAATAGCTGGTGGGCCTGGAACAAAATGGCTACCGCTGTGCTGGGTGCAAGTGCACACTCTGGGGTGGCAGAAGGTGGGGGGGGGGAAGCAGACCTCCACAGGATTGGGTTTCACTGAAGAGGACTCTCTGCCTCTGTCTCAGTCAGGGTTTCTATTCCTGCACAAACATCATGACCAAGAAGCAAGTTGGGGAGGAAAGGGTTTATTCAGCTTACACTTCCATGCTGCTGTTCATCACCAAAGGAAGTCAGGACTGGAACTCAAGCAGGTCAGGAAGCAGGAGCTGATGCAGAGGCCATGGAGGGATGTTCCTTACTGGCTTGCTTCCCCTGGCTTGCTCAGCTGGCTTTCTTATAGAGCCCAAGACTACCAGCCCACAGATGGTACCATCCACAAGGGGCCCTCCCTCCTTGATCACTAATTGAGAAAATGCCTTACAGCTGGATCTCATGGAGGCATTTCCTCACCTGAAGCTCCTTCCTCTGTGATAACTCCAGCTTGTGTCAAGTTGACACAAAACCAGCTAGTACAGACTCCCTCTGCCAAACCTGTCACAAGTCAGAGGTACTGTTCAGGTGTGATGAATGATCAAAACGGACCTCATATCCACAAGTGGCTGAGTGGCCTCCTGTGACAAATGACAAAAAGCATCTGGATAGGAACTGGGGTTGTGGCTATGGCTCAGCTGGTGGAGTGCTTGACTAGGATGCAGAAAGCCCTGGGTTCCATCTCCGACCTTGCTTGCTCTGGTGCATGCCTGGTAGAGGCGGGAGAATCAGCGGTTCATAGCCACCCTTGGGTACATACCCAGTGAGGTCAGCCTGGGGTGGTATGAGATGCTGTCTCAAATAAACCAAAAGGAGCAGGGCGTAGTAGTGGCTCACTGTAGGTGTTGGGGCCATGGAGATGGCATAGTTGGTAAACTCTGAGAACCCAAGTTTAATCCTGGAGCCTACAGGAAGATACCAGGCGTGGTGATACACGCTCGTAATCCCAGTCCTAGGAAAAAGGCGGCAGGCAGATTCCTGTGGCTCACTGGTCAGCTGGCTAGTCCAGCCTTATGGTTGAGCTCCAGGCCGGTGAGAGCCTGTCTCAAAACACAAGGGGACAGCGTTTGAGGGCTAAGAGGCAATGTTGAACTCTGCCTCCCAGAGCAGACCATCTCTCTTGCCCTCCCAAATAAGTTTTAGAAATTCTGAACATACTATGAATTTATGGGGGAAACGAGTAAGTTTTTCACAAATAAGATGTTTTGATTAAGCCGGGCAGTGGGGGCGCACGCCTTTAATCCCAGCACTTGGGAGGCAGAGGCAGATGGATTTCTGAGTTCGAGGCCAGCCTGGTCTACAGAGTGAGTTCCAGGACAGCCAGGGCTACACAGAGAAACCCTGACTTGAAAAAAAAAGAAAAAAAAAAACCAAAAAAAAAAAAAAAAAAAGATGTTTCAATTAAAATGTCTCCTCTTCAGCTGGGCAGCGGTGGTGGTACGCCTTTAATCATAGCACTCTGGAGACAGAGGCTAGCCTGGTCTACAGAGCAAATTCCAGGACAGCTAAGGGCTAAGGCCACATAGAGATACTCTGTCTCAAAAAACCAGAAAAGAAAGAAAAGAAAAGAGAGGAAAAGAAAGAAAAGAAAGATGTCTCCGTGTCGGCTGGTGTCACATGACATTGCTCACCTAATCATTTTTTCCATGACAAGAAGATTGCTTGCAAGCCCGAGATCCTGTAATTACTCGTTTGGCTGAACATGTCACACAAGATCTTTGCAGTACACGCATGATGAAGGAGGCTGGGACTCAGTCAGTGCAGAGCTCTGTTGGCAAGGGGACAAGTCACATGAAACAGGGTGATGGCCAGGAATTGCTCTTGTGGGATCCTAGGACTCACAACCTGACTGGCAGGTGTAATAATAGTGTATGCCTCATGCCAGCTTCCTTGGAGGCTGAGAAGGGAAAACCAGCCTGGGCTATGCGGTGCTAACCTGCCTCCAAACAAAGCAAATCAAATAACAAAATCCGGAGTCTGGGAGACATGCAGAGCCTTGTACTAAGCTGACAAGCTAAATTGAACCAGTAAGCTCTGGGTTCAAGTGAGAGACTTTGTCTCAGTAAATAATGTAGAAAGTGACTGAGGAAGATAGGTCTTAATTTGCTTCTAACGGCTATGATAAAACAGCACTACGTGTTTGTGCATATGCACACATATTAAGCCAATATTTACATTTTCTTTCCTCTATCATGTTACATTGATTGAGAGAGTATCAGTGGTTATCTTCTTTAAGTTATGAGACACTAAAAGATTAAGCGTTCCTCAAGGGACATTGCCACCTGTTCTAAAATTCACAATGTGTTCGCAGATGTATGTGGAATAGTTATATCCCGTTAGGCAGAACCATCACCTGGTGATTGTTTCCATTTGGAAATTAATCACAACATAGGAGACGTGATTGTGGGTCAGGTTGACAAGGGGTGGACTTGGGATGCTAATCTTGGTTGTCACCTTGAGTACTTCTGGAATCAACTGAAACCTGAGCTCTGGGGCACTCCTGTGAGGGGTTTTCTTGATCTGATTATTTGAAGCAGGAAGATCCACCATAAATCTGGGCCAGGCCTTCTGATGGTGGCCCACATAAAAGGACTTTATTTTTGCCCCACTCTTTGTGGCAAAGTCCAAGTTAAAAGTGAGTATCTAGAAAGATCTTGGGTATATTAACACCATTCAGGAATGGAGTCTGAGGACTCTTTACCTGTCTTACAAAACAGGTTGGGAAGGATTGTAGGCATGGCTCTGGTGGTACACAATTTGCCTCACAAGTATTGAGTTCAGATCCCTAGAATGGACAGTAAAAAGCTAAGATGGGTGTCACGTGCCTATAATCCCAGAGGTGTGAAATGAGAAGAGGCTCCCTCAGAGCAATCGAGCCGTCTAGCCTGGTTCCAAGTTCCCGCCCAACGAGAGACACTATCTCAAGCAAAAAGGCAAGGATTACTTGAGGACCAGCAATCAAAGTTGTCCTGTGATCTCTATTTCTCACACACACACACACACACACACACACACACACACGCACGCACACACACACACACACACACACGCACACACACACACAAGTTCTTTGATCTGACATGATGTGAGCTTTGCAGAGAAGCCTGGTAGTCAACAGAAAACTACAGAGTAAGAGTGATAAAGATCGGTGGGTTCGTGGTGAATATAGTTGCTGGGGTGAGAGCCGGAGAGATGGCTCAGCAGTTAAGAGCACTTCCTGATCTTTCAGAGGACCCAGGTTCAGTTCCCAGCACCCACATGGTGGTTCCCAACCATCTGTAATTCTAGGTCTCAGGGATCTGATGCTGTAAATACTGGCCTCCACTGGCACCAGGCTTATGTTTAAGAAAATTAGAAGGGCTATGAGAGATAGCTCAGCCTATAAAGACTGCATCCTGTGCAGAGAGCCTAAATTTGGCTCCCAGCACCTGAATCAGGCAGGTAACCGTTTATAACTCCTCTGGTTTTAGAGATCTAGTGCCACCTTCTGGCTTCTGTGGGTATTGCACACCCATGCTTATACCCCCTCCTCCACCATACATACATAAATAGAATCTTCAAAAAATATGTTTTAAAAAAATGGAGGCAAGGCCTTGTCTTCCATCAGGGTAGCCTACGTTGTTTTTTTTTTTTTTTTTTTGTTTTTTTTTGTTTTTTTTTTTGAGATGGGGTCTCTCACTGGTCTTTAGTTTGCCCAACAGGCTGCCTGCCAGTCAGCCTCAGGGATCTGCCAGTTGGTGGCTCCAGGGTATTAGGGTAACAGGCCTGGCTTTAAGTGGGTTCTGTGGGTTGGAATTCAGGTATGAAGCTTGCAAAACGAGCATTTTACCTGCTAAGCCACCTGTTGAGCCATGCAGATCTTCCTGAATTATTTATTTTTTCTTTGTAGTTGTGGAAAGACCCCCAAATTCTCAGAATGAAATTGAGAATTTAGGTTGGTTAAGAAGAAGCCTGGACCACTTTTAATTTTGTTTGTACATTTTTTGGTTATTTTGTTCATTTGCTTTTTGAAATAGAATCTTATTAGGTAGCCCTGGATGACCTGGAACTCTTATATACCAGGCTGGTCGCAAACTCACAGAGATCTGCCTGTCTCTGTCTCCCGAGTACTGGGATTAAGGCATGTACCACCAAACCTTGCCTCTAGCCTGTGTTGTAACTATCAGGAAGAAATCCCAGATTCTTGTTTTAAATTTTTATTTCATTTCGTGTGTAGTATATGCATGTGTCCACATCTGTGTGTTTTTGTATGTTTGTGTTAGTGGTGTGTGTGTGTGTGTGTGTGTGTGTGTGTGTGTGTGTGTGTAGACTTAAAACCAATGTTAATGTCTTCCTTAATCACTCTTGACCTTATTCTTTAAGATGGAGTCTCTCTTTGAGTCTAGCTTGCTGATTCAGCTAGACTCACTTAAGGATCCTTCTGACTCAATTTCCCAGTGCTGAGATTCCAGCCACGCTCCACGGCATCCAGTTTTTTTTGGGGGGGGGTTAGGGGACGGAAGGGGATCTGACGGGGATCTGAACTCAGGTCCTTGTGCTTGCATGGCGCACACTTTACTGACCCATTTGACCCAGCCATTCCCCTGACTCCGTGCCCTTTGTTGTTCCTGTTTTAAAAGACAGGAATTGCTGAGTAGCTGACCTTGAACTCTGAGTCTCGCTTCAGCCTCTCAGGCGCTGGGATTACTGGCTCGGATGCATACATATTTGAACCATCTCGGCATCCTTTTTTTGAGCTATATGTTGCAGGAAGAAATCTAGAGGCTAGGAGGTTTGACAAAGACAGTGAAGGCTTCGGATAGAGTGTGTGGCAAGAAGCACAGGGATAGGTTTTCTCTGGCTGCAGAGGCGTCTGTGTAAGTGCCAGCATCAGGACCAGTAAGACAGTAAGACACACAGAGCTGCCTTCATAAGCAGGGGCAACCCTGAAAAGATGCCAAGAAAGCTATGGCGGCCAGCATTCCTGCAGAGGGATGGGGTGGGGACATCTTGCTGGGTTCTGATGCGCGCCTTCTGAACTGCGTTCCACGGGCGTGCATTTCCCGTTCTAAAGGGTGGGAACCATGAACTGTAAACATGCTTGCCTCATCAGATATTGTCATTTCATTCTTTTTTAAAAGAATAAACCTTCCTTCTTTTCTTTCTAAGATTTATTTATTCTATTTATAGGAGTAGTACACAGCCACTGTCTTCAGACACCCCAGAAGAGGGCATCAGATCCCGTTACAGATGGTTGTGAGCCGCCATGTGGGTGCTGGGAATTGAACTCAGGACCTCTGGAAGAGCAGTCAGTGCTCTTAACTGCTGAGCCATGTCTCCAGCTCCCATTTTATTCTTTTATATTAGTCAGGGTCTTACGTAGTTAAGGCTGACCTCAAACTCACTATGTAGCTGAGAATGCCCTTGACCTTCTGATTCTTCCCACCTTTCGAGTGCTCAGATCACAGGTGTGAGCCACTCTGCCAAGTTGGAGACTGCATTTTTAGCAAGCTCTCTGATGTTACTGGTGCTGCCTTAGTGACACATTGTGCATCTAGAAGAGTAAACATCTTCCTATGCTGATGCCAGTGCTTGCCCTGGTCCTGATGCTGGCACTGGTCCTGATCCTGATGCTGATGCCAGTGCTTGTCCTGGTTCTGATGCTGGCACTGGTCCTGATGCTGGCACTGGTCCTGATCCTGATGCTGATGCCAGTGCTTATCCTGGTCCTGATGCTGGTACTGGTCCTGATAGTGCTGCTGCTGCTGCTGCTGCTGCTGCTGTTGGTACTGGCATAGATGCTGAGGTTCCCGGTCCTTGGACTACTGCCCTAGTTTGATTTATGTTGCTGTGATAAATACTATAATCAAAAGAAACTTGGGGAGGAAAGGATTTATTTAACCTTAAAGATATCAGTCCATTAGTGAGGAGAGCCAGGGCAAGAACCAATTAATGCAGAGCAGAATTCCAGTAGGGAAGGAACTTGGAGCAGAAACTGTGGGGGGACTTGCTCACTGGCTTGAACGTAGGCTCACATTCAGCTACCTTCCTTCCTTCCTTCCTTCCTTCCTTCCTTCCTTCCTTCCTTCCTTCCTTCCTTCCTTCCTTCCTTCCTTCCTTCCTTCCTTCCTCCTCCTCCTCCTCCTCCTCCTCCTCCTCCTCCTCCTCCTCCTCCTCCTCCTCCTCCTCTTCCTCCTCCTCCTCTGTTTTCCTCCTCACTGGAACCCACTCTGTAGACCAGGCTGTCTTTGAATTCAGAGATCCACCTGCCTCTGCCTCCCAAGTGCTGGGATTAAAGGCGTGCGCCACCACCGCCCGGCTCATCTACCTTTCTTATACAGCCCAGGCCCACCTGTCTGGGGGTGATACTGACCACAGTGGGATGGACCCTCCTATATCAAGTAGCAAGGAAAAGAAATGTCTCACAAACCTGCCTACCAGCTAATCTGATTGAGGCAACCCCCCCCCCCCCCCCAGTTTAGACTCCCTCCGATTACTCTGGGCTGTGTCAAGTTGACTACTGAAGCTAATTAGAACTACATTTTGTTAATCAAGACCCTGCCACAGCATTACACAAGCCACATCAATGGCATACGGAAATCTGCTGAAGTCCTGCACTGGGATCCACACGATACAGAATCCAATGCTTGCTTCCTGCTCAGTGGGTGAGGCTTCCCTCTGACTTAGCCTGGGTGTCTCCTTAGCTGTTAGCACATAAGACTAGCCATCAGCGGGCACCTGGGCTTCTGTCCCTGGTGGCTTTGGGAACTGGTGTTTCCCTTCTTTTTGCTACTGCAAGTGAAGAGAGAGTAGCTATAAGCTAATGGTTGTCTGTCTATAAGCTTATGGTTGTTTGTCTATAAGCTAATAGTTGTCTGTCTATAAGCTTATGGTTGTTTGTCTATAAGCTAATGGTTGTCTGTCTATAAGCTTATGGTTGTTTCCATCCATTTCCAAAGCATGGTCAGGAACGCAATGCCCCACCCCTGTAAGCTGAGTCTGCAGCAGCTTTTTTGCTTACTCTGAAGACTCCGTTGTCCTGGAGGGAGCAAAGCAGGACCCTTCAGCAGCTCCTCTCTGAGTCCCACCTCAGCCAACTGCAGTCCCCTAGGCAGCTGGCCTGCATCCTCTAAGCCATTGCCCTGACCTCCCACCCCTGGGGTAGGCAGAAGGGAGATCCAGAGCAGGGCCTGTCCTGAGGGGTTCTGTAAGCACAGCTTGGATGGATGTTTTTGTGGGCTGGAGAGGGAGAACACTCATTTAATCATTTGATCAACGGGGATCAACACGTATTGATCGCCTCCTGTTGTGTGACAGGCAGCTTGCTAAGTGCTGGGGACACAGAATCAATGCAGAAAACAAATGGTGACTAAGCATTGCCCAGATATGTGAGGTCACCATTAAGAACGGCCTGCAAGGGCGGGGAGCAGATGTAAGGAAGGTTATCTTTTTCCTTTTTCTTTTTCTTTAATGACAAGGCCTTGCTCAATAGTCCAGGCTGGCCTCAAACTCACACCAATTTTTCTTCCTCAGTCCCTTCAGGGAGGGGATTTCAGGCACGGGTCATTCCTTGGCTTGAGAGGTGGATTTTTTTAAAAATTATTTTTAATTGTGTATGTGTGTGTGGAGTATGTGCTCCTGGTGTCTATGGAGGCCAGGAGAGGTTGCCCTTTTGGATGATGTTTAAGCCAGGCCCAGTGTTTCACACTCTCCCTCCCCCCCCCCCTCCCCCCCCCCCCC
>CM052721.1:10028253-10079150 GCA_028551405.1 Uromys caudimaculatus
GGGCCAGAGGCACAATGTTTCAGGATGCAACTGACTTGTGACTAACATTCTGTACTTCCCCATAACGCAAATTCCTTCCGTTCCCCACCCCTTTGTGGTTTTTTCCTTTAAATACCCCTGACTTCAACTGCTCGGGGCCGAACCCCTCTGCCTCTGCGTAGGTTACGGGTTCGACCCCAGTGCATTGGTCCTTCTCACCTCCCCCGAATTAAACCTCATGTGATTGCAGCAAGGACGGTCTTTCGTGAGTTCTTGGGGGGTCGCGCCATCCCGAGACTTGAGCGAGGGTCTCCCCAGCTCGGGGGTCTTTCACTGGCTTTCAGCTTCAGAGGTTCAGTTTGTTATCATCATAGTGGGAAGCATGGCAGTGTCCAGGCAGGCGTAGCACTGAATGAGCTAAGACTTCTACATCTTGTTCTGAAGGCAAACAGGAGAAGACTGCTGTCTTCCAGGCAGCCAGGAGGAGGGTCTCAAAGCCCACCTCTACAGTGACACACTTCCTCCAACAAGGCCACACCTACTCCAACAAGGCCACGCCTCCCAATAGTGCCACTCCCTGGGTCAAACATTCAAATCACCACAGAGGTCAAATGACCCTTTCACAGAAGTTACCAAAGACCATTGAAAAACACAGATATTTACATTCATAACAGTAGCAAAATTACAATTATGAAGTAGTAATAAAAATAATTTTATAGTTGGGGGCCACCACAACATGAGGAACTGTATGAAAGGGCCACAGTGGTTGAGAACTGATAAACTTATTTCTCCACCGGTGAAATGAGCCGATTCAAGCCAGATTAGATTACATTAAATTCAGGTTTCTTGGGAAGTTGCTTTCAGGTGATTTCTCTGGCCCCACCAACCGAGGCCAGGGAAGTCACCATGGGGAGAGAGAAGGGGGAAGGGGAAGGGAAAGAGAGAAAGGGCGTGTGTAAAGAGAGAGAGAGAGAGAGAGAGAGAGAGAGAGAGAGAGAGAGAGAGAGAGGAGAATGAGAGAGACCAAAATGTCTGGTGAGGATTCTCATATCCTTTGTGCAGGAGAGGGAAAAGTCATGCAACCAGATTCTATGGGATCTCATGGTCACCAGGCATGCCTTTGCTCTTGCCTCGCCCAGAGGGGTGGAGCCTTCATGAGCTGATACAAAACCCAAGAGAAGGTAGTGGTGGCCGCAGTTGGATGGAGGAGAACGGGGACTCCCATCCTCCTGTGTACCTAGATACTGCTGGGGACCATGAGTAGTTGGCAACAGGGGAAGGGGGCGGGGGGCTCAGACCTATGATGAACCTGGGGTGGGGAGGGGCAATCTGGCTTAGCTCAGAGTGAGTGCCAGGAGCATGGAGGGGCCTTCTATGGGAGACTAAGTGTGGCTCCCAGTGATGAAGGCCTCCCCCACAGCAGTCCTTGGCGAAGGCGACAGTCCTTGCTTGTCCAAACTGCTTTATTCATGGCAGATGAAGTCGCTTACGACTTACGCAGGGTGAATCAGAGATTAAATACATTTTGCAGGAAGGGATGCTCATTGGCTAAACACTTGGGGCCCCTGGATACCTCATTAGCATGGAGAACTCTAGGCTCCATCCCACATGACCAGTTGGTGTCCTGGTCATGTGCTCGAGGGCAGGAATCTGGTTGGGAGCTAGTCCAAACTCCGCCATTCTCAACTGCTACTACTTTACTAGTTCTTCTGTCGGACCACTGCCCAACAGGTGTGAGTGGCAAAGCGTCCAGAACTTGCTCAGAAAGAACTTGGTGTCCCCAGATACCAATCAAGGCAGGGGTGGCAGCGTGAGGTTGTGAGGCTGAATCAACATTCCACATCTGCCTGTCACTTGATTCTAAATTAGTGTCAGCACTGCTTGCTTACTTAGATTTTTTTTTTTCCATCTAGGGGTTAAATCAACTAATCATGAAGAATCACTTTATCATCACTAAATGAGAAAACCAAATGTTAGGGGCGTGGCTCAGTGGTAGAGCCCCTGTCTAGACTCCCCCAGTGAGGGGCTGGTGGTGTGGCTCAGTGGTAGAGCCCCTGCCTAGAAGCCCCAGTGAGGGGCTGGGGGTGTGGCTCAGTGGTAGAGCCCCTGCCTAGAATCCCCCAGGGAGGGGCTGGGGCGTGGCTCAGTGGTAGAGCCCCTGCCTAGAATCCCCCAGTGAGGGGCTGGGGGCGTGGCTCAGTGGTAGAGCCCCTGCCTAGAACCCCCCAGTGAGGGGCTGGGGCGTGGCTCAGTGGTAGAGCCCCTGCCTAGAATCCCCCAGGGAGGGGCTGGGGGCGTGGCTCAGTGGTAGAGCCCCTGCCTAGCATGTGTGTTGGGTCCCTATTTCAATCTCCGGTGCTGACTCAACAACAATAACAACATCGATAATGGTTCTCAGAATGTGGAGCTGAGCCATACAGTCTTCACATGGACCTCCACCCCCCAGTGTTGACATTGTCATTAACACCACTGGTTAGAGATATCTTAGAGAGGAACAAACTGAAGCCTAAAGGTAAACCGTTTGCCTGAGTACAGAGTAATTGCAGCACTCGAGCTCTGAGTTCCTCTCTTCAGGGGCCCAGACACCGAGGCAACGGAGGCAGACTCCCTCAGGCTGGAGAGATTGCCCAGTGGTTAAAGCACTTGCTGTAAATGTTTGAGGACTGGAGTTCAGATCCCTGGAACCCACATAAAATCCTGGCGGGTTTGATGGTCCATCTGTAACCCAGTCTAACAAGGTGAAGACAGGATCCCAGAGCAAGCTGTTTACATGCGTGCATGAGCTCTGGGTTTGAGCAAAAACGGAGTGGAAGAAAAGAATGATGGGGGACCATTCCTACCATCAGCCTGGGCCCCCATGTGCACATACACCAGGGGCTGCTGAGTGGTTTTTTAGTCTTTATTTCTTTTCTTTTTTTTAAAGATTTATTTATTTATTTTTATGTATGTGAGTACACTGTTGCTGTCTTCACACACACCAGAAGAGGCATCAGATCCCATTACGGATGGTTGTGAGCCATCATGTGGTTGCTGGGATTTGAACTCAGGACCTTCGGAAGAGCAGTCAGTGCTCTTAACTGCTGAGCCACCTCTCCAGTCCGGTTTTTTGGTTTTTCGAGACAGGGTTTTAATGATCAACCACACAGAGACTGGACAATACAGAGGTCCGATAAACACAAAGACTGGGCAACAAATGCTACAGCTAGCGTTTTTCAAACTAACCACTTTTTTTCCCCCTTGGGGGCCCGTGCAGGAATTCTTCACCCTGATTCAGCAGGAAGCAGCTTTACAAAGACCATCGTCCTGGTCCCTTGAGTTGGGGTGGATAGGTTTGACCATTTGATGTGTTATAATTGTTACCATCTAGGATGGAAGGTTGTTATTGGTTATGACCAGGAACTGATAAAAATTTAAAGTCGTTTGCTTGAGTTATTGTATACTGATAGAAATTTAAGTTTTTTTATTAGACTAGTGTTCGACTGTATTGTACATAAGCCATTTACTTAAAATGTGTTGCTTCTTACAATTATTTCTACTATGTGTATGGTTTTTTCGAGACAGGGTTTCTCTGTATAGTCCTGGCTGTCCTGGAACTCACTCTGTAGACCAGACTGGCCTCGAACTCAGACATCTGCCTGCCTCTGCCTCCCGAGTGCTGGGATTAAAGGCGTGTGCCACCACTGCCCGGCTTATGTGTAGGTTGTTAGTGTTAGAGAAAAGGACAATTCTTAAACAGGAAGGGCGATGTGAAGTGGAAACTTCTGGTTTCTTTGCAAAGTCAGTTATGTCAAATGATATTTTGCTGGGCACACAGGTGAAAGGATGTCTTGCTAAAGCAGACACGTGAAAGAATGCTCGATGAAGGAGTATAAATATGACCCCACAGACAGTGGGGGAGAGTCAGGGTTCCTCGGTGTAGCTCTGGTTGTCTTGGAACTCTTTGTAGGTCAAGCTGGCCTCAAACTCACAGAGATCCAGTTGCCTTTGCCCCCTGAGTACTGGGATCAAAGATGTGTGCCACCATGCCTGGTGGTGCTGGCTAGTTTTATGTCAACTCGATACACGTTAAAGTTATTGGAGAAAATGGAGCCTCAATGAGAAAACCTCTCTGTAAGATGTAGCCAAGCCTGGGAATTTTCTTAATTAGTGGATGATGAAGGAGGGCCCAGCTCACAATAGGTGGTGTAACCCTTGGGCTGGTGGTCCTGGGTTCTATAAGAAGGCAGGTTGAGCAAGCCTTGAGGAGCAAGCCAGTAAGCAGCATCCCTCCACAGCCTCTGCATCAGCTCCTGCCTCCAGCTTCTAACTAGGTTGTGTGTCTGCCTTGGCTTTCCTCATTGGACTGCAACTCTGGATAGGTGAGCCAAATAAACACCTTCCCTTCCCACGATTTCAGCAACAGTAGCGATAAGACAACCTGTGCACATGAGCGCCTACACGTGAGCACCCCGCACATACAACCACAAACCACAAAATGATGCATCTGAACACACAAACATGCACAACACACACACACACACACACACACACACACACACACACACACACACACACACCTGAAAAACAGAAAAAAGAGAGAGGAAAAAAAACCAAACCTGAACTCTGTAAATTAAGAAGTTGGGGTTTATAGCTGCGAAAGTGTTGATGCCCGACCTGGAATGCTACACACCTTTTTTAGGAGATAGGGTCATCTTTGATGCCATGAGTTTTGAGACCCCCATAAGCAGAGCTCCCCACTCACAACCTGATGACTTTCAGAAGATTCTGGGGCTCAATGCCGCATACTTGGAGGTGGGAATCCCTGATCTGATTAGATTTTCTCCACCTAGCACTGGTACCGAGTTCTAGAGGATGCAAGGTACATGGGGATTCAGTCAGGTCGGGTCAATCTGTCTGCTCAGCATTTAGGATGGGTCTGTCTCCTGGCTGGAGCCACCATTCTGAAACCAGCAGATGCCAGCAGCCTTGATGTGCATGCCTGGCTTCTTAAAGTTATCCCCTGGCTGGGGTGTCTCAGCTCCTCTGGGGTTCCAGCCATGGCAGAGAGGCGTCCTGGCCTGCACGCTTAGCAGAGTAGGTTCAGTCTTGCCCTGACTTGGAGGGCTTAACCAGGATCTTCCAGGCTCTTCAGGCCTGCCTGAAGACCTTGCAGGGGTGTAGTGAGAGTCAAATTAGCTGTTTGTGAGAAAGTGCTTAAGAGAGATTAGATACTGTGTCATTCTCTTTCTCAGTCTCTCTCTCTTGCTCTGTGCATATGTGTGTGCAGACCAGTCCACGTGTGTGTGTGTGTGTGTGTGTGTGTGTGTGTGTGTGTGTGTGTAGACAAGGGGGCAGCCTTGAGTGCCAATCTTCAGAAACCACCCACCAGCTTTTGAGGCAGGATCTCTTCCCAGCTGGGAGCTTACAAGAACCTCAGGCCAGTGAGCACCAGGGATCTTCCTGCGTCTCCCTCCCCAGCTCCACTATGCCGGCCTTTTTTACGTGGGCTCTGGAGAAGACCAGGTCCTCCTGCCTAGGAGTCAAGTGCTTTTTGACTGAGACATCTTCCCAGCTCTGTAAACACAGAGTTTTGTGATTATATGGGTGGAGAAGCAAAGGGTGGGGTGTGGGTGGGGGGGGAGGCCTGGGTGGGGGAGGGGTAGTGCCGTTGGGAAGGTGTGTCATTTTTATATCTGGAGAGGAGGCCAGAGCCAAATGCTTGTCTCTTCTGGGCTTCTCTGTTGGCTTTGCAGGGACTGGCTGGTTGAGGGTGTGGCTTAACTTTTGTTTGAAGATGTTTGAAGACATCTGCCAGCTAGATGAAACAAAAGCTTTACTTGAGCCCCAGGAAGGCGATCGTTTGTGTTACGTGGGAGTAGACATTTGTGGGAATGAGAAATTTCCCTCTCAAGGAAATAAAGATGAGCAGATGAGATGACTCAGCCAGTAAAGGCACCAAATACCCAATCTGAGGGCCTGAGTTCGATTCCTGGGACCCACACGGTGGAAGGCTAGAACCGACTCTCCTAAAAGTGGTTCTCTGATCTCCCAACTAAAACCTTGACACGTGTTTGTCCATAAACATACACACAGAGTAATGTAAAAAATATAATAAGGGGTTGGAAGGATGGCTCAGTGGTAAGGCCTAGCTTAGATTCCAAAGGGCCTGAGTTCCCAGCACCCACATGTACCTCACAGCAGTCTGTCACTCTGTTCTAAGGGATCTCACACACACACACACACACACACACACACACACACACACACACTGTTCACATGCCTGCCGTGGTACACGCATGGAGGTCAGAAGACAATTGTGGGAGTGAGGTCTTTCCTTCCACCATGCGTATCTCTGGGCTAGAACTCAGGCCATCCAGAGAGATCAGTGCCAGGGAACGTTCCAGAGATCAATTCAAAAGGATCAGACTTACAGTTAGATGAAGGGCGTGTGTGTGAGTGTGTGTGTGTATGTGGTATGTGGTGTGTGTGTGTGTGTGTGTGTGTGTATGTGTGTGTGGTGTGTGTGTGTGTGTGTGTGTGTATGTGGTATGTGGTGTGTGTGTGTGTGTGTGTATGTGTGTGTGTGTGTGTGGTATGTGTATGTGGTATGTGGTGTGTGTGTTTGTGGTGTGTGGTGTGTGTATGTGTGTGTAGTGTGTGTGTTTGTGGTGTGTGGTGTGTGTGTGTGTGTGTGTATGTGGTATGTGGTGTGTGTGTGTGTGTGGTGTGTGTGGTGTGTGTGTGTGTGGTGGTATGTGTATGTAGTGTGTGGTGTGTGTGTATGTGTATGTGGTATGTGGTGTGTGTATGTGTGTGTGTGGTGTGTGTGTGTGTGTGGTGTGTGTGTGTATGTGTGTGTGTGTGTGTGTGTGTGTGTGTGTGGTGTGTGTATTTCACAGCAAGGGAACGGCTTATGCAAAGGCCCAGAGACTGCAGGGGGGTTTGGGGTACAGGGGGCCGTTGGTGGAGCACCAGCATCAGGCTTCGGGATCGTTGCTGGGGACCACGGGAGCCTCTGATTGCTCTGCCTTCGTCCCTTCTTCGCCAAGCACATCATCTCAATATTTCTATTGTGTTTTTAAAAAGTCCTGTGGCGGGAGAGATGGCTCAGCGGTTTCGAGCACTTGCTGCTCCCACAGAGGACCAGGCCTCCATCCTCAGCACCAAACAGCGCCTCATAACCATCTCTAACTGTGGTTCCAGGGGATCCAACCTTCTCTGGACCTCCAGAGGCATCAGGCACACACGATGGTACACATAGAGACGTGTGCAGGCAACACACACACACACACACACACCACACACACCACATGAACACACACACACACACACACACACACACACACACACACACGCAATCCAAAAGCCCTTTTAAAATTTTTCTCAACACTATGCAAATTTGCGTGTGTCTTCAATGATGACAAAATGGCATGTACAATGACGGATTGCTTAAAATAAATGTCTTTATAATCTAGTATCAGTAAATATTGGGGAAATGGATGACAAACAGAAAATGCTCAAAAGCCCCGACATCGACCACACCATCCTTCTACTGCCTTTGGCAGGGAGGTGGAGCTCTCTGTTCTCAAATAGGGTGGCAAACTTCCCCTTCAACAGAGGGTTTCACTGGCCAATAAAAACCAGGAAGAGGTGGCCTGGATCTGCACTTAAAAGCAGTCAGAAAGATGGGCAGGACTTGCCCCCCTGGTGTCATGTTGACGGTATCTGTCCAGTGATGGCTACCGTAATTCTGAGAGACAAGTCGGCCAGCACTCAGTAGCCACTGCGCCCACCCTAGCCACACAGCCCGGGTGATATCCTATAATTCTGGTCTGGGAGGAGCTGTCTCCAGCCCCTGCCTCTTGGCTGGAAAAGTATGGTGTATTCAGGCTCCAAAATCCCTTTCTGAAAGACTGGGGCTGTAGCTGTGTTGAGTGGGCCTTCACTTTGCTCTTGCAAGAGGCTCTGGGCTCGGATCCCAGTCTTGCATTATCCAGGCATGGTGGTGCATGTTCAGGAACAGCAAGAGGAATGGATAAGGTGTATAGCAACAGGCATAGGGCTGTCTGCTGGAACTGTGCAGTAGCAGCCTGCTGCCACAGTCTGCAGACTGCCCTTAGACTCCAAAGGGAGGTGTTTTTTTTTTTTTTTTTTTTTTTTTTTTTTTGCTGAGCACTCATGTGGTCAGCCCATATAAGACCTTGTTATAAGGAGGACCATGGCTGGTCAAATAGATGGAACACAAGCACACCCACACAGAACCTGCTGGAAGGAGGCCAAGGCTATCCTGGGAGCTGGAGTTACAGGTGGTTGTGAGCCACCTGATGTGGGTGCTGGGAACTGAACCAAAGCAGTAAGCTCACTTAACCCACTGAGCCATCTCTCCAGGTGCCTTTGTCGATGACCCAACGACTTTCTTTAAGTTGCATCTAGGAGCATGGATGAGGGGCTGTTGACAGGAGCATGATGGGTAATTGACCAGTGTTACTACTGAGGAAGCCTTCTCCAGCAACCATTAGCTACCTATAAATCCTCAGACCTGCAGATTCCCACAAACCCTCGGACTGTCAACTGTAGTCCCTCTTCCTTCTGGTGGATGCTGATGGGCCCAATCTAGTGCAGGTAGTCATAACCACTGAACACTGAATGGATTCTGTGGGACAGGAACTTTACACACACGCATGCGTGCACACGCGCGCGTGCGCGCGCGCGCGCGCGCACACACACACACACACACACACACACACACACACACACACACACACACTTGTCTACACACATTCATACCTACTAATCCCAGATAACAAAGTCATGCATGATTACAAAGCTGAACTTGGGTAACCAGAGAGTTATTGCGGTTACCAACAGGGTTACTTAAAGAAGCAGGAATGACTCAAATGCAGCCACATCTCGGGGTAACAGCTTCATCTTGGGGTGCAGCTGCAACCCTTGAGCTTTCTGCATGACTTGCAGGGCCTGCGAGTTTCCTCTCCCCAGTGTGGCTGGTCACAGAGCACCCAGAGTCTTAGGGGAGGGGTCCTGCCAATATTAGATGGTCTAGCCTCCTCTACTTCTCCCTGGAGATGGTGCTTGAATTCTGTGGAGACTGCTCTGTGACACGGGCACAGTGTATTTTGTGGAAATGTCTGTCAGAGAGGAGGAACGTCGGACAAATCCAACAACCTATAAGAATGCACCGTGTTGCCATGTTTTCTGGTTTGGACTAAGTTTTCTGAGGTGATGGTGGGGTAGACATTGTCCTGGGACCTCCTAGGGGAGGTCACTGTGTGTGTGTGTGTGTGTGTGTGTGTGTTGTGTGTGTGTGTGTTGTGTGTGTGTGTGTGTGTGTGTGTGTGTACAGCATGGCGTTGTATTTTGACACTCAGAGCGATTCCATAATTCCATGCAGGTAAACACAGTACACTTACCACATTCTCAATTCTGGTTAATTTCCATGCCAGCAGCCAGCACATGGCACCTAGCCCATGTCTAGGTACTTTTCCATCTGGAAAAAAAACAAAACAAAAAAAACCACCTTTTTTTTTCTTCCCCCTAAGTACCTTGCAGGGATATAAAAATACTTTTTATCCATCAGAAAGAGAATAAAAAGAGGCATTGCCAAAATAGAAGATATTCTTCACACTAGAGGATTGTAAAATCCGTGATCAGAGAACTGGGAATCAAAGTGTCCTGTGGCAGCCACATCGGTGAATATTTAGAGATAAAACACATACTCTGAAAGAATGGAATAATTAGAAACGGAGGCTGTTAGGGGAGGAGGGGAACGCACATTGAGGGGAAAGCAGAAGAAAATTGGTGAACAGAGAAAGTGGGAAATGGAACAGGAGAGAATGGTTTGTGCCCATTCTCTATTATAGCAGCGGCATCTGAAATGGGTGCAAAATGAAAAGGGGGCTTTGAAAAGGAAAGGCAATGTGGCAGTTTTAATTGTCAATTTGGTCTGATCTACAATCATTTGAGAAGTGCCACTCAATGAAGGATTGTCAAGATCAGATTGGCCTATGGGCACGACTGTGGGGATGATCTTGATTGTTAATTGTTGTGGGAGGACCCAGCCCACTGTGGGCGACACCATTCCCTAGACAGGGCATCATGAACTGATGTCTGAGTGGAGAAAGTGAGCTGAGAGCAAGCAGCAAAGAAGAATCCATGTTTATTCTCTTTGCTTTTGACTGTAGATGGAATGTTTTAAGTTCCTGCCTTGACTTCCCCAGGGTAGTGGACTGTAACATGGAATTTCAAGCTGAATACACCTTGTTGCCTGTGCCCTGGACTGCCCGCTGCCTGATCCTACTTACCCTTGGGGGTTGAGGGTGAGGTGACTTGGAATCAATGGCATAGACTCCCTTGAGCAGGTGAGAAACTCTGCAGCAAGCTCCTTTAATACCCTCCATCCGCGCCCCATTGGTCCCAAGAAAGCATTGCTTCTAAACAGCAGTTCCCAATTGGCTGGCACTGTCTGCATCAGTAATCCTTGGTCTCTCAAGCAGTCCTCAGGTCCTCCTGCAGGAGATGCCTTTGGGGCTGTGTGACCCTGACATTTATGTAGCGGCAGCCGCACTGTTCCTCCTACAAAACCCCTTTCTTGTCTATGTTGCTTTTGGTCAGGGTGGCTTTAAGTTTTAATTTTAGTGTGTGTGTGTGTGTGTGTGTGTGTGTGTGTGTGTGTGTATCGCATGTATTCACTACATGTGTGCCGTACCTGTGGAGGCCGGAAGAGGGTGTTGGATCTCCTAGAGCTGTAGGTATAGATGGTTGTGAACTGCTCAGTGTGGGCGCTGGAAACTTGAGTCCTCTGCAGGAGCAGTATAGATTTTCCATCACTAAGCTCTCGCTGCAGTCCCTGGTCAGGGTGCTTTATCACAGCACCATAAATGAAACTAAAATAGAGACTATATGCAAAGAGTGATTTATCTTTTACTTTAATATATGGCAGTTTTTTTAAAAAAAGATTTATCTTATATATATATGCTGATATATATATATATATATAAAATATCATATCATACACAGTGTATGTGTGTATACTGTTGCTCTCTTCAGACACACCAGAAGAGGGCATCGGATCCCATTACAGATAATTGTGAGCCTCAGGACCTCTGGAAGAGCAGTCAGTGCTCTTAACCACTGAGCCATCTCTCCAGCCCTTAATATATGTCAATTTTAATGAGGTATAATTTACTTCTAGTGAAATTAACTCTTTTGGGGGTTAATGTCTATGATTTTTATTTGTTACTTACTTTCTGATGGGTCGCTAGAGTCTTGCTAGGTAGGCCAGGCTGGCTTCAAACTTGTAATCCTCCTGCCTCAACGCCTGAGTACTGGAATCACAGGGTCATCACACCTGCCAGCTACGATGATTTTTGGTTGTGTACCTGTGAACCTAATTCCTCCAACCAGGTCCCACTGCCTTTGAAGTTTCTGTCACCTTCCAAAACAGCACTGCCCCTGGGGATCAGACATTCGATACATTTTGTATTCAAACCACAATGATACCAAAGTGAGTCGCAGCCTGGAGCCTGTCCCCACTCTTCTCTCTTCTCACCTCTCTGCCTGCCACTGCCCTCCCTTCGCCTTCCTGTTTCTCTCTTTTCCTTTCCTTTCCTCTTCCTTTATTTATTTCACTCTTCCTTCTTCCTCTTTCTCCTCTCTCCTCTCAGTAGAACCCAGGACCTATCATATATTAGGAAAACTTTATCTACTCCCGGAAAGAAGTCACACACACAGACACACACAGACACACACACACGATTTATTTTAATTAACCTTCTAAGTTAGCATACAAAACTGAGATATTTCCATACATAGATCATTATAATGTCTTCATATCGACCTCCGCCATCTTCTCTTTTTCCTCCCTCCCTCCTGTGGGTGCCCTTTCTACTCTGAAATGGTTTCCTTTCTGGTTCTGTGTCTTATCTATCTCATCGTCATGTGTATCATCTGTAGGCACGCGCGCGTGCGCACACACAGCATCTAAATCTATATTATCGATATTGCAGTTGAAAGAAAGCATGAGAGTCTTAGTTTCTTTTCTGTTGCTGTGATAAAATACCCTGCAAAGCAACTTAAAGGAGAGAGGGGGTTCATTTGGCTTACGGTCCCTCGTTACAATCCATGACTATTGGGACATCGAGGTGGTGAGAACTTGAAGTGGCCGGTCCCAACACAGCCATAGTCAGGTTTAGGAGAAAGGAGCGCTGGTGCTCCACCCCCTTTGTCCACCCCAGTTGGGGCCCAGCCTGGGCAATAGTGCTTCCCACCTTTAGGGTGGGCATCCTGCCCTAATAATCCAATTCATAAGACACCTCCTCCAGACATGCCTACAGCCTAACCTGATCTAGACAATTCCTCTTTGAGACTTCCTTCCCAAGGGATTCTCTACGGTGTCGAGTTGACTATTATTGGTAGCTTTTCAATCGTGGTGATGAAACACCATGACCAAGGCAATTTCCAGAAGAAAGAGTTCATTTGGGTTTTAAAGTTCTAGAAGAGTCCACGACGGCTGGAAGAGTCATGGCAACAGGAGGCGGAAGCTGAGGGCTCGCATCAAATAAAGATAGCGCCCTAGACAGAGTGTGAGCCCTTTAACTTTTAAAGCCCACCTCCTCAGACACACTTCCTCTAACAAGACTGTGACTCTAAGCATCCCAAGCAGCACCATCAAATGGGACCCAGCATTCAAATGCCCGCGACTGTTGGGGGCATCATTCAAACCATCACACTGACCACCAGATCTGTCTTTCCTACCTCCTCTTATATCGCCCTTGCCCCTCCCCTTAGATGGCTCTCTCCCCTTAAGCTCCTCCCCCTGCTTTGATGCATATGGATATATTTAAATCTGGATTTAGCATATGTAAAACTTTGTTCCTTTTACAGTTGTGGGGTGCCAGGCTCTGCGTGCAAAGTGGAAGGAAACCCCTACTGGCCCAGTTACGTTCTGCAACTAGACAGTGTGATGATTGTGTGACACTGTAGTTACCAACTGTCCCAAATTGTACACTTTAAATTTTGTAGTAACTATTATATAAATTTCAGCTAATTAAAAGGGGAGGGGCCACTGAGGAGGTGTCTCAGTAGGGAAAGGGGCTTGCTGTTCAAGCATGTGGACCTGAGCTCGGAGCTCCAGCACCCACACAAAAAGCTGCCCGTGGAGGCGCACAGCTGTAACCCAAGTACGAGGAGATGAGGCAGAGTCTGGAGGAGCCTGAAGCTCACTTGCCAGCCAGTCTAGTCAAACGGTGAGCTCCAGGTTCAGTGAGAAGCCCTGACTCAAGGAATAAGGGGGAGAGCGATTGAGGAAGAATCCAAATATTGACCCCAGGCCTCCAAATATACCTACATGGGTGAGCTCGTTCTCCACCCCGCCCATGCACGCATGCGCAATGACATTCCTATCCTCTTATACATAGAAAGGAAGAAAAAAGACTAATTATTAAAAATTATTAGCCTCCAATATTGCAGCATGACCCAGGAGCTGGGTGGAGAGAATGGAGTTAGGACCTTCAATTCTCTCCTTGCTAATTGGAGTAATCTCAGGTTCCTGGCTGCAGCCAACTGTCTTTATGTGATTAATTTAGAAAATGTCACGGTCAAGAGGACAGGCTGTGTGGATCTGAGCAGCATAGGTCTGAGGTTCGGCTTTGCCACTTAGCCGTTGAGTGACCTTGGTGAGAGTTTTAATTTAAAAAAAAAATCATTCATTTATTATCAGCAGCCCAAGAGGAAATGTGTGACGATTATCCAATATTCTGTTTGACCTTTCATGTCCTGGGTTAACTGGGGTGTGAGGGGGAGGGGTGAGGTCAGATCAGGTGGACAAACAGTCGAGAAGAAGAGGCCATCGTGAGTCCGAATATTCCAAAATGTTTCTGAATGTTAGAAAAATTAATCATGAATTGAAAAGAGCTTCTGGGAGACACGGATACTTAAATTCTTTGCGCTTCAGCTTCTTTACTGGTGACTTGGGAATAATGAAGAAGGCAATGAAATAAAGGCCATTTCCTACCCAGCTCAGGGGCTTCAAGTTTTGCAATTGTTGAAATTATTATTGTTGTTATTATTAATTCACTAAGCGGTTTAATATGATTCTGGATAGTAATAAAATTTCCTGCTTCCACCCTCCCAGAAGGTCCAGCATTTGTTGTTTCTATATGTATGGTGTATGTGTGTGTGTGTGTGTGTGTGTGTGTGTGTGTGTGTGTGTGTGTATACATGTGTTCATAGAAGCCAGAGGAAGACATTGGGTTACCTGTTCCACCAGTCTCTCTACATTACCCCCTTTAGACAGGGTTCCTCACTGGGTTTGTAGATGTGTGTGTGGCCACACCCAGCCTTTTACATGGGTGCTGAGGATTTGAACTCAGGTCCCCAACTTTCCACAGAAAGTACACTAATCCACAAAGCCATCTTCCCAGCTCATTGGCCTCTCTTTGGACATGTTCTTGCTATGAAACCCATGCTGGCCTTGAACTCATGATGTTGTTGCCTCTGTCTCCCAGATGCTGGGATTATGATGTGAGCCACCATGTTCAGCTTACTCCAGCTCTGAGTGGAGTGCTCCCATTCAATACTTGCATAAGGAATACTTGATTAATTGATATCAACATTTAAAATCTAAGATATCTTTGGAGCTAAAGATTGAATTATACTTTTTCTGATATTCTTAAGTTCTCACATTCTTCAAACCCTCCTTGCACTGGTCAATAGAATGGCCAGGATTCAGAAGAGTCTAGAGTGGTGTTGGATAGATGAACAGATATTTCCTAGAAACCATCTTGAGCTCTGAATATTTGGCTGACTTTGGGTGTGGCTCAGTGGTAGAGCCCCTGCCTAGAATCCCCTAGTGAGGGCCTGGGGCATGGCTCAGTGGTAGAGTCCCTGCCTAGAATCCCCCAGTGAGGGGCTGGGGTATGGCTCAGTGGTAGAGCCCCTGCCTAGAATCCCCCAGTGAGGGGCTGGGGTGTGTCTCAGGGGTAGAGTCCCTGCCTAGAATCCCCCAATGAGAGGCTGGGGTCATGACTCAGTGGTAGAGCCCCTGCCTAGAATCCCCCACTGAGGAGCTGGGGGCATGGCTCAGTGGTAGAGCCCCTGCCTAGAATCCCCCAGGGAGGGGCTGGGGGCATGGCTCAGGGGTAGATGCTAGAATCCCACAGTGAAGTTGCTTGATTTCCTGCTCTGCCTTCTCTAAATGATGATCTGTGATCTGGAAATGCAAGGTAAGTACATAGTTTCCTTCCCCTAGGCTGTTTTTGGTTATGGCCGTTGTCACAGCAACAGAATGAAACTAGAACACGCAGTAAATTGAAACACATGTTTTGTGTGGCTCAGAAAATTATGTATGACAATAATATTTTCAGTTTTGAATGGATAAATTTATTAAGTAATTTATTAAGCAAGCAAAAGTAAAAGGACTGAAGAACAAGGAGCAGATAGAAGCAGCCGACAGATTGCAAAACATCAAATCAGGAACCGATAACATCCCACAGAGAGACCAGGGTAGCCCAACTGATAGCAGACAAAAGGCAACATGATTAAACTGGAGGCTTAAAAACATCCAGCAGAAATTGCCTGGGGAAGCCATTGAAGCAGCCTTTTGGAGTTCCTGAACGGGAGTCCCTAGCGGAGCAGCACAGAACAGAGTATCCCCTTGGGTGAGGCTTTCAAGTACAAGAGCAAATAAGAGCAGGAAGGTACCACCTCAAATAGGCACTTACAGTCAACCAGCAGAAATGGCTGGGGAGGCCTTGAAATAATCAGCTTGAATTCCTGATTTAAACAGAGCAGAACATTTTGGACATGGATGAACTTCTGCCTTCTTTCTTCCACTGAGGGCATTTTTATATTATGGGACCAACAATAATAACTTCTGTTGGTTACTTTACTTTCTGGGACACAGGGATTTGAAGGACACTTGAATATACTGGTTCTCCTGGCTCCCAGTCTTAAACAGCACATTCTAATTTATCAATACAACCCATATGTGTAGCTCTTTTTTTTTGGAATTGAGGGAGGCACCTAAAACCTCTGGAAGTAAACACAACTTACAAGTTTTAGGAAGTTCTTAAAACTTACAAGGCCCACAGTTCTTTTTTTATCCCAAAGTTATATAAGCAGCAACAATTGCTGGGGAAAGGAGATTCTCCAACTGACTGAGCTGCCTTCAAACTATATGGAGAGCCCCAGGGATACAGCTTTCAGGAGTTGTCGCCCATGCTGGGGTGAGCTTGGGGATAAACTTGGGTGGAATAGTTTCTTTGGTGTGTTGTTTTTTATTGAGAGTGAATAGACATTTGTTGTTATCTTCCCAGGAAGGTCACACAACACAAGGCCATTCATTTCAGCTTAGGTATGCATCCTTGGCTAGGGTCTTCATGGGCAGAGCTGAGGCAGGAGAAAATAAAGGAAAATTAAGGGAACATGAATAAGGAGCCTGTCACCCTGGAGTCTGGTTGAATCTTCTTGCCAGCTGAGCATGAAGAATTCCAGTCCAGCCAGGCATGTAATGCATAACTTTAATCCTAGCACTTGGGAGGCAGAGGCAATGGATCTCTGTAAGTTCAAGGCCAACCTGGACTACATAGTGAGTTCCAGGCCAGCAAGGACCATATGATGAGACCCTGTTGTGGAGAAAAATAACAAAGAATTCCAACACAGTTAACAACCTTTGCTGGGAAGGTTGCCTCCTTGCAGGCGCTATTCCTTTTTTACAGAGATATTTCAAATGTTAAACTAGTCAGTTGTGAACCTAGCTTAAGGTTAAGGATTATATGGCCCTGGGGCCTCTACAGAGAAAAACCCAAAGTTTCTGGAACTCTCACAAATGACTATAAACGTGTTTACAGGAAGCACAGCTTAGCTTCCTTGTGCAACCTTCTGTCCTAGGGTGAGACCATTTAGGCTCTAATTCTATCTTGCATACCCAGCAGTCACATATGATTCCATCTATTTCTTAGACAGCCTTTGAGTCATAACTAATTTGTGTGTGTGTGTGTGTGTGTGTGTGTGTGTGAGAGAGAGAGAGAGAGAGAGAGAGAGAGAGAGAGAGAGAGAGAGAGAGAGAGGTGTATGTAAAGGCCAGAATTCAGCTTCAAGTGCCTTTATCATCGTCTCACCTTATTTTTTAAGACAGGCTCTTTCATTGAACATGGCGCTTGCTCTTTTGGATAGAATGGCTGACTAGGCCAACTAACAAGGGAGCCCCCAGAATCCCCCTGTGTCCACTTTTCCAGTGATAGGGTTGTAAGCTCACCCTTCCATGCAGGGCTTTCTTACAGGGCACTGGGGATCTGAACTCAGGTCTTCATCCTAGCATGGCAAGCACCTTACCAGCTGAGCCCTCTCCCAAACTCTGAACATGGGCTTTGTAAAGACAAACAGGGCTCTCTCTTAAAAAGCCAGCATTTGAGTTCGTCTAGAATGCTCTCTATATTAAACCTGGTACTTAAAATCTATATGAAGAGCTCTTCTTAATTAACTCCAACTTGGTTTCCATGCACAAGGTCCTGGATTTGAGCGACAGTGTCACTAAACTGAGTGTGGTGTCACGTGCCTGCAATCTGAGCACTAGGTAGGAGGACCAGAGGTTCAAATTCACCCTCAACTACATATCAAATTGAAGGCCAGCCTGGGCTAGATGAGACCCTCTCTAAGATAATTAAATATAGTAGAATAGAATTCCAACTCTGCTCCACACCGACTCATCCTGAAATTCTTTGCTTCTGAAAAGTCAAGAATTGAGTCAAGGCTTGAGTCGATGCCTTTGGAGACACTCCCCCTCCCGTGCTGCAGGTGGCGCTGTGGAGCCATGTCTGTAGCTTCCGGCTCCGTGTCACTGAGGGCCTGTTAACCAGATGACTTGAACACTTCATGGAGTCCGGTCACTGTAGTTCACAATACTATTCTCGTCAATCACCAAGTATTAAAGACAGCCTAGAGAGGCCAGTGAGATGGCTCAGCGGGTAAAGGCGCTTGCTGCCAAACTTGATGTCTTCAGGTCCATCCCAGCACCCACAGGGTAGAGGAGGGTACTGAGTCCTGAAAACTGTCCTCTGGGTACCGTACATGTGCTGTGGCCCGCCCTTTGTTTCCTTCCTTTCCTTTCTTTCCTTTCTTTCCTTTCTTTCCTTTCTTTCCTTTCTTTCCTTTCCTTCCTTCCTTCCTTCCTTCCTTCCTTCCTTCCTTCCTTCCTCTCTCCCTCCCTCCCTTTTCTTTTTTTCCCTCCCTTTCCTTCACTTCTTCTCTTCCTCTTCTTCCGCCTACTCTTTCTTTCTTCCTCCCCCCTCCCTGTCAATCTCGTCTTTCCTGTCTTCTATCCCCCGCCCCCTTAGGGCTCCCTCATTCATCTTTCCCTGCGAGGCACTGTTGATAAAGGGTTCCCTTTGTCTCAAGGAGGGCTGGGGGAGATACACCCTCGGGCTGATGAAAGGCTCCCCTGGGCTTTTCCTTCCTGCAGAAGGTCATGATTACATTTTAATCCATAAATCCCTCTTCTTTTTTTCCTTTGGAATCCAGTAAAAACCTACCTTTGTTTTGAGAGTTTTATAACTTGACACCTATTTGTCTTGTGTGGGGAGTCTTTGAATTTCTCCCGTGAAATGTGTTTCATCCAGAAACGTTTGTCAGTAGTAATTCCTCAGTGATGGATTCTTTTTTTTTTTTTTTTTTTTTTTTCCGAGACAGAGTTTCTCTGTATAGCCCTGGCTGTCCTGGAACTCACTCTGTAGACCAAGCTGGCCTCGAACTCAGAAATCCGCCTACCTCTGCCTCCCAAGTGCTGGGATTAAAGGCGTGCGCCACCACTGCCCGAGTGATGGATTCTAGAAGCAACATTTTCCAGTCTGGCACTTTCCCTGACCTGTTTTTCTTCTCTTGTTTATTTGTTTGTGTCATTTAAATGTTTTACCTAGCCTATAAAATCCACACATCTTTTTAAAAAGCAAACCCCAAAACTCCCTAGATAGAGCGATGCGAGTAAATTGGTGTGGTTTGAATGGGAAACGCCTGGACAGGCTTGCATGTTTGAACAACTGCTCTCCAGCTGGTGGCGCTGTTGAGGAAGTTTGCTGGAGGAATGTTCTAGTCAGGAAAGGCTTGAGGTTTTATCATCTGGCCCCACTTTCTGTCTTTTCTCTACTTTCTATTGCATCGAGATCCGAGGAGGTGAGGAGTTCTGATGAGCACTCCTAGAACCTTCTATAGCTGTCCTGTCTCTTCTAGGACAGACGGTATCCCTCAACCCCGGAGTCAAAATAAACTCTGTTTCAGCCGCTTTTGTCGCAGTATCCATACATGGATACAATGTATGTAATTACATTCACCCCTCACTCCCCCTTGCAACTCTCCTATCCGCTCCACCTCCCCCTCCCAAAGAAAACGTCCTCATGTCTTTTCTTTCTTTCTCTCTGAAAGATTTCTTTTTATCACCCTTCGCTGTGTGTATGGCTGTCTGCAGGAATCTTCAGCAGGGCAGCTGATTTCTCCCAGAATGACAAATCATTTCAGAGGGTTCATGGTTGCTTGGCCTCAAGTGCTTAGGCAGGACCTCACTGCAGAAACAACCTGTGGAGGAGGAAGCTGTTCACCCCACAGAAGACAGGAAACAGGAAGCAGAGGACAGGGATCACTTTATTTGTGTGTGTGTGTGTGTGTGTGTGTGTGTTCATTCACAGGTGTGTGCCTGTGTGTACATGCATGTGGAGGCTAGACGATGACCTAGGCTGATGACCAGGATCATAGGCACATGTAAGCCATGCTCAGCTTTTTACATACAGCCTGGGGATTTGAACTCAGGTCTTCAAGCTTGCAGAGCAGGCACTTTCCCCTTCTGAGCTCCCTCTCCATTCTCCTACCCATAGCTGTTTATCTTGATCAGCAGTCAACTACCACCATTAGCTTCAGATCCTTTTCAGGGTCCTGAGCTGGCCCACTTTGTGTTTTTTAGTCTCTAATTTGGAGAGTCTGTTGGCCAGTCCCTCTTAGAGCTAACCTCCTGCCTCGCATTTCCACGCTTGCTTTGCTGAAGCTTTGACCTACATGGCCAGTGCTTGTGGATGGCCTAATAGGGTGTTCCGTGGCTGCTCTGTTTGGCTGCTGACAGGTGTCTCCTTTTTCACTTATTTCAGAAGTTAGGATACTGCAAAGATCCCCATCAACATGGTTCTGTCTCCTTCAGCTTTAATTTACTGTCAAATACAGGGCAGAGAATTCAGGCTGCAGATCCAGCTCTCAGCCCTGAGGCTCTGCGTTAAAATTCCCGAATCTTCATCAAAAATCAAATCCACAAGTCTCCTCTCCATAATTCGAGGACAGTGACCTTGGGCAAGCCTGTCTGTTATCGGCATTTGCAATGCTAGACGAGGATTTTCCTATACCTCTGACTCTGGCTCGTGTTTTTCAGATTATAAATCAAAACCTGCTTAGAAATGCTACTGTCTGCACCACAGAAATACTACATGTATTATTATTATCTCCCCATTGCCAGGCAACGCCACCCACCCGTCTCCCGTGCAGTTCACAAGTGTTCAGTTATTTCTTAGTATTCTTAGTATGGCACAAGGCTTCAAAGGTGGTCTCCTCCCTCCCTCCCTCTCTCCCCTCTTCCTCTCCCTCCCCTCATCCCCTCTCTCCCTCCTCCCTTTCTTGGTTTCTTTCCTCTCTTCCTACCTCCTTCCTCTCCATGTCAGCTTTCCCTCCATATCCAACTCCCCCAGCCTTTTCTGGGACCTTAAAAACCCTTCTGAGCTCCAGCCCGTGTCCTCTGAGGATGACTGCTTCCATCGCCCCTAAGATGGTTTGTATAACACAGCTTCACCACCCTTTCTTAAAATTTTTGTATGAGACATGGTCTCACCCTGTAGCCCAGGCTGGCCCCGAACTCACTTCATAGCCCAAGGTGTCCTTTAATCACAGCACTCCTCTGGCCTAGGTCCTGGGATTCCAGCTGTGAGCCACCTCAGGCAGCTTTTTTTAAAAAAATTGTAAATTGCACTATCTAGCTCCAAAAACCTCTTGCCTTGAAGTCTATCCTGGGTCAGGCTTGGTAACTCCAAAAGAGGTCTCAGGCCACTCAGAATAAAAGACTCATTCAATAAAAATATTGGAAAAGAGGAAAACACCAAGGGAACAAAGGCTCTGATTCCATGCAAAAGGGCAAGGCTGCATGACACCCTAGATTCAATTCTCAGTACCACAAAACAAAACAAAGCTGAAGAAAATCAAGAATGTGGGCCCAGAGATCTCCCCTGGACCACGGAAAGTTTCTCCAGGTGATGTGATTTGTCTTCACTGTGTGTGTCTTTCCTCACCCTTGAATTCTAAGCTAAATCTCTCTCTCTAGAACATTCCTTCAATATTATAAATTTAGGCTGCAGTTGACCATGGATAGCTGACCTTGGAGACTGAAATCTAGGACATAGTGGGGGTTGTGGCTCACTGATCTTACCACCAAGCTGTGGCCTTCTGAAAACATGGACCCTTTGTGGGAAGTGCCACAGTGCCTGATGTGGTTAGTTTTGATTGTAGACTTTAGAGAATCACCTGGGAGCTGGGCCTCTGGGAATGTCTGTGAGGAATTGTCTTAATTATAGCTACTGGGAGAGGGCCTGCCCATGGTGGTAGGGCCTGTCCACTGTGGGAGGCATTATTCCCCACTCATGGAATCCTAGATTCTACAAAATGGAGAGGACAGACTGAGCAGTAGCAGGAATGACATTAATTTCATTTTAAATAGATTTAAATGAAATATTTTTTATTTTTTGTTTTATATGTGTTTTGCCTGTATGTCTGTATATGCAGTTCCTGTAGAGGCCAGAAGAGGGCATCTGGAGTCACGAATGGTTGTGAGCTGCCATCCAGGTGCTGAAATTAAACCCAGGTCCTCCTGAAGAGCACCCAGCGTTCTTAACCCATAAGTCATCTCTCCAGACCCCAAATTTAGGGGAAAAAGACAGATCAAGCAAACAGTTGGGTGTGCTAATGTGTGCTTGTAATTCTAGAGATGGAGAGAGGAGAGGCAGAGGTGGGGATACCTGGGAGCTTGCTGGCCTGCTTGGTGGAAGGTGCCTGAGGAAAAACGCCTGAGGTTGACCTCTGACCCCCACATGTTGGGGATTGATCTTGTGCTATGTATACTAAATTCTGAACCCTCAGATTTGTTTGCTGTTCAGATGAGAGAATTCTCGCGTACACCAGTCTTGGTTGTGCAAATCTTGCTCCCCAATTTAATCAGTTAATAAAAGGCTAGAGCCTGTGATTGAGCAATAGAGAGGGAAAGGCGGGACTTGAGGATCAAGTGAGGAGTCTCAGGAGATTCCGAGGGAGAAGGAGGGGGAAGATGGAAGGAGCAGAAGGTTGCCATTAGACGGATGGGTCAGGAGCATGTGGCTGAGAGAAGTGTACCCTAAGGAGAGGCTGATGGAGCAAAAGCATCCCAGGAGAGACTCAGACAGCAAGTAACAAGGGGTGTATGGCTGAGATGTCAGTTAGAATAACTCAGAACCTGCCCAATCTAGGCTTACAGCTTGTAAATAAAATACCAGGTTTGTGTGTCTTTTATAAGGGCTAACTAGAATAAATAATTCATTTACATCTACATGCATGTGCACACACAGGTACACTCATATATGAACATATGCAAATAAAAAGTAACTGTCCTTATTTCTGTATATCATCAGTGAGATAGAAAGAATTTTGAAATTGTTTGAGCCCAGGAAAACAAATAGCTACACCCGATTCAGAACCTTCCAGTGAGTTCTGACTTACAGTGAGGTCTGATTGTCTATCAATTCCAAGGGTCAGGAGACTCCTGGGCCAAAGATCCAGATTTGGTGGGAAAGAGGTAGGGAGAGGAAAGGATATTCCCAGCATTCTCCAGGAGGAAAACCCCTCGGGAGGAGGTAACTGTATTTTTTCTGTATTAAGAGATCAATGGGAGATTATTGATAATCCTGATGGTGGATGCTGCTCTTCAGACTTGAGCACTTGCTGCCCTGTAATCTTGTTTGATCCCCAGATCGGCCACAAGCTCGTCGAGAGCATTGGACATGTCCTAACCCGACTAGAGAGAGAGAAGGACTCAGACAATTCCATTTATTGGAAGAAAGCTGAGAGGGAAGCAGCAGGGTTCGGGTTCCTTGGGGAAGGGGGGAGTAAGCTCAGATCCTGCAGTGCTCTCTGGGAGCTCTGATCTCCTCTCTCTTTCCTGCACTGTGGATGCAAGAGGCAGGAGCTCAGAGGTAGAAGCAACCTAAGAGGCCACCCATTGATGAGAGGGTGTGCTGGTGTGGATAGATCTATCTATCAATCTATCATCTATCATTTATCATGGATCATCTCTCTGTCTGTCTGTTTGTCCGTCTGTCTGTCTCTCTATCTACCTATGTATGTATCTCTATCATCTATGTACCTATGTATGTATGTACATATGTATGTGTTTATCTGTCATCTATCTTCTATCTATCTATCTATCTATCTATCTATCTATCTATCTATATCATCTATGTGTTCATATGTGTATGTATGTATCTATCTATCATTTATCCACGGATCATCTCTCTCTCTCTATAATCAATCTATCCATATATTTGTCAACTATCTATTATCTATCCATCTATCATCTATCCATATCTATTTATCCATCTGTCATCCGTCTATTATAATCTATCATCTATCTATGATGTCGTCTATAATCTATCCATCTATCACCATCATCTGTCTATACTCCATCTATGTATCAGTCATCCTTCATCTGTCTGTCAGTGATCTGTCCCCATCTGTCATTCTGTCTGTTCTGGCTTACTATTCAGCTGTAAGGAATCATTCTGCCACACGACACTACATGGATGAATCTTTGGGATATTCTGAACTAAGTAAGCCAGTCACCAAAAGGCAAATCCTGTGTTCTTTCACTTGGGTGAGGTGCCCTGAGTTGTCAAGTTCTTCCAGACAGAGGTAGAGTGTTGGGTGCCAGAGGCTGGGGGACTGGTGGGGAGTTCATGTTTAATGGGTGTCGAGTTTCGATTTTCGCTAGATGAGAAGAGTTCTAAAGTTAACAGGCAAACATGTGAATGTCTTAACACAATGTTGAAAGGTGACTAAGACAGTGTACAGAAGACAGATGATATGCAGGATAGTTTTAGGTCAAATTGACACAAACTAAAGTCATCCAGAGTAGGGAACCTCAATTAAGAAGCCTCCATAAGATCATGCAAGCCTGCAGGGCATCATCTTAATTAGTGATTGATTGGGGAGGGCCCAGCCCATTGTGTGTGGCACCATTCCTGGGCTGGTGGTTCTGGGTTCAATAAGAAAGCAGGCTGAGCAAGTCATAGTGGACAAGCTAATATGCAGCACCTCTCTGTGGCTTCTGCACCAGCTCCTGCCTCCAGGTTCCTGCCCTGCTTGAGTTCCTGTCCTGACTTCCTTCCATGATGAACAGTAATGTGGAAATGTGAGCCAAAGAAACCCTCTTCTCCCTAAGTTGCTTTGGTCATTGTGTTTCATCACAGCAATAGTAACCTCAACTAAGACAGCACACATACTTCCCAATTAAACAATTGAGAGCATTTAGGTCGGATGAATTAGGTAGGTACATTAGGTAGGTAAACCTCCTTCAGCCCCCATTTTGGGCTTCCATGATCCCACCCTAACTCTAACTTCCAAGCCATGCTGCTGTCTACAGTTCTGTATCTGTTGCCTTCTGGAATGCTCTTCCTGATTCTAAATGTTCTTGACCAAACACACCTCACTTGTTGGCTTTCCGAAGTCAACCTCGCCTGGACCAACTGCAAGTCATCAGACCAGAAGATCTAGGGCTGTGTTAGCTTTCTGTCACTGTGATAAAACACCTGGAACAAGCAACTTATAAGAGGAAAAGTCTATTTTGACTCACAGTTTCAGAGACGTTAGGCCATAGTTGCCTGGCCTTGTTATCCTGGGCGGGGGCGACATAGCGTATGGTAGCCAGAACACAGGCTGGCTCATGGCAATTGGGCAGCAGAGTCGGAAGGGCTGGTGGCCACAGTCTGCCTCAAGGGCACGTTCCCCAATGACCTAACTTTATCCTGTATGTCCCAAAGACCTAAAGTTGCCACCAATTCCCAACAGCCCCATCAGATGAGGACCAAGCCAGCCTGGGATCTTTCTTTCCTGATGGACAGTCGTAGCTGGGGTTGTTTTAGAGGCAGACATGGATTCCAGGCAGCAATCAGCTTGTCTAAGTTGAGGCAGTAGGAAAACACTGTAAGTCTGATCTTGATTCTGATCCAAATCCTCTCCCTTCTGCCTTCCGGTTTGGAGCCATTTTGGGCCGGAAGTGGTGGTGGGGAGGGTGAGACCCGGTCGATTCCTGTGTGTGCTCCCCTGGCTTCCCAAGCAAGTAGCTAAGGGGAAAAGCGAGACCGAGAGAATGAGAGGCAAACTCGTGGCTGCTGATGCTGTTTGACCCGATTCTGTCCTGCCCAGGTCAGTGGAGCAAATAGTTCAATAGTTGCATACTATCCCATTCTCCCTTACTGGTCTTTTCTTCCCACTTGAGAGTCCAGTCGTGGCACCATCTGAGCCCGGCTTCCTGAAGAAGCCAAAGCAATGATGCACAGAACTGAAGAGCGTGAAATTCTAGCCTCAGCATCATCATGACTAACTGTGTGGCCCCCAGGAGCTTCATCACCCTCTCTGGACCTCCTTCAATAAGCTTGTGAGGTCATTGCGGGTTTGATGGCATGGGACCAGACGTGAGGCTGGGCAACTGACAAGAAGTGACCACAAGGTGGCAGTAGAAGCTTGGGTTTTATTCTGTTGCCGCTTGGCCGGATTTATGTGAGGGGCAGTTTCAGGGGCTAGGGTCTGGGGCCACCACTTAGAAGGAGAGTTGGGAAGCTAGAGGGGGTGGGATCAGAGTGGCCTCTGGCGCACCTCGATAATGTCAGTCACTCAGAGGCCCTTGAGGGCCTCTGGCTCAAGTTAACTTGGTTTCGTCTTTGTGACTTCAAGTACATGAACACTGTGTGCATGCGTGTGCGTGTGCGTGTGCGTGTGCGTGTGCGTGTGCGTGTGCGTGTGCGTGTGTGTGTGTGTGTATTTTGTAAGTTTTTTGTTGTTTTTGTTTTTTCGAGACAGGGTTTCTCTGGGTAATCTTGGCTGTCCTGGAACTCACTCTGTAGCTGAGACTAGTCCTGAACTCACAGAGATCTACTTGCCTCTGTCTCCAGAGTGCTGGGATTAAAGTGAATACAACAACCACCTGGCTCTTTTATAAATTTTAAAAATAACATACTTTTAAAAATAAGTTCAGGCTGTTATGGTGGGGCATGCCTTTAATCCAGTACTTGGGAGTCAGGAAGAAGGAAAAGATGAAGGAGGGAGGAGGAGGAGGAAGAGGAGGAGGGGGAGGAGGAGGAGGAGGAGGAGAGCTGGACAACATAGTTGTCCCCTGGCCTCCATGTCTCCTGCACACACACACACACACACACACACACACACACACACACACACACACACGTGTACACACACAGATTAAAAAGTAAAAATAAAATACATTATTTTAAAAAATCCCTTCAAGGGTAAATTTTGCAGTCTCGAAAGTCACTTTCAAATGAAGTAACATGAGACTTGGTCTGTCCCTCAATGAGGGCAAGCAAGCTAAATAGACTTTTCTAAAGTGCGGCTGGGGCTCTGTCATTGTTATTCGGCTTGTCACACAGCTCTGTCAAGAAACCTAAATTTAGATGGTTCCTTGTTCAGAAACCAGGACATTCCATTTTTGTCCGAAAAGCAATGACACAGAATTGAATCCTGTTCAGTTGCTGTTAATTCATAAGACATTTGAATCCAGCAGAAGAAATAGAGACGTTAATTGCATTGTTATTTATAGTAGCATAAATTAGAAAAAAATCTAAGTGGTAAAAAGGAGAAAATAAACCACGGTGTAGTTAATCAAGGAATATTATGTGACCATTAAGAAGGATGGTCATAGCTGGGGGGGAGGGCACACGCCTTTGATCCCAGCACTTGGGAGGCAGAGGCAGACGGATTTCTGAGTTCGAGGCCAGCCTGGTCTACAGAGTGAGTTCCAGGACAGCCAGGGCTACACGGAGAAACCCTGTCTCGAAAAACAAAAAAAAACAAAACAAACAAACAAACAAAAAAAAAGCAAAAAAAAAAGAGGAGGAGGAGGAGGGTCACAGGGTTGGGAGATAGAATAGTTAGTAAGCCATTACTGTGAAAGCATGAAGGTCCAAGTTCGATCTTAGACTACACATTGAGAAGAACCAGACAGGACGACCAGTGCATGCCTGTAAACCCAATGATGGGGTAGCAGAGATGGGAGGATCTCATTGGTTCACTTACCTGCCAACCTAGCCAAAAACCAGTTATTCCAGGTTCTAGTGGGAGACCCTGTCCCTAAAACTAAAGAGTATTGCTTTAGGGATAAACACCTGAGATTGACCTCTGCCCCACATCCCCCACAAATAATATTAATAGTAACAATAACAGTGAAAATAAAACCATAGGTTCGTTGTGGTGACGTATGCCTTGCATGCAATTCTAGTATTTGAGAGGCTGATGCAGGACTACTTAGGGTGATCCTATCTTAAAAAAACTAAAAACCAAACCAAAACAAAACAACAAGAGAAAAAGAAGCAATTAAAAATTCAACTAACCTATCAATCAACTAATCAACTAATCAACCAACCATCCAGTCAACCAATGAACTAACCAATCAGCCATCCAATCAACCAATCAACTAACTAACCAACCATCCAACCTATCAGTCAACTAACTAATTAAACAACTAGCCAGCCATCTAACCAATCAATCAACTAACTAACCAACCAACCAACCAATTAAACAAGTAATCAACAGGCAAATCAACCAACCAATCAACCCTCTAACTAATAAACTAACCAAACAACCAGTCATCCAACCAACCTATCAACCAACCAACCAACCAACCAACCATCTAACCAACCAGCTTATTAATCAAACAACCAATGTATCAACCAACTAATAACCCAAGCAACTAACCAACCAACTGAACAAGCAAACCACAAATAGCAGAAACCCTCAAAGGAAAGTCAGGAAGACCCAGTGGGAAGGTGGGAAGCCTAGAAAGTTAACCGAGAAGCAGGAAGTAAAATTGTACCAATACTGTTACAGTTAGGCACGTGTAAGATACATTTGAAAACTGGAAAAAGGTTGTTTGTAACAATGGATTGGGATACTTTTAACAATGATTAGATAGAACAATATAATTAACAATGTAACTAACTAAATACACACACACATATGAGCAATACCCGAGATTGATTTCTGCCCCCATCCCCCACAAATAATATTAATAGTAACAACAATTAAATAGTAATAACAATTAAAATAAAACCATATGCTAGTTATGGTGATCTATGCCTTACATGCAATTCTAGTACTTGAGAGGCAGATGCCGAGGCTGATATACATGTATATGTATGTATGTGTATGTGTGTATGTGTGTGTGTATGTGTGTGTGTATGTGTGTGTGTATGTGTGTGTGTGTATGTGTGTATGTGTGTATGTGTATGTGTGTGTGTGTATGTGTGTGTGTGTGTGTGTATGTGTGTATGTGTGTGTGTGTGTATGTGTATGTGTGTGTGTGTATGTGTGTGTGTGTATGTGTGTGTGTGTATGTGTGTGTGTGTATGTGTGTGTGTGTGTGTGTATGTGTGTGTGTGTGTATGTGTGTGTGTGTATGTGTGTGTGTGTATGTGTGTGTGTGTATGTGTGTGTGTATCTACCCGGGCATGCACCACAATTGCATGTGGAGGTCAGAGGATAACTTAAGGGTATTGGTCCTCTCCTCTTTTTCATGTAGGTCCCAGGTATCAAACTAAGGTCATCAAGTGCCTTTGATCACTGAGCCGTGTCACTGGACCCAAATTGCAATGTGTTTAGCTGGGCTGCGTGATGGCGATATCAGGAGGTAGCATTGGGATTCAGGGTCCCAGCATCATCTCTGGGCTTGGAGGACCCCCAAACCACTTCAGTTTTTTCACACACAGGAATCTTCCAGTCAGGCATGGTGACATATGTACTTAGTTCCAGCATTCAGGAGGCTGAGGCAGGAGAATCACTCAAGGTCAGCCTGGGCTAGGTAATGATGTCTTGTCTCAATACAAAACTCACTTAAAAAAAAAATCTAATGGGTTTATGTGGGTTCTGGGGACTAAACTCGGGTCCTCACGTTTGTATAGCCAAAACTTTACAGAATGGCCATGTCTCCAGAGACAGAGGTTGCCTCTTGTCATGATAACCAAGCTGTCCGGTCAACTGGGCAGGCAGCAAAGGATATGTGTTGCTGCTTCTAAGAGGCACTCTGGGAAGGCAGATGGGGAAGGGAACCCAGGAACCCAGGTGACAGTTTGGGTTCTCACTCTCTCCCCACAGGCCAAAGGAAGAGAATCCTGACCCTGGCAGAGAGTACTCAGTGAGCTGCTAAATTCTGGATATTTTTCAGCTGGCAGCTGTGACGTCTGACTGACTGGGACTGTGTCTCTCTTGTGGCCTCTGACACACCTTCTTCAAGCTTTGCTTATCCTTCATGATCTTCTGTCTTGATCCAGAAACTTTCTGGATTCAAGTGCACCGTGTCTGCCAAGGTCATGCGACCCTCTGTGTGGGCTGGAGAACTGAGAGGAGACTCAAGATTGCACTTCTCAGTTAGTGATGAGAGCTGAGGTCAGTATTGCATTTAGCCCTGAAAAAAGATGGTGGGAGCCTGGACTCTTTAGATGCTGGGAAGGACTTGTGGGTGAGTGAACCTTGAGTTGAAGAAGTGTTAGTCAGGGTTCTCTAGAGGAATAGTCCCAACAGAGTGATTTTACGTTAGAAGTGGGACCTGCTAGTTGGCTTACATATGAGGCTGGACAGTTCATCACTGGTTGGCTGACTGCCCCGAAGAAACGGAGAACGGAAGCGCTCACTCTGTGAGGCTGGTGCTGCCAGTCTGGACTATTCCTGGAGAGCTGCTGGGCTCTGTTAGAAAGTGGAAGAGGGTGGGTTCCAATGTCGTGTGTAGAATGGTGGCACAGCCGTAGCGGTGGCAACGGGATAGATGTACTCACGAGAAGACATGGCAGACAAGCGAGCAGCCACGCCTTCCCTGCAGACCCTGGGCGGTGCCACCCATTTTGCCCCGCCCCCAAGTCAATCCTTCCTGGGAACGGCCTCACAGACGCATCCAGAGGTCTTAGCTGATTCCAGATCCAATGAAGCTGACAGTCAAAATGTAAACCTTCCTCGGCTCTCTGCCTCAGCCTCCGTTACCTCTGCCACATCCACAGGACTTCCGGCAAAAGAGAGTGGGCTTGGGGATTGTGAAATGTCTCCGTGGGAAAGGGCGCTTGTCCCCAGGCTTCAGGACATGAGGGGTTCGATCCTTGAAACCCACGTGGTAGAAAGAACAGGCACACACAACACAAAATAAGTGAGTGAGTGTAACAGAATGAGAGTAGGCTTGTCTGGCAGCCAGACAAACAGATGATGGGGAGACAGAGAGAGAGAGAGAGAGAGAGAGAGAGAGAGAGAGAGAGAGAGAGAGAGAATATTGACAGATGACATTTGAGCAAACATTGTAATTGATTAGAAAAATAAATTAATGTGCTGGTGGTATATGTGTAATCCAGGCACTCGGGAGGCTGCGGGAGAAGGGTCGTAAGGTTGGGGTTAGCCTGGGCTATACTCTGACTTCAGGGTAGCCTGAGTGATGTATCAAATCCTATTTTCTTTTTTAAACATAGAGTAATCTAGTGGCTGAGGCCTTTGGACCAATCCAATGTTTTTTTTTTTTTGTTTGTTTGTTTGTTTTGAGACAGGATCTTAGGTAGGCCAGGCTGGCCTTGAGCTAAAGAAGTCGCCCAGCATTCTGCTCTGACCTCCGTGTGTCTGCATACATACACACTCACATGTGTGCCACACATATAGCTGGGCATGGTGGTTCACACCTGTAATTCCTGCCCTCAGGAAGCAGAGGCAGGAGGATTATGAACTTGAGGCTCGCCCGGACAATATAGCAAGACTCTGTCTCTACACAGACAGACAGATATGAAGCATCAAAGATGTAGAGTCTAAAAGTAATTTCGGCATGTTTGTGAGGAGAGGCGGGGACACGTGTAGTTTGGGTTACCGCTCAGTCGTTGCCCTGCCCACAGAAGTGTGGAGCCCCCTGCACCCTCACACCTGTTACCCTAAGCTGCTCCTCCTTCAGCAATGATATCCAATGAAGCTGAGTCACAAAAGCCCACAGGAGGTCAGGGGAAAGTCACTCTGAATTCAGGAAGCAAGGCGAGAGTTTACTTTTTTTGCAGCGGAATGAATTGCCAGAGATTTCCCAGGCCCTTTCAGCTGTCTTGTCTCTGAAGAATTCTATTTTGGTGCTGACTTAACATCCATCCACCCAGCTCTTCGGAACACACAGTGAATGGAAATGATGCCAGCTACTGAGGGCTGAGTCACCCCTCAGCAGCTGCTGTTGACCACGCTGATGGTTCTCAAGGTCTCTGTCTTTACGTCGTTGGTGGCCTGGGTCTGAAGCGCCTCCCACGGACTCCTGTGTTTGAACACTCGGGCCTCAGCAGCTGGGGGTGTCTGGGAGGTGTCCTGTGATGCACTGTTTCCTTTACAACTGCCCAACAGGCACACGCCTTTGGGCAAGTCTGTGAGTTCTGGATGGAGTTAACTGAGGAGCGTGGGCTGCACCGGATCGAATCCGAGGTTGAATACAAATGAAGACCCCAATAAGGAGGAGAAAGCAAGCTGAGCATCGACATTCTCTCCCTCCCCCTCCCTCCTGGCTGTGGACTCTGTGTGACCTCATGACTATGGTGGGTGCTTTGCCCACCATGATAGTTCTATCCTGCCAGCCAAGAGCTAAAATACACCCTCTTTCCTTAAGTTACTTTGGTTATAGCAGCAAGAAAGGTTGCTCACATAGGGCTGAAGATGCCCATTCATACCCGAGATTTATTTTATTTCTAGTTATGGGCACATTTGAGACCCCCCCCATGTGTATGTGTGTGATGTGTGTATATGTGTGTGTTTGTGTGTGTGTGCAAGTGCATGTGTGTGCATGTGTGTGTGTATGTGTATGCGTATGTGTATGTGTGTATGTGTGGTGTGTGTAGTATATGTCTGTAGTGTATGTGGGTACATGTGTGCTTGTGTGTATGTATGTGTGCATGTGTGTACGTGGGTGCACGTGTACATATGTGTGTGCATGTGTGTAGTAGGTATGTGTGTGTTGTATTTGACCACCTATGCACATGTGGAGGTCAGAGGTCCAATCAGGTGTCCCCCTCAATCACTCCTCACCTCATTCTTTGAGGCAGGGTGTTAGGGTCTGAGAACTTTGGAATAAGCCACCGTGACAACCAAGTTTGAGACAAAAGTTTCTTTATTCAAAATCTCATATATCAGGGAGATGGCTGGGTTCAGGATCCAAACCGTGTCACCAGGGCAGGACAGAGCAACCTTTTAAAGGAAAAAAACAAACAAACCAAAAACCAAAAACCACAAAAAAAAAAAACAAAAAAACCCCAAACCAAACAAAAACAAAACAAAACAAAACAAAAACAAAAACAAAAACAAAAACAAAAAAATCCAAAAAAACCAAAAAATCCCCCAAAACCAAAAAACCCCAAAAAACAAAAAACGAAAAACCCAGAACCCAAACCAAAACCAACCAACCAAAATAACCCAGGAGGGGTAAGGCCAAGCCAGGAGCAAGCAATCGAGAATATGCATGCTGTGTATTTCCAACTGTCTTTCACACCTTGCATTTTCAGTGGGTTACTACCTGTCAAATACCTCAGATGGCTTCTCCAATAACTGAGTCTGGATTGAGACCAGCCAATAGAGCCTCTTTAGCAGCTGCTAGGTTTCAGTCCTGACTGGGTGCTGACCAACAAAGCATAGGCTGAGATATTGTGGTCTAAGTTCATGTGGGGAACCTGGGGCCAGAAGCCGTTTCTGGGAATTTAGCTGTTTCTTAGAATTCAGCCTTGTACAAGGTGGAGACGCCATACAAGATGGGGTCTCTGAGGGTACAGTGGCCTCTGACAGGGGTTTCTCACTTATCCCGGAGTTAGATGATTTGACTAGCCTGGATGGCTTGATCCTTGGAGTCTGCCCATCTTCCCTGCCCTGTGTCGGGGTTAGAAGCTTGTGCTCTCATGCCTGTTTTTTTCCGTGGACACCAAGGCCTTGATCTTAGGTCCTCATGCTTGTTCAGTGACCACTTTATCCATGGAGCCATCTCCACAGTTCCATCTGATGTTGTTTCCCCATCCTGGCCGTGTCATGGCCGAGAGATGACAAGCTATACTCTCATCAACTGGAAGAGAAGAACTGAGTTAACAGATGTCTCTTTGGCATTCATTTTCTCAAAAAACACAGTCGCTTCCCTGTACGGCGATTATGGTTTTAAATGTCCCACTCTTAGGCTGACACCATGACTGGCTTCCTGATGGAGACACTATTTTGGGAGTTTCCAGAAACATTTGGAAGTTGGGTCTAGCCGGAAATAGTAGTTCCTGGTAAGGTGGCTTGAGGTAGGTCCTGGGAGGCCTCTTGTTCCTGGACACCTCCTTTCCCCTCGACCTCTTGTCTGGCATGAAGTTAAGAACCATGTCCACCACATATGCCAGCCATCATGACATTCGGCCCAGGACATGGAGCCACACAACTGAATGGTCTCTGATGCAGGTCTGGGGGGACACTGAGGTGGGTTGTTAGGGTAGAGAGTTGGTGAGAAGAGCTGCTAACACCACGGACAGACATATATTGTGCCATCTGTAAAAGGAGAGTGGCTGCAGGTTCTGGGTCTGGGCAGCAGCTGGATTCTAAGAGTCTTATAGTGACCATGCACCAAGCCCCGGAAACCATGAGACAAAATGAATAATTTGAGTGGTTTTTTCTAGATACTTTGGATACAGCTGTAGATACACTGTATGAATACCCTGAATTTATTTTTCCCTTCAGGGAGAGAGAAAGATGGAGATGTGTCTATGTCTTGAAGAAGTTCTTAAAAGGATGTCTCATCAGAAATTCCACAGCTTGCATCCCTGGGGTGAAGCACAGGTACCCAGTGTGCTATTCTTTGTGACAACACAGAGGGAAATTTTACTTCTTTTTTTGTTTTGTTTTTGTTTTTTTTCGAGACAGGGTTTCTCTGTGTAGCCCTGGCTGTCCTGGAACTCACTCTGTAGACCAGGCTGGCCTCGAACTCAGAAATCCGCCTGTCTCTGCCTCCCGAGTGCTGGGATTAAAGGTGTGTGCCACCACTGCCCGGCTAAATTTTACTTCTTTTGTATTGCCTTCCCATGAAGGAGCTAGGGTGCCTCAAACATTTGGATGTTGCCTAGAAAACGCCCAAAGTGGCAGGGAAGGTCACACAGTTGGGGCAGCACAGGCCTGATCTCCTGCCCATTTTGGTAGAAGCACTGTCTCTCTACTGTGTGGGTCTCTACTGTGTAGGTTATGGTAACAGTTTCCTAGATGATGTTTCAGAGACCCGAGGCCTGCTTTTATTGACAGCACTGACCCTTCACTTGCAACTGTAGATGTCCAGTGGGCTATGGGAACACCCATCACCCACTGTGAAGGCTGGGCATCTCCTTCTTTGCTGCTTCAGTCTAGGTGTCAGGCCCTACCTGTCTCTGCTTGTAGACAAGGTGCTCATTCAAGAAATGCTTTGTTCAGAACTGTAGTGCGGGGATGAACTTGACCTACCTACCTACCCATCTACTCTCTTTTTCCTCTTCAAGGGTAAAAACATGTAGGATCTGCCGTGACCAAAACCACAAGACCTTGAAAGGGGAGAAAAGAGGTGTCCTGACGTCGGGAAACATGGCTCAGTTGGTAAAATGCTTGCGGTGCAAGTATGCGGGCTTTATTGGGTCTCAGAAGCCACATAGAGCCGGGCAGTGGTGGCGCACACCTTTAATCCCAGCACTCGGGAGGCAGAGGCAGGCGGATTTCTGAGTTCGAGGCCAGCCAGGGCTACACAGAGAAACCCTGTCTCGAAAAACCAAAAAAAAAAAAAAAAAAAAAAAAAGGGAGCCACATAGAAAGCTGAGCATGCTGGCACATGTTCACACATTCATCATGCTAGCTCTGGGATGGTGGAGATGTGTGGATCTGTGGGCCTCGCTAGCCAGACAGCCTAGCCTGCTTGGTGATACTCAGGACCCAGTGAGAGACACTGCCTCAAAGAACAAGGTGGAGGACTTCTGAGGAACAGCACCTAGGTTGCCCTCCGGCCTCCACATGCACATGGACACACACATGTGTGTGCACGTGAATGCTTGTGTGTGTATACGTGCACATGAGCTCGCGTGCACCCCCCCCCCCATACCCATAAAGACATAAGGAGTTAGTATACATGGCATGGGGTGTGTCTTAGCTAGGGTTTCTATGGCTGTGAAGAGACACTGTGACCATTGCAACTCTTACAAAGGACAACATTTAATTGGGGCTGGCTTACAGTTTAGAGGTTTAGTCCATTCTCGTCATGGCAGGAAGCATGGCAGCGTGCAGGCAGTCATGGTGCTGGAGAAGGAGCTGAGAGTTCTGCATCTGGATCAGCAGGCAGCAGGAAGAGAAAGTGGCACTGGACCTGGCTTGCACATCTGAAACCTCCAGGCCCATACCCAGTGACACACTTCCTCCAACAAGGCCGCACCTCCTAATCGTGCCATTCCCTATGTCTATGGGAGGGCATATTTTTTATTCAAACCACCGCAGGGGAGATATTTGAAATGTGCTATATACATTTGAAATTTTTTTATATAATAGCTTCCACAGAAGAGCTCCTGACTGTGAAACCTGGACCCCCATAGTGAGCCCATGTAGTAAGACTGTGAAGCTCGTACCCTGGAGGCAGATGGCAGTGGGTGAGGTCAGTCACTGTCCTGGCTGGTTTTGTGTCAACTTGACACAAGCTGGAGTTATCACAGAGAAAGGAGCTTCAGGTGAGGAAATGCCTCCATGAGATCCAGCGGTAAGGCATTTTCTCAATTAGTGATCAAGGGGGGAGGGCCCTTGTGGGTGGTGCCATCTGAGGGCTGGTAGTCTTGGGTTCTATAAGAAAGCAGGCTGAGCAAGCCAGGAGAAGCAAGCAAGCCAGTAAGCAGCATTCCTCCACGGCCTCTGCATCAGCTCCTGCTCCTTGACCTGCTTGAGTTCCAGTCCTGACTTCCTTTGGTGATGAACAGCAGTGTGGAAGTGTAAGCTGAATAAACCCTTTCCTCCCCAACTTGCTTCTTGGTCATGATGTTTGTGCAGGAATGGAACCCCTGACTAAGACAGTAACATAATGTAGCTCAAAGCTGCAGTGATTCCCAGAGGATCCCAGAAGCACATGATATTCTTGGTTTTGGTATATGCATATATGTGGGTAAATGTGTGTACAAATGTATGTGCATGTGTGTGTATGAAGGTCAGAGGTTGGCATCAAGTGGCTTCCCCGATCACCTTCCACCTCACCTTTTGTTACTGAACCTAGGGCTTACTGGTTTAGCTAGGCTGGATGTAGCCCTGGGATTACAAGTATATTACTGGATTTTCTACATGGTCTGAGGCTCAAACTCGGATGTTCAGGCTTGCATGGTGTCCCAGTTTTGATCCTGTTGCTATAATAAAATGTGAAGATGAAAAGAAAATTAGGGCTTGTTTTAGCCCACAAGTCCAGGTCTACCCCTGAGGGAAGGTCACAGTGGCAGGAGCCTGTGACAGTTGGTCATGTCACAGGCACAGTCAAGGGCAGTGAATGACTATGCATGCTTCTTGCTGGATTGCTTGTGCTCAGCTCAATTTTTCCTCACGTATACAGTTCAGGATTCCTTGCATAGGGAATTGTGTCACCCATAGTGGGCTGGGTCTTCTTACTTTTAATTAAGATAATTCCCCACATACATAAACACAGGCCAGTCTGATGGAGATACTCCTTAATTGAGACTTTATTCCTAGATTATTCTACGTTGTGTTGAAAATTAAAGTTAACCACCACACATGGCACATGCTATACTGACTTTACCATCTCCTCAGCCCTGTGTGTTATTTGTCTTCACTACTGAGATATGTGGTTTGTTATGCAGCAATGGGTGTCGGATACAAATGAATGGGGCTACTCAAAATGTAAAATAAGGTTTTATTACCTTCTAAAGTTTTCCTAGACAGACCCAGCTCCCAAGTCAGAGACCACAAGTCCATGCAAAGCTTTTCAAATAACATGGGTCATTTTTGCACAAGTCACAATTATGACGTCATTTGAAGACTTGCCCATTCGCGAGCAATAGGACGAGAAACAGCCCTTTGGCAAGATTTCAGAACTGAAGGAATCTTGGGAGGCAGAATCATTTATAATAAAGCACAGTGACTTGGAGCCTTGGGTTTTCAGTTATTAAGATTGCAGGGCCAAAGCTCAGCCATGCAATTTAGTTCTTAGCCATGTTCGATAATCTCGCCTCAGAGTCTGACATCTAAATACCACTGTCAATCAACACCCATCATGCAACGCTTCATGCAGTGTGACCCGTGGAACTCTGGGAAGAGCAGGAAGTGAAAAGTTCCTTCTCCATAGGGATATCTAATTTAGATAAAATACAAACCACTAAACAGATACATTATTCCTCAAAACAGTGCTAGATTTTTTTTTTTTTTTTAAATTGGGCTCTTTAGAACTTTATTTGTAAAAAAAAAAAATAGTACTTTATGTTAATTTAAAAATAACTCTCAATAGGTTTCCAGTAACTTTAATTGTTGGTTGTCATTGACATTTTGATGAGTATCTTTTCTGAGAATTTTTAAGGTATGTGTGCTGTTCTACACATAGTTGGTAGAGTCAGTTGTCCTTAGTATTGGCCTGCCTCAAATGCACTGGAACTTGTCTGGAACTCATAGCAATTCTCCTGTCTCAACCTCCTCAGTGTTGAGATTACAAGTATGAACCATCTGGCTGAGCTTGTACCCAATTTGGGTGTTTTGCCTGCACTATGCTTGTATATCATGTGTGCCTGATACTCATGGAGGCCAGCAGAGGGCAGTGTATTCTCCTGGAACTTAAATCACAGAGAGTTGTGAGCTGCCATGCAGGTGCTGGGAATTGGACCTGGGTCCCCTGGAAGAGCAGTCCATGCTCTTAACTGCTGAGCTATCTCTCGAGCCCTGTATAGAAGTTTTATGATATAAAAGTAAGTGATGGGACTTAATCCAGTTGGTGAAGTACTTATTATTGACAAGCACCAGGAGCCGAGTGTGGACTCCCCAGAACCCTGTTAAGAAATGGTCAAATGTGGTGGCATGCACCTATAAACTCAGTGTTGGGGAGGTGGAGGCAGGACGATTGTTCGGGTTTGTTGGGGAGCTGGTTTAGCTGAATAAGTGAGTTCCATGTTCACTGAGAGAGTATCTCAAAAAAAAAAAAAAAAAAAAAAAGGTGGTTGAAGACTGCACTGGGCATTGATGCCTGGTCTCCACATTTGCACACACAGGTGTGTTCATGCCAGTACTGCGCACACACACACACACACACACACACATGCACACACACACACGCACACATGTACACAACATGCACACACATGTACACACATGTGCACACTTTAATACCGTCCCGGGTTACATAGTATAGCAGGGTCTAAGTGATCCAAGGACACATCAAACACTGTCTAAAAAAATAAATTTGAAAAGCCTCTGAAGATATCAATCAGCAGGTAAGAGCTTTGGCTCTTTTCCCAGAAGACCCAGGTTTTGATTCACAGATATGCATGCAGGCAAAACACATACACATGTAAAATGTTCTTTTTTTTTTTTGAATTAAAAAAATTAATATATATTGACTCTTCCCCCTTATTCTAACATGGACATCTTTTTATATCATTATCAATGTATAGAGTAGTTTTGATTATTATAAAACATACAGTGTCATGAAAGGAATCTTCTACTGATAGAAATTTTGGCTATTTAAATATTTCTCTATTATAAAGAGCTATGCTGTAAAATCTTTGCATTTTCCTCACACAGATAATTATTCCCTTACAGTTTTAGGATAAATTTGTAGGATTAGCATGGCTAGGTCACAGGTTCTCAACCTGTGGGCCACGGCCCCCTTGGGGTTGAATGGCCCTCTCATAGGGGTCACCTAAGACCATTTGGGGAAAATAGTTACCTTAGAATTCACGACAGTAGCCGTTAAAAACTAGCAACAAAAATAATTTTATGGTGGGAGTTGGGGTCACCACCACATGAGGAGCTTTATTAAAGGGTGGCAGTGTTAAGAGGGCTGAGAGCCGCTGCTCTGGGTTGGAACTATGTCTCCTGAATACAATGTTGCTACAAGAGGTAAAGTGACCAGGGAAGATTTACATTGAAAATTTCTCTAAAGAAATTAATCTTAATTAAATGGTGTGATAGCTAAACTTCATTTCGACCTGCCTGGATAGAGATTGCCTATGAGACACCTGCCTGGGCGTGTCAGTGAAGATTTTTCCAGAGTGGTATGGCTGAAGTGGGAAGCTCCATCCTGGATGTGGGCAGCACCATCCCACAGGCTGGGGTTCTCTATTGAATAAAAGGAGAAAGTGAGCTGAGTGCCAGTATTCATCTCTTTCTGCTTCCTGACTGTGATACAATGTGACCAGCTGCCTCACACCTTAGCAGCCATGCCTTTCTGGTGATGGTAAACTGGTTCCCTCAAACTGTGAGCAAAATAAATCCCTTTCTTGAGCCTCACCCAGATATTTTGTCATAGTAACAAGGAAAGTAACTAATACAGATTATTATGTCACAATTGAAAAACATAAAGAGGCTGGGACTTGGCTCAGTGATAAGGCCCCTGCCTAGAATCCTCCAGTGAGGGGTTGGGGCGTGGCTCAGTGGTAGAGCCCCTGCCTAGAATCCCCCAGTGAGGGGCTGGGGGCGTGGCTCAGTGGTAGAGCCCCTGCCTAGAATCCCCCAGTGAGGGGTTGGGGTGTGGCTCAGTGGTAGAGCCCCTGCCTAGAATCCCCCAGTGAGGGGTTGGGGTGTGGCTCAGTGGTAAAGTGCTTGTGCAGCATGTGCAGCAGGATTCTGAGTTCTATCCTAAACATCATCAAGAAAACTAAAGCAATATGTAACAAATTTGTGTCTCTTGATCTTGAATGTTATCTTTCTTAGTTAGGGTTTTACTGCCATGAACAGACACCATGACCAAAGCAACTCTTATAAGGGCAACATTTAATTGGGGCTTACAGGTTCAGAGGTTCAGTCCATTATCATCAAGGTACGGCAGTATCTAGGCAGGAAAGGTGTAGGAAGAGCTGAGAGTTCTACATCTTCATCTGAAGGCTGCTAGGAGAAGACTGACTCCTCAGGCAGCTGGAAGAAAGGTCTCAAAGCCCACCCCCACAGTGACACATGTCCTCCAACAAGGTCACACCTACTCTAACAAGGCCACACCTCCTAATAGTGCCACTCCCTGGGCCAAGCATATTCAAACCACCACACCAAGTATATAAGTTTGTTTCCAAAGCTTGATTTAGTTACAATTTAACAATGGCTACAAATGTGGCTCTTTCAGCACAGAGTGCTCCGATTCTGTTTCCTTCATCACCGAAGCCCACAGAGGAGTGGTTGTCTGGTAAAAGGCTGATAGTAAAAGGAAAGAGCAGAGGTTGTAGGGCACTCTCCTGCTGGCAGGAACTCTCAGGCTCTCCGTAGAGGTTCTGTACCACGTCCCCACTCCCCGTACCTGCTCTGGGTGATTGGACACCTTCAACCTGTGGAAATCCTTGGGATTGCAACCTGGCAGCTGTAGCTGCAGCTGAGACCAGAGTTATCTGTGCTCCAAACTCCCTCATAGCTTCTTAGTTTCCTTTCTTGGTGTTGTGATTAAATTGTCTGACCAAAGCAACTCAAAGGAGAAAGGGCTTATTGTAGCTCACAGTCCAAGAGTGCAGTCCATCAAGGAAGCAGGAGCTTGAAACAGTTGGTAACATCTCCTCTACTCTCAGGATGCAGGAATCGATGGATGCATGCTTGTGTTTAGCTCACGTTCTCCATTTATACAGCCCACGATCCCCTGCCCGGAGAATGCTTCCAGCTCTGGTTAAGGTGGGTCTTCCCACACCAAGCAATCCAGTCAAGATGATCCCCGACTGGCGTGCCCAGAGGCCTATCTTCTAGATACTTCTAGACTCTTAACGAGTTACAACAGCAGCCATCATAGCTCCCTAAGGATTAAGACTGAGTGCCCCTCCCCACTGCATGTTAACCAGCCCTGGGTCTGGTGTGGCTGTCTCCAGGGTCTCTTGGCTCTTCCTTCTTCCTTCTATTTCAGTCCTAAGTCTGACCTTACGGACAGTGAAATCACGAGAAGCAATGGTGACAAAAGAGAAGGTACCTGTCACATCTCGTGTGACAAGTGGATTCCTTAGGTTCTTCCAGGTAAAAGTTGCTTTCCTCCACCTAGCGTCTCGGATCACAACTGGGGAAACTCGAGGTGGGCGGGGATGGAAAACGTCCAAGCCTTGTCTACAGAAGACAGTGATTTTATAGCTTGCTCCTGGGGTGGGAGTGTGGGTAGGTAACTTTTCTGTTTTCCGTTCTTGTGCATTGTTTATGAAGCAGAAGACACATTGAGTTTGAAAATGAAAACAGAGAAGTTCTGCAAGGTGCAAGGGGCAAAGCAGACTAGGAGGAAAAGCCTTCTGGGGCGGCAGAGGCAAGTGAATCCCTGGGGCTCGGTGGCCAGTGAGCCTAGCCGACTAGGAGGTATCCAGGCCAGTGAGAGGTGTCCTGTAAATCTTAGGGATCGTTGCAGATGAGGAGGCATAGAAATGATAAGAGCCAGAGGTCAGGAAGGACCAGAGCGACAAGACCGCTGCGTACATGAACACATGGCAGCCATGGTTCACGCTATGAGACCTGTGCAAAATCAAGGCAGTCAGCGTTCTGGCATGGCGTTGGGAACGGATGATGAGTGCCTATCCTTAGCTGAGGAGCTATTCACAGCTGATGGCCTCTCGGGGAGGGAGACTCAGTTTTCCTTAGAGCACTGCCCCTCCCCACCGTACTTCACAATAGTGAATGCCCCACATCTGGCTGCATATAGGCGACAAAAATTGGACTCGGTGGGTTATGAGAAACAAAACCTGAACCAATGTACACAGCATCTGAGGAACAACGGAGGAAGTTTTTCTGTGACCTCCACATGCACAAGTACACACCATGCTTATGTGTACGCGTGTGTGCTTCGCGCCCGCGTGTGTACACACACACACAGACACACACACAGACACACACACACACACACACACACAGAGAGAGAGAGAGAGAGAGAGAGAGAGAGAGAGAGAGAGGCAGAGAATATCGCGTGGACCTGGTCTCTATATAATAACAAGTTCCGTTTAGTAGAAGGCGCAATGTTGCAAACATGGGAGTCCTGGGAAAATGGCCCTAAATCGATAAAGCACAAACCATCACGAATGGCAGAGGAAACTGAGAAACGCACTTTACAAATCTTTCAATTATTGATAAGCCTTTCAGACACAAAGCCGGGAGGAATACGGGAGCCGAGCAAGCATTGCACAGTGACCCCAGGACCATACAGAACTCCGCATCCGGTGCTGGAGACGTCAAAAATACACGGAGACCCACAGACATTAATCTTACAGCTGCCGGGCTACACGGTGGCCTCGATAAATCTCACGGAACAGGTTTCACACGGCCCCTGAGCTCTGATCACGTTGCTATTAAGTTAGAAGTTAATACAGAAGGACAAGTTGAAAAATGCTCTCTGGACAGGCATTTGAGAGCACACTGCTCATAACTTAGGGCTAGATGAGAGCTTTTCAAGGGATGAAGGGGTTTCTTTGGGACAGGGCCTTGCTCTGTAGCCCAGTATGACCTGGAAATTTTTCTGCAGCCTAGGCTGGCCTTGAACTCATGGCAATTCTCCTGCTCCAGCTTCCCCAGTAGCTTTTAAAATACAAATTATTTATTTTTTGTATATTATTTGCATATTATTAAATTTAAATATATTTAGAGTAAAATCCTGATAATTTGCATACCATTCTAAATGTTTTAAGTTTATGTTTCTTTCTTTCTTTCTTTCTTTCTTTCTTTCTTTCTTTCTTTCTTTCTTTTTTTTTTCAAGACAGGGTTTCTCTGTATAGCCCTGGCTGTCCTGGAACTCACTCTGTAGACCAGGCTGGCCTCGAACTCAGAAATCCGCCTGCCTCTGTCTCCCCAGTGCTGGGATTAAAGGCGTGTGCCACCACTGTTTATGTTTCTTTTTAAAAAGCCTTTAGTTTTATTTTAACTTTATGTGCCTATCTGTATGTGGGTACCGGTGCCCAGAGAGGACAAAAGAGGGAGTCAGAGCCTTCGGAAATGGAGTGCTAAGCAGTTGTGAGCTGCTTGTTGTGGGACTGGGAGCTGAAGTCAGGTTCCCCACAAGAGCAGCGAGTGCTTTCAGAGGCTGAGCCATCTCTCCAGCCTCACTATTTAAATTTCCTTTATGCTGAAAATCTTAGCCTATTCATCTACTTGTTCTATGATAACAATATCAATACCACCAGTTTAACCGGAAAACTAAACACGGTTGGAGATTTCTTTTGCCATTTTTTATTAGTTTTCCTTTGGGTCCAGAATGCTCAGAAAGCAGGGTTGAAGTAACACATTCTAAAGTGTGTGATGTCACTCTTTGCATTATGGCGGATTTCACCCAAGTTTTTAAGGGGTGATGGAGAGTTGGCTCAGCAGTGCTTGTTGAACAGTCCTAAGAACCAGAATTTGGATCCCAGTGTCCATGTGAGAAAGCTGGGCTTTCAGCATGCGCAAAGGGGCAGCCAGAGACAGGAGGGAGTCTGAAGCTTGCTGGCTTCTAACTTAATTGAGAAAGAAAATAAGAGTCTCAGGTTCAGGCAGAGATCTGAGTGATAGGACTCACCACGGCATAGTCTGGACTCCACGCATGCTCATACAGGCTGGAGCGCCCAGACCACACTGCGCATGCTCACACAGGCAGGCGCACCCAGACCACTGCGCATGCTTGTACAGGCAGGTGCCCCCAGACTAGCTACCTCTCTTTTTTAAAGGCTGAGTATTAATCTGCATGGCCAAAGAAAACACAGTCAGTATGACCGAAGCATCTGCCTCTCCACACCCACTACGACGTTATTCACCACAGCATCAATTCTCCTGATGGGTGGGTAGATACAGAAGATGCAACATACCGGCCCAGAGATACGTTGGAATTTTTCAAAATGAGAAATATGGTCAAGTTCAATTTTATTTTGTCATTTTAAACCACAGTTTATCAACTTGCCTAGCATGATATGTGCTAAACCATGCATTTTCTCATCCCTGAGTTGAAAGCTAATGTTATTTGACCCTTTATGAAGTTCCCATGGGTACCGGGACACCCATGTATACACACCCTAGAGAGAGAATCTGAGCTATCCAACTTGCTGTACTTCAGAGTTATGCAGAGTCATTTTTACCAGCACAAAGCCCTCACTGGATACCCAGTACGTGCCAGAACTGTAAGGTTTTTTTCTTCATAAATTGTCCAGTCCGTGGTATTTCATTATAGTGAGAAACCAATCACAACAGTATGTATGATATGATTTTACACTAATAATTTGATAGTCCCTCTCCCTCCCTTCCTTGCTTTCTCCTTTCCTTCCTAATATTCATACACACACACATATACACATACACCACACATACACACACACTACATACACACGTATACACATACTACATCCATGCATACACACATACCACACACACATACACATCCCGTACACACGTGTTCACACACATACACACAAACACACACACCACACACATATACATATATACACCACATACACACATACACACACACACCACATATATACACACATACACATACACACCACATATACATACACATATACACACATACACACATACCACACACACATACACATCATGTACACACGTGTTCACACACATACACACACCACACATACACACACCACACACACACATATACACACCACATACACACATACACACACACCACATATATACACACATACACATATACACACCACATACACATACACATATACACACATATACAAATACCACACACACAAACACATACACACACCACATACACACATATACACACCACATACACACATACACACACAAACACATACACACACCACACACATATACATATACACATCACATACACACATACCACATATATACACACCACACACACCACACACATACATACACATACTCACAAAGCACGTGCACACATAGACCACCCCACTCCCAACCTCAGTATTACAAACCAGGAACTACACAAGATGTCACCAGTGGCGTTGGGAAGGAGCATGGGGAGCAGAAAGAAATGAAATCCCAGTGTATGTTTTGGTTTGGCTTTGATATCAGAGCTATGTGATTCACTTAAGTGAGTTTTAAGATAAAATTAAATCCAACTAAGGTCACCAAGTCTTTCCAAACATTATGTTTTATTTGAGCTCTTGCTTATATGTGTGTGTGATGCAGTGGTAAGAACATTTGATGTGCAAACTTGAGGACCAGAGATCAAATCCCCCAAACCCAGGCAAAAGCCAGCCCATTTATACTTGCTAGTAACTGTGGCAGGGGAGACTGAAACCGGAGGACCTCCGTGGTTTGGTGGCTGCCAGCCTTGTTCCAGGTACAATAAGAGACCCTGTCTAAAGGGAATACGGTGGACAGTGACAGAGCAGCACACCTGTGCACATTCACCATATACCATACAACCTTTCTCCAACTCTGCACATTCCAAAACCAACCAACCAACCAACCAACCAACCAACCAACCAACCAACCAACCAAGCAACTAACCAACCAACCAACCAACTAACCAACCAACCAACTAACCAACCAACCAACCAACCAACCAACCAACCAACCAACCAACCAACCAACCAGTCAGCCAGTCAGCCAGCCCACCAACCCACCAACCCACCTGCCCACCCACTCATCCACCTACCCACCCACCCACCAACCATCCACCCACCCACTCACCCAACCAACTACAGTCATTTGGGAGGCTGTGAAGATTAATCTCAGTTGTCAACTCGCGGAGATATAAAACCACCTGGGAGATGAACATCCAGGTATGTCCATGGGTGATTATATTGATTAGATTGTTGGAAGAGGGAGGGCACACCCACTGTGGGTAGCATCATCCCCTAGGCTGTAATTCTGGGCTGTATATAAAAAGGAGAAAACAAACTGAGCACCAGCATTCACCTCTGTGCTTCTTGGTTGTGGATGCAGTGTGAGCAGCTGCCTCGCGCTCCTGTCTGCGAGCCCTCCCCACCATGTGCACCAGAACAAAACCTTTCTTTCTTAAGTTGCTTTTGTCAGGGGGTGTTATCATAGCAACAAGAAACAGAAGACACTGAGGCCACAAATGAACTCAGAGGACAACACTCTCAAATTTAAAGCTAAAATTTAGTAAATAAAATAAGCCACTCAAGAAGTCTAAAAACACTTAGTTCACAGAAGTAGTCAAGTTTGATTATGGTCAAGTGGGGAGTGGTATTGGCTGAAATAGACAAGATTACAACCAAGGAAGGTTAGTACATTCTGGAGGCCTAACCTGCATCATGGAACTTGCCAGGTTGGCTAGGCTGGCTAGCCAGTAATTCTCCTGTAATCCTCCTGTTTCCACCTCAGAGCCTGGGTTACAAGCCCACTTCACCATGTGTAGCCTATTTATGTAAGTTCTGGGGTCTGAACTCAGGTCCTTAGCATTGCCTAATAGACACGAGTATTAGTACTTTGAATGCAATGCACCAACTGTTCCCCCAGATCCCTTGTCCTAAATGGTCCTCACCTGCTGGAACAAGCTGTCACCCTGCAGGGCTGCCAGTATCTGGTATGATCCTGCTTTATGTTTCTGCAAACCCAGTGGGAAAATAGTGCTTAATTCTATTTGAATTTGCATCTTCCTGATTACCGACCAGAGTCATTTTTAGATTGAACTAAACCAGAGGTTCTCAATGAGGAAGAATTTTTTTCCACTTGAGGGACAATTTGGCACTGTCTTCAGACACTTGGGTTGTCACATGGTTGGTTAGAGACCACAGATGCTGCTCAGCATCCCACAGTGCACCTGGCCAAGGAGGTCCACAGTACCAATGAAGAGAAATCCAGGACCCTAAAACTGTGTTTGATAAATGCTGCCATCGTATCTAAATTGTAGGGCTGAGTTACATCATTCTCAAATAATCTCTGAGGTAATTATAAAAAAGGTCATAATGAGATATTTCTTAGCCAAACTATCTTTTATACATGTGCTTTGGAGCATTGCCCTCCAATGCTGAGCACTTAAGCCACACTGGCCAAGGGGACAGCCTATCATGACAATTAGCAATATGGCTGTCTAAAGTGTGTGAATTTGGTATGATACAACCATTGCCATCTTGAAGGAGAGATTACCTTGGCCCAGTAGTCATGGCAACAAAATAAGCAGAAAGATACAGAGGTAGCCAGGTCTATGGTAATAGTAGTGAAGCTATTGACACTCCCTGGTTGAAAGGGAGGGGGAGGGCCACAGGAGCCTCACAGAGGAGTCTAGCCATTACTTCTTCCTGCCCTCTCAGAGCTGCAGGTGATCTTGGGAGATGCCAGGGTATGCAGGGCATGAAATGTTTACTGAAATGAGGACTCTATGCTGCAGCTTCTATGAGGTTGTCAGCCACTATAGGGTGAGACTTTACCTTGAAGCATCTGTTTTAGATCACCTATGTTCTGATCAGTCACCCCTCATTTATACTCTGTGAAGAAGCTCAAAACCACATTGATTTCCCAACTGGACTTTGATGACATCATTGCTTTGGTCTGTTGATGTACTATATGTGGAGGGCAGATATTTGTGTATGTCTTTCCAGGAAAAGGTTCATGCAGCATCAGATATGTATAAGAGAGTCACGTGTGAGAACCTTAGCTGCAAGGGATGCTGGTAAAGCACGACCCTAGCATTTTCTTCCCTGGTTACAGGATTGATCTTTATTCCTCCATCTCTCCTCTTTCCAAGGTTAAAATGCTGGGTTTGCAAGATGAATAATAAATGTACCAATGTGTCAAGAAGTAGATTAGAAGACATAATGAAGTTAGAGAGTCAACGGAGTCATGGAGATTTCCAAGTAGTTTCTGATTGTTTTATTTATTTATTTATTTATTTATTTTCCCCATGGATGCCAATCTCTGATCTCCCCTTCTTACTCGGGGACTAAATTACACTTATAAAAGTGAGTCATTTTTTATGGACTGATTGAATGACTTCGTTGACTTGAAAGAACATTCCAGCAGCTGCTTTTAATTGCCTTTCCCCTTTAAATCAGAGGTGCTTATATTCAGGCCTGGATCTGCATCAAATTAAGTGATTATATGTTGTCATGACAGTTTCTGCTCTCATTTCTTCAAAGTGAATGGACTGTTCATTTTCCCCCTGGATGTAATGACCTGTGCACAGAGTAACACCTGGCATGCTGGATGACTGGCCTCCTGGGAGAGGTGGATTTGCATAGCATGGGTGACTCCCTTAGAATTCTAATTGAAAGGACTCAGCTAGGAGCTGAAGAGATGGCCCAGGAGTTAGAAGTGCTTACTGTTCTGCTAGAGGGCCCGAGTTCAAATCTCAGCACCCACACCGGGCAGCTCACAAATGGGTGTAACTTTAACTCAAGGAAGTTTGATGTCCCCCTCTAGCCTCCTGTATACACACACACACACACACACACACACACACACACACACACACACACGTTTTTATTTTATTTTTTAAAAGAGGGCAAAACAAAAGGGTAAGAGAGAGAAGATTTTTAAAAAATGGGCTGGGAAGATGTCCAAGCAGCAAAGTGCTTGCATGCAGGGGTGAGGACCCAAGTTTCGATCCCCAGCAGCTGGGTAAAGGCTGAGTATGGCAGCCTACTCCTGAGCCTCCAGCCCTCGGTGGGAGGCTGTAGGTAGCTGGGTCCCCAGCGCTGACTGGCAAGCCAGCCTAGCTGAAGCAGTTCAGTGAGAGACCTTTCCCTCCCAAAGGAATAAGGAGTAGCCAGATAGAGGAAGACACTCAACATTTCCCTGTGTCCCCCACATGTGCATATGTGTGAGTGGACACCTGTTGCCCACATGACTATAGGTCTCTGGGCATGCGTGGTGTGTGTATGTGTGTGTGTGTGTACACACGTGGGTATACAGGTGTGCCCACATATCACATGCACATTCAGAGGCACAGAAGATAAGGGAAGTGGCAGTCAGGATGAAAATTTAAGAACAATGTCTTCTATTGAGTATGGTTTTTATTTGAATCTGTTTATTAAATCACAGAAAGAGATGGATCAAAGATCCATCTTGTGTTTACTGCTGATGCCTTAGTTATAGCTACACGTCCAGCACTGCCAGGGAGAAGACAGACATGACATGGAGAAGGAGGCAGCTGCAGGTGAGGGGTCAGGAATGAAAAAGATGTAACTGTGTCTGAGCAGAGAGCTCAGCTGGGAAGATGCTCACTGGGTGTCCTGGCTACTGTTTATGGTCGACTTGACACAGACTAGAGACATCTGACTGGAAAACCTTAGGTGAAGAATTGACTAGATAGAATTGGCCATTGACATAGGATAGCCAAGCCCACTGTGGGCAGAACCCATTCACTTTGAAAGAAAATGGCCCCCATAGGCTCATAGGGAGTGGCACTATTAGGAGGTGTGGCCTTGTTGAAGGAAGTGTGTTACTGGGGGCAGGCTTTGAGGACTCAGAAGCTCAAGCCGGGTCCAGTGGTTCACTGTCTCTTCCTGCTGCCTGAGGATCAAGATGTAGAACTCTCAGCACCATGTCTGCCCTCATGCTGCCATGCTTCCACCATGATAATGGACTAAACCTCTGAAATTGTAAGCCAGACTCAAATGTTTTTCTTTATGAGTTGCCATGGTCATAATGTCTCTTCACAGCAATGAAATGCTAACTAAGACACCCACTGTAGGCGACACCATCCCTTAGGCAGAAGAGATCCTCGGCTATATAGAAAGTTAGCTGAGAATGAGTCTGAGCCAGCCAATAAGCAGTTCTCTCCGGTTTCCACTTCAATTTCCTGCTGGAGTTCCCGCTCTGATTTCCCACAGTGATAAGCCATGACCTGGAAGTATAAGATAAAATAAACCTTTTCCCCATCTAAATTACTTTGGTCAGTTTTTTTTTTTTTTTTTAAATCATAGCAGCAAAATGGAAACTTGATCACTTTACCACCAGGAGGAGCTGAATTCGATCCCCTGACTATACAGTAAAGAGGTTTGATACTGACACAGGCTTGCAATTCCTTTGCTGGGGAGGTGGAGACGGGGGATCCCTGGGGCACGATAGACAGCTAGCCTAGCCTTACTGGGGATCTGTAAGCCAGAGTGAGACTCTGTCTCACAAAAGGAGATGGACAATCCTGAGAAACAACACTCATGGTTGTTCTTTGCTCTGCCACCCCAAAATCAATGTCCCCAATGATGCTGTCACAGGCAGTCTGTGTGAGGTTTGCAGCTATGTCTGTTTTCTCAGCTCTAGCAGGAAAGAAGATTGTGGGATAATGATTGCTCAGAAAGTCAGTCCCTTGAGCACCTTGCAAGGTGGAGAGAGTGAGTGGCTATCATGAAATAAAATCTAGTCAGAATAAATTACCTGTGCTTGAAAGTGAATTAGCCACAGTGATGCTGACAGGTGGGGATGAGGGATTTGGTGTTTGCCATCTGCTCAATTATCAGGGCAATAATTACTTGAAATGGCCTTTTAACCCATCTCTAGACAAGAACAGATAAAATATTCCCCAATCCATTTTTTCGTGAGCTTTGGTGTCTTAA
>CM052721.1:10079650-10109331 GCA_028551405.1 Uromys caudimaculatus
CGCATTAAGGGTGTACGTGACTAATCACCGCCCACTCCCGGGGCGCGCCAATCAGTGGAGGACACGCTGCCTCAGGGCTATATAAGCAGCGCCATTCTGGGGCCCCGGGTTCTTCCTCCATCAACGGCTGAATAAAGCTGAACTGCAGACGAAGCCTATGTGTCGTGTGTCTTCTTGCTGGCGAGAGGTGCGCGGGACATGCATGTATGTATGCATGCATGTATGTATGTATGTGCATGTGTATGTATGTTTGTGTGCATGTGTGTGTGTATGTTTGTGTCTGTCTGCCGTGTGCATGTATGTGTGTATGTATATATGTATCTCTGTGTGTGTGTGTGTGTGTATGTATGTAGGTATGTGTATATGTGTGTGTGTATGTGTTAAGAGTTTACCCTTGGATATCATTCTTCAGGAGCCATCTTGTTTCTTGAGACAGGCTCTTCCACTGGTCTGATTCTTGTTGATTGGACTAGACTGGCCATCCAGTGAGCACCAGGAATCTGCCTGTTTCTACTTCCCCTATGCTGGGATTCTAAGAATGCTCAACCATACCTTGATTTTTTTTTTAATGTGAGTTTTATCAAACTTAAATCTGTGTGTGTGTGTGTGTGTGTGTGTGTGTGTGTGTGCCTCTCTCTGTGTGTATGTGTATGCACCTTTTGAGACAGGCTTTCACTATGGCTTGGCCTGGGACTCACTATGTAGTTTAGGCAGGCTTCTAACTCACTGCCTGCTTCTGCCTCTCAAGTGTTGTCATTAAAGGTATACACCACCACAGCTGGTCCATTTTGATTTTTAAGATCTCTTCTGTGCCAGCTACAGCCTTTGGAGCTTACATCTGCTGTGAACTCAGGCTGTGTCCTCCCATTTGCTGGATACTTTTATCTGAGGCTCCCATTGCCTCAGGAAAAAAAAGTCCCAGACAGTGCCCATGGTCTTCCAGGATCTTCTCCAGGATCACCACTCTTCTCAGTAACAGGCTTCGGACACTTGTGCATTTTCTATTGCTGGAACACAATACCACAGACTGCATAAGTTACAGAGAGAAAGGGTTTATTTGGATTTATGTTCTGATTCAAGGTAAACCATGAACAAAGAAGAGAGTTATGAATGATCCAGCCGGGCAGACTATTTTACTCGGAATCTCTCCTTAGATAACCTTATAACCTACTAATCCAATACATGTGTAAGTGGGTTGGTTCATTAAGGAGGTCAGAGCCCTACTCATCTCTTAAAGGTCCCACCTGGCTTTGCCTTTTGATATCTCACAAGAATTAAATTTCAATGAGTTTCAGAGAGGACAATAACATATAAACTCCACCTGTTCTCCATGTTGATCTGCTGATTTCTGAATCTAAATATCTAGGGCACTCCTGTTCAGTGGTGAACACCCATCTAAACCCCCCAGGGAGGGGCTGGGGGTGTGGCTCGGTGGTAGAGCCCCTGCCTAGAATCCCCCAGTGAGGGGCTGGGGGCATGGCTCAGTGGTAGAGCCCCTGCCTAGAATCCCCCAGTGAGGGGCTGGGGGCGTGGCTCAGTGGTAGAGCCCCTGCCTAGAATCCCCCAGTGAGGGGCTGGGGCGTGGCTCAGTGGGAGAGCCCCTGCCTAGAATCCCCCAGTGAGGGGCTGGGGGTGTGGCTCAGTGGGAGTGCCACTGCCTAGAATCCCCCAGTGAGGGGCTGGGGGCGTGGCTCAGTGGTAGAGCCCCTGCCTAGAATCCCCCAGTGAGGGGCTGGAGGTGTGGCCCAGTGGTAGAGCCCCTGCCTAGAATCCCCCAGTGAGGGGCTAGATCATGGCTCAGTGGTAGAGCACTTGCTTAGCATGCACGAGACCCTGGGTTTGGACCACAGTTCCACACAATTTTATCCATTTTAATGAATGTCTAGTTGTGTCTCATGGTGTTCTAGGTTTTTTCAGTGCTGAGCATACTTTCTATGCTTATTAAGAGTGTGAAGGATCAAATATTCTATTATGTGAAGTGTTTGTTTAAACTTCTCTTTCTCTCCAGGTTATTTAGAGTCCAGATCTCTCTATTTAGTCCTGATTGTCCTGGAACTCACTCTGTAGACCAGGCTGGCCTCACACTCACAGAAATCTGCCTGCCTCTGCCTCCTGAGTGCTGGGATTAAAGGTGTGCACCACCACCCTCAGCTCCTTTCCTCTTTGCCAGAGCTGTTTTGAATATGTGCTCCACATCTGTGAGCTGCCTTTCCTCACATTTAATGACATTTCCTGATAGACAGAGCTTCTGTGTGTTTAATGATTTTAAAGACAGAGTCTCACTGTGAGCTCTGACTGACCTCAAGCTCATGAGTGTCCTCCTGTCTCAGCCTCCCAGGTATTGGGAGTGTACATGCCCTGTGACCAACAGGAGCTCTTCCTTGGAAGTTCAAGACTTGAGTACTTTCTTCTAAGTTGAATGTTCTGTGTCTCATTATATACTCTCCACATAGCCCAGGGACCAGAAAGAAGCGTGCCCTCTTTTCTTCTGGAATCTGACTTTGGGTTTACCTCGTCCCTTTATATCCATATTCTGCCTCACACAAAATGTGCTTAGTATTTATGGGTGTGTTGCTTCTGTTGATCATTGCGTGTTGTGCATGCATGTTTCTGTGCGCATGTACACGGGTGGGTATGTGTAGTGCGTGTTGTATGTTGCATGTGTGTGTATTATGTGTATTGTGTGTGTATTATATGTTGTGTGCTTACATGTATGAGTGTTACCTGCAAGGTGGCATGTGTGTGTGTGTGTACATGCCAGTGTGTGTGTGTTGTGCATGCTGTATGTGTGTGGGGTGCTTGTGGAGGTTGATGTTGGGTGTCTTTGATTGCTCGCCACTTTATTTCTGAGACTGTGTCTCTCAATGACCCTGGAGCTCACCAGTTAGGCCACCCTGGCTGGCCAGTGAGACCCAGGACTCCATCTTTCCAGTACTGGGACTACAAGCATGCACTGCAACCCCGGGCTCTTTGCGTGCGTTCTGAGGGAACAAATGCCAGTCCTCAGGTTTGTGTGGCAAGCACTTTATCAACAGCCGACTCCGCAGCTCCTTTGGATACAATTTTTATATGTGAGACAGGTGTCAGGATGACTATGCCCCCTGTGGATATGCAGTGGCTGCCGGGGCGTTTATTGAAGAGCAATGCTGTCAATCAAACGGTCATCCGTGTACAGATCTGGCCTCTGTTCTGCCCCAAATGGCCCCCTAGTCCTTCTGGGTGCCCATAGCATAGATTTCATGACTACAGCTTTTATGTAAGCCCATCTCCAGACTTTATTTCCTCCTTTCAACTTTGTCCTTCACAACTGCAGAGAGCCCCCTCTCTCAGCAAGGCCAGCTTGTCTTTCTATTTATTTATTTGCCACTTTGTTGACGCTTTTAGAATCCAAAATGAAAAATTGTACCAATGCCTCCATATAAAGCCAAAACCCTTCTGTTATTCCGTGCTTGAGATGGGTGAGAGAGGCTGATACGTATCCACGCGCACCTCCTGGCTCATTTCCATTCTGTCCCTCAGTCATCTGCTCGTTCCTTATGTATTTATTGAGCTCTTGCTGTGTGTCAGGCCCTATGCAAAGTGTAAGGGAAAGAAAACTGGTGAGCAGAGAATAGACACCGGCGCCGGGGAGATGACACAGTCAAAGAATTGACTTTATCATCAGAACATCCGGGGGGAAAAGCTGGGCATAGAAGCATGTACCTGCAATTCCAGTGCTGGGGAGGTGGGGCTTACTGGATGATTAGCCTAGCAAAATTAATGAGCTCAAGGTTCAGAGAGAGACAAATCCCCCTTGAAACAGACAGGCAGGCAGACAGACAGACACACACACACACAGACAGGGAGACAGAGAGAAACAGAGAGAGAGAGAGAGAGAGAGAGAGAGAGAGAGAGAGAGAGAGAGAGAGAGAGACAGAATTCCTTCAAAGATTCTAGCTTTGAGAAAGCAAAGATGTCATTAACTACAAATAAATCATTGCATTTATGAAGAGGGTTATGAAGGAGAGATGAAAAGAGACTATCCAGAGGGTCTTAGGTGGGTGGTTGGGAAGGCTGAATATGGAAGGGGCAGCTGCTCTGAGCAGGAGCTAAAACAGTGCAGGGGTCCTGAGGCAGGCCAGTGCCAATCAGCCCTGAAAACATCAGAAAGACATACATGCCCTGGAAACTAACTTACTACCTCCTTCCTTTCCCCTCCTCTCTCCAGGATCTCATGATGTGTCTAAGGGTGACCTGGAACCACTAATCCTCCTGCCTCTGCTCTAAGTTCTCACTGTGCCCAGTGCTGTATTACAGATGTGCATGGCCCTGCCACACTCAAGTGACATTTGTGTAGAAATGGCTCCTTCAGAGGCTCACAGCTCTCTAACATGGATCGAATCCCATCGTTTTGTTTTCATTTTCTGAATAATTTATTATGCAGTGCAGAGGGGGAATTCGGTAGCATTTGTAGAACGCCCTGTCTCCTCTTAATCAGGATTTAGACATGCTTGTTCGCACAGCCCACAAGCTCACCTCTGGCTTTTTGAGTAGATGAGTTATTTGCCTTGTTTAAGTGTTGGTAAGAGAAGGAAATCAAATTAATAACCCATGCAAGCATGCCCCAGACCTTCTGGTTTATGTTTAAAGATTTAACATCACCCATTTATTAACTTTCCCATTAATTTATAAGAGCCTTTAGCTCTTAGCTACCTAAAATCCCTTCTTGGAACATTGTAGGAAGTAGCGAAATAAGTAAATAATTAGAATGATAATGTCTGCTGACCTTGGGGTCAGTGAAAGTAAAGAATTGGCTGTTATGGGCTGTGTGCTCAACTGACCGCGGGTAGCCTTGTCATTAACAAGGTCAATAACGAAAAGGTTGGAAACTCTGGACACCAAGAGGACATCACGTGATAAATGCCATCCATCATACATGGTGACACTTTAACACTGGGCACAGTGGCAAGAAACAGATCTTCTGTGGTGTGGCAAGTGTAGGCTAGACACATTGATGTCCTCAGCACTCTGCCCTTGGTGGTGTGGACTTAGGAAAGCACACTATATAATGGCTTGTCAGTTTCTATGGACACTTGCTACTATCCACCTTACAGGCCTGTTCCTCTGTCCCTCCCTCCCTCCCTCCCTTCACCCCTCCCTCTTTCCTTTTCTCCTTTCTTTGAGATAGGGACTTCTATACCCAGGGGGTGACCCAGAGCCAGCAATCCTCCTGTCTCTACTGCCCAGCTCTCTGAGCCCTGTGCTGTGTCACGATTCTGTACCACCTTGAGGTCTGTGAGCCAGTCTGAACTCCCCCTCATTTATTTAAAGCCTGTCTGCTGAGTGGCTTTGACTTGTGTGTATGCACATGTCCATGTTGGCCGTGTGCACAAGTGTGTACATGCAGGCAGAGGCCAGAGGTCAACACTTGAGTGTTGTCTTTAATCACTTTCCACCTTGATTTTTGAGACAGAGGTCTTACTGAGTCCAGAGCCCACTGATTCACGTAGCTGGCCAGCCAGCAAGCCCCAGAGATCTTGTCTCTGTACGCCCAGCGCTGGGATTATAGGTACAGCTTGCCTGTGCTCTTTACATGGGTGCTAGGGATTTGATCCCAGGTCCTCATACTGCATTGGCTGGATCCTCAGCACCCCTCTCCCCAGGTTACTGTGAACACATGTCTTAGTTAGGGTTTCCATAACTATGAAGAGACACCATGACCTCTGCAACTCTTATAAAGGCAAACATGTAATTGGGGCTGGCTTCCAGTTTCAGAAGTTTAGTTCATTATGATCATGGCAGGAAGCATGGCAGCGTGCAGGTAGACATGATACTAAAGAAGGAGCTGAGAGTTCTATATCGTGATTCAAAGGCAACCAGGAGAGACTGGCATCCTCAGGCAGCTAGCAGGAAGCTCTCTTGTGCAGTGGGTGGAGCCTGAGCGGAGGAGGAGACTCCAAAGCCCACCCCCACAGTGACGCACTTCCTCCAACAAGGCCACACCTCTTAACAGGACCACTCCGTATGGGCCAAGCATATTTAAACCAATACAATTGTTTTGGCCACAACTTCCTATGGTGGAGTTTTTCTATCCAACTGAAACATTATGTGGCCCTTCAAAGGTGTGTCCCTGAGTACGCTCCTGGATGTTCTTTGAGCTGTTTTGGCTTATCAAAAAGTTTGGGGCTCGCGGCTTCCATTTCTTCCTCTAAAATGTCTTAGCTAACCCAGGTTTCCTTTGGAAGTTAGGCAGTCTGTGATTTTTTTTTTTTTTTTAATGAAGCATTTGCTGTCTTTAGGAGGGAGGGCTTACTTCAAAGACTGTGTCCCCATGTTGCATAGAACTTCTCTCCAGCTTTGGATGGAAAGTCTCTTGAAGTACATTTTTGTCTGGGAGCTTGGCACAGGTGGAGACATTCATTTAGCCAAAATTCCTCCTCCTCAGCAGCAGCAAGCTCACAGGTGTCCGTGGTCACGCTGGACTAGATGGCAGCATGCTTTATGGAGGCACTCAGTTCAGAGGAAGGTAAAAGACTCTACCCCAAAGACTCCTCTGTTGAGTTGTTACGGGGCATTCGAACAGAGATTTGCCGGCTTCATTCTCAGAAAACTAAAATTAGAAGTACCATATGTGACCCAGCTGTCTTCCTGGGTAGACAGCTGAGGGACTGTCAGCCAGCAGGCCTCAGGGTTACCAGCATACCTGTGTCTGTCGCTGCAGTGTTTGCACTTGGTGGAAGCAGCCTCGATGTCTGTCAATAGAACAGTAGCAAAAACACGTACACCCCACATACACGCACACACACACACACACATACACACACACACACACAGAAGAGTGCTTTCTTCAGCAGTCTAGAAGAAAGAAATTATGTCATTTGCAGGAAAATCACAGATTGTGTTAAATGAAATAGATCAGGCTCAGAGGAGCACATCATGCTTTCTCTTAAGTATGGTGTATATATATATTTACATATGCATGCGTGTGTGTATGTTCCATAATAAATACATGTGTATTTGATCAAAAAATAGAAGGGCAACTGTGTGGGGAGAGAAAGGGGCTGAAAGGAGAGAGGAGAAGAAAGGTATGTCGGAGAGAAGCAAAATGTTTTATGTTTTCTCTCATATGGAGTCTAGACATATATTTCTTATATAAGTACGTTGTAGCTGTCTTCGGACACACCAGAAGAGGGCATTAGATCCCATTACAGATGGTTGTGAGCCACCATGTGGTTGCTGGGAATTGAACTCAGGACCTCTGTAAGAGCAGTCAGTGCTCTTAACTGCTAAGCCATCTCTTCAGCCCCCATATATTTCTATATACTACATATATATATATATATTATATATATATATATATATATATAATATATATATACACACACACACACACAACACACAAACACACACATATACACATATACATACACACACACACACACATATATATGTATATATATATATTACTTGGATATGCATATAGCATGGTGTCCTACTTAGGTTCCTCTGTTGCTGAGATAAAACCCATGACCAAAAGCAATTTGCACACACCATCCCATCATGGAGAGGAGTCAGAGCAAGAAGTAGGAGGTAGGAACTGAGGCAGAAGCCACCAAGGGATGCTGCTTATTGACTTGGTCCTCGTGGCTTGCTCGGCTTGCTTTTTTACATGCTCTATGATTTCTTGCCTAGGTATGACACCGCTCACAATGGGCTGGGCTCTCCCACATCACTCATTAATCAAGGAAATGTACCACAGACTTGCTTACTGGCTAAGCTGATAGAGATTTTTTTCAGTTGAGGGTTCCTCTAGCTTGTGTCAAGTTAACAAAACCCCAACAGGACAATATTGTATGGATATATAAAGATGTTACATGGAAGAAGAAAGATGGTCTATTATCTCCTGGAACTGTGAGTCAAAATCAGTCTTTCCTCCTTTAACTTGCTAGTGGTCAGGCATTTTGTCATAGTAATGGGGTTAATATGGGGTTAATAATTAACACAGCTCCCTGTGTTATATATGTATATATGTGTGTGTATGTATATGTGTGTGTGTGTATGCTTCAACTCTAATCAAGTGTGATATCAAACCTTATTGCAGCAGATGTCAAACCTTAAAAGACACCAAGTCAAGCATTTTTATTTAGTGTCTTCCTTATGAATCACACACAACTTCCTAGAATTTCCCAACACATTCTCTGAAAAAAGCAGGGGAAACAAAATAAAATAAGGGCTTGGGAAAGGGCTCAATCAGTTAAGTGCTGGTCACACAGGCATGAGGATCTGAGTTTGATTCCCAGACCAGTGTGAAAACAGCTTGAAAGCATGGGGTTGTAATCCCAGCATGGGGGACAAGACAACAGAGGATCCGTAGGGCTCACTGGCCAATTAGCTTAGCCTAATGGTGCGCTCCAGGCCAATGAGAAATCTGTCTCAAAAACCAAGGTGTGTGTGGGGGTGTAGTGAGAATTTTTGTTTCTTTAAAAATCCAGTTGTGTTATGTGACTGTATTTTGTTTGAATCCCAGGTGTGGGATAAGAGGCTGCTTCACAGCAGGTGATTATGATTTGCCCCATGCACTAGCAGGGGCGTGATTTTTGCCAGCTGCAGATAAATTTAATTCTGAGAACTCTGGAGAGGGATGAATGGGAGAGCCCTGAGAGGGGGCTGCTGCTCCACCTGCTGCTCGTCCCTGTTGTTGATGCCTGTCAAGTGGTTGTGAGCAAAGAGACTGAAGGAGCTGGATATATCCTGATGATGAGGATTGGCTTGCCCCAAGGAACTCAATGTTTCTAATCATCTAGAAGGAGTCTAAAGAACTCTATGCCCCCTTTCCCCTCTAGTCTTCTTTCTTTCTTACTAATGTTGGGGAGTTGGAAGGTTGGTAGATATAAGAACCCAAATATGACAAAAAGTGGGGCTGGAGAGATGGCTCAGTGGTTAAGAGCAGATACTGCTCTTCTAGAGAACCAAAGTTCTGTCCCCAGAACCCACATCCAGAGACACAAGCAGACTCCAACTCCAGGGAGTCTGCTACTCTCTGCTAGTGTCTGAGGGGAGTGCACTTTTGTGAGACAGTAATACAGACCATTCACACACATTAAAAACAAAGTGAATAACCCCTGGGGTTGACTTCTGATCAGCACACAGGCATGGAGACACGTACATGAGCATGTACACGCCTCTGACCCCCAGGTGCACACAAACAGACAAGATGTAAAACCCAGTCTTGCACTCCATGTTGCCACAGTGCAGAGCTTCTAGAATCTCAAGCTTTGTTTTGCCCCTCCTCCCCACCTGCCTTGCCCATTTCTCTACAGTTGGAAATGTCTTCCCTTCTCTAACACCCAGAAGTGGGCTCCTGTGTTGCCTTCTCAGCATCCCTGCCCTTTACCCCAGTTTTAGTCCTCTAAAGCGTCGGATACAGAGAAGGGAAAACTCCAAGTTCAGCAGCCAGGTCAGCTCTGTACTGGTAGCCTCAGACTCTCACAGCTGTCTCCTCAATTAAGATGTTTTCAGCACCGTTTGTAGGAGATGTAGGTCATAACCTGCCAGATTTTCTACTTTGGAGAAATCCCACTGATTCTCTCGACATCTCCATGTGAGTGTTAAAAAAATATCCCATTATAGACATTCAACTTCTGAGAAAAGTCTGGTAAAATTGAGTTTGGCCAAAGTCCTATCATCAGGTGGCAATATAGTTTGACTGTACAGCGTCCTCCGTGGGCCTCCTGTGTTAGGATACTTGGTTCCTAGTTGGTGGTATTGTCCTGGGAGATTATGGAACCGTCTGGAAGTGGGGTATAGCTAAAGTAGTTAGGCCACTATTACCTACTTCTAGTTCTGGTCTAGGTTTTTGCTTCCAGGTCAGGGTCACAATGTGAACCAGCTTCCTGTTCCCACTGGCAAGAGGCTGCCCTGTTGTGCATTCCTACTATGAAAGACTAAACTCCTTGAGACTGTGAGCCAAAGCCAGCCCTTCCTATTGGATATCTGTATACAATGATCACAAAGGTAACTAACACAGATGAGAGAAGATCTAGGAATTAGCTTGGATCTTTATTCAAAAGTATAAATCTGGGTCAGGGGAAAAGGTTCTAGTCTTAGTTGGCTAAATGCTTTCTTGCTCAGACATGAAAACCTACCTGGTGATATGAACTCATAATCCCAGCACTGGGGATGTGGAGACAGGAGGATCCCCCAGCTCACTGAGCAGTCAGCCTCGCCTACTTCTCGAGTTCAAAGCCAGTGAGAGACCCTGCCGCAAAAAACACTAGGACAGCACTGAGAAACAACATGGGAGACTGCCTTTTGGCTTCTGGTTGAAGTTACAGCCACTTGTATAGATAGAGTTTTCATTTCTCCATGTCGGAGATGAGTTGAGGAATCCAGAAGCTGATCTCTCCATGGCTTGGGGATAAACTTCCAATTCTGCTCAATTACTGCCGCTAGCCATTCTGTAGTTTCTCCAGGAAGGGATGTCTTTGTGCTTGGTGGCATAGGCCCACAGGGAATAATTTGGAAAAGAGGCTTGTGCACTCTGCAGTCAACCTCCAAGTCAAATGGAATCCTTGGCCATGTCTGTCTTTTCCTGGGCTTTGTGGTGGTCTTTCCTTGCTGATGGCTATTCTTGTCAAACAGATCACACACAAAAAGGGATAGTCCCCCTTAGAATCGTCGTGCATGGAGTTCTTTATTCTTTTGTTTACACTTCAAGGTAATAAACAGCCACCAGATTCAGGCATTTTCCCTAGTTGTGTATCTAGTTTTATGCTAAGAACACATGACATCCTTCTTTTTTTGGGGGGAGGGTATGTGTAATGAACTTTATTGATTGAATTCAAGAAAGTAGGGCTCTCTAAGGTCCTTCCCTTCTTCTAGGGGTCTGGGATGGAAACTGTGAGGGAGATGCCCAGTGTTGGGGGTTGAGTTGGGACTCTTTAGTAGCAGAGGGTCTCTCTCTCTCTTTCTCTCTCTCTCTCTCTTTCTCTCTCACTCTCATGTCCTTGTTGGTGTAGGTGGTCCAGGGTTTCTTACTCCTTGGAGGCCATGGAGGCCATGAGGTCCACCACCCTGTTTCTGTAGCCGTATTCATTGTCATACCCAGAAATGAGCTTGACAAAGCTGTCATTGAGAGAAATGCCAGCCCCAGCATCAAAGGTGGAGGAGTGAGAGTTACTGTTGAAGTTGCAGGAGACAGCCTGGTCCTCGGTGTAGCTCAGGGTGCCTTTAGTGGGCCCTCGGATGCCTGCCTCACCACCATGTCATACTTGGCAGCTTTCTCCAGCTGGCATGTCAGGTCCACAATGGACACATTGGAGCTAGGAACACACAAAGTCATGCTAGTGAGCCTCCCATTCAGCTCTGGGATGACTTTGTCTCCAGCCATGGCAGCAGCAGTGGATGCAGGGATGATGTTTTGGGCAGCCCCACACTCATCATGCCACAACGTTCCAGAGGGCCATCCACAGTCTTCTGAGTGGCAGTGATGGTGTGGACCATGGTCATGAGCCCTTCCACAATGCCAAATTTGCCATGGATGACCTTGGCAGTTGGTGGTACAGCAAGCATTACTGACAATCTTGATCGGGTTGTCATACTTCTCATGGTTCACACCCATCACAAACATGGGGACATCGGCAGAAAGCACGGAGATGATGACCCTTTTGGCCCCACTCTTCAAGTGAGCCCTAGACTTCTCCATGGTGGTGAAGACACCAGTAGACTCCACAACATACTCAGCACCAGCGTCACCCCATTTGATGTTATCCGGATTTTACTCCTGGAAGATGGGGATAGGCTTCCCGTTGATGACAAGCTTCTCTTTCTCAGCCTTGATTGTGCTCTTAAACTTGCCATGGGTGGAGTCTTACTGGAACATGTAAACCATGTAGTTGAGGTCAATGAAGGGGTCATTGATGGCAACAAACTCCACTTTGCCAGATGAGCTGGCAACCCTGGTAACCAGGTGTCCAAAACAGCCAAATCTGTTCACTGACCTTCACCAAAGTGTCTCAGGGACGAGGCTGGCACTTCATGAGATGTGGCTGTCACTGGAACAGGGAGGAGTAGAGCCACAGGACATTCTATATACACTTTCTTCTGACACAGTCTCATGTGTCTAAAGTCTGTTCTCACTATGTAGCTCAGAATAACTGACCTTCTGACCCTCCTGCTTCCACCTCCAGAATGTTAAGATTGCAGATGTGTCCCACATCTGGTTTATGTGGTCCTGGGAATGAAGTCCAGGGCGTTTGTGTCACTTTATCAACTGAGCCACCTCCCAGGCCCTCTCAACGAACTTTTAGATAAAACTGTGACAGCTTATTGAGAGATAGAGCCCTGTAACTCTGGATCCACCTTGCCTAATACACATTAAGCCCTAGGTTCTACCCTCAGCACCAAATTTTACACCTAGTGATGTATGCCCGTAATCCCAACAACTGGGACGTGGAGGCAGGAGGATCAGAAGTTCAAAGTAATCATCAGCTACAAAGTGAGTTGAAGGCTAGTTTGGGCTACATGAGACCCCTTCACAAAAGAAAACAACAATAAAAGAAGCTCCCTGAATGCACCCCTGAGAAGAGCCTGTCGGCATTCTCGGTGTGGTTGGTATCTCTAGCCTTAGTCAATTGCCCCCGAGAGACAACTTGACTGTATCGTAACCAAGAACGTTTTCCTTGTTAAGAGCAGCCACGTCTATAAAGAGCATGTGTCATAGGCTTGAAGGGAGTAACCTCTAGCCATTTCACATTGTAAATCACCTGTGTGGAAGAGCCCAGGGTGGGAGAAAAGGCAAGTTGGTTTCTTCAGAGTGAGATTCCGCCAGGCCGCACCATGGAGAAAACCCCCATGTCTTCAGCAGTTCTTGGGGATCTTGAATAGGCTGCAGGATACACACAGTTGCTCCTGTCTCCCAGGAAACAGGGTGGCCATCCATAAATTCCACTAAGCTGTCATATATGGCCTCCTCCCTGGCCTTTAGCATATAAGGATCCACCTGCCTCTGCCTCCTGAGTGCTGGGATCAAAGGTGTGTGCCACCACACCCAGCTGTCTTATTTTTTTTTGACACAGGGTTTCTCACTAAAATTGATTCGGTTAGACCGGTTGGGCCTGTGAGCTAGTCTCCCTAGCTCTGGGATTATAGGCACCTATGCCACACCAGGCTTTTTTGCTCAGAGGCGGGGCTGGGGATTGAAATCAGGTCTTTGTACTTGCACATGGAGTACCTTTCCTCTCAGCCATCACCTCAGCACTTGGCCTTGAACTTAGGTCAGAACGCGCAGTGGGTGAGATGGAGCTGTCTAGGGGCCCCAAAGGAAGAAAGTCTTGTGGTTTGGTTTCTTTTTGTCCGGTGCCTATAGCAGACATAATAGCCAGGGAGTGACTGGGGGTAAATACTGATTGCCTGATAAAGGAAACTCCACCCTAATTTATATATTATTTATCATTTTTAGAAAATTGTGCTTGGAAGTGGGTTGCAATTAATACACAGTTACTATAGAGAAAGGAAGGAGAATGATTATTTATCAATCAGCCAATCACGGGACACATGTCAGGCACTGTGCTGAGCTCTGCCTCATGTACTGGACTTAGCTACAATCACTACCATCTATCCTAGAACGATAAGGAAGGGGCTGGGGAGATGGCGCAGGGTATAGAGCACTTAGAGTACATGACCTGAATTCAAATCCCTAGCTCCCATTCAAAAGCAGACGTGCATTATAACTCCAGCCAAGGAAGCCAAGAGAGGTTGGCCCTGGGAGCTCACTGGCTAGCCAGTGTAGCTCAAATGGTGACCTCCAGGTTCAGTGAGAGACTCTGTCTCATGGAAACAAGGCAGAGGGTGGTAGAGGAAGACACCAACCATATCGACCTCCTCACTCATATATGCATCTGTGCATGCAAGCTTGCATGTGCGCGCGCACACACACACAGAGTCACACATGAAAAGAGCGTCAGACATGTCACCCACCCCCACATCAGAGAGGAAAGCAGCAGCTCATGGTCTTGTCCATCTTTATTGCAGAATCTTTATTATTTAGTCAGATTCCCGTGGAGAATATGAAACGGTGTGAGTTTTCTGGGAAGATGTAAAGAAGCATCCATTCACCCCAGAGAGGGAGGGCGCGGGCAGCTCCTGGGCAGCTGGACTGTGAACAAACCCCTCTTACAATGTGGTGGTGCATCTTGGAGCTGTAATATTCCAAGACCGCCCGCCTTCCCAAACCACTGCTGCTTCCACATGGAATCCACCAAGACCATATACAGCTGCAGGGGGTGGCAATGGGAACCTCAGGTGAGGGTTAGCAGACACTCTGACCTTCCACAGGGGAATAGTAACAGCCTGACCATAGACAGAGCTACATAATCTGACTGTATTACTACATCTGAGCCACGCCCCAGCCCCTCACTGGGGGATTCTAGGCAGGGGCTCTACCACTGAGCTACGCCCCCAACCCCTCACTGGAGGATTCTAGGCAGGGACTCTACCACTGAGCCACACCCCCAGTCCCTCACTGGGGGATTCTAGGCAGCGGCTCTACCACTGAACCACACCCCCAGCCCCTCGCTGGGGGATTCTAGGCAGGGGCTCTACCACTGAGCCACGCCCCAGCCCCTTACTGGGGGATTCTAGGCAGGGGCTCTACCACTGAGCCACACCCAAGTCCCTCCCTAGGGGAGTTTAGGCAGGTGCTCTATAGCTGAATGTGTCCCCAGTTCCTCAACGGAAGATTCTAGGCAGGCTCTGTATTCCTGAATCAAACTGTTGGTCCTCCCTGGGGATTTTTACAAGTGTCCAATCATCATATGGAGAAAGAGCTCTTGCCTGGGCCCTCAGGAGTGCCCTGGGCAGCAGGTGCTCTTGCTGCAGATCTCTGTTCTGTTTGTATCTTTTTCTTCTTACACCTGTCCTTACAGTCCCAGCTCCTTGTTTTAAAAGTGTTGCACATAAGCCAGATCCCCAGTGACGAGCTAGAATTCTCCCCTAGATCAATAAGTGACACTGGAAGAGAGCCGTCAAAAGATGCCATGCAGGAAGCAGGGCCTCCTCTCCTGGTGCAGGGGACACAGGCACCACACAGTCTAACGAATAATGAGAGCGATGCTGGATTCTAAATCGCAGTTGCTCACGTGCTAACCACAGGCAGCCTTGCTTGGAGGCTTAAAGGACAGAAACACCTTGAGATGTGCACAACACCATCCCTAGATCACCACCACTATTAATTAGAGACAACTTACTTGTTTGCCTGCACTTTTTTTTTTTTTTTTTTTTTAAAAGACAGAGTCTCACTATGTAGCCCAGGCTGGCCTTGACAGCTCCTGGGTTTGTCTGTACAGGATGACATTTGGAATTCCCACCAAGATGCTAGGAAAGGGGGCTGGAGAGATGGCTCAGTGGTTAAGAGCACTGATTGCTCTTCCAGAGGTCCTGAGTTCAATTCCCAGCAACCACATGGTGGCTCACAACCATCTGTAATGAGATCTGGTGCCCTCTTCTGGTGTGCCTGAAGACAGCGACAGTGTATTCATATACATTAAATAAATAAATAAATAAATAAATGTTTTTTAAAAAGATGCTAAGAAAGAGTCAATCTTCAAATGACGTCAGAGGTTGGTGGCATCACTCCTGTCCCACGGGGTGGTTGTACCAGAGGACTTTTTCTGAGCGTGGAAGAACTTCCCTAGAGGTTTCTAGTGGGATCTTCCCTGAGCCTGCAGGAATTCCAGGCTTTCTTCCCTGGCACCACATAAGCAGTGCGGTGGCTCATGTCTGCAATCCCAGCACCTGGGAGGAAGAGGCAGGAGGGTTAGTAGTTCATGGTCGTCCTCAGAGCCATAGTGAGTATGGGGTTAGCCTGAGCCCCATGAGACTCTCTCTAGAAACAAAACAAAACAAAGAACAAAGTGTTTTGCTTTGCCCAGATCTGCTGGCTGGGCGGGAAGGAGGCTGGAGCAAGACACATCTTTCGTCTGCTCTGTGGAGACGGGTCCTCTATAGTTTTGTGAGGAAGCGCTTCTCCTGTTTGCCAATATTTTGCCCTGAAGGTGGTGTTGCGTGTTTCATTTGGAAGTGCAGGTTCAGCTGCCCGTAGATTCCAGAAAGTTGAAAAAAAAAATCAGTGAACAAGACCCAGAAAGGAAAACAAACAGCTGCTCACAATAACACATTATTACGTTTCATTTTATGGAAAAAACTATTTATTTATTTTAACAAGAGTTATTTTGTAACCTTGTTTTCTTTGTTCAACTCATATCTATTTTGCTTGTCAAAATTGTTTCGGTAGTTCACATGGGATGGAACATAACACATTCTTTTCCTATAAAGATGGGGGGAAATTTTCCTTTAACGGGTTCCTTTTTCCTTTTTAGTATGAGAGTTTTCAGGATAAATTATGCTTGTTAAGTATACCTCACTTACAGGATGTATAGGTTTTTTAAAAATTTAAGTTTGGTGTGTGCGTGTGTGTGTGTGTGTGTGTGTGTGTGTGTGTGTGTGTATATGTGGGGTTTATGCATGTGTGTGCAATTGCCCGCAGAGTCCAGAAGAGGGCGTTGGAGCCCTTCAAGCTGAAGTTACAGGTGGTTGTGCGCCCCCCAGTGTTGGAGCTGGGAACTAAACCCAGGTCCTTTGTCCTTAACCACTGAGCCACCTGTCGAGCCCCCTGCCTTTTTGTTTATTTGTTTGTTTGTTGTTTTATTTTTGAGACAAGGACTTACATACCCCAGGTTGGTCTGAAGCTTGCTATGTAGCAAAGGATGGAAGATTGCCTTGAACTTCTGATTCTCCTGCCTCTACCTCCCAAGTGCTGGGATCACAGGCATGTACTATCATGCCAAGTTTATTGTGGGGAGGTAATTTAATACAGGGATGGTCCACAGTAGGTAAGTACTCTGTCAGTTGGGATACTTCCTCAACCCTTGTGATGGTTTGAATAGGCCTCCATAGACTTACACGTTGAATGCTTGGCCCGTGGGGAGAGGCACTATTAGGAGGTATGGCCTAGTTAGAGTGGGTGTGGCCTAGTTGGAGTGGGTGTGGCCTTGTTGGAGGAAGTATGTCACTGTGGGGGCGGGCTTTGAGGTCTCCTATGCTCAAGCTCCACCCAGTATCGAACATAATCTTCTTTTGCTGCCTGCGGATCAAGATGTAGAACTCTCAGCTTCATTTCCAGCACCCATGTGACCTGTATGCTGCCATACTTCCCGCCATGAGGATACTGGACTAAATCTCTGAACCTGTAAACCAGATCCAGTTTTGCTTATGGTGTCTCTTTAGCTATAAAGCCCAAACTAAGACAACCCTATATGCTTTTTTTTTTTTTTAAATACAAACTATGCAAAACTGTTCATTCTGTTGTTCTCAGTGGGCTAGGAAGTCTTGATCTGTTTGAGAAGTCTCAGAGAAGCAAGGTAGAATTAGCACCTCTGAGCTCTGAGGCTTACAGATCCATGGTTTGTAATCCAAAAGCTGACAGCTCTAGGCTCCCAGGATCAGCAGCCCAGTACCCCGAAACTAGAGGTAACAGCTATATTAGTGGCCTTGGTGGCCACACAACTGAATCTATGTGCCGGAACACTCCCAGTGAATAGGGCTAGTACTCTTTCTCAGCCTCTGCTCTTTGAAGGCCTTTTGCTCTCTGGAATGCTTCAGACCCAGCTGCCCTCGGGGTCACCAGCTCTATTTGCTACTAGTAGAACCCACTCTAGCTGTGAAAAGACCCGGTAAGGTACTTAGGTGAGGGTTTATTCTCGCCAGGGTGGGAGCAATAAATATAGGAGGGAGAAGACTTCATTCTTCTGGAACGTTCTATGAACTTTGTCATAGGAGGGAACTAGATCCTGCCTGACATGGTGGGGACTTCTGGAGAGCAGAAGCTCCAGAGTGGCTGAAGGTGGGGTTGCCTGGAGCGGCTACAGGACGGGTCGTCTGAGGCTAATAACGTTGATTTTTGTCACAGTGGTGAAAAACGAACTTGATCACGTGATCTCTTGCCTTGTTATTAAACGCCTGCTGACTTCTTCACTTTCTCAAGTACAACGAGTGGCACTGCTGATCATCTTGACGGGGTCTAGAATCACCTAGGAGACGAGCCCCAGGCACAACTGTGAGGGTCTTTATTTGATTGATTGTGGTGGAAGAGAGTCCTGGGGTCCTGGGCAGCATAGATGGGCTGAGCAGCGGCAGGCATCTCTCTCTGCTTCCTGACTGTGGATGTAACATGACCAGCTACCTCATGCTCCTGTGGCAGTGACTTTTCCACCCTGATGGACTATACCATAAGATGGTAAGCCAAAACCCTTTCTCCCTTCTTTTGCTTTGTCAGAGTGCTTTATTACGGCAATGGAAAAAGCAAGTAAGACACAGAGTAATGTCCCCTCCAAGATGCCTGAATTTGATTACTAAAATAGTTGGGGTCCAGGAGTCCCCTCACAAACCACATGGACATCGATCTTAGACGGGGATAGTTTATTGAGCCCCAGGCTGATCGATCAGGGCCATGGTTTAGACTTGGGAGCTGAATCATGACTTTGAATCAAGATCCTATCAGGGTTTTTAAGCCCAACATCTACAAACATCTGTGCCAAGTTATTCCACCAATCAGGATTTAGGCTTGGGGGGCTTCCCATGTCTTTGTTGTACACTTATGCTGCTCCCATTGGTTGGGATTTCAACTGTGGCAGGGGACTTGCCTTGTCCAACATTCATGACTTAACTTGCCGACCAGAATGTCAGTTACCCACGAACACATCTCTCTCTTCCAAATGGGGTGTCAGTTCCCAGGGAGGTCTTGGGAGCTTAAACTTTACTTGACCCCTGCTTAAAATGGAAGTCTTATTCCAAATAGTTTCTTATATTGGTCCAGGTATCTTTCTTCTGTTGGGGCCCAGCCCAGGGGCAGCTTACAAAAGCAAATATCATAAAAGTTTATACACAGGTGCAGGAAGTGCTGCCGGGTGGTTGATTCGGGTCCAAGCTCATTATGACTAACTATACAAAGCAGTTCTAACTGACTTCTGCCGCGATTGGTTTCTAAGGGCACAGAACAGAACAGAATACCTAATCACCTTAGGCACGAGAAAGATTCCTAGTGACAGCAGAAACAACACAGGAGAAAGTTTCCTTATATTACAAATTACATATTATAGCTCAAAATGGCAGCTAGGCAGGTAATAGTTCCCTAGGCCTTAACATTTCACCTAGGCCTTAATATTTTACCTAGGCCTTAACAAGAATATCATTATTATGAGTAGAGATGCAAGGCCCATGAGCGAATGTGAGTGTGTGTGTGTGTGTGTGTGTGTGTGTGCGCGCGCGCATGTATAAACATGCATGAGGAATCAAGTTTAGTGAATATATTTTTTCATTTACATGCGTGCATGTTTGCCTGTTACAGCCACTGAGGTGGGTTTGCCTGTGTGTGATGTATATGTGGAGGCCTTGAGGTTGGTGCCAGGAAGGATTCTCCCACTCCTCTTCATCTGGGAGTCAGGTCTCCCCAGAGCTCTCTGGTGTGAGAGGTCTAGCCAGCCAGCTGACTCCGGGGTGCCTGGCCTCCACCTCTGGAGGCCGGCGTGGCTCACAAGTCGCCATGCCCACCTGGCATTTTTTATGGGTACTAAGGATCTGTGTGCTGGACTCCACACTTGTGTGGTAGGCGTTTAACACCGAGGCATCTCCCCAGCCCAGATTTAGCCAATATTCTCCTTGGAATGTTCTCGCATTGTGTGACTGCTATAATGCATTACCTTGACTGGGCCAATGTAGCCGGGTACTCAATCCCACAGTCGGCTTGGAGTTACTGCGAGGCTGTTTGGTTCCACATCTACAATCAATTGACTTTGAGTAATAGAGATTAATCTTGGTATTTTGCTCGGCTCTGCCCAATCAGTTTTAGGGCTTGAGGAAAAAAAAACAACAACAACCAGGTTTATAGAAGAAGAAATTCTACTTTAAGACTGAAGATCACAGCTTAGTCCTGGATGAATTTCCATTCTACTGGCTTATGGAACAGTCTGGTGAGGCAGGGGAAATGACGGTCTGGAAGTGCTTGCCATGCAAAGATGAGGAGCTGAGTTCAATCCTCCCCCCACCCCTCATGTAGAAAGCCAGGAGTGGTGGTGCAGGCTTGTAAGGCCAGTGCTGGATAGGTAACGGCAGGTAGATTCCTGGGGCTTGCTATTCAACTCATCTAATCTACTAGATTAGCTCCAGGCGAGTGGGAGAACCTCTCTCAAAACAAGGTGAAAGGTGAACAGAGGAATGACATCAGAGGTTGTCCTCTCAATGCCACATGTATGAGCACACATGCACACACACATGCACACACATGCACATACATATGCACACACACATGCACACACATGCGCACACATATGCACACACATGTACACACACATGCACACACACATGCACACACATGCACACACATATGCACACACACATGCACACACATGCACATACATATGCACACACACATGCACATACATATGCACACACACATGCACACACATGTGCACACATGCACACACATGCGCACACATATGCACACACATGCACACACACATGCACACACATGCACACACATATGCACACACACATGCACACACATGCACACACACATGCACACACATGCACATACATATGCACACACACACATGCACACACATGCGCACACACATGCACACACATGCACACACATGCACACACACATGTGCTCACATGCACTCACATATGCACACACATGCACACACATATGCACACACGCACACACGCACACACATACACACACATGCACACACATATACACACACACACACATATGCACATGCGCACACACACATAGATTCTCAAATTACCAGCCTGTACAACTGAGTTAGCCAATTCTTTCAACTAAATGTTCCTATTAATAATTATATAATTAGGTAGCAATAGAGTATAATTAAAAGTGCTTTATTCAAATACAATTAATGTATTCTACACACTATATACATGCTTTACAGATTTATTTGTATTGCTTTATGTATGCATGTATGTATGCTTACGTCTCTGTGGGGGATGTATGCACGTGAGCGTAGGTGCCTGCCGGAGACGGAAGAGGGCGTTAGATCTCCTGCAGCTGAGTTCCATGTGACTCTGAGCTGTTCAGTGTGAGTATTGGGAGATTGTTCTTGACTGCTAAGTCACCTCTCCAACCCCCAATTTTTATATTAAGAAAAATTGAAACAGAGTCTCAAGAAGTCCAGACTGGCCTTGAACTTGGTATGTAGCCCAGGATTGCCTGTACTTCTGATCCTCTTGCTTCTACTTCCTAGGTATTGGGATTGCTCATTCCAGTATGCACAATGTGATGTTATTACGTACAGATGTACAATGTACAGACGTGTAGCCTGCTACATGCGTTATCCAATATTTCATGTGCAAAGTTATTTGAGAGTTTAGATGACGGGCCATGTTGTCATCCATGAGAGATATTTGAAACTGGACCAGCTCAGACAACGACGATCCTAAGGCTGAACCTGGAGAGTCCCCTAAAAGTCCATGTGGTAACAGCGTGGTCCCAGAGAAGCACAGCTTGAAGGTGGGTCCTGGCAGGACATTTGTAGGTCACTGGGGATGTAAGCGTGAAGAGGATTATGATATGAAACCCAACCCATTCCTTTCTGACTTTCTCTTCGCTTCTGGCCACCATGATGTGAGCAACCGACTCCATCACGAACCCTGCCATGGTGTATGCTCTGTCACAGGATCAAAGCGACAGAGCCAAGTGACCATGGACTGGAAATCTGAAACTGTGAACCAGAAAAACCTTTCCCTGGTATAAATTGTCTGGCTTTGGTATTGTGTGACAGCAATGAGAAGCTGAGTAACAAAACCCATGTCTGGGGGGATAGCTAAGCCAGGAAAAATGCTTTCAGCTAAGCCTGAGAGCATGCGGATCTGAGCTTGGCCCCTCTCTTAGTCAGGGGTTCTATTCCTGCACAAACATCATGGCCAAGAAGCAAGCTGGGGAGGAAAGGGTTTATTCAGCTTACACTTCCACGTTGCTGTTCATCACTAAAGGAAGTCAGGACTGGAACTCAAGCCGGTCAGGAGGCAGGAGCTGACGCAGAGGCCATGGAGGGATGTTTCTTACTGGCTTGCTTGCTTCTCCTGGCTTGCTCAGCCTGCTCTCTTATAGAGCCCAAGACTACCAGCCCAGGGATGGTACCACCCACAAGGGGCCCTCCCCCTTGATCACTAATTGAGAAAATGCCTTACAGCTGGATCTCATGGAGGCATTTCCTCAACTGAAGCTCCTTTCTCTGTGATAACTCCAGCTTGTGTCAAGTTGACACACAAAACCAACAAGTACAGCCCCCTAAATTTACATGAAAAAATCTGGATGTACACATGCATGTACACATGCATACACACACACACACACACACACACACACACACACACACACACACACACATGCAAAAATCTCAAGTCCAGCTGGGGTCCAAGTCAACAGACACATAAGGTAAATATAACTAGATTAGTACTATTCAAAGTAGTGGTCATTAGCCTCTTAAATGTAAACTAGTTGAAATTAAATTCTCTCTCTCTCATCTGTTTTTGAGATCTGATCTCTCTGTGTAGTCCTGGCTGTCCTGGAACTCACTCTGCAGACCAGGCTGGCCTCGAACTCAGAGATTTACCTGCCCCTGCCTCATGATTAAAGGTGGGCACTATCACTCTTTTCTGAAATTTAGTTTTACAATTTGGGCCCTTAGCTGTACAGGCCACATTTGCTGTACCAGAGTGTTCTGTTCTAGAACTTTCTACCTTCTCCCTGTCTTAGGCACATTGGAGGAACGGAGCTATACTGCTCTTGAGAGTCTGAACCCCTTCCTCACAGGAGTGAGCATGATAAATCAGTTGCCCCCAGTTTCAAAGCTTCTATGTGGTTTGCTCTGCAGTAGTAGCATGGGGTGTCCCACAGGAAGGCATGTTACACACACGGGAAGGGGACAGAAGGGGATAGAGACACACGGACAGGATCACTGTCTTATCTAGGTATGGAATGTCTTGCCTTGGCTGCCAAGTATCTGAAACTATGTACATTCTCCTGTGTGTGTTCATGTGTATGGAGGTGCACGTGCGTGTGCAAGTGCTCATGCACATGTGTGCACATGTATGATATCAAGTGTCTTTATCTAGTTCTCTACTCCTCTCTAGACAGGGTCTCTTGATGATCCCAGAACTCATTGATCAGCTAGTCCCGACAGCCTTCTAGTCCCAAGGATTCTTAGTTCCTGTCTCTTGTGTTCTGGGATTACAGGTAGGCTGCCACACCCACGTGGCTTTTAGGTTCTGTGGATCTAAACTCCAGTCCTTAGCTTTACCCACTGAGCCCTCTTCCCAGCCTCCACAGTCCAGAAACTTTCCAGCCTGGTCTTGTTCCAGTGAGTGGCCGCCGAGTGTCACTGACAGGAGGTGGCCAAGTAAACAACCTGGTTTGTTTTGGTTCCATCTTGTTCTCTGTGGGGATCAAGGACCATCCGCCAACTCATAGTCACAAACCCTGGGGACTCAGAGGAGCCACAGGAAGGCAGTTCACACAACCACTTGGCAAGGCTGGGCATCTGAGCGCAGGCAAGGTTTCATAAGCCCAACCCAGGTCCCTTCCCCACTCTCTCACTGCCTGAGGAATCAGGAGGGTACCCGCTTCTCCATCACCTTCCCACCCGACACTTTGTCTCTTTCTTACCACAGATGGCCTGTGGGTCATCTCTATGTTTACATCTTGTTTATTTTAAAGTGGATCAGGCACTTGATCTTGTCACATCTGAAGGTCACCAGGCAAGCTTGGCTGTTTAATTTTCTATTTTTAAGTCTCTAGTTTGGTGGGGAGGGGTTGGAGGACTAGCTCAGTGGAATTTGAGCAGTCTGCTCCTGGGGAAATGAGTGTTCCTTGCTCGTCTCTGATTGGACTGAAGCTGGCTCAAGGTACTTTTGTTTTGACAACAAACCATCAGATTTTATTTCTTACCATCCCCGTTTGCAGCTTAAAGAGTCTCTTCCCCCAGGAATTCTTTCTGCTGACTTTTGGATAACAATAAAAAAATAAATGCATTTCAAGTTGGGTGGAATAAAAGAAATCACATGTATTTTATAAGTGGGAAGGCAGGTGCTGTGACCACAGTGATTGTGGGGCAGTAAAAAGAAATGTGCTTGACTGTCTTTTATCTGGCCACTAGAAAGGGGGGCATTCGGAGGGAAAATGAGCTAAAAATCAAAGTAGAAAGTAGTGCAAAAGAAGCTGTTAGCACAGAGTACATTTTTTTTATTTTACTGGTATATGTGTGTATGTGTGCATGTGCACTTGTGTATATGTGTGTGTATGTGTGTATGTGTGCATGTGCACTTGTGTATACATGTGTGTATGTGTGCATGTGCACTTGTGTATATGTGTGTGTATGTGCACTTGTGTATATGTGTGTGTATGTCTGTATGTGCACTTGTGTATATGTGTGTGTGTCTGTATGTGTGCATGTTCGCTTGTGTATACGTGTGCATATGTGTGTATGTGTGCATGTGCACTTGTGTATACATGTGTGTATGTGTGTATGTGCACTTGTGTATACGTGTGTATATGTGTGTATGTGTGCATGTGCACTTGTGTATATGTGTGTGTATGTCTGTATGTGTGCATGTGCACTTGTGTATACATGTGCGTATGTGTGTATGTGTGCATGTGCACTTGTGTATACGTGTGTGTTTGTGTGTATGTGTGCATGTGCACTTGTGTATACGTGTGTGTGTATATGTGTGTCTGTGTGCATGTGCACTTGTGTATACGTGTGTATATGTGTGTATATGTGTGTCTGTGTGCATGTGCACTTGTGTATACATGTGTGTGTGCGTGTATGTATGTGTAGGCCAGAGGACAACACGAGCTGTCATTACTCAGGAGCCATCTACTTTCTTTGAGACAAGGTCTCTCGTTGAACCCGGGACTCACCAAGCAGGCTAGGCTGGCTGGCCAGTGAGCCCAGGAATCTGCCTGTCCCTGAGGAACAGGACAGATCCTGTTTCCAGGATCTTTGTATTGAAAATTAGAAAACTTTAGATGGAATCAAGATGGGGCACTTGGGGCTGGGGTTGGGTGGGTTGATGTTGTGTGGTTGTAAGCATAGTTGTGTGTAGCATGGTTGTGTGTAGTATAATCCCTATGTTGAAGCCGGAACCCCCAGTATGTAACATGAAAATGGAGCCCTGGAGAGTGGTTAGGATGTGACATCAGCATCCTTGTGATGGGACTGGTTCTCTATGAGAAGAGACATCAGTGCTTGCTCACCCGCGTCCCTCCTCTTTTCCCCTCCCTCTCCCCCCTCCCTCCTCTTGCCCCTCCCCCTCCCATTGAGATGGCTCAGTGGGTAAAGCCCTTGCAGTGTAACATGTGGACTGGCATTTGGCATCCTATCACCATGGAAACACTAACCTCAGGTGGCCGGCATCTGTAGTCCCTTCACCATGCAGAGATCCCTGGAACAAGCCGACTAGCTCGGATTGGTGAGCTCTGGACTTAGTGAATGTCTTAGTTAGGGTTACCATTGCTGTAATGAAACACCAAACCAAACCAACCAACCAGCCAAACCAAACAAAGAACAAGGCGGGAGGAAAGGGTTTATTTGGCTTACCCTTCCAGATCATAGTCCATCACTGGAGGAGGGCAGGGCAGGAACTCAAGCAGGGCTGGAACCTGGAGGCAAGAGACCATGGAGGGGCGCTGCTTCCTAGCTTGCTTCCCCTGGCTTGCTCAGCTTGCTTTCTTATAGAACCCAGGACCACCAGTCCGGGGATGGCCCTGCCCACAATGGATGGGCCCTCCCCCATCAATAACTAATTGAGAAAAATGCCTTACAGCTGGATCTCATGGCGGTATTTCCTCAACTGAAGCTCCTTCCTCTTTGATGACTGTAGCTTGTGTCAAGTTGACACACAAAGCCAGCTAAGCTTTCTCAAGTATGGTGAAGAACCCTCTTTCGGAAAACACAGGGGAGGTACCCGCATGTCTCTGTCCCCTCTCTCCTCTCTTCCTTCCCCTCCCTTCTTCCTCTGTCCCTTCCTCTCCCTCCCACTTCTCCTACTCCGTCTCTCCACAGCGAGAGGAGAGGGCACAGCAGAAGGTTCTCCATGGGTGAACCAGGAGCCCCTAACAACCTCCCCACATTCCGTCCCCGCCACACCCCCTCATCTCAGATCTCCAGCTTCCAGAGAATGGAGATATAAATCTCTGTTGTTCCAGCTCCAACCCTGAGCTCCACCTGAGCCTGATTTTCAGGCAGCAAGCCTGAGGGAAAGATGGCCAGTCTCATTAATGATCATAGACATGCAAATTAAGGCGACAGCTTGGCGGCAGTTTAGCAAGGCCAGGACATGAACAGAAACTGGCATATACTGCCAAGATGGTGACATCAAATTCTGAGTCTTGGAAAGCCATCCCCAGCACTCTCCCTCATGTCATCTTAGAGCTTTCCTGACCCTGGTGTGGACCCCAGAGGACACTGAATGCATTTGTTCCCAAGGCTTTCTTGGAGGACATCCATGGTGACCTTGCTCATAAGGAAAGGCATGATGGCAGTGATAGCTGTCACTCAGATCCTGGGCAATGAGGTGTGTACTCTCATGGGTACAGGGAGGGGGCTTCCAGGGCTGCAGACCCCAAAACATCTATTACAAACACCTGTGGCTTTCTGATTGGTGGGTACATCTGTGGGGGTAAAATGGTCTTTTGTGATCATTGTTGCCTAATTAATCTTCGATCACACTGTGGTCTCCCAACATCCCCTGCTATTCCCCCTGTTATGGTTTGAGTGTGAAATGTCCCTCACAGGCTCTTGTAGTTGAGCACTTGGTCTCCAGACGATGGCGCTGTTTCAGCAGGCTGGAAAAGCTTGGGCTCCAGGATGCACCGCTGGCTGATGTGGTCACTGGGGGCGGGCCTCAGAGAGTCAGAGCTAAGCTACCAGCAAGCGCTCCACCACTGAGCCATATCCCTAACCCCTGATTCTTGTCTGAGCTCTGTTGTGCTTCTGCCAGCAGCTCACAGCAGCTGACCGCCCAGTAGGACCCTCCTCCTCAAGTGGCTAATTGTTCTTTGCCCTCTGGGTTCATCTCCTGATGCTCAGGCTGAGCTTGACTTTGGTGTGTAGGGGCACACAGCAAGCTCTCCGAGAGATTTCCAGCAATCCCTGGGGTGTCCCTGCAGGCTCACCACCCCCAGGAATAGCAAGGAGCAAGAGCTGACCGTCATTCTTTGATTCCCTGCAGCTGACTCTGATGTCCCTTTGTGGTACTTGAGGACACCAGCACTCTGCTCCCTGCCCCATGTGCTGTAGTTCAGAATCATGACCTTCCAGGGTCGTTTTCCAAACTGAAACTCTTAGACCAGTGGTTCTCACCCTTCCTAATCCTGAGACCCTTTAATACAGTTCTTCATGTTGTGGTGACCCCCAACCATAAAATTATTTTTGTTGCTTCTTCAGAACTGTAATTTTGTCATTGTGTTGAATTGTAATGTAGGATATCTGATATGAGGCACTTGTGAAGGCTCATTTAACCCCCAAAGAGATCACGGCTTACAGGCTGAGAACCGCTGTCTTAAACTCTAGCACCCCAGAAGGACTTCCTCACCTGTTATGGAAGGATTTTCCTACCAAATGCTCCATGAGGTCTCTGCTGACTCCTCTGTCCAGACTGCACATCCACGGAACAGAGAACACAGAAAAGGGAGAGTTAATTTCCACTCTAGACTCGGAGAGTCCTCCATGGACCACACACATCTCATCTTCTGGGAAAGGGGTTTGTTATGCCCTTTGTGTGTCTGAGAAAGACACGCTAAGCCCTGGGCTGTAAAGGGACAGTCAGCTACTCTTGTGATGATTGATAATTTAAATACCACATACAACGTGTCTACTGATAATAGACATTTGTTCCCAACACCATTTCTCTGTCTGTCTGTCTGTCTGTCTGTCTGTCTGTGTCTGTCTGTTTCTGTCTCTCCCTCCCCCTCCTCGACCCCTCCTCTCTCCCTCCCTTCCTCTCCTCTTCTCTCCCTTCTTTCATTCCTTCCTTTCCCGAGACAACAACTCATTTTGCTGCTCAGGCTAGCTCCAAAGTACCATCCTGTTTTTGACTCTTGAGCATGGGCTAATGGGTATGGGCCCCGCCTTCCTCCCTAGCTTTCTCCTTGACAGTAAGCAGGAGTAGAGTTAAATGAGCCGAGTTATAAGTTTAGTAAGAGAATTTTTTCTAAAGGAAAAAAAAGTACAGAAACGTAACCAAAGTTGAATACACACACACACACACACACACACACACACACACACACACACACACACACACATAAATGAGAAATTAGGCTCCAAGCTCAGGACCCCTAATCCTAACGCTGTTAGTACACAGGCCTTCCCACTGGCTTGCTCTCAGGGATCTAGCAATTGCTTACATCATCATCTGCCACCCCCAGGTGTGCCCGGTGTGTGCTGCAAATAAATCCCCCCCCCCAGATCTCTTTCACCCTGGTTCTTCTCTGTTTGTGCTCTCCACCCACCCTCTGTTCCCAAGTCTCCCTGTCTGCCTGGGGACTTCCCTGGCCTCTATTCCTGAGACCAGTGAATTGCCCAAAAGTTGTCCCCAATAAACCTGCCTTTATATTAAAAAAAAAAAAAAAAAGAAAGAAAGAATACAAAGCAGAATCAAAACTGTTGGGTGACTTTAATTGCAGTTTCTAACATTGGCAAGCACTAGTTATTTTAGCTGGGAACTGGTCACCTTAGCGGCAATTAGAGCAGGCCATAAAACAGATTTTTCAGATCCAAAAATCAAATGAAGTGGTATTGAAAGACTATTCTATATTTTTTAAAAAAACATTGCTGCCTCTTTTAAAACAACTGTTGTGGATGTGGCTGTCATTTAAATTTCAGTGTGGGGCCCAAACAAAGTTTTGAGGTTGAAAGGAGATGCTGAAATCGATTCCATTTTTAAAAAGTTTTATTTATTGGTTGAAAAGATGCTTTCTTTCTATTTGTAGACCAAGAATTAGTTTCTTTCAAGTATATTTTAAAAACACAAGTCATTATGCATTAAAGTAAAACAACCCTAAAGCCTTTATGTTTGTTGATTTGATAATCATAATGGTGTGAGGGGAATATTTATTCTATTTTTTAAAAGATTTATTTATTTATTTTATGTATGTGAGTGCACTGTGACTGTCTTCAGACACAGCAAAAGAGAGCATTGGATCCCGTTACAGATGGTTTGAACCACCATGTGGTTGCTTGGAATTGAATTCAGGACTCTGGAAGAGCAGGTAGCTAGTGCTTTTAACCGCTGAGCCATTTCTCCAGCCCCAAATATTTGTTCTTGATGACTACTTACATATTTATTTAATTTTTTTAGCTATTTGATTTTGAAGTGAAGGGGAATTTATTAGATATTGAACCCAGGGCCTTGTGTATCGTAGGTAGGTTTCCTACCTCTGAGCCATGCTCCCAGTCCCTCCCTGATGGATTCTAGGCAGGGGCTCTACCACTGAGCCACACCCCCAATCCCTCACTGGGGGATTCTAGGCAGGGGCTCTACCACTGAGCCACGCCCCCAGCTCCTCACTGGGGGATTCTAGGCAGGGGTTCTACCACTGAGCCACGCCCCAGCCCCTCACT
>CM052721.1:10117264-10165274 GCA_028551405.1 Uromys caudimaculatus
CTCCTCCTCCTCCTCCTCCTCCTCCTCCTCCTCCTCCTCCTCCTCCTCCTCCTCCTCCTCCTCCTCCTCTTCCTCCTCTAGTCAAGGTCTATGTATCCCTGGTTGTCCTGGAACCAAACTGGTATTGAACTCACAAATATCCATCTGCCTTTGCCTCCTGAGTGCTTGAAGAAAAGCTGTGTTCCACCACACCCAGTTTCCTCCATATTTCTTACTAAAACTTGCTTGACCACATTCATATGCGCGCGCACACACACACACACACACACACACACACACACCCCACACACACATTTTTAATAATCAAATATTGCTCTAGAGCAGTTACAGCAACATTTTTTTTTGATGGACAAAGGTTTTAAATGAAACCAATATTTCCTAGTCTATTACTGTGAACCCCATAGCCTCACATGTGTAAACTGTGTGTCGGTGGCCAGAATGCCCATGGCACACACGGTTATTTCAATAAGAAAATCTTGAGTAAGATTATTATTGTGTGTATGGTATCTGTGCATGTTTGTGTGGGTGTGTGTTGGTGACCGTGTGTGCCCTTGCCCGTGGAGGTCAGATGCTGTCATTGGTGTTCTTTTCTCTGTTCTTGTATGCCTTGGTCTTTGAGACTGGGTCTCTCAATGATGAATCTCCCCACGGCCTCAGCTGCCTGGGCAGTGAGTCCCAGGTACCGGCCTGTCCTCGCCTCCCCAGCCCTTATGTAAAGGTTTTCATCATTTTAAATCAGAACTATTTAAAAGCCTCCAGCTGTACATCGATTGATCCCACCTCTGAGCTAGCGTGATGTGGGTGGCTATGACAATTGCTTTTACATCTGTGTGGCCACTGCTGGGATGACTTAGGTCACTGAAGCTTAATAGACTATTAAGTGCGTTAAAGCGTTTGTGTCATTTAGATGGTTGCTATCCTTTACCACTGTTCATTGTAGGCTCAGGATAGACCATATTCAAGGGTGGGAAGCCAGAGAACAATGCATTTTAAGCATAAGCTAAGTAGAAAAAAAAGAAATGAGGACTCTTCAAATTTGTCTCCAACACAGTACACTCACCGTATCAAAATGGCATATTGAGTTCTTTCTGTTTTAAAAACAGTTCTGTTATAAAGAGAAAGCAGAGCAGTGGCAGAGCTGTGGCCATGTCCCATCCTTCAAAGCTACCTTTGGCCAATCTGTCTACAGTGGGATACCAGTGAACAAAGATACTGAGCCACACCCCAGCCCCTCACTGGGGGATTCTAGGCAGGAGCTCTCCCACTGAGCCACGCCCCCAGCCCCTCACTGGGGGATTCTAGGCAGGGGCTCTACCACTGAGCCACGCCCCCAGCCCCTCACTGGGGGATTCTAGGCCTGTGTTCTAACCACTGAGCCACACCCCAGCCCCTCACTGGGGGATTCTAGGCAGGGGCTCTACCACTGAGCCACACCCCAGCCCCTCACTGGGGGATTCTAGGCAGGGGCTCTACCGCTGAGCCACACCCCAGCCCCTCACTGGGGGATTCTAGGCAGGAGCTCTACCACTGAGCCACACCCCCAGCCCATCACTGGGGGATTCTAGGCAGGAGCTCTACCACTGAGCCACACCCCAGACCCTCACTGGGGGATTCTAGGCAGAGGCTCTACCTCTGAGCCATGCACTAGCCTGTTGATTTGCCTAGACTGGACTTGAATTCACTCTGTAGCCCAGACTTATTTTGAACTTACCATCCTCCTGCCTCAGCCTCCTGAGAAGCTGGGTTGATGGCCTGGGCTTCCAAATATGGCTGCTGTTCTTTTTCTCTTACAATTGTTTTTGTTGTTGTTGTTGATTTTTGACTTCTTTCGGTCTGGATGATATGCTGTACTTCCTGCACTATTTTTGTTTTCTTTTTTATTTTTTTTGTAACTGTCTGGGTGAGGGCATCAGATCTTGGAGTCTTAGGCAGTTGTAACTGCCATGTGGGTGCTGGGAACTGAACCCCGGGTCCACTGGAAGAGCAGTCAGTGCTCTTAACCACCGAGCCATCTCTCCAGCCCTTGTTTTCTATTTTCAGTTATGTGTACATAGGTCTGTGTATAGGTTTGTGCAGGTGAGAGCAGGGGGCAGAAGACAGAGTTGGGTCTCTTAGAGCTGCCCATTGTGAGTGCTGGAACCAAACTCAGGTCCTCTGCAAGAGCAGCAGTGTTCTCAGCTGCTGAGCCCTCGCTCCACCCTGCCCCATTATGGCCTGAGTGAGGAATAGGTGTTATATTCCTCCTGACGACTCTGATGTTCTGACCATCCCCAGTTTATAGCACCATCCATCAGAAGTATCCACCAATAAAAAGATGCAGACTGCCTCTGGTTTACTCTCCTGGAGTAAACTTTTGTATAACACCTATCTCAAGATCACTCATTGACTTATGCATTTCCCCTTAACTCCAACATGACCTCCTTAATTCTGGAACTATCCTTTATTAAATTTGCTCACCTTTGCCCCGTCTACACAGCTTGATCATACTATGGATGTGTATTAGTCAGCTAGTGCTGTGTAACAAGTCATTCCAAACCCGCTGATATACAGAAGCAATTTTTTTCTTTGAGGTTCACATGTCTGCTAGTTTGCTGTGACTTGTGGGAGCCATATTTGTCTGCAGGTGGGTTCAGATCAGGTCTTCTCTGCATGTTTGTTATTTTTCTGGGATTAGTAGGACACCGGGGGCATATTCCTCTCATGACACTTATCTAAGTGCAAGAACAGAAGCTCAATCAACCAGATGGAGACATCACATCTTACCTACTGACTTTTTTTCATTTCTGTTGCTATGACAAATACCAGCTGATAAAAAGCAACTTAGAGGACGATGGGTTTGCTTTAGCAGAAAGTTCCAGGTTGCAGTCTATTATAGAAGGAGTCAAGACGAGAAATTAAACAGCTAGACACCTCACCTCCATAGTCAACAGCAGAGAGAAACAAGCACTTCCATGCTACCTGCTTGCTCTCTCAGCTAGCTTTCTTCAGCCTTACACAGTATAGGGCCCAGCCTAGGGAATGGTGCCACCCACAATGGGCTGTCAATGAACAATCAAGACAGTCCCATATGGACATATCCCTTGGCTGACCTGACCTAGATAATTCCTTAATTAAGACTATCTTTCCACAAAAACAAAAAACAACAACAAAAAGACTGTCTTTCCAAGTGATTCTTGATTTCTGCAAATTGACAGTTAAAACTAACCATCACATCTGCTAACAACTCATTGCCTGAAATGTGACATTTTGCCAAGCCCAAAATCAAGTTGTAAAGGAAATACACAGCCCACCATGAATCCAACCATGTAGACAAGGATTTCACACCATTAATTCAACCTTTCCTAAGGTGTTTGTGAAATCAATAAAAATGAAATATTCAAGTGATTCCAGAAGGTTCTTCCCCGATTGCATAGAGTTTAATAACTGAAACCTTACATACATGTGTGACCAAGACTTGAGAGTATAAGGTTAAAATGTTGCTGACTCTCTTGGGGCTAAGCAGCCTTGGGTTCCTGTATGGCAGAATTGTGGGGCAACAAGGACTAGTGTCAGGTGATGGGGGTCGTTGGTGGCACTGTCCTAGAATGCACATTCCTTAGGGAGCTTAATGGAGATCTCTTGGGATCCTGGTTCGTTCTCTTGAGAATGGGTCATTATAAAATTAGGCTATCCCATGCACTAGAGCCCTTCTGAAAATAGTTGGTTTTCTTCTTTATTATTTTCTATATTGTGATGGAGTCAGAGGACAGACAGACTGTCCTTACAGCCTTAGACTTACAGCCTTTAAAGTCATGAGCTAAAAAAGAAAACAAAAAAGCCCCACCTCTTTTCTTTATAAGGTATCTAGCCTTGGGTATTTTGTTACAGTAACAAAAACAGTTTAGTATAGGTGGGCTACTATATCCCCTGCATCACCCCACTCAGGTTTGCATTGCTATCTGTATGTGTGTATGTGTGACTGTGTGTGTGTGTGTGACAGTGTGTGTGTATGTGTGACAGTGTATATGCATGTGTATGCATGTATGTGTGACAGTGTATGTGTGAGTGAGTGTGTGTGTGTGTGTGTGTGTGTGTGTGTGTGTGTAGGGTGGAGGTTGACATTGTATGTTCATCAATCACTCTCAACCTTATTTTCTGAGACAGGATCTCTCACTGAATCTGGCTTCTGCCATTTTAGCTGGACTGGCTGGCGGTGAGGGCCCCAGGATCAGGCCACAGCACTGGGGTTACAGGCTCAGGGGACCACATCTGGATGATTTAAATTCACATTCCCATGCTTGTATGACAAACACTTCACTAACTGCACCATCTGCCCAGTCCTAGCCCCTGGGTCGTGTTTCACTGACTTTATCAGATCAAACTACAGGTGGAGACCAGAGCCTGGTGACATAGACTGAGGCCATCTTCCACTGACTGTGGCATGGTGGTGCAAGCCAGCTACATCCGGGTAAGACCCACCTCCATCCCCACTCCAACTTTCTCTACTGATGCTTCCCTCGTGCCCTCAAATGGAGCAGAGGCAGGAGCCATATTAAATTCTCCCAGGCCGTCTCATTTTATTAGGCTCCTGGCATAAGATTGGTTTTGGCATCTGTGTGGGGATTATTAACCAAGCGTGTGGAGGAACAAATATTTTGGCTCATTATTGTTCCTTTATTAATGTTTGTTCTTTTGATTATTTGTGGGATTCTATTAATGGGAACTAAGGAAGATGAGGCTCTTCCCAGGTTCCTGTTCATAGACGTTAATCTTGGGGATTTTATTTTTTTTGCAATGAAATTTGTTTTCAAGGCTTATTTTTGCTGTTGTTGTTGGGTTGGTACAGCGTTTGCCTTCATAATTTTTAGAGAATCAGGGGTTGGCAGTCATATTCATAAATATTTATTTCCTGAAAAGTTTAATTCTTGTGCTTAAAACGTTTGGGGGAAAATTGGAGGGGACTAGATTTTCATTACATGGCAGAAAAGTTGAATAATTGAATCTGCACTTTGGGAAACCTGCCGGAGAATTAGAGTTAAGGGGTGTTTGAGGTGTGCAGTTAAGAAACCCTACTTCCACAGAGAGGAGGAAGACCAGAAAGGCATTTTGAGCAGTGTGTGGTCTTGATTTTATAGCTCCCAGATTCCTATTGCACAAGGCTAGAGTTATCAATCACTCATTGTTGTGTGAACTTTTCCTGGGGAGATGTGAACAAATGTCTACTCACCGCAGAAAGGCCAGTGACAGCAGACCAAAGCAAGGATACCACCAAAGTCCGACATGAGGAGTAAACTTGAGCATTTAAACAGAGTATAAATGAGAGGTGACTGACTGGAACATAGGTGACAAAACCCAGCTGCTTCAAGGCAAAGTCTCTCACAGTGACTGACAATCTTACAGAAGCCACAGCATGAAGGCTCCTTTTCAGTCAATATGCCATGCCCCGCATACCCTGGCATCTCCCAAGATCACCTGCAGCTCTGAGAGGGCAGGAAGAAGTAATGGCTAGACTCCCCTGTGAGGCCCCTGTGGCCCTCCCCTTCCCTTTTCAACCAGGGAGTGTCAATAGCTTCTCTACCATTACCATAGACCTGGCTACCTCTGTATCTTTCTGCTTATTTTGTTGCCATGGCTACTGGGCCAAGTTACTCTCTCCTTCAAGATGGCAATGGTTGTATCGTACCATAGTCACACACTGTAGACAGCCATATTGCTAATTGTCATGATAGGGTGTCCCCTTGGCCAGTGTGGCTTAAGTGCTTTGCTCAGCATTGGAGGGCAGTGCTCCAAAGCACGTGTGCAAAAGATGAGGTTTAGCTGGGAAATGTCTCATTATGACTCTTTTCAATAATAACCCTAGAAGCCGGGCAGTGGTGGCACACGTCTTTAATCCCAGCACTTGGGAGGCAGAGACAGGCGGATTTCTGTGTTCGAGACCAGCCTGGTCTACAGAGTGCGTTTCAGGACAGCCAGGGCTACACAGAGAAACCCTGTCTCGAAAAACCAAACCAAACCAAACCAAACCAAACCAAACCAAACCAAAACAAACCAAACCAAACCAAAACAAAACAAAAAAACCCAAAAACCCCAAAAAACAAAAAAAACCCCTAGAGACTATTTCAAAATGATGTGTTTCAGCTTCATGGTTTAGATACAATGACTGTTTATTGAGCACTGTTTGAGGCTCCTGAATTTTTCTGCATTGGTACCATGGACCTTCTTGGCCAGATGCACTGTGGGATTCTGGACAGTATCCATGGTCTCTAACCAACAGACATCACGTGACACCTGAAATGTCTAGAGGCAGTGCCAAATTGTCCCTGGAGTGGGAAAAAAATTGTCTGTCATTGAGAACCACTCACTGCTTTAGTTCAATCTGAAAATGACCGTGTAGTCGGTAATCAGGGAGAAGCAAATTAGAATAGCATTAAGCACTTTCTTCTTGGTTTTGCAGAAACATGAAGCAAGATTATGCTGGATGCTGGTAGCCCTGCAGGGGGAGGGCTTGTTCCAGCAGGTGAGGAGTGTTTAGGATGAAGGGTTGAGAGGAAGTCGGTGTGCTCTATTCAAAGCAACAACGCTCATGTCCAATAGTGGGAACATTTCTCAGGACTGCCTCAGGGGGAAGAGACGTGCTGTTGGTGCAGAAGACTGTGAATGGTGTGCTCTTTGCAAAATGATCATGGGTAATTAGACATGGTGCAGCCCTAAGGGCAAAGCAGCAGCCACAAAGTGGACACATGTATATGTGCCAACAAACACGAAATGGCATCGATAAATGCATTAACTAAAATTAACAATTACTTCATTACCATCTATTAATTAACAAAGAGGAAAATTACCCAGGATTTGACTTGCATAAATAATTGTACTTATGCTTTCAACTCCCACACATGGGTGGTAACCACCCTGACAGGAATGTTGATTTTCTAAAGGGATTTGTACCCCTCCCTTTGGCTGTATTTATACTGGAGAAAGCAGGGGTCCTTGAGAGTGACAGAATCTTTATGGTTTTGCATGAGCAATAAATATCGAGGGACATGAAAGGTAACGGCCACCAAAGTCACATCTGATCCATGTCTTTACCTCATGAACTTGAAAAATGAATTTCAGGACCACAGACTGGGAGTGTTAGTGTTCAGAAAGGAGTTTACTACTTTGGTAAAGAATGAGAAGTTAAGAGACAGGAAGCAAGCGGGCTCCTGTACAGCAGGACTAAGTCCCAGATATAAGTTGCCACTGAGGGTCCCTTTGATAGTTAGTTTTAAGTGTCAATGGACATGGAATGAGAGTCTCTATGAAGGATTTGGTGTGTTGGCATGTATGTGTGTGTGTAGGGAGGTTCTTAATTAAATTAATGATATGGGAAGACCAGGCCCACCATGGGTGGCATCAATCCTTAGGCAGGGGAGCAAACAAGTGAGCAAGCATGCATTTTTCTCTGTTCTTGACTGTGGACATGATGTTGCAAATGGTGTGAAGCTCCTGCCTTGACTTCCCCCAGTCAGGGACTGGAACCTGGAACTGAAGCTCCTGCCTTGACTTCCCCACAGTCAGGGACTGGAGCTGGGAATTGTGAGCTAAAGCAAACTCTTTCTCCTCAAGCTGCTTTTGGGAGAGGGGTTTCCACAGCAACAGAAGAAGAAATGGGAATAGCCCTCATATAGGAGTTAGTAAGGTTTTACTGGTCAGAGGCAGGGGCATGGAAGGGGTGAGCTGGTCATTCCGATTTCCCTGCTATAGGATAACAGGCCATTGGAAAATCACCCTGTTCCTGACCTGCCTCTGAGCTCCAAGACTTGGAAATCCCTGCCTTGTGATTCAGCATTAATAGCCAAACAATGTGTTATAGAAATTTTTAATCCCAACACAGGGTTTCTATCCAGCATTTAACCATTTAGTTCCCGGATAAAAGATACACACGGCCTTTGTATTTACAAAAAGCCTTAAACAACACTAGAGCTGAGCTGATATCTACCCCCTATGCTATTAGAATCTACTTTCCTATTGATAACCCTGAGTTATTACTATGTTTCATCTGGGCTGCTCTTAACTCCAATTGACCACCCTTCAGGGCTACATTTTTATGATTCACTTAACCCATGGTGGTTTCTCTTCCTCCTCCGCCTTCTTCTCCCCTCGTGGTTTTCTTCTGACCTCAAGCTGGGGAATCCTAAATCCCACCTATGTCTCTTCTGCCCAGCTATTAGCTGTCAGCATCTTTATGTACCAATGAGAAAGAATTTGGGGGCAGGGTCACATAGCATCTACATGCAGCGCTCTTGTCTCTGGGGCAACCATTGAGGAACCAATATTAGCATTAGATACAAGCAGATCAGGCTAACCCACAGCACAGTGTTTCAGGGTTAATAGTCAAGCAATATTTACAGCCATGCTGTTTGTTTCCACGCTGTTCCCTGTGCATGTTCCAAAGTGCTGTAAAAGCCTTCTCTCCCATGCAGTCCTCTGATGTCTCTGTTCCTGGCCAGAGGAAGCCAACGTGCTGTTCTCCCCAATAAATCTTTTAGTGTGCTGTTTTGTGTGACTTTGTGGTATTCCTTGGCTCCTGACTGCCAGGATGCCCTTCTGCCGGAAAAACTCCCAGTCCCGGATGTTCACTCAGCTTGGTTTTGGTCATCGCATCCTGTAACATTTTCAGATAGTGGAGTTCATTCAGGACGTGTAAAAAGTCAGAAAACCTAACAGGAGCCAGAATACTAAACATTTCCCAGCATCACTGGCCTCTGTCTGGGACAGAAGACCAAGCACATTTTCAGCTTCTAGACACAGAGAAGACTTAGCTTCAAGATTGTCTTGATTTTGAGGTCTCCCTTTCTCTAAAACTGCTTGACCAGTTTGTACCTCTTGTGATTATTAAGACTATTGAATCTATAGACCTAAGAAATTGGAGTTTTCCCCATAAATCTTCCTTTGGAAGTACTAGGAAAAAGGCTGAAGCTTGTGTCAGCCAGAGCAGGCACTTGTGTCCCTAGAAGAGACTTCGCAGAGTTCCGAGAACTCCTTAGGTCGGTGGGAGATTCTGAAGCAGACACTGATGGGTCAGTGATGGCAGGACCAGCCCTGGACTGGGACTGCTTAAATACATACGCCTCTTGCCTCACATCAGGACCCAAAGACAGCCTCGAGGGATGCAGGGGATCAGGGTGGTCACTAAACTCCTGTTTGTGACAATTTGGCTACATTGATTATATTGGCTACACTGTGGCTCCATTGACTATATTGGCTACACTGGGGCTACATTGAGTATATTTACATTTTTTGCCTTTCCTTATTGTCTCTATAAGTAGTCTATTGAAGGTGGGTGGCTGAGTCTAGACTTTTATATGTTTAGACTGTTTAGCTCTCTGGGAAGAATATATAAAATACATATTATATATGTATATAATTATATAATACATTATATATAATAAATATATAAAATACTATATAATGCACATAGCATCTAAAATATTATATATATATATGTGTGTGTGTGTGTGTGTGTATATATATATATATATATATATATATATATATATATATTACACACAGACATGTAATCCCACCTCCAGCTGTTTTTTAACTCCTTTGTTTGCACTGAGGGGTATAGAGAACCCCTTTCAGATCCTGTTCCAAATATGGGCTCAGCCACCTTTTGAGTAGAACAATATAACCAACTTCCCTGACATAATCAACTCATAGGGAGCAAAAGCTAGCTCCTGAGTTCATAGGTTTCTGCTGTCACATCACACGTGGAGTGGGAAAACATGGCAGGAAGCAGTCTGTGCCCTTCATGGCAATCAGGGAATTAAAGCCAGGGAGGATCTGGGAATGCTAAAATCCCCTTCAGGAGTACACTTCCAAAGACCTCTGTTAATCCCCACCTCTTAAAAATTCTGCTCTCTCCTACTAGCCAGGGAACAAGATTTCACACAACCGTTGTGGGTCATTCATGATCCATCTCCAGTCCTGGCTCTCCCTCTCTCTTTGGTGTTGAGCTTTTACTGAGATCCTGTTTCTTCTAGTTTCCTTTCTTCATTGCAATAACATACCCTGACAACAAGAAACTTAGGGAAGAAAGCATTTGCTTCAGCTCACGACTCCAGGCTACAGTTCACCACTGAGGGGAAGGCACAGCAGGAGCCTGAGACAGCTGGTTGGTCACACTCCATCCCTAGTCAAGAGCAGAGAGAAATGCATGCAAGCATGCTCACCTACTTGCTTGTCCCAGTTCTACTTCTCTACTCATATACAAGTTCAGACCTCCTGCCTAGGGATTGGTGCCACCTATAATGGGCTGAGTCTTCCAACATCAGTGATTTCAATTAAGACAGTCCCTTATAGACATCTCAGGCCAAATTAATGTAGACAATCCCTCCATGAGAATCTCTTCCCAAGTGACTCTGAGTTGTGTCAAGTTGACAATTAAAGCTAACTTCACACTCTCTGACTTGGTTTCCACCTTTCTCTCTTGAAGCTTCTTTCATTGCATGTATTACTCTTAACACATCTATCCATCATTAGCATCTGACTCTCCAGAGAACCCAAGATCCAATGAGCCAGGCACCAAGTCCTTCTGTGTTGATGTCAGATCTACAGTGCCCAGCACAGCACCTGGCATGGAGTGATGCTTGATAAATATTAATACCATTGACTAATATTAATGGAAATGCTAAATTGCTTCCAAAACACCTGGAGGGGATGTCTGTAAATGGATGCAAAAAATTATCCTAATGGCTTTCCCTCTTCAGAGCAGAGGCAGGTAGAAATGCATGTGGAAAATAAGTTATAAATGGCTGCACTTGGGGGATCTTGTATGTGTGTGCATGTTTGTGTGTGTGCATATATGTGTGTGTCTTAGTCAGGGTTTCTATTCCTGCACAAACATCATGATCAGGAAGCAAGTTGGGGAGGAAAGGGTTTATTCTGCTTACATTTCCATGTTGCTGTTCATTACTAAAGGAAGTCAGGACTGGAACTAAGCAGGGCAGGAAGCAGGAGCTGATGCAGAGGCCATGGAGGGATGTTACTTACCAGTTTGCTTCCCTGGCTTGCTCAGCTTGCTTTCTTATAGAACCCAGGGATGGCACCACCCACAAGGAGCCCTCCCCCCTTGATCACTAATTGAGAAAATGCCTTACCGCTGGATCTCATGGAGGCATTTTCTCACCTGAAACTCCTTTCTCTGTGATAACTCCAGCTTGTGTCAAGTTCACACACACACACACACACACACACACACACACACACACACACACACACACACACACACCCAGCCAGTACAGTGTGTATATGTAGACATGTATATTTTTGTATGTGTGTGTATATAATGTGGACATTTGTGCATATGTGGAGGGCAGAGGTATTCTGTCATACTCTTCCCTTTCCCTTGGGACAGGGTCTCTCTCTGAACTTGGAGCTAGATCAGCAGCCAGCATGCCTTAGCTATCCACCTGTCTCCATCTCCCAGTACTGGGTGGGGTTCAGGTAGATGTACACGTACATCTGCCTTTTTGTAAACATGTGGATATTCGAGTTTCAAACTCAGGTCCTCACACTTTGCAACAGGCACCCTTTACTCACAGAGTCAGTTCATCAGCCCCAAGCTCTTGGCTTTTGAAGCCATTGAACTCTCAGGGACATTTGTCCTGTGGTACACTCTTGCCTATCTTTGGGAGCGTGTGACTGAGGATACAAATGTCCTGAGTGGCCCTTCATGGTTGTTATCTCAGTCCAGATGAGGAAGAAAAATACTGCTGTTCTCAGCGGTAACTGATCAGCTGAATTCTACAAAGCAGAAGGTTTCTACACAGAGCAGATAAGAGCAAAAAAAAAAAAAAATGACATCCATTTTAGCAAAATGAAATATCTTCATATTTCAAAATCCTGTGCTGCAGACAAGGGCTCTGATGACCACAGATGGCATTTATTTTGTGACCTCTGCAAATGTAGTACATGATGAGAGAGATTGCCAATCTGTAATAAAACATCTTTTGACCTATTTGTTCAAAAATTATTTATTGAGCACCTATTCTGTACTGGGCATTTCTCTGTGTGATTTATCAGAGAAAGAGGAGAATGAAAGTTCTCACTGGTCTGGAGTTTACATCCAAGGGAGATGCATGTGATAAACAGCCAACACAGCACATAGATAAAGAGGAAAACATGTCAGAAAGTTACAAATGAAGAAAAAACCTGCATAACTGGTTTTAAAAAGGCGTAGCTAAGAAAACTAGACCAAAAATACCGAGAAGAATGCTATTTTTCCAAATGAGTAGTCAGGAGTGTTCTTATTGAAAAAGTAACTTTTGAGAAAAAAAATGTGGAGGAGAGGGAGAGGGAGAGGGAGACGGAGGGGGGGGGAGAGGGGGAGAGCTGGTATGGGGACAAGTCTGGTGGTGTATAGAAATATTCTCTGAAGAGATCTTGAACTTTTCTTTCTCTTTAAGACTCAGGAAGTGAACAACTCACAAGTCCCAGAAAGCCCTGAAACTTACAGGATCATAATGCTTTATCACTCCCAGGTTGTATAAGTGGTAAAGACCATCTATGTCAGATCTAATCTGCAGAACAAGGCCTGAAGAGAGCTCCAGGGTTCCAGTCTGTATGAAAAGCCCAAGCTGGTGTGGGCTTTTTGGAGATGCAGCTCCCTTTGAATCATCTCTGATTCTGTATGTGACTGACCCCTCACCTAAATTCCTGTGACTCCAGTAAACTCATTAATTAGACAAATTTGGACTTTAGTAGAATTCTTTCTTTGGCCTGTGTTTGGTTCTGTATTTGGAGTGAGATGTTTGTTCCCATCTTCCCAGGAATAATCACACACTGTCAGAAGTGCTTGGAGTATGGTGGAGGTTAGTGGACTGACTGGGTGAGGGGACTGCATGAAGACTCATGAATGGGAGAACAGGAAGGGAAGGGAGACGAGTATGTGAGTATGTATATGTGCGTGTGCAAATGTGTCTATGCATGTGTGTTTGTGTGTACAAATGAGTGTCTGTGAGTCTATGTGTGTAGGTGTGTGTGCATGTGTATGTGCCTATGTGTGCATGTGCATCTGTGCAAATGTACATGTGTGTGCATTCATGCTGAGGCCAGAGGTCAGTCTTGGGTGTCATTCCTCAAGAGCCTTCTACTTTGAAAAATGTATTACTTGTGTGTGTTTGTTTGTGTACAATGTGTGTGTGGGCGTGTATGTGTCCTGGAGTGTGTGATTAGGTCCATAGACAACTTTGTGGAGTTAGTTGTCTCCTTCCACCTTTACAGGAATCCTTGGGATCAAACTCAAGCCATCAGCTTCCTGGCAAGTGCTTTTACCCACTAAGTCACCTCCCTGGTCTCCACATTGTATTTTTGAGAGAGAGAGAAAAAAATCTCCTTGGCTTGGCACTGGCTAAGTGGGCTAAGCCGCGCAGTCAGGGAGCCTGTCTCTGTCCCCAGTGCTTGGGTCGCAAATGTTTATCTTTACTGGTTTTCCTTGTGGGAGAGGAACTCACTCAGTGATTCTTGTACAGCAAGCTCATTTTCCTGACTGAGCCATCTCTCCAGCCCAAAGAGCTGCTCATTTACTTCACAGTTTAGGAAGACTGGAAGATCAAAAGCACGGGCACTCTCAAGGACCCCCTGAGCTGCATTACATCACGGACAAGGTGTTTCTCTATGCTGGAGCTCTCTCCCTTTCTTTATAAAGCTACCAGGGTCCAATCATGGAGGGTCACCTTAATAACCTTTTCTTGTCTAACACTTCCCCAGGGGCCACACTGTAGCAGAACAAAGGTTTCCAATGTTCTAATGTCATTAATATAGGATTTTGGAGTTTAAGCTCTTGTATGAATTTTGGACCCGTCCAGATAATCTAGGATAATCCCTTTGCCTCAGCATCCTTAATTATGGGACTGGGATGTAACTCAGTTGGTAGAGTCCTTGCTCAGCAGGCACAAAGCCCTCCTCGGTTTGAGTCCCAGCACTTCACAAACGAATGTGGTGGTACAGACCTGTCATCCCAGCATTAGGAGGATCAGAAGTTCAAGGTCACCTTCAGCTATTTGGCAAGTTAGAGGCTAGCTCAGGGCATGTAGGACCGTCCAGGAAAAAAAAATTCCTCATCCAGCTCTGCAAAGACCCTGCCCTGGGGATGGCCACCTTCACAGGTTTCTGGAATCAGATGGGTGTGGATCTCTCTCCTTGCAGTGGGAACGCCTTCAAATTTGTCAGAGTAGAGAGTGGATATGATCAGAATATATTATATACATGTATGAAATCCTCAAAGAGTAAATATATATTTTAAAATATACAAATGGTGACGATATTTTAAAAAAAGCAGCCGATGGGAAAACAAATTCAGTGTTTTAAGATATAATGGTCTGGACATGAAATGCCCCTGATAGGCTCAGCATTTGAACTCTTGGCTCCCAGACGGCAACTCTGTCTTAGATGGGGGGCCAAGCTGGAAGAACTAGGTCCCCGAGGGTGGGTTCTTGATGGCTAAACTATCCCTGACTGCTTCCTGCTTCTCTCACTAGCCCGGCAATGTGATCTGAGCTGCCCCACCAGGCCCTCTCCAGCATGACAAACTAAACACCCAGAAGCTTCAGGCAAACCAAACCTTCCTCCTTTAAATTATCTGCATCTGGTAATGAGTCCTAGCAACGGAGAGCGCACTAATACAGTGGGGGTTGGGCAGAGTTCTCAATGTTGTAATTCATGTTTAGTGAGATAAGGAGCTAAATCAATTCAGCATATCAAGGTCATCTAATGACCCCATGATTTGCTCTGTTGTTATAAAGTTTCTTTCTCTCTGTGACAAATATCCAAGAGAAGTCATTTTGGGAGTCACTTTGGTTCTTTGGGTTGGAAGCTTTAGTGCATGGTTACTTGGCTGTGTTGTTTCTGGGCTGGAGTGAAGCATCATGGTAAAAGGATGTGGAGGGTCTGAACTGCTCACTTATGGCCTCTGATGGGGGAGGGGGAGCTGGGATACTGGGATCCTCCTTTCTGTTTTGTCCCAGCTTATGGGATGGCGCCTCCCACATCCAGGACAGAACTTCCTCTCATTCAGCCCTCCCCAGAGATGTCCTCACAGACCTCCCTGAAAGTGTGCTTTGCAAATCGCCTAGGCACTGTTCAGTCCCATGGAGTTGAGGGTCAAGATGAATCCTCACACCTACTGAGCAGTCTCATTTCAGAGCTGTCTGTGTGGGATTTGGAAGAAGACATAGATGCAAGTGGCGATGGCGACCCTCTCTACCTGCAGCTGAAGGTCCAGGCTTATTTTTTTTCCAGTTTTTAGACCCACTGGCTAAGTGAAGAAACTGTAGATGAGCCCAGTTCTCAAATAAGATGCAGTGAGATCCTGGCTCCTCGACTCTGGGCTAAGACTAGCACAGAAAGGTAGTGAGCCAAAAGGGAGAATCAGAACCTGAACCCCTGATTTATGCAGGGTGGGAATCTGGGTTGGGTATCACTTTTTCAAGTGGTCCCCAAAGTCCATCAGCTGGGGGGCATGTCAGTACCATTCTAGCTATGATTCATCTGAGTGTAGACCACAGAGAATTGCAGATATCTTTAGATGGGGCCTGAGGAAATGGGAGGTTTTAGATTGTCCTGGAAATGGGGGTCTAGGTGACAGAATCTTAGATGCAGGCCTTTGAGGGTTGCAGTCCAGTCCCACTTTTGCCCCTTTCCTGTCTGTGTCCTCTGTGACCCATCAAGATGTGCAGAGTCACCACCATGTACTTCTGCTGCCATGTTGCCTTCCCCTGCTGTGATAGACTGTCATAGTCAATATTCTATTGCTATGAAGAGACACCATGGCCACATAACTCTTATAAGAGAAAACACTTAACTGGGGCTGGCTTACACCTTCAGAGGTTTAGTCCATTATCAGCATGGTGGCACATAGGCACAAGGAGCTGGAGAGGTAGCTGAGAACTTTATATCCAGATCCATAGGCAGCATCAAATAGCGCCTTTGGGCTCAGTTTGGGCTTCTGAAGCTCAAAAGTCCACCCCCAGTGACACACTTCCTCCAGCAAGGCCACACCTGCCCCAGCAAGGCTACAATCCCCACTCCATTCATAACCCTTTCAAATAGTGCCACTCCCTGGTGACCGGGCATTCAAATCGATGAGCCTATGGTGGCCATTTTTATTCAAACCATCACATTCCAATTCCTGGTCCCCACAGGCTTGTAGGGGAACAGGGACTGAAAGACCCGAGCCCATTATAGGGAAGTTAGACCCCCCTTAGCAAATTAAAGCCAGAGATAACATAGCCATATTCCACCGCCTAATGGCTAACATACATCCTTTTGTCCCGGGCAAATAGTTAACAGCAGGGTTGATATCGCAACAACCCATATCTTTGTCCCAGGAAATAGCTAATCTACACCTTTGGTCTCAGGGAGTAGCTGACTGCAGGAATGAATGGCTAACCTATACCTTTTGTCTCAGGAAATGGCTAATCTACACCTTTTGTCTCAGGAAACAGCTAACCGCGGGAGTGATGAACTTAAGACATTCTATACCTTCCCATGACACATAGAATTTCCTTGCTTCATGGCTTTTTCTTTAAATGCCCCTGACTTCAGCTGCTCAGGGCCGAACTCCTCTGCCTCTGTGTAGGCCACGAGCTCGGCCCCAGTGCACTGGTCATTCCCCCCAATAAACCTCGTGTGATTGCAGCAAGGACGGTCTTTCCTGAGTTCTTGGGGGGTCACGCCGTCCCGAGACTTGAGTGAAGGTCTCCCCAGCTTGGAGGTCTTTCAGGACCGTATCATAATAAAAAATGCATTCAGTCCAACTTGAGAACCCCCCACAGTCTACAACAGTCTCAACACTGTTTAGAAGTCCAAAGTTCAAGGTCTCTTCTGAGTCTCACAGCAGATCACATACTTCCAAAATACAATGGCACAGGCTATACATTACCATTCCAAAAGGGAGGAAAGGAGGCATCTGTAAATAGGGAAAGGGACAAACCCTCTTTCCTCTAAGTTTCTTCTGTCAGGAATTTGGCTACAGATTAAGAGCCACACGCAGTTGTTTTCCCAAAGCATTTTATTAACTATTTATGTATATGTGCCTGTGTGTGGAGATGCCCTCAGAGGCCAAACTAGGGCATCATATCCCCTGGAGCTGGAGTTACAGGAAGTGTGAGCTGCTTGACATGGGTGCTGAGCACTGAACTCAGGTCCTCTGGAAGAGCAGCAGGTGTTATTAACTACGGAACCATCTCTCTAGCTCCGTGATTTTTTTTTTTTTTTTTTTTGAGACAGGAGCTCATGTAGCCTGGGCTAGCCTTGAACTTACTGAAAGCTAAGGATGATCTCAAATTTAAGATCTTCTTGCCTCCAGGTGTGCACCACAATGCCCACTTCTTGTGGTACCAGGGATCGAAAGCAGAACTTCCTGCCAGCCTCCAAGGTGTAGGAACATTTGGCCTTCTGCTACAGTCTCACAGTATCACGCTGAAGTGCCTTAGAGACACTGAAACTAAATGTCTTCTATACAGCACATAATGAGAGAGCCAGGTCCAAAACCTAATTCTATCTTCCTTACGTCTTAACTGCTACTTCCTGGGCCTCCAGGACTTCCTGTGTATTGGTGGGTTTACAGACCTCCTTTGTTTTTCTGGCTTGGAGGAAAGGGCCTCTGAGTACCCCAACTTCCATCGCCCCCATGTCTGCAGACCCTTTATCAGTGGATTCCAGTAACTGGCTGGAAGTACGGCCTCTGACCTGAGATGTGCAGGTGCTTTCCTCGTGTCCCTAAACAACATGGTATCATGTCTGATGGGAAGATGTACATGGGTAATATGCAAACCATATATATATATAATCTAAGGATGAGAACACTGGTAAAGTTTGATATTTACAGAGAAATCCGATCCTCATTAATCCCAAAGGATGACTGGTACACTCTGTTCTTTCTCCTATTGCCTCTCTCTAGTCTTCTGATTCATCTCTTCCCATTCTTCTCTCCCCACTCCATGATTCCACCTTCTGCCCTTGTGAAGCTTGATAACAATGGCCTCCCATGGTTCTGTGGTCAGTCACGGACTCTTGTGTGGAGTTCTCTTGTTCTCAGATAGTTCCCCTAGGAAACCCTTTGTATGTCCTCGTACTCTGAGTTCTTAGAGAGTTCGGGAACATTTTCTTGTTCCTTCCTATGATATTTGAGATGTAGTCCAGGGCCCAGTGTTTGTAGTTAGGCAAACAGTGTACCACTGACCCAGCTCTCACTGGGGGATTCTAGGCAGGGGCTCTACCACTGAGCCACACCCCAGCCCCTCACTGGGGGATTCTAGGCAGGGGCTCTACCACTGAGCCACACCCTAGCCCCTCATTGGGGGATTCTGGGCAGGTGCTCTACCACTGAACCACACCCCAGTCCCTCACTGGGAGATTCTAGGCAGGTGCTCTACCACTGAGCCACGCCCTAACCCCTCCTTGGGAGATTCTAGGCAGGGGCTTTACCACTGAGCCACACCCCAGTCCCTCACTGGGAGATTCTAGGCAGGTGCTCTACCACTGAGCCACGCCCTAACCCCTCCCTGGGAGATTCTAGGCAGGGGCTCTACCACGGAGCTAGAGACTCAGGCATCTGGTATGAATACTTGCAGCTTGGGGTCAACATTGGTCTTGAGTTTTCTCTGTGAACAGCAAAACAAAAGTGGTATCCTGAAGCAGAGAAGGGACTTAGGGGGCTCTTGGAACCTCTTGGGGGTCTAAGGGCCAGGTTTGGAGGCTGCTTAGCCACCGACATGGTCCATAAGCCACACTGGCTAGCAGCTGCTGCAGATGCTACTTAGGGTCCCCAAGAAATCTGCTTGCCTGACCCCTTTTATCCCCCATACTGGGGGCTGCTGCCACTGCTGGCTTTCAACATGGGATGAAACTGCTTTTCTGTGGTCACTCTGGGCAGGAGGAGACCAGTGAGGTTCGTTTCTTGGCTTTTCCTGGCTTTGTTCTCAAAGCCCTCCTGTGGGCACTGATGGCTGGATTAGAGCCCAAGTTATCAGTGCACACACAACTGCCCGGGAAGTATGAAAGGTGGGACATGGCAGTTTCCAGACAGTCTGACAGAAGGACCAGCAATTGCATCTCAGCAGAGGTAGAGTCCCAAACCTATACAGGAGAGTTGGAGGCACAGGGGACAGTAACATTCACAGTCAGATGTGAGAGTCCACATGCTTGAGACAGTGACAGTGTGACTGTGTCCCTAAAGCACAGCTATGGTCATATCACTCCCTTACACTAAGGTCACTGGTGCATCCAATGCAGGTCAGCCCCACCCCAGTTCATCCTCCTAGGCTGGGCTCCCACAGTGACCTCTATAATGGTGACTCCACTCAGCTGCACTGGGCCACTCTGAATCTCTGGGCTCCCTGCCTTTGTTTGCCTGCTATTCCCATGACCAGGGATCTCATCCTCCAATGTAGTCAAGGTCCACACACACACAGTTTCTTTGATAATGACACTGTTGCTGATTTCTTGAGTCAAGGCCCTGCCCTCACTATCTTGGGTTTCTTTTAGCCACAGCTCACTCCTTCCCTCGTTGAAGAATCTACTATGATACTAAGTTAAATGCACTTTTCTTAGGGAGATGACAATAACGTGTCTGTTCACCCAAGATGGGTTACCCATGGAGGAACAAAGAGACACACAAGTCTAGCTTGGTGAATGAATGAGTTTATTGGTCAAAGCACAAGTAACAAGGGGTTACCTATAGGAGCATGGGGGGGGGGTGCTCAACTACAAAAATACCCTCCCCTGAGCAGCAATTGATAACTTTATATATCCTTCAGGAGGAACAGAGCCTGGAGACCCCTTGCCTCTAGTAACTGTTAACGGTCTATAGATCTCAGAGTGGGCTTTGGGTTTTAAGAAGTTCGAACATACAAGGTCCTTGAAACATGGAGGCTCTGTAGACCCCAGAGCTGACCCTACCACAGGAGCTCATGATCCAGCCAATCAGATGGCCTCAGAATCCTTCTCTGACTCTTGACATTGTCACTTCCCCTGGTAAGGCAGGCCCTATGCTTCCAGTATGCTTCTGTCTTACAGGGATCTCAGAAAGCCCAGGGCTGGCAAGATGGCTCAATCTGTGACATGCTTGCCTCCAAAGTGTGAGGACCTGAGTTGACACACCTTATCCCCAAACTCACATAAAAATCTAGGTGTGGCAGGGTGTGTAATCCAAGGGATGGTAGGGTGGGAGGAGACAGGTTGATCCCTGGAAGCTTTCTGGTCAACCAGCCTAGCCTCCAAGGTGGTGTTCCAGATCAATAAGAGAACCACTCATTTCTGTTGCTGTGATAAAATATCCTGAGAAAAAGCAACTTAAACCTGGCTTGGAGCTACAGGATAGAATCCATTATTGAGGGGAAGTCAAGGCAGGAACTTAGTATAGCTCATCAATATCACAGCTACCATCCAAGAGCAGAGAGAAATGATTGGGCTGGCTGCTGCCTCTACTCTGCTTTCTTCTCTTTTATGCAGTTCCAGGACAAGCAATTAACAAGCAAAATATTCTTCTCAGACAAACACTCGGGCCACCTGATCTAGATAGTTCTTTGTTAAAACTCTCTTCCCAGGCAATCTTAGGTTGGGTCAAGTAAAGAATTAACCACCACAATGTCTCAAATAAAAAGTGGAAGAAGCCTGGGTAGGGTTGGACACCCAGTGTTGTCCTCTGATCTCTGTATACACACGTGTATGCACATGTGCGTGTGCGTGCACACACATGTACCCACATCACATGAACATGAGCACACACACAGATATAGACACACACACACACACACACACACACACACACACACACACACAGAGCTTTTGCTGTACTCAGAGAGATAGAAAGTTAGAGAGAAAATTAGCTCTGGGGTCAGGTTCAGGGTAGCATGGTGGGTTTTTGCTCCAGTGGGAATTTGGGGGCAAATCTTACTGTGAACTGGGCTCTTGGACAGTCATAGTTTGAGTGTGAAAAGTTCCCCACAGGCTCCTAGATTTGATCACTTGGTCTCCAGCAGGTGGCGCTATGTTAGAAGGTTGTAGACTCTGGCCTGGCTAGCAGAAGCGGGTCACTGCCTGCAGATCTTGAAGGTGATGTGTATGTCTGTTTCCCATCACCACAGCCTTTGCTCCTGGTCCACCAAAATGTGAGGAGCTGAGGCTGGAGAGATGGTGCAGGTATTGCCCAGGCAACTCTCTCTGGGGGTACTGTCTTGATTGTCTTGATTAATGATTGATGTGGGGAGACTATTTCATGGTAGGAGGTGTTACCCCTGGGCTGGTGGTCCTGGGTTCTATAGGCAGGCAGGCTGAGCAAGCCACGAGGAGTAAGCCAGTAAGCAGCCCTCTTCCATGGCCTCTGCTTCAGCTCCTGCCTCCAGGTTCCAGCTTTGGGTTACTTCTCTGACTTTCCTCAGTGATGGACTGTAACTTACAAAGTGAAATAAATCCTTTCTTCCCCAGTTGTTTTGGTTATGGTGCTTATTGCAGCAACAGAAATTGACTAGGACACCTCAGCAGCCAAGGATGTGTATTGTTTTTGAGAAGGTTCCACATTTGATTTCCAGGGCCCATAGCAAACTGCTCGCAGCCACTTATAAGTACTGCTCTAGGGACTGTGACTTCTTCTGGTCTCCTTGGGTACTGCACTAACATGTACACAACCACATACAGACACAAACATGTATGATGAATATATATATATATATATATATATATATATATATATATATATATATATAATGTATGAATACACACATATGTAGGTTTAGATGTGTCAAAGCCTACATTTTTTTTCTTTAATGTGTAGCCCAGGCTGGCCTCAAACTCGTGATCCTCCTGCCTCTGCCTTCAGCAAATCCTATTGGCGTGCGCCACCATAACTGGTCAAAGCCTACTTTTACTAAGGGTTCTTAAACACTTCAAACCCCTTCTAGCCCACCGTCCAAAGGTAGGGGGGAAAAGATGGTAAATAGGACAAGGGGATGTGGACCTGTTTAGAAGTAGTTCTTTGGGGCAATTCCAACCTGCGTTGTCAGGATACCAGCAGTCCAGTTCAGTAGTGTCAGGACACCAAACATGAGTCAGCAGCGGTGGCGGCACGATCCAGCAGAAACCGCCAGGCCTCCACTGACTCAGCACTGGTCAGTGGGAGTGACCAGAACCAGCCAGGACACCAGGAGAAGTTCTCTGCTGTGCCCCTCTTAGCGAAGTGAAGATCAGTGAAGACGAGAGACCAACCAAGTATTGCAAAGGTGGCTAAGCAAACGCCCCATCACTGTCCGTTGAGTCCCTATTTATACTCTCTCCAAACGTCACAGGTGATGTACCCATGCCACGTGAACGTGAGCACATACACGCAGACACACAAATACAGACACACACAGACACACGTGCACACACACACACACACACACACACACACACACACACACACACGGAGTTTCAGTTTGCAGAGCCACCATGCCTCCCCCTGAAATTATGAGCCCAACTAAACTCTTCCTATTTTAAGTTGAATCTGTCAGGCATTTGTCATAGCTACGAGGAAAGTAATATGTGGGTGGAGTGTCCTGGCTGGCTTTGTGTGTCAACTTGAGTTATCACAGAGAAAGGAGCTTCAGGTGGGGAAATGCCTCCATGAGATCCAGCGGTAAGGCATTTTGTCAATTAGTGATCAAGGGGGGAGGGCTCCTTGTGAGTGGTACCATCTGTGGGCTGGTAGTCTTGGGCTCTATAAGAGAGCAAGCTGAGCAAGCCAGGAGAAGCAAACAAGCCAGTAAGCAGCATCCCTCCAGGGCCTCTGCATCAGCTCCTGCTTCCTGACCTGCTTGAGTTCCAGTCCTGACTTCCTTTGGTGATGAACAGCAGTGTGGAAGTGTAAACTCAATAAACCCTTTCCTCCCCAACTTGCTTCTTGGTCATGATGTTTGTGCAGGAATAGAAACCCTGACTAAGACACCAAGAGACTAAAAATTTGAGTGATGGGGTTTACTCTTGTTTGGTGAGATTAACAAGACCTCAAGTAGCCTTAGAGCCTAAGGAACAGTAGTCACCCTGGTGACATCAGGGACCAGTTAGGAGCAGGGAGACTACTGATGAGGAACCAAACACATCATTAGGTTCTCCCAGGAGAACTGGCAGGGATGCTGTCACCATTAGGGCTTTACTGCTGTGAACAGACACCATGACCACAGCAACTCTTATAAAGGAAAACAGTTAGCTGGGCCTGGCTTATAGTTCAGAGGTTAGTCCTGTGTTGTCATGGAATGCAGGCAGATATGGTGTTGGAGAAGGAGCTGAGAGTTCTATATCTTGATCTGTAGGAAGCTCACCCCCACAGTGACACACTTTCACCAAGGCCACACCCACTCCAACAAGGCCACACCTTCTAATAGTGCCAGTCTCTATGGCCCAAGCCTTCAAGCACTAGTCCATGGGGGACATTTCTGTTCAAACCACCACAGAGGCTAACAATGATCAGGACCTCCATCAAAATGTACGAACAGAAAACAGAAAATAGGTCTGCAGAGGAAATCTTCTACATTCAAAGTTTCTTTTTCTGCTCCATAAAACCTGGAGCCCTTACACCTGGGAGCAGTCTCTCACCCCTGCAGAGACCCCAGACTTTCATTGTTCTGATTAAAGACAGGTACAACTGTGGAGGGTGGGCTCCCCTTTTACACTCACACACCTTAGTCAATCCTGATCTAACACACTGAGCTGTGATTGGCTCAAAGTCCCGCAGCCTTCAGGTTTCCCTAGTGGCCAGATGGCAACTCCAGTTGGATACTTACGCTCCATCAGTAGCTTACCTAAGCCCCATCAGTTGGGTACCTATCCCCCATCTATTGGGTACCTACACTCCATCAATTGGGTTCCTATGCTTTCTTAAGCCCCATAGAGTAGCAAGCCTTGAATGATGGTTCTTGTCCAGGCAATTGTGGGAAAGCTCTCCTCTGATTCCTCCATGTTTTCTGCCACCACGGGAGTTATGCTCTCTATGCTCTTATAATTTTCTCTCACAAAATGTAAGTTTGCTATTGGAAACACTTTTGTGTTGTTTTGTATTTTGAATGTGCACGTACTTGTATGTGTATGTCCATGAATGTAGAGGAGTGTGTGCATGGGGCTCTAGAGATCAATCATGGCTGTCGTCCTTTGAGCGCCACTTTATTTATTTTATTTTATTTTGTGAGGCAGAATTTCTTACTGGTCTGTAGTTTGCTGAACCAGCTAGACCATCTGGGACCCTCGGGAACCCCCTCTGTCCACGTCCCAGGTCTGGGTTTACAACCATTTACTGTCACCTCTGGTTTTTACAAAGGTTTTGGGGCTTGAACTCAGGTCCTTGTATTTTACAGATTAGGCCCCTGGTTTTGTTATTTGTTTGTTTTGTAGTTTTAAAAGGAACCCTAAAGGCCATGTACTGAGGCTTAGTTCTTGCTCTGTGTGCTGTGTGAGGGAAGTGGTGGAAGCTTTAGGAGATGGGGTAGTTGGGTAACTAGGAACACGTCCCTAGCGAGGAAGTCTCGCTTTGCTTCCTGTCTGCCATAAGGTGAGCTGTTTTTCTCTGTCACCTGCTCCCACCATGATGTGCAGGCCAGAAACAATGGACTCAAGTGACTGAGGACTACAACCTCTGAGACCATAAGCCAAAGTCAACCTTTCTTCTTCATAAGTCGGTTAGCTCAGGTATTTTGTTACAGTAACAGAAAGCTGACTAACATTCCTGAAGATACAACTGGAATGGAGACCCAAGATGGCATATCTATAGGTTTGCCTGTGAGTCTGTGCTGTGGCACTCATGGCTGGATCCACGTGCGGCCACTCCAGGCCAGGGGTCTCAGTGGAGCTGCTGTTTCAGGGAAACTGTCCAAGAAGATAGAGCTTCTCCAGTGTGGTCCTGAATGTCACTTGGTGTGATGGGTATTTCATTTTGTTGGCCAGGCAAGTCACTGAGGTCAGTGGTTTCACCGGAGTGAACATTGAACCGGAGTCTTTGAAGGACTTATTCCAAAACTACTACAAATGCTTGGGAGAAAATCCTACTGGAGGTGATATGGGAGGGATATGTGTTGTCAGGATCTTGCCAGAGGCACAGGAAGCAAGGAACAGTGGACTAACTGGATTCCTTCTCTCCCTGCCTCACCCCCTTAATGTCTTCTCTCTCCCTCCCTCCCTCTTCTCTCCTCCCTCCCTCCCTTTCTCCCTTCCTCTCTCTCTCCTCTCTCCCTCTTTCTTTCCTCCCTCCCTCCTCTTCCTTCTCCCCTCTTTACCCCTCCTCTCGTTCGTTTCCTTCCATTCTTCCTTCTCTCTTTCTTTTATCACCGTTTCAATATATATATAAATATGTATGTATATATACGTATGTATATATACATACACACACACACACACACACACACATATATATATATATATATATAAGACACTGGCTTCTTTTCTAATTAGAAAACACACCTGTAGAAACCAGAAGGCTGATAGACAGCTAAAGCCCAGCCACGCCCATTTCCATGATGCCCGCAGCCCGCAACGCTGTGCATTTCTGTTCAGTTCTTCTCCCTGTCAAGATAACTTACCACTATTATCTATGCCATGATACTCATGAGTCCATGGGAATTCAAGCACACGCAGAAGGACCGGAGGCTCAAGTGGCCGATGTGCACGGATAAACTTGGACTCCCGCCTTCCTGTTTGGCTCTCACTCTGCAAACGAGTGTCCCTTTCAGGCTAGACAGGACCATGGCTTTTGCAACTTTTGTGCTTTTTGTGGCTCATTTCATTGTTTAACACAAGGACCTGGGGAGATGGCTCAGTAAGGGCATTCTGAAAGCTGCGTGCATCCCTGCACATGCGCATTGGCACATCAGTAACCCTAACCCTGGGGGCGGAGACAGGCAGATGCCTGGAGCTCATTGGCCAGCCAGCTTAGTGGAGAGGACAAGGTCAGGTCCAGTGAGAGACCCTGTCTCAAAAACTAAGATGGAGAATGGTTAAGAAAGTATAGATGCATCCAAATGGGCAAGTGTGTCCGTATAGGTGCGACACACACACACACACACACACACACACACGCACGCACGCACGCACGCACGCACGCACGCACGCACGCATGCACGCATGCGCGCTTGCATCATGGTCCCAAGCACAGAGCCAAAGGTGCCAAGGCTATGACATTGCTTCCAAAAAAATGTACAAGGTAGTTAAGCTCCACTGAAAGCACGACCGGTTCAGTGTTAATGAGTCAACGGTATGGTTAAATACACGTGATGCTCAGCATGTCTTTCAGGTTGATTTAAATGCTGCAACTGGAGGCCGGTGGGAATGTAAGCCTGCATTTCCCCAGGAGGGGTGGCCGGAGATCTAGTAGTTTAGTATTTATATAGAATAAGATTACCAGCATAGCGAGAATCGCTTGCCAGTGCTCTCAGGAACTGTAGATGCTCCAGCAGTGAGGATTTTGGGGGTGCTTCTATCTCAGTGTCATCCAAAGTGAGCCTTAGAAGATGGCAACATAGGCTCGGGTGTGGCTCCGTTGGTAGAGAGCTTTGTGTAGTGAGCAGAAGGCCCAAGTCCACCCTCAGCACTGCACAAACAGGGCATGGTGGGGGCACCTACGATCCTAGCACGCAGGAGGTCGAGGCAGGAGGACCATCCTCTGCTCTGTAGCAAATGTGAGGCCAATCTGGACTGGCTATGGGAGACCCTGAATCAAAAGATAAAAAAGAAGAAAACGGCCAGGAGACGGCTTGGTGGGTTAAGTGTTTCCTGAGTTTGGACCCGAGCACCCAAGCAAGGCTGCACTCAGTAACTCGTACACATGTGACCGTGTCATGTGAGGCAGGAGAATCCGGGCGCTTGGGGGCCACTAGCCCAGCACATGCAGCTATGAGTGACAAGGTGGAAAGCAAGAGCCAACCGCTGAGGGTGTCCTCTGACCTTCACACGTGTGCCGTGACATGCCTGTACTCACACTCACACATATCATATACAACACACACACACACACACACACACACACACACACACACACACACACACACACACACACACACACACCATGATAAGAAAATTGTAGGAACTGGGCTTGCTGGTGCATACCTGGCATCTCGACACTCATGAGACTAAAGCGGGGGTGGGGGTGGGGTCATGAGTTCAAGGTCAGCCTGGGCTACACAGCAAAGTCTTATCTTGAAACAAAGAAACAAACAAAGAAAACCAAGATGGCGCATGTCACTCCTTGGGCTGTAAGGATGCAATCTACACTCAGGTGCAGACGGCATCAACTTGCTTATTTGTTGCCATGGCAACAACGATGCTCCCTCACCTTCCTGCCCACATGGTCTGAGATCAGGGGTAAGATGTTTGCTGTGCAATTGAGAGGATGCTGGTTCAAATCTCCAGAGGCCACGTAAAACTTGAGCATGGCAATGTGTCTGTAATCTTAGTATCAAGGGGTCAGAGAGGCAGGCAGATCCCTGGAGCTCACTGTAGCCAGCCTGTCCTGATTGGTGAACTCCAGGTTCTGTGACAGAAATGTGGAGGGTAAGGGAAGAATGTGTTGGACAGCCACATGTATAGCCACATGCACACTTGTGCACCCCTAGCACAACGCCACCCCCCCGCGTGTGTGCGCGTGCGCACACGCTCACACACACACACACACACACACACACACACACACACACACACATACATCAATCAGCCAACCAACCAACCAACCAACCAACCAACCAACCAACCAACCAACCAATTGGTCAGTCAACCAAGAAAAGAGTGGAAGGGAAAGGAAAAGAAACCACCCGCATCTCTGCTTAACCCCCCCCCCCCCCAACAAAGCCACACACTCGCGCCCGTAGACCAAGGCAAGTCCACAGTGAAGGACCACGGAAGAAGGAAAAATACCTTTTGCATTACTGAAGCATTTATTTGAAGACCTAATTAACTCAGAGAATGAGACAAATTCCAGCTGATTGATTCAACAGACACCCCAGGAGCTGGCTGCTGACCTCCGAGGAGCACAGACCGACCAATCAGAACGCCCGGGAGCGGCTCCCCAGCAAATGGAATGTGCTCGGAGCTTGGCTTTCTGCTGGGCGTGAGCGATTGTTAATCTGAGCGCAATAAAATAAGAACGGCGCATAAACAATGTTCAGTGTCTTAAAAAATGAAACCATTAGTGTAATGGCATCTGCTGCTCGTCCTTCCCCTGAAACAGGTGACAGATGCCTTCTCCAGGGCCAGTTAGGATCTTCCACGACTTGGGCAAGAAATGCCACTTATTATTAGGTGACACCGCAATGCTAAAAAGACACTTAGAAATAAAACCGCGGCCTAATCATTTGGCTGAGTAAGCCTCCCTAGCAGCTCGTATATTTGCTGAAAATTCTTCTTCTTTACAAGGGCTGCATCTCCATTTGCTATTCATTATTGTGTGTGTGGTCACGAGACCCAGAGCATTCATCCATAACTGAATGTCTTGGGAGTGTCTCTGAGATCTGCAAACTGAGTTAGTCTCATCTCTGGGTCCCTTGTTCTGCCTGGCTTGTGGGATACAACCTTTGGATTTTTTAAGTACCAGTGGCTTCGGAATTCCAGTTAGGACCAAGATATCTATGGGTCACCTGTTGGGTCCCCAACAGGTGACTTGATGGTCCTTGTGAGATCTTCAAATCAAGAGCTCATTGGATGATTCTTTGCATGTAAATATGTGTTCATGTGTGTGCTTGCATGTGTGGGTACAGGCCATGGGTCAGCCTCCGGTGCTGTTCCTCAGGCAATGTCCACATTGGTTCTTTGTTGAGTCAGAGTCTTTTGTTGGCCTGGAGTTTGCCAAGTAGCCTAGGCTGGCCTGCAAGCCTTGGGGAGCCCCCGACTCTGCCTCCCAGTACTGGGATTACAAACATTCACTCCTAAGCCCAATTTCTAGCTCCCCCTTCTTTAAACAGGGGTCCTCAGGTCCCGTCCTAATAGTTCTAATACTTGTGAACAATAAATTAGCAATTGAGTTATCTCTGGAGTCCCTAAGCTTGATTTTTTTTTTTTTTTTGGAGGCAGAGTTTCTAGACCAGGCTGGCCTTGAACTCACAGAGATTCACCTGGGTTTGCCTCCCGAGTGCTGGGATTGACCTTGTGCCTGGTCCTAAGCTTGCTTTTAAAAAGGTTTATTTTATTATTTTAAGTCGTGTGTGTGAGTGTCTGTGGTTGTTGTGTCAGGTCATAAGAGCAGGTGCCCACGGAGGTCAGGGTGTCAGAGCTCCTGGAGGCAGCTTTACAGGAGGTTCTGAGCTACCTGATATGGCAGTCAGAACTTAGGTTCATGTGACTTTGTGAAAGACCCTGTCTCAAAATAAGAAGTAAAAAGGAGGCCCAGGGAGTGAGCTGGCAGTAGTGTGCTTGCCTGTAACCCCCCTACTGAGGGGTTAAGGGCATGGGGTGACCATTAGGTACTTGCCTGGCACCATCAGGGGCCTGGATTCAGTCACCACCACTATTAAAAAAATGTTGGCAAAGGTGGAAAACTAGGACCCTTCTGCATGCTGGGGGGAAGAGGTGGTGGTTATGTCATTTTGGAAAACAGCTCCATGTTAAATTGGGAGTCACCAAGGGGTCCTATAGCTCTTCTTGTAGATACTGGTGACAGCAGAAAACTCCACACACAGATATAGCCTCAGAAACTTCTTCAGTAGATTCAGGAAGGTAGAAACAACCACAAATCCGTCAGCAGATAAAATGTTAAACAGTAGGAGCTACATGCGTGCAGTGGAACACTTTCTGGCAAAAAATTGAATTACCAAAGCATGCTACAGTGTAGATAGATGGTCCTCAGAAGCATCCCTGCTAAATTAAATGAGTCACAAAAATACTGAGTGCTGTGTTGTGGGAGTCCGTCATGAAGGAAAGCCTCCTGGAAGCGCAGAACCACCAACCATAGCTCTTGGAAGGCTTTTACTGACTTCAGTGACTGTGGGGAGGTTGGAATGTTGCAGGTCCTGGAGTCTAATTGCAACTTTTTTGGGCTAGCCTCAGACTTACTAATATTGTCCTTGCCTATCTCTGTATCTGACCTAATGTCTTGGGCCTAACAGATGAAACCTTTTGGAATGTGTTAACAGACTACCAGCTTGTACCCAGCAAAGGACTAAAGTCATCAGACAGCATCCGAGCATATAGTTGAGAGTTCTCCACTTTGTTGTAACCGCCTACCCAAATTTTCTACCAAAGTATTTGAGAACTATCTTGGTTCATGACTTCCCTTGTTCTGTTCCTATAAAAACGTCACTGAGCCAGGCAGTGGTGGCGCACGCCTTTAATCCCAGTACTTGGGAGGCAGAGTTAGGCAGCTTTCTGAGTTCGAGGCCAGCCTGGTCTACAGAGTGAGTTCCAGGACAGCCAGGGCTACACAGAGAAACCCTGTCTCGGAAAAACAAAACAACAACAACAAAACAAAAAATAAAACAAAACCAAAAAACCAAAATGTCACCAAATGCTGCCACACTGGAACGTGGAATTTGGGCAACTGTGAATCTGTGTCCTCGGGCTGTGATTGCGCAGATTTGGCTCCAGAATAAACTCCCTCTTATTTCCTTTGAGGTGCGAGTGCTTTTTAAAAAGTTTTATTTTATCTATACTGTTTATTTATATCCAGCCTTGAACCATCAGATCTATAGAGACAGCCGAGCAGTGGTGGCTTAGGGTGGGGCTAGGGAGAAAATATTCATGGAGTCAGGGCCTTTGTTTTATGGTTGCTGCCTGTTGTATAAACTGTCTTTGTTGACAGTTGCAAAGCCGTGTGAATAGGCTAAGTCTGTTACCTACACAGTGTAAACGATAAGTTGGGTTACATCTCACAAGTCCATTAAAATCTACTTCCAATCTTAGTTGATTTAGCATTAAATCAACTTACCATTTCTAAGGTAGGTGTGTGTATGTGTGTATGTGTGTGTGTACGTGTGTGCGTGTGCCTCTTGTGCACACATGTAGAGGCCAGAGGTCAGCCTCAGGGGTCGTTCCTCAGGAGCAATCCAACTTGTCTTTTGACATGGGTCGCTCACTGCCTTGGAGCTCACTGAATCAGCTAGGCTGACCAAGGTCCCCTCCCAGTGCTGTTTGTCACTGTGTCCAGCGTTGTTACACAGACTAGTGAGTTGTCCTGAGATCCTCATGCTTGCACGACAAGTCACCCGAGCCACCTCCTGGCCATTATCACCTCCTTACTGTGTATTACAATAGCAGCTGTCACAGTCATTGGATGTAGCCGTGAAAAGTGTCACTGTTGACCTTAGACTCTGTACTCGAACCTGCTGTCCTGGTTTGGGGTCTTCCTGGCAAGCTTGTATTTTGGCACCTACCATGCTGGCTTTGGCTGGATGGTTTCACAGAGAGGGTGCCACAATGTGTTGAAATGACTGACAGCCAGTAATCGAGTCTACAGCAGGGTGTGGAGACTCCAGACAACTCCCCCCCCCCCTCGCACGTGCCTCCCCTAGAAGTTGCCATGGAAACAGATACCTGCTGAAGGATGCTGCTTTGGTTCACGGATCTGGGGTACTGTTTCACCATGCTCTAGCTCTCTGTGAGTCAAAAACTGCTTTTCTCCTGTCTATGGACTGTCCTTCAAAACAACTGCAATCTGGAGTGTTCGTGAAATCACACAGAGTTCTCTGACCAGGTGGCACTGGTGGTGCACACCTGTAAGCCCAGCACTTGGGTGGAGGCAGGAGGATTGGGATTTCAAGGTCATCCTTGGTTACACGGTGATTGTGAGCCCAGCCAGGGCTACATTAAATCTCATCTTAAAACAAAACCAAACAAAACAAATTATAGGGGCTTTGGGAGCTGGCCCAACCTGTAAAGTGTTTGTACGTGCATGAGTACCCACAGTCAGATCTCTAGCCTTGTGTCAAAAGCTGGGAGTGGTAACGTGTACCTGTAACCTTATGGCTGGTGAGGCAGAGACAGGAGGATCTCTGGAGCTTGTTGATCTCTGGCCCCTATCAGGGTCCAGGATTTGCCAGGCTCAAATAGTATGTAAGCACAGAGTGTTTGGTTCTGCAGAAGGCCAGCATGCTGGGATCTCCCATTACCAAGACAGAGAGACCACCAAGTATGGTCACAGGCCTGGTTTAAAGCACATTAGGGCATTCCGGGGTAGGTGACCCTTCTCTTACTCCACCCCTAGGGAGATTCCACTTTCGGGGTGTGGGGGCTGGAGACTGTTGCTGAGGAAGTCTGGAAACTGCTGCTGACCCATTGTCCTTGCCTCAGGCCAGGTGTCAGGGTGGCTTCCGAGGCCTGAATTTGCCTGGAGTTGCCCAGTTTTTGGAAACAGAGATTTAGGCCTAGTCTCCTTAACTGCCAATTTGAAGCCTGCCCTGGAATCAGCCAGCCTTCTCACCCACACATATATATGTATGTGGGTGCACACACACACACACACACACTCGAACACCTCCCCCCACCCCCACAAAAAAGTAAAAACAAAACAATAACAAAAAAATTAAGGTCCTCTGCTTGGGTGACTGGGTGCCACTCAGGGCTCATTTTAGAGCAGTGGTTCTCAACATGGGGGGCGTGACCCCCACAGGGGTCACATATAAGATGTCTTGCATATAAGACATTTACATTATAATTCACAGCAGTAGAAAAATTACAGTTATGAAGCAGAATGAGATAATTTTACGGTGGGGGGAGGCCCACAACACGAGGAACTGTATTAAAGGGTCGCAGCATTAGGACAGCTTAGAACAGCAGTGTTAGTGGAACTTATGCAAATTGAAGTAGGGACCTCCCCCAACCTCGCGCCCATATTGTCATTTGTGTCTAACCTGGTTTGAGGTTCGGTTCTCCAGCGGTGCGCACAAACATCTGGCGTGGTGGGGAAAATGCCACCTCGGAACTGGGTCACAAGCCAACAGCGAGCACGCCCTCACCCCCTCACCGGGAGTAGTGGCTGAGCTCTTGGGCCAGGATGCAGTTGGGTGTTGGGTTCTGCCAACATCTCTGTGCCTGTGACTTTCCGGCGCCCTCCTCAGGGGCACAGGAGGAGCCCAGCGGCTGCAGGCTATTTTGAGTTTCTCCAGACACTTAGAATTTGAAATGAGAGTTTAAGGACCAAATATGTAAATCTGAGGTGCGGGGTTGGGACAAAAACAGACAGTGCGACTTTGGGCTCAGAATGCATCTGGCTGTTACGAGTCACTTTGTTTTGTTTGGCTCTATGGTGTTCCCCTATCTTTATTATTTGGGCCTCAGGTGTCTGCCAGTCCCATCAAACTCCCTTATGGGGAGCGGAGGCGTAGCCTGGCTCTCCCCGCTAAGATTTTGGAGTTTTAAGCTTTCATTTGCCCCTCCTCACTGTGGAGAATTTTGGTCTTTTTTTTTTTTTTTTTTTAAATCATTAAGGGCAGATTGTGATCCTCTGCTGTGATCATGCTGACTGCCAAAGGGGACAGAGAAGGGCAGAGCTCATCTAGAAAGCGCAGGCCTCTGATAGCGCGCACCACCTGCCCTGAGCAGCACATGGGGCCTGCCTGCCCGTGAATTGCTTTCCTGATTTTAAAACACAGCATCTCCAGTGTCGCACCTGCTTTCAGCCAGCAGCGATAACCGGCTCTGATGAAAGTCATGGAGGTTATTGCCTGGAAACCAGGAAGGAAAGAAAACCCATTAAAATGTTAGCTTTGTTTTTATTTATTTATTTTTTTTGTGGGTAGCGGGGTTTGGCTTTTATCTCACACAGAAAATGAACTGGAAATGAACCCCAGGCTCCTCTGTTACAGTCTACAGGTCGGCAGCTATTTGTTTAGTTAAGACGTTTTATGGGGTAGTTTTGTCTTCATAGACTTGTTAACTATGACATCTCGGTCTTTCTCCTTCTCACCTCCCTCCTTCCCCCTCCCTCCCTCCTTTTCTACCTCCTTCCCTCCCTCCCTCTCCCTCTCCCTCCCTCCCTTCCTCTTTTCCTCCCTCCCTTCCTTTCTCCCTCAATTTCTTCATTTTAACATGGTCTCTGTATCCCAGACTGCCCACAAGCTTGCTATGTAGCTGAGGATGGTCTTGAACTCCTCCTGTCTCCTGCTTCTACACCCCAGGTGCTGAGGTCACAGGCAGGTGACATCACAGGGCTGATCAAAGACGGGGCCTCCTACATGCTGGGCAAACCCTCTATTGACAGAGCCACATCCCAGCCCACTGCATCCAGATCTTCTATGACATCAATATAGTGTTAATTATGCATTTCCTACCATAAGAAAAATGTGTCTGAGCTGGTGAATTGTCTCACTCAGTAGAGACCCTTACATGTGGGGATGAAGAACTGGGTTTGCTCCCTGGATCACACACTCATGTGTGTGTGTGTGTGTGCCTGCTGAGGCCAGAAAGGGGGGAGGGGCGCATCAGACCTGAGGCTGGAGTTACAGGTGGTTGTGAGTCACTCAGTGTGGGTGTTGGAACTTATTTATGGTTCTCTGAAATACCAGCAAGTGGTCTTAACTGCCGAGCCATCTCACCAGCCCCCAAATAAAATTTTACAAAGGAGAATTTATATCGGTTTTTAAGGACTCAAAAGATACACAAAATCATAGAAGATTAAAAAAAAAAACCAAAACCCTTCCAGGCCATGCCTCCCGATCGAGGTTTCATATTCTGGCTTGCTTCGCTCATTCTTTTTAAACATTCCATATGTTGAGTGAGGGCCTACTATGTGCTCGGCAATGTTCCATCTCTCTTTCCTCTGCCTTTGTCAATGCCCTTATTTATTGCTGAATTAGGATCCACTGAGATTTAATGCTACCTTCTTTCTGCTCATGTTTCATTCCATCATAGGATGAATTTACCAAGATCTCTTTGGCTGTTTACTTATTTGTACCTGCCGAGAAGTATGCCCCTACTGCCTGCTCCCAGTCGGTCATCTGTATATGAATCTGTGTATCAATTTTTTAATTGATACCGAAAGCTGGGCATGAGGTACATGTCTGTAATCCTAGCATTTGAAAGGCTAAGACAGGAAGGTTTCCATGAGTTCAAAGCCAGTGTAGAAAACCTAAGTTCAAGATTAAGCTGTGCTACATATCGAGTTCAAGGCTAGTCTAGTCCACAGACAGAAACCCTGTCTTTCAAAAAAATTGCAGTGGGCGACTCTTCTCCATTAGCAGTCTGCCCACCACTCTCTGGTACCACGAAAGCCAGTGGGAAAGCCTCCAAGTCAACATCACCCTGATTTCTCCAAGTCCTGTGATCCAAGTATGTCATTGGTGAGGACACCAAGTGTGTGTGTCTTCAGCAATAGGGTCTTGCCATCAAATTCTGGTGGGTGACCAAGAGCAATGGCAACACGCTGTGTTGTTTTTTAGGGGGTCTTTGGGACATGCCTTGTCTAACAGCTCAAGAGGAGGTATTGTGTATCTGGCTCTAGGCCTTTGATTTGGTAAACCAGAGCTTCCGGGAGGAGTGTCATCCCCTGTGTAGGGGACCGCAGTTAAAATCATGTGTGTATGTGCATACATACATATATATATATATATATATATATATATATATATATATATATATATATATTATATATACACACACACACACACATACACACATATACATACATACATACATATGCATGTATATGTGTGTGTGTGTCTGTGTGTGTCTGTGTGTGTGTGTGTCTGTGTGTGTATAGGAAGCTTATAGAACATTTTCAAACGCAGTTTATGTTAATTCTCCCTCTTCTCCTGTCCTATCTTCTGATTCTCTTCCTCATTCACACTCCCCCCCCCCCCCCCGTTGCCCCCTGAACCATCCGTGCACCCTGTAGGCTACGGTGATTGCCATGTTAAGATATGCCTGAGTGGGTCTGGGTTTTCTGTTTTCTTTTATTGAAAATAGAATCTTTTCTCCATATCTTGACTATGGTTTCTCTCCCTCTCCTCCTCCCAGTTCCTCCCCATCTCTCCTCCCGTCTGGATGGCTAGGCTCTTCTAAGAATTGGGAACCTTAGTTGAGAAAATGTGTCCGTAAGATTGACTTGGAGGCAATTGTGGGGCGGTGGACTGTGACAGGCAGCCTGGCCCTTGGTCGAGCACAGCTTAACTCCCGGTGACCCAGTGGGGCTTACCTTGCAAGGGACTGGAAAGCGTTTTGCTAATGCTCCCGGGAGGCCCTTGGCTCCTGTCAAGTAGCTACAACCCCCACAGCCCCCTGTAGAGAGGTCTGTCATGTGAGGTTTGTCACATAGGGGCAACACACCAAGCCCCCCCACGTGCAGATAAGGTATCCTTAAACTCTCAGACCAAGCCAATGGGAAGGACCTGTTGTCAGACCTCTGACCGGCCCCCAAACCCCTCCTCAGGTAGAGGCGTGACCACGCAGCCCCAAGCCATTCCCATGTTAATGAGACACCTAGAGACTTAGCCACTCCCCTTCCCAGTTACTATTTCCCTCCCAGAGGTGTCGGGGTAGGAATCTGGGAGGGGAGTCACAGAGAAAGTTGCCAAATAACAAGTATATTAAAAGCTATCACTTGAGGAACTGGAAAACATAAAACTACCTCATACAAACTCCAGGTGCTTAATTCTAAATGTGCTCTTGTGGAATATTCTAGAATTTCCTATTCCCTAAGCATTAATAGGAGTACCATTTCCTAATATTTACCCTAACACCTTGGGCTGCCTTTTCATAAAGCCTCAAGAACTTACTGTTTCGATGTCAGTTTGCATTATTTATCTTTTGATCATTAATAAAGGCTGTATTTTATATCAGTGTGTTAGCTTTTCATCATTGACAAAATATCTGAGATTATTAACTTAAAAGAAGGTGTGTGTGTGTGTGTGTGTGTGTGTGTGTGTGTGTGTGCGCATGCGCGTGCATCTGTGGAGGACAGAGATTGACATGTTTCTATTGTTCTCTATTTTATGATTTGAGATAAAGTCCTTCTCTCCTTAAAGCTGGGTCGCACTGTTTAGGGTAGGTAGGCTTGCCAAAGCTCTCCTAGATCCACCCGTCTCTGCCTCTAAAGCTGGGGTTACAGACATAGGGGTCTGAACTCAGATCCTCATTCTTCCAACACAAGCACTTTACCCACTGGGCATCTTCTCCGCCCTATAGTTTTGCAGTGACCATGGTCACATGGTTCCATGGCATTAGGACCTGTGACCGGCAGAGCGTGACAGTGGGGGCGGGTGGTGGAGTAATGTTCACCTCAGATTCCTATATAAAACCCCACATCTGACTCTCACAGTGTGGTCTACTTTATTGTGTGCTGGGAAACTGTCCTGGTCAACTTGACACAATCTAGAGTTATCAGGCAAGAGGGAACCTCAGCTGAATTACTGCCTTCATTGGATTAGCCTGTGGCCATGCCTGTAAGAAATTTTCTTGAATGATGATTGATGTGGAAGGACTCAGTCCACTGTGGGCAGCACCATCCCTAGGCAGTTGGTCCTGAGCTGTGTAAAAAGCTAGCTGAACAGGAGCCAGGAAGCAGCATCCCTCTGTGGTCTTGCTTCAGTGCCGTTCCTGGGTTGCTAGTGACTTCCCTGGATGCTAGGCTGTGACCTGGAAGTGTAAGCCAAATGAACCCTTTTGGCCCCTGTTTTTCATCAGGGTAGTTAATCACAGCAACAGAAAAGTAACTGGCATAGAAGCCATGCTTGGAAAACCAGCTGGGGTTACTCAGGCCAATCATGGCAGACATGATTCAAAATGGCTGCCATCAAGCACTCACGAATCCATAGAACCTCTGAGAAAGGTGACACTTGAGCAAAAGAGAAAAAAAGGAGCGAGCAAGAGAGCTAAGGCATGGGATGTAGGCCTTTCTGGAGAAGGCCATGTTGGGTGGACTGCTAATAGCAGGTCAGATTCTGGGTCCAGGAACCAGGCTGGAGTCAGCCATGTTGGTTTTTGCAGGGAGGGGCTGGGCATCCCACTGGGCCTGGCTGGGCTGTGACATTCTTTCTGTAGGATGAAAGCAGAATTTATAATGCCTACTGTGCCTGACCTAATGGGAAAAAACCGCTTTAGTTAAATGGGTTCCAGGTGAGTCCCTTGATTGTGACCACGAGGAGTTATGCAAAAGAGGACACAGACACCGAATCCTCTGTGGCGTGTACCCTTGTGACTGCTTAATCTTCCTCGGTCCACTGCTTGTTGGGGCTTCCGAAGCCATCCTCAGGGCCCGCCTCATTTGTTAGGCTTCGACCCCACAGTGAAGCCAGGATCCGGCTTGCTCATCACCACAGCTGGAAAATTAAATTTTATTTTCAACACATCTTTACCCTTCTTGCTGCTGGTTTGCCTGGCTCCAAGCCAGTACCCCCATAGCTTTGGTTTAATATCTGGCCATAAACTCCTCAATGGTACAGCTGCTAGAAGCTGGTCCTGGTGTCACGTTCCTCAATGCAGTTAATTAAATTGAGAGCACAGGGCGTGAATGGAGGTTATAAAACTCATTGGCCGAAGAGAAAGGGTTGGATGCTCTTGACCAGCAGCTGCGCAAACATTCTGATTATCTATTTATTAACAATGGTGTCAACGAAGAGAGGAAAGAGCCTGGCTGGTATCGGTGGGGGGACCACACTGCTGTGAACCTTTTAAACATCCTTCGGCCCTTTAGATAGTTACCAATGAGGTGAAGATGTTGATCCATAAGAGACTTACAGACCAATGAGCATGGTGATACTATTGATTTTAGCCCACATTAGAGACAACCCAAGTATCTGTCCAGAGAAGAACGGGCAGGCAGAATGTGGTATGTCTTTGCAAGGCGCCTCAGTGCATGGTATGTCCATTCAGCAGTGTCCTTAGACTACGGTACATCCACATAGCGGATTCCTCAACTGTGGCATGCTCATGCCATGGGGTTCTTAAATTATATACAGCTCTGTACAATGGCTCCTTGGACTATGGGCTATCTGGGTGGGATCCCAGGGCTGTAGAATATCCATCCGGTGCACACCTCAAATTGCAGTACGCCCATAGAGTCCTCAGCAACACAATTGAATAGAGACACGGTATATCCATGGAGGAAGATGGTATTCTATGAAGCTTAACAATCAGCAAGGTGAATCTCTAGCCATAGGAACAGGCAGCTGTGGTCTGTAGTCAGGTGGAAGTGGGCTGGGCGGGAACACAGTGGACTTGTGGGTAGTAAGAACAGCCCTTATCTTGGCTGCTGTGGTGCTGATGGACAGATACTTAGCTTAGAACTCATCCATGTATGCATTAAAAACCTAGACACTCCTTTATATTTATAATATTAAGAAGTGTTCCACAATGTCAACTGGAAATTGGGGTGTCCACCCCCATCCCTGTCTTTCAGGTCAGAACTGAAGCTCAGAAACATAGACCGGAACTCAGAATCATAGTGAAGTCCATAGCTGGGGCTATCACCAGACTCTCCTTTGGGAGAGATATGGGTTGAATATAAAATGCCCTCCATGGGCTCAAGTGTTGAATACTTGGGTTTAGCCTATGGGGCTATTTTGGAAAATTTAGGAGGCTGAACCTAGCTAGAGGACACAGGTCAATGAAGGTATACCCTTGAGTGCATTGTCTTGCTCTGACCTGCTCTGTCTTCACTCTCTGCCTCCAGTCCACCATGTGAGGAGCCATTTTGTTCTGCCACATGCCTTCACCATGATGCTATGTGTGATCACACCCAGCCCCAGAAGTCATGGAACCAAGTCATCATGGACTGAAAACCCAATGCCATGAGCCAAAGCGAATCCTTCTTCCTTTGAACTTGTTCTCTCTGGGTTTTGTCATAGAATGGAAAAGTCTAACACAGATGGCCGCCTACTGATCTCTGTGATCTTCACACACACCTAGATCTTTACTAGATCAAGGATACAACCAATGGGGTGCATCCTCCCCGTTAACTGGGGATGTCTGAAGGCACTTCTGTGGTCCCAGAGTCATTGACACAATTATCTCCAGAATGGAACAGAACTTGAGTCAAGTTGGGCTGAAGTATCCCATATCTTGGATGTTATGACCTTGTGTTCACGAGCTTCTCCTGCTCTGAGACAATGGTGGTGGTGTTTTTCACAAAATCTCAAACGTTCTATTTTGCCGATAAAGACTTGGGAGCCAGATTCTTGGGTAAAAGCCCGATAGCTCAGAGTCGGAGGAAGCACCCAGCTGACCATCTGCCAGAACCAACATTCTGGAGGGAAGTTCTCCTCTACACTGTCTCCAAAACCCCTCAGACTGAATGTCCCTCCCTCCTACTTCCTCCATCCACCCTCCTGACGTCCCTTACTCTCTCTGTTTTTTCCCCCTATGTTCACCCCTGTCAAGTGGCTGCTTGCTCCACTTCTTGAACTATGGTTGACCTGACTTAATCCTATTTCCAAAAGCAGAAAGTTCTTGGATTAAAGGTGTATGCTACAGTTTAGCCACACCACAATTAGAAACAGGTTTTTCTAATTGTGTTATTTTCTAAATAACACAATCTCAGGGTTCATAGTGTGGTCAAATATCCTGCAACAGGGTGGGGTAGAGGATATGGCTTCTAGAGTACCATCCTTCTATGATGGTTCAGTCTCTCCTTTTTGGGATTAAATATCCTGCAACAGGGTGGGGTAGAGGATATGGCTTCTAGAGTACCATCCTTCTATGATGGTTCAGTCTCTCCTTTTTGGCATGGTCTAATCCTATACCTAGAGATATCTCATACTGACTTGGTCCTTCCCAGGGATGGACAGCTCCACATGGCCAGCTCTTCCTAGACCTGCATCTGGCTCAGGATGAAACATTCATGTGTTAGAGATAATCCCCAATTGTATTTGTTATTGGTATTTGACAGTGGAAAGTAATTTGGTCAGATCACGACTCGAGTATGGGACCCCGTGATGGTATCAGTGCCTTTCTAAGTGGCTTGGAATAAATAGCATGAGTCTTCTGGGATGACTCCAGGTTTGGATGATTCTGCTGGAGGAGATTCACCCAGGCTTGGAAGTCACCACTGACTTAACACTCCTCTTAAGGGACTAGGTGATACTCACAAAGTCCAATACCTCATCAGTGACACAAACCCAGGGAGTCTGACCCAGGGAACAAGAGGAGAGAAGGCATTAGGACAGGTCCTGTAAGGTATGGTACCTAGAGCAGAGCTGCACAAGGTCTTGGGTGGTTCCTCAGTCCATTTTCTGTGGCCATCAGTAAATACCACAGGTGGTACTATTTATAAGTCTGGAGGGTTACACAGCTCACCGTTTAGGAGGCTGAAAGTCCAAGAAAATAGCGGTGGCATCTGGTGAGGACCATCTTGTTACATCATGGTGGAGAGTGTCCATTGGGACAGGGTCTTCTTGTAAAGCCATTAATACCATCACAGGGGCCCTATCCTTATGACCCCATCTGATCACACCATCTTCCACCTTCAAGTGCTGTTAACACGTGAACTCAGAGACCATTTCCAACACACGGATGCTTTCCTTCTTTTTGCTTCTCTTTCTTAAACCGGCATTTGATTGTGTAATCCAGACTGGTCTTGAATCTACCATCCTCCTGCCTCAGGCTCTGAAGTGCTGGGATTTGAGATGCTCACGACTGCACTTGAGTTCTTAAAACCTGTGGTCCTCTGGACTGTGTATTCAATCCACAGTAGAGGGGACATTAAAGATGTAAAGAACTTGACAGGAACCTAGACAACACCTTAGAAGAGGGCCTCTTAATTGAGACAATGCCTACACAAGATTGGCCTGGAGGTGAGTCTCTGGGAGTATTGTCTTGCTTGACAATCAGTAGGGGAGGGCCTAGCTCGCTGTAGGCAGTGTCATCCCTGGGTAGATGGTCTTGGGTTGTTTAAGAAAGCAAGCTGATTGAGCTAGTTGGCAGTGTACCTGTACAGTCTGTGCTTCAGTTCCTGCCTCTAGGTTCCTGCCCTGCCCTCCCTCCGTGATGGACTGTTTATCTGAAAGGGTGACATGAAATAAACCCTGTTCTCCTCATGTGGCCTTCGGTTATGGTGTTTATCACAGCAAAGTAACCCTAAGACAAGAAGGAAAAAGACATTGGGGACGTGTTCAAGGTCACAAGGTGACGATAATTCTAGAGCTCAGTTGAGTTCAAGCATCACCCTAGAACCTGCACACTAAGCCTCCCCCATATACATTGTATGCGCGCGCGCACACACACACACACACACACACACACACACACACACACACACACACCTATTTGTACATGTGGTGATCAGAGAAAGATTCAGTCCTGTCTACTGAGCTACACTTTTTTTCCCATAGGTTTACTGTTTATTCAATGTTAAATGTTACAGAGTTCTTACACTGTCGGAACCATGCCTGAGAACCCAAAGAAAGAAATGGTGCAATGGACAGCCTCATCCACCCAGTGTATTAAAACTTGATTCATATGCATTTTGATACTTTCACAATCTTAAAAAATTATAACAGGACTTGGAATTGACATCTGCTGTAGATCTTCAGCGTTCCAGTACAGTATGCCATTAAACAAACCTCATCTTATGTCTCTGTTCACTTCTTAAACCATAGCCCCAAACAGAATGTGTGTGTATGTGTGTGCAGCTGGGGTAAAGCAGTCTTTAAGGGAAGTTTGTGGCTCAAGGTCTGAGATTACTTGTTAAGGTTTCTGGTGCCCAAATTAAGTCTCCAGTTTCACTAAGAATCTCAAGCTTCTAATCACCCAACCTCCGCCTGGCAGGCTCAGATCATGCCAACATTATTGCCCAGAAGTGGCATACAGTCTGGTCGGGAGACACTGGCCTAGACCTCCTGCTGCCCACACGGCTGCACTAATCCATCAAACTGCAAGACATGCTCTCAAGCTGGGAAAACTTCCCCCAGTACCTGTTCCACTCCTGTCAGTAGTGAGCAAGTCTGAACTGTGTTTGGCAAAGGGATTCATTTACAGAGAGAACCCCAGGCACTGCCACCGTATCACAAGTCATATGCCAATATAGAGTATGTGCACTGAACCATTTTAGTGACATGAAAGTGGGGAACTGACAGACTATTTCATTAGGTGGAAAGAGATTTAGCAGTAACCTCTTCTAAGAGCCAGTACTACTAGATAGTTAAATTGTAATTACTAACAACAGAAGTGCTACATTACTGGCTATTCCCTGCCTCTCCAAGTGAATACCACAAACATACTCCCAAGGTGAATGACAAGAGCTGGCTAAACAATGAACTGAGTTGCGCCTGAATCTTCCATGGTGTCTGATAAATCCTTGTGTGTGTCCCACATTTGAAGGTTATGGGCTATTCTGAGCTACACTTTATACCCTTGAGGCAGGCTCTCTCACTGAACCTGGAGCTAGGCTGACAGTCAGCCAGCCCAGTGATCCTGCCTCTGCTGCCTGCAGTGCTCAGGTCACAGTCACATGCACAGCCATGTTCAACTTTTTACGTGGAATCCAGATTCAGGTCCCCACATCTGCTCAGCGAGTGCTTTCAATCACGGAGAAGTCTCTCTCCCTAGCCCTACACATGCTACATACTACATATATTTATTGTGTGTCTGGGAAGATGCACGTGTGTCATAGTGTGACTGTAGAAGTCAAAGGTCAATCTGCAAGAGACGATCCCCTCTTCTACCATGTGGGTCCTGGGCATTTAGCTCAGGTGGCCGGGCTTGGCTGCAAGCTCCTTTACCTGCTGAGCCATCTCGCTGGCCCCACATATATTTCTTTTAAGCACCATGTCTGAGTGCTGGATAAGACAGCTGGGCAGAGTGATCATGAGACCAGAGGTGATGAGGCTCCAGAAGACTCATGAATTATAAAGAAGACAGAAAAGCTATTGACAAAACATTGTTTTCTAAGAACCTCGTTATTCACCAAAGACTGTGTCATAAACAGACCGGCCGGCCCCACCTGGGATGTGCAGAGCAACCCACTCTACACAGAGAGAGGCTTTACAAACATCCCTTTGTTTGAGTTTTATTTTCGTCTGTAAAATAAAATACGTATTTTTCATAGTATGTTTTATTACGCACATAATATATTCTCATGGCAGCTCACAAGCCGCTTCATAAATAAATAAATACACATACATTTGAGATGCTCGTTTAAAAAAAAATGTTGCTCACATGGGTATGTGAGCTAGAGATCTTGGAGACTCTGAATTGTGCTGGATTTGGGTGTGATGAATTTACCCTATTTAAAGTGACTATTTTAAAACCATGAGCTAATATATGCAGCCCTTGGCCATGGGAGCTGGTTTCCTTCTTCCTCAGCTTCAAGCTTCCCAGTATCTTGTCAGTATTTGACCTCACACTGTACCCACCGTGGCCTCAAGGAGAAGCTGGTTCCATGGGGTTCCTTTGGGGTGAGGGCTCACAGGAGAGTTTTAAATATGGCCGCAGGGAGGGGATGCAGCTGGAGCCCTGGCTCAGAGGACCAGAGGACTGGCCACACTGAGAGGGGGAAATGGACACAGGCTCCCTCCCCTAATCAGGAAGCTATTTGTAATGGATTCCTGGTGGCAAAGGGAAATTAGTTTTCGCCAATGGAGTGGCACTGTGTATATCAGCAGTTCTCGACCTGGGGGTCATGACCCCTCTGAGGAGCAAACAACCCTTTCATGGGGGTCACCTAAGACCCTCAGAAAGCACGGATATTTACATTGTGATTCATAATAGTAGCAAATATACAGTTAGGAAGTAACCACAGAAATAATATTATGGTTGGGGTCACCACAGCACGAGGAGCTATATTAAAGGGTCACAGTGTTAGGAAGGTGGAGACCCGGTGTGTATCTGCCACACTCCAGGGCAGGCCCCAGGCCCAGTGGTTGGTCAACACAAAACCAACTCCATGTTTTGTTTCAGTGTTTTTTGTCTTATTGGTTTTAATTTTGATTTTTATTTGTGTGTGTGTGTGTGTGTCTGTGTGTCTGTGTGTGTCTGTGTGTGTTTTGAAAGAGAAATAACATAAGCTGGTAGGTAGAAAGAGGGAGGATAGCTGGGCAGTGGTGGCACACGCCTTTCATCCCAGCACTTGGGAGGCAGAGGCAGGTGGATTTCTGAGTTCGAGGCCAGCCTGGTCTACAGAGTGAGTTCCAGGACAGCCAGGGCTACACAGAGAAACCCTGTCTCGAAAAACCAAAAAAAGAAAGAAAGAAAGAAGGAAAGAAAGAAAGAAAGAAAGAAAGAAAGAAAGAAAGAGAGGGAGGTTTTGGAGTTGAGGAGGCAAAAATGTGATCAAAATATATGAAAAATTTTTAAATAAAAAAAAGAAAAAATGGTTTAATATAAGAAACAATTACCCAAGTTAAAAGAAGCAAAGGACCCAGGATCTGTTCCCAGTGTCCCATGGTGGCTTACAAACACTTGTGACTCCAGTTCCAGAGGATCTGATGCTTTCCTCTGACCAAATAAATCTAAAAAAAAATTTTTTTGAAGATGATCAGCAGCCAGTGCTGGGCACAAAAGCACACCCCACATCTCTCCCCCATCCCTTCCTGGTCCTCTTCTCTGTGCTGGGGTTGGGATTTAGGGCCGTTTATATGCTAGGCATGTATACTGTCATTGAGGGGTTATATCTGTCACCACTTTCATTTGATTTTTAAGGTTTAGTTATTTTTATTTATATATATATGGGGGAGGGAGTTAGGGGGGCAAGTGCATGTCCCAGTCAGGGTTACTATTGCTCCGATGAAACTATGACTAAAATCAAGCTGGAGAGGAAAGGGTTTATCTGGCTTACATTTCCACATCATAGTCTATCACAGAAGGAAGTCAGGACAGGAACTCAGTGCAGGGCAGGACCCTGGAGGCAGGGGCTGATGCAGAGACCATGGAGGGGTGCTGCTCACTGGCTTGCTCACTATAGCTTTCTCAGCCTGCTTTCTTATAGACTCCAAGACCACCAGCTGAGGGATGACACTACCCACCATGGCCTGGGCCCTCCCCAACCCATCACCAATAAGAAATGGCCTTACAGGCCTGCCTACAGTTGGCTCTTAGGGAGGTGTTCTCTCACCTGAGCTTCCCTGTGTTCTGAAAACTCTAGGTTTTTGTCCCGTGGACATAAAAGCGGCCAGCATAGTGCACTTGACCGAAGGTGCTCTCAGAGGCCAGAAGTGTCAGAGCTCCCTGGGACTAGAGTTACAGGTGGTGTGATCTGCCTGACGTGGGCGCTGGGAGCCATACTCAGTTCCTCTGCAAGAGCGGAGGAGCAGGCTGCTAACTGCTGAACAACTTCTTCAGCCCTGGTTTTGTTTTTAAGACACTGGCCTCAAGGGGAGAGGATGTGCCTACCCTGGCAGAGACTTGATGCGCCAGGGTAGGGGGATGTGGGGGTGGGGTGGGGGATAGGAATTCTCTTAGAGGAGAAGGGGAGGGATGATGGGTGAGGGTCTATGTGGGGGGGACTGGGAGGGGAGGCAGCATTTTGATGTGAATAAATATATTTTTAAAAAAAAAAGACATTCTGGGGGGCTGGAGAGATGGCTCAGCGGTTAAGAGCACTGACTGCTCTTCCAGAGGTTCTGAGTTCAATTCCCAGCAACCACATGGTGGCTCATAACCATCTGTAATGGGATCTGATGCCCCCTCTGGTGTGTCTGAAGACAACTACAGTGTACTCATATATGTAAAATAAATAAATCTTTAAAAAAAAAAAAAAAAGACATTCTGTCACTAGGTCACTGTGTGACCTAGGCTTGTTATGCAGCGAAGGCTAGTCTGGAACTCACAGTGTAGCCCTGGTTGGCCCAGATCTCATGGGCACATGTCAATGCTTCCTGAGTTCTGGGAACATATGTGTGCACTGTCACGCTCTGCTCCACGGTTGTTTTTTGCTGGACGAATGGTGTGGTGTGTCTGTGGACAGTGGTGAGACAGAATACTGTCTCCTTCTCAGGACAGCAGATTTCATCATGGTCATGGACTCGCCATCCGTGCTGTTGTACAGATGGCAGCCCCAAGGACTGAGTTTAAAAAGATGAATTCAAATTTCAGGCCTGGAAACAGAGGTGGCAAAGCGGTTGACATGATCTGGAAATGGCGGACAGCATCAACTAGCCAACTTCCAAGTCACACAGGTGTCAAACCCATCGGGAAACAGAGAGTAAGCAGACCCTTCCTCCTTGGGGGTGCTGTGGCTTACGGGTTCTGAGAAGAGAGAGAACACAGCAGATAATGACATAAAGCAATACTGGAGAAGCAGGGAGTGGACAGTGAAAGTCTGTTCTGCAGGTCAGAGGGACGTTGGGTCCCCAAGGTGTGGACAGCTGCGTCATGGTTCATGGAAGAGGAGAGAGTGGATGGGGCCTGGGAAAGGAGGGCTTTCAATCCATGGACCTGATGCCATGCAGAACGCCAGTAGCTGATGGAAATTGCAAATGAAGATTGTCGCAGGTTGGCTCAGTTCCCACGCCATGCCGGGGCAGTTACAGCATCTGCAAGACTACAAGAAGCTCACAGGAAGAATGGGGTTTGGGGTTCTGGAAAGCAGTCACGTGGCTTCTGGTAATGCTTCTAGTTACTTCCCTTGTTAGTGAGGAAAAAAAAAGCCCTGACTAAAGCAACTGAAGGGAGGAAGGGTTATTGTGGCTCACAGTTTGAAGGCACTGTCTGTCACTGTCACCATGGGAAAGGCTGGTGTGGCTCTAGGAGCTTAGGCGGCCGCTCACACTGTGTCTGTAGCCAGGAAGCAGAGAGATGAATGCTGCAAGCATCTTCTCCTTATGCAGTCTAGAATCCTAGCCTGAGGGATGGTGCAGCTTTGTGTGTGTGTGTGTGTGTGTGTGTGTGTGTGTGTGTGTGTGTGTGTGTGCGAGTGCGTGCGCCTTTCCCCCTCAGTTAACCAAACCTTGATAATCCCTCAAAGGCATGTCTGGGAGGGCTGTCTCTCCTTGATCCTGTCAAGTTGACAATATTAATCACCACAAACTTAAACAGTACCCCCTTATTAGTTATTTTACTCCCAAGTGTCTATCAAAAAAGAAGAGGAGAAACAGGAGGAGGAGGGGGATCAGGAGGAGGAGGGAGATCAGGAAGAGAAGGGGGATCAGGAGGAGGAGGGGGATCAGGAGGAGGAGGGGGA
>CM052721.1:10165774-10270091 GCA_028551405.1 Uromys caudimaculatus
GAGGGGATCAGGAGGAGGGGATCAGGAGGAGGGGGATCAGGAGAAGGAGGGAGATCAGGAGGAGAAGGGGGATCAGGAGGAGGGGGATCAGGAGGAGGAGGGGGATCAGGAGGAGGAGAGGATCAGGAGGAGGAGGGAGATCAGGAAGAGAAGGGAGATCAGGAAGAGAAGGGGGATCAGGAGGAGGAGGGGGAGGAGGAGGAGGAGGGGGATCAGGAGGAGGAAGGGAAGCATGAGAAGGAGGGGGAGGAGGAGAAGGAGGGGGAGGAGGAGAAGGAGGAGGAGGAGGGAGATCAGTGGGGAGAGGAGGAGGTTGGAGAGATGGCTCAGTGGCTAAGAGTGCTTGCTGCTCTTGCAAGGACACATGCTCAGTTCCCACCAGCATCCATCGTGGGCAGTTCACCACTGCCTGTAACTCTAGATTCACGGGCATCCAGTGTTCTCTTCTGGCCTCTATGGGCTCCAGTTTTAAAATAAACTTTAAAATAAATAAATAAATAAATAAATAAATAAATTTAAGAGAGACAAAATGAAAAAATGAAGTTCATGTCTATAAAGCCATGCACAACACACAGGAGTATCCATAGTCAGGTAAATCATTAGAGTCCCAAACTGGAAACACTCAAATAATAGAAGCTCTAATAATAGAAAGGACAGACACATTCTAGAGTGTACACAACACAAAACATGAAGACCAGTGAAAATGGATGTGTATGAGACGGGTGACTGTCATAGGCAACCAGGACAACCAGGGTACAATTATTCATCTATAAAGTATAAGACCGTGTAGAGGATTGGTGATCTGCAGGGAGAGGATCCCTCCAGCAGGGGGAAGCGGTGCACATCTTGATTTGGTGTATGGACGCCACTGAACTGTATGATAGAAATAGGTTTGTTGTACTGTATATGAGGTGCACACAGCAATCAAAGCGGTGCTTAAAAATAAGTAATGGGCTGGGGGAGATGGCTCAGTGGCTAAGAGCACGCACTGCTCTCACAGAGGACCTCTGGTGGTTTGAATATGCTTGGCCCATAGGAAGTGGCGCTATTAGGAGGTGTGGCCTTATTGGAGGAGGCGTGGCCTTGTTAGAGGAAGTGTGTCACTGTGGAGGCAGGGCTTTGATATTTGACATATATATATATGTCAAATATATATATATGTCAAATATCAATAAATGCTCAAGTCTGGCCAGTGTGATCCAGAATGTCCTGGCTGCCTTCAGACCAAGATGTGGAACTCTCAGCTCCTCCAGCACCATGCCTGCCTGGATGCTGCCATGCTTCCCACCATAATAATAGTGGACTAAACCTCTGAACCTGTAAGCCAGCCCCAATTAAATGTTGTCATTTATAAGAGTTGTCTTGGTCATGGTGTCTCTTCACAGCATTAAAACCCTAAGACAGGACCCAAGTTTGGGTCCCAGAAAAAACATACATGGAGTAGTTCACAACTGCTTTTAATTCTGGCTCCCAGGGATCTATCTGATGGCCTCTTCTGTCTGCCACAGGCACCTGCACTCACCTGCATATACACTCCTGTTCAACACATTCACACACAATTTAATAAATAATACAAATAAATATCATCAAGCCAAAATGAAAATAATTCAGATAATGAACTAAAGTGTTGTGCGGGCTTTCTGTTACTATAATCAAATGCCAGAAGTAATAGGCTTACAGGATAGGAAAGGTTTATTTTGGCTCACAGTTTAAAAGGGGTCAGTCCATGGTTGGTCCGACTTGTTACTTTGGGACTGTGGTGAGCTGCAGGTGGGGAGAGCAGTTGCTCACATTGTGGCGGCCAGGAAGGAAAAAGAGAGATAGGGTAGTAGATAGGGTAGTTGGATGGAGATAGACACACAGAGAGAAATAGAGAGCGAGATAGAGAGACAGGGAGGGAGGGATACTGGGTAGGGTGGTCAGGGTTTCCTATATGGGCATGCTTCCAAATGACGTAACTTCCTCTCTCTTGGGTCCACCTCTAAAGTTTCCAATAGCACCCGAGACTGGCGACTAATGCTTTGATGTGGGACCCTCTGAGGGTCTAACCTACAGCAACTGCTTCGTAATTCACTGCTGCCACGTCATTTGGTTGTTTGGAGAAACCGCAGTCTCTTTCTCTGAGCTATTCTTAGCCTTCCATCGGCCTCCTGAAGCAGAATTGTCTTGTGGAAAGCGTTCGTGGAAGGCGTTTGTTCCCCCACTCGATCCCCCATCGCTAAGGGATATAACAGCGCCCGTTCTAGTCTGCAGGGGAAGGCTCCTCCGAGCACCAGTATTCTGAAGCCAAATTGTCCTTTCCTTAAGCCTCATTGAACAAGATGTGTTTGGGAGATTGGATACATGTAGATTTATTTACTTTCTAAAAACAGCGTCCTGTGCTTGAGGGCTGCTGAGCACATCTTCTGGGGACAGACGATGGCTTTACCTTTCAGTAAAACCACAGGCAGCCTTGTTCTCAGGTGTCTGCAGAGCCAGGGGGTTTCCCATCGAGGTCCGCAGGGAGCTGGACAGACGGGGAGCTTCTCTCCTGTTATCCCCAGAGGAGGTTGGTTTGAGTGGCTGTATGGGTTGGCATCAAATCCAAGGCTTATGAGAGGTGTTCAGAAAGCGCGTAGGTTGTTGGGGTTGATTGAACAGAGGGACGAGAAGCAGGAGGAAGTCAGACTGTGTCTTAATTCTCCACTTCTCTCTGCCAAGCACAGCCAGAGCGGGGTGGAGCATCCCAGGAGGGTGCTCCGTGACTGCTCATTGCTCATCTCTTCTTTTCTATTATTTTTTATTTTTATTTTGACACAGGGTCTCACTATGTAGCCTTGTCTGGAACTCACTATGTAGACCGGGCTGGCCTTGAACTCACAGAGATACACCTGTCTGTAAATGCTGAGATTACAGACATGTGTTACCACACTCAGTCCATGCCTCCCTTATAAATATATATTTTATCAATTATTTGATAATTCCATTCATGCATATGATATATTTTGACCATATTTGCTTCCTTTAAAAATTTTATAAGTGTGTACATGAAAAAAATTTATGTTTTTGTGTGTGCAGGCACGTGTGCTTGTACACGTGGAAATCAGAGGACAACCTCTGTGTCATTCATTCCTCAGGTACCATCTACCTCCCCTTCCTCTCCCTCCTTCTCTTCTTTTTGAGACAGAGCTTCTCAATGACTTGGAACTCACCAAGTAGGTTAGGCTGGCCGCCCTGTAACAGCAGCAATCCACCTGTCTCCACTTCCCCAGAGTTGGGATTGCAGCCATATGCCACTACAGGCTTTGTCATGATTGCTATTACATGGCTTCTAGGGATTTGAACTCAGATCCTCACGCTTGTTTACTGACAGAGCCAGCCATCTCTCCAGCACACTGTTACTGCTTCCTCCTGTCTTTCCACTCCAAAGAATCTTTAATGCCCTCTTGGGCGGGTGAGGCTGATGGAGTGTTGTCCTCTCAGTGGAAGGCTCTTCCCTGAGTTTCTGGTCCTTTGGTGTCTCCCGGCCCTGAGCTCTCAGCCACGCTGGTTGGCACTGATGCACAGATCTGCCTCCGAGCTTAGCCTCCTGGACTGCTCGTGCTCCTGGGTGGGGGTCAGGACTGAAGCTTTCTCTGCTCACAGTTCCTCAGTCTAGTAAAAATGTGGTTCCTTTCAGTCTATCTATAAAAAGAGGGAAATTCTGAATAGTCATGAAAGCCCTGAGTGTTTACTCTTGAGCCACAGGACCAAGACCTCCACGCATCTTCTGTCCTAAATTCTCAGAGGCACCAAAGAGCCAGTTTTTCTCTGTTCCTCTCCGTTGGCTCCTTCATGTTTATGGCATCATTCCCGGAAACTACTTATTTTCAGTCTTGGAGACAGAAATCAGAAACTCCCATATCCGAGGTAGGTGCTCTGCCCCAGCCCCTCACTTTGGGATTCTAGGCAGGGGCTCTACCACTGAGCCACGCCCCCAGCCCCTCACTGGGGGATTCTAGGCAGGGGTTCTACCACTGAGCCACACCCCCAACCCCTCACTGGGGGATTCTAGGCAGGTGCTCTACCACTGAGCCACGCCCCCAGCCCCTCACTGGGGGATTCTAGGCAGGGGTTCTACCACTGAACCACACCCCCAACCCCTCACTGGGGGATTCTAGGCAGGGGTTCTACCACTGAGCCACACCCCCAACCCCTCACTGGGGGATTCTAGGCAGGGGCTCTACCACTGAACCACACCCCCAACCCCTCACTGGGGGATTCTAGGCAGGGGCTCTACCACTGAGCCACACCCCCAACCCCTCACCGGAGGGATTCTAGGCAGGGGTTCTACCACTGAGCCACACCCCCAACCCCTCACTGGGGGATTCTAGGCAGGCACTCTATCAGTGAGCCACGCCCCCAGCCCCTCACTGGGGGATTCTAGGCAGGCGCTCTATCAGTGAGCTATACCATTAGCCCCCTTCTGTTATTTAAGATAATGTCTCAAGTTGTCCAGTCTGGCCTTGAATTCACTTGTACGTGCCATCTTCCTGCCTCAGTCTTCCAATTAGCTCACACCAGCAGGCCTGGCAGTAGAGGCAATGTCTACCATTCATCATAGTTTTTGAAGCTTGAACTGGCTTTCCTGCTTCTGTACTGGGTATCAAGAGATGCTGGCCTTTCTGGGATTTAAGGATTGTCTTTGAGCAATGACTACTCACGGGAGGAAACCATCAAACACGAGGCACAGGGAAGCTGGAAGGATGATGGGAAATGCTAAACAAGCAGCTCTCTAGGAAAGACCTCCACCGTGAGCTTCGTGCCATTACTGTGGTATAAATTCTCCTCCGTGCCTTCTTCCTTCCTTCACTTTCTGCTCTTTCTTTCCTCTGCCCTCTGATCCTCCCTCCCTCCTCCTCCCTCCTTCCTGCTCTGAATTCATTCTGTTGTCTTCTCATTCCTCTTGCCTAACGGGCAACCACAGAGGGAAAAATCTGGCCAAATTGAAAGGTTCCTGGCAGAGACCCTGAGCTGAGCACAGGTTAACAAGCGAGTGCGTATGCTCACATTTCTCTCCATTCCGGGCTGCGGAAGTGGTGGATGTGGCGTGACTAGCCCTGCCTTGGCTTCCTCACCATGATGGACTGTAACCCAGAATTCTGAGCTGAAATAAACTCCTGTCTCCCGTGAGGTGCTTATCATCCAGGGGCTCCATCACAGTCATGGAGGAAATGCTGGGGCTCAAAGTGAGCACTTCATGAGCCGAGCCATCCCCACGAGTATTTTGATGGTTGGTTTACATCAGTGACAGGTGGCTCTAATGGTTCCTATGTGAGGTAGGTCGGTTCCTGTTGTCTTTTGTCACTCACTTTGAGACTTTCTTGTTTCTTGGTGCCATGTGAGGTGCGTAGATGAGACCTGGACAGATGGATTCCGGCATTGTTTAAGCCATGTCCCGCTACCCTCTTGCACTGTTCATGTGTGGACGGCATGATGCCTTGGCAGCACTTGACGGTGGCAGCTTCCAGTGTGACCCCTGTTGTCACCTGGTTTATTTGTTATTGCAGCTGGGAGAGAGTTTCAGGCTCCCTCATAAACATCTACTCAGGTCACCCTGACAGGGTGGGGGAGGGATGCCTCGCTGCTGCTCCCCAAGTTGTTTCTTCTGATGGGGGGTGGGGAGGGATTGGTGGCTTTGCCCTTGATAGATAGGGCATAAGTCTCAGAGCCCCGTCCAGGCTCCAGGGTGCATTGCTGCCTCTCCTGGGAGGTTAAAGGGGCTTTGCTGTCTCTGGGTGGAGTATAGAACCCCAGCTCCTTGTGTGTGCACATGCGTATGTGTATGTGTGCACGCGCTCTCGCGGGGGCCAGAGGTCAACACCCAGTGTTGTCCTCAATTACTCTTCATATTTTTTTTTTGAGACAAGGTCTCTCACTGAACCTGGAGCTTGCCAACTCAGCTAGGCCAGGCTGCCTGTGAACCCCACAGGTCCCCACGTCTCTGCCTTTCCAGGGTTGGAATTACAAGCACATATCACCATGCCTAGCTTTCTACATGGGGTCTGGAGGTTATAGTCAGCGTTTTGCTCTTGTCTCCCAAGCACTTTACCCACTGAGCCATTTCCCCGCTCCCAGATATGATTTTCTCTCAACTAAAATATTGGAGTCTGGATCCGAGTCAAGCCCATAATATAGTGATTTGCTTAATGACTGCAGAATATTGTCTTATCTGAGGAGAAGTAGGACGTTTTTAAGACCACAGAGCCCAGAATTAACGGCTTGGAATTTTCACCATGCTGGCTATTAATTGACTTCAACCATTAAAGGGAGAGGAGTTTTTGGCAAGCACGGAGCTTTTCATACAAGCAGAGACACGGACGAATTCAAATCATTCTGAAATAAGTGTGCAGTGAGCCAGTGATATCAGAAATCAGCTGTCCCAACAGCAGCTCTGCATAAGGTTCTATAGCTCTCAGAGATTCCAAATGTGGTTCCAGAGAGTGGGCCAGCTAGCCTGATGTGCACCGTGACCAAGGAAATCTGCCTTTACCAAGGTGGAAGGAGAAAGACCTCCTCTGACCACATACATGCTAATTAATGTAAGACTCTGATGAGCCTTAGCTACCAGGGACCCTCTGAGTGAACCACGAGGAGCAGGGGATCGATGCCAAAGCAGGAGGAATTTATTGTTCCAGCATGCTGGGGTTGTCCCAGACCTGAAAGAGAGGTGGCGACTCCGGGCGGCCAGTTGGGAGTTTTTATACAGTTTCCAGGGGGCAGAATAGAGCATCGGCAACTAGGCACAATATGATTGGTGGAACAGTGTGCCCTTTAAACTGATTGGTCTTTAGGGAATGAGGTAGTAGGGGCTTAATCAGCCCCTCCCTTCCAGCCTATGCGCTCCACTGACCTCTTCCTACTGGAAGAGGAGGAGTCTTCATGTTCTGGGGCCTGGTGGAATTTTCCAACAGTCTTTTGTTAGCTGACCTCTTCCCTGTGGCAAACTTGTGCCCGTCCCTCCACCCCCTGAGACCATGGATCTACCAAGAAAATCTTTGCCTTGCAAATATTCCAAGACCCCATGTAAAAGGCAGAGCATATTGGTGCGTACTTGGGACCCCAGGACTGCGAAGGGACAGGCAGATCTCTGGGGGCTCACTGGCCAGCTGGCCTACCCTCCTCAGGGAGCTAAAGGCTGCTGAGACCCTGCCACAAAAAGAATGACAGCTGAAGTTGTCCCTGGGATCCACACACGTGCAGCTGTACAGTTTTGTTCTCGCTGGAATAACACACGAACACACGCACATCAATAGAATTGAAAGACTTTAAAAGGCACAAGCATTTAAGGAACAAAATATTTTTATTAAAAATTGTACCCATAGCACTGCTCTGCCTTTCTACAAGTTGAGGGAGTGGGGGTTCGGTTTTTTTTTTTTTTTTATCTGAAACGGGATCTGGTTTTCTGTGCCATTTAGAAGTTTTATAGGGAAAGCTTCGGGACTCCCCTAAGCCAGCAGGTGGGGTTGGGAGCTCCCCACTGGGAACCCCACACTGTTCTGACCTCTCAGTCTGGTCCCTTGCTGCTAGTCTATGGATTGGGGCTCAGCAGGAGAGCAGCCATGCTGTGAGCCAGGAATCCAGGAGTAATGACAACCCATGCTAAGAACCTCTATGCAAACACACCATGCTCAGGCTGATCAAGACCAAGTTCAAACACCACATCCAAAGAACTTTCCAGAACACACATCATCCTCATGGTCTCTTGCTCTGCTTCCTCCCAGGCCTCCAGGTAAAGGAGACACCACCCCACCCCACCCCCACCACATATGTTCTGCTGGAGCGGGAAGGTGCTGAGGAAGGCCAGCAGGAGGTGGGGAGATGTCAGCGCACATGCACGAGGCTGTTGCTTCCTCTCTGGGTGTCTGTGCTCTGTAAAGCCTGCCAAGGGGCTCAGCAGCTCACATGAGAAGGGAAGGCTGCACAAAGCATCCTCCACAGAGCCACAGAGGCTGCTTGCTGTCCCTCATCCCCAGACACCCATGGAGGTGACTTTTCCAACATGACAGAAGTCAGGAGGGAGCTCACATCCTGCCTGTTCAGATCATTTCTCAGAACCCTGCCTTGGAGCCAATGTCCGTTTTGCAGCTGTGTGATGTGTCCATCCCATCTCTCTACAGTTAGGAAGGACATTTGCCAATGTCCTGTAGCTCTGGAAGCTGAAATCTAACTGGAAACCCCTCAACCTCTGCCCTTGGTGCAGGGGATGGGAACAGGACAGTGTCTCTCTAAGTCAGTGGTTCTCACCTAATGCTGTGACCTTTAATGCAGTTCCTCATGTTGTGGTGACCCCCGCCCATTAACATTTTCATCGCTACTTTGTATCTATTGTTTGCTACCATTATGAATTTCGGAATAAATATCTGATATGCAGGATATCTGAGATGCAACCCCTGAGAAAGGGTCATTGTCTCCCAAGGGGTCCCGACTCACATGTTGAGAACCACTGCTCTAAGTGTCACGCTTGATGACAGCTGCTGACAGCTGTCCATCAGCAGTCACAGAGCCAGGGCATCCTGAGCAGACCTTTCCAGAGAAAACAAGTTACTGATCATAAAGGAGGCCCAGGCAGAGCTGCAAATCAGTGAGTCACTGTAAGGAAATGCAAGGCAGAGGACCATCCCAAAGATTCTCCATTGATTAAAGCAATCAAGTCCTTATGGCTTAAGAGGGTGAAGCGCAAAACAGAGCCAGCTGGTCCCTGTCTTCTGTTGGGTGCCACCTTCCAAGAAGTTCAGTTGGTGACTTGTGAACTTCTGCCCACTCACTCATTTGGGGCCAGGGAGGAGGTGGTGCAGTCTACTGACGTGGTCCCTCCTGTGGCAGTCCCCACATAGAAGTGGCTTTGGGCAGAGCATCTAGGATTTTTGGTTTAGAATATTTCCCTTTCGGCTCAGAAAAGGAAGGAGGGAGGAGGGAAGGGAGACAGGAGGAGGAGGAGGGAGAGAGAAAGGAGCGAGGAGGGAGGGAAGAACTAAAGGGAGGAGTAAAGAGGAGGAGCATAAGAAAGGGGGAAGGGGGGGAGAGAAGGCCAAAGGAAGAGAGGGGGAGAAGGGAGGGGGGAGAGGAGGAAGAGGAAGAGAGTAAGAAAGAGAAGGGAGGAGTTTTTTTAATTTTATTTTCGATTTTGGAAAAATTGAAAGGCCTTTAGTTAATTTAGTTTTTAACCCCAAGCAGAAACTCCTGTGTCCTGGGGCCACACCAGCAACTTCCAAGGCAGCGAGTCAAGACAAGATCCATGTCCCCTGCCTCACAGGGAAGGCAAAAGGGCTACAGGAGAATCTCCTACTGGTGGCTTAGTCCCCTCCACAGGGCGCCGAGACCCCCGGGGAGGACAGTCCCTTCTCACTGGCTCTGAGTGCCCCAGGGTGTGGGGATGTGGAGCGACTCTGCCAGCTCTGGGGCACACCGTGGCTGGATCCAGCTGGTCACATCCAGATGGGGGTATGGTGGGGTGAGGCGCTGGACTAGGGGTGGCAGGATGCTTACGGGGTCTTGAGTGCCACTTTTCACTTAGCCGGAAACATTTAAACAACGAAAAGTGAAGGAAAATGTTCTCAGAAAACCCGTTAAGGCTAAAACGCTTGCCTTGGATGGCTGGGTAGAGGGGACAGCACCAGGGGTCAGAAGCAGGACAGCAGTGAGCACAGGAGGAGAGAAGGAAGGGCTGTCCCTACTGTGCGCCATGTGTGGGGTGCTCTAGGTGACTCGTGGCCCCGGTTGGTTTCTCAGAGCCGGTTGTTTTATTTGGAGACACAGTTGCTTCTCGTCTTTCCCATGTACAAAGCTGAACAATGAATTAAAAGGCACCTGGAGACAGCAAAGACGCATTCATTTCATGTGACATAGTCTAAAAAAAGATAAAAAGGTTTAAAAAATACTCTGGTTCAACAATGCACACTTGCTACTGCCACAAGCAACTGCAAAAACCACGCGTCTCCGCTCCTCTCTTGCTCAGCGGGGGTGGGCTGTGTGCTGTGTCGTGTGGTCACCAGAAGGACCCAGATGGCCTTGGATGGGCCTGGGGGGCCTCCAGAGCCAGTTGGGGGAGGGGCTTCCCATTCTTTTAACTGTGAGCTTGAGAGAAGAGAGGACGAGGGAGGGAAAAGGAAATCTCCAGGGTTGCAGCCACCCTAAAGAGGGGTCGCAGAGCTGAGCCCTCTGTGGCTAGGCGCCACTCGCGCAGTGGCCTCACCTGGACCCTGCTGAGAACCAGACAGAGCCCAGGGAGGGGAAGAGCAATTCGTCCTAAGATGGAGAAAGTGGTCCAGGCTGGCTGGTTCTCCAAAAGGAGGTAGAGAGAGAAGTGGGCCGCGGATGCGATTTACCTGTCCCCCTCCACCCTCCTGCCCGCCCTCCCTTGCCATGCTCGATGGTTTGGAGGCCAGAGGAGCCCAGGGCTGGGGTGTGTCGAGAGCGCCCCCGCCGGCGGTGCCGAGCTATTGCACCAGGGAGATACCTTCTCTTAAAAAGAAAAGAAAACAAAGGAACCCGCTTCCTGCAGCGATGTTACAAAAAGCCATTAAAAAAAAAAACCTTCCTAAGTGAATCCTAGTTTTCACCAGTAGGTAAGATCGCTTATCAGAATTATTATTATTATTTTTTTTAAACAAAAAAATTTCAGCTCAGTTATCGGAGTTGATTGTCTTAACAAAAATAGACTCCAGAAGTTCTGCACCCGTCTACCCTGATGGAGGCGTGACGTCACACGAAGGAGGAGAAGCCGGTGAGGGGGGCCCGGGCTCCGGGGCCAGCTGGTGTGTAGACTCCGCCCGCGCTCTGTGTGGTGATGACTGTGTGCAGGTGCGGGCCGGCTTCGGCCCCTGCCACCGCCTCGTACCTGTGCGGTGCTGCGGCAGGGGGACGCCGCTTCCAAGAGTTGTAGTAGGTGGGGTCACTCATGTAGTGGTTGACGAAGGAGTGCTTAGGCAGGGCTTCCTCGTAGTCTGAGTCCGAGGCCTGAGGATGAGGCAGAGGGACAATGTGAGCCACAGGGAGAGAGAGAGAGAAACAGGGATACACTCATTAGTCACCCAAGGTGGAGGTGGCCTGAGGGTTACCTGTTTTTGGTATTCTCTGTCCTGTAAGCTCAGGACAGCCCTATGCTATACCCCACCCAGGGAGAGGGCTATAGCGTCCCCACAGAGTCTATAAGTGGTGGGGAAGAGTCACAGCCTGGTGCTGTGTCACCTATGGTAGTTGGAATGCCAATGTCCTCACCCACGGGTTCATGTATTTGATGAATTGGTCCCCAGTTGGTGGCGCTGTTTGGGGCTGAGGCTTAGGAGGTGCGCCATTGTCGGTGGCTTTGAGGGGTTAAAGACTGGCCCCATTTCCAGTCACTGTCTCGCTCTGTGTCTCTGTCTCTGTCTCTCTCTCTCGGTGCCTGTGGTTCTAGGTGTGGCCCTCAGCTTCCTGCTCCAGCTGCCAGGCCGGCCTGTTGTCCTGCCTTCCCTCCAGCATGGTGATGGGGAGGACCATAAGTCCTAACAAACCATTCCTTCTATACATTGCCTTGGTCTCAGTGTTTTTGTCACAGTGATAGAAAAAAGTAACTAATGCACAGATTGGGCTTCCTTCATTAAGGGGAAAGGAATCCTTGGCTTCAATGCAGAAAAGAATTTCGGGATGAGCCAGTGTACTGGCTGGTTTTGTGTGTCAACTTGACACAAGCTGGAAGAGAAAGGAGCTTCAGGTGAGGAAATGCCTCCATGAGATCCAGCTGTAAGGCATTTTCTCAATTAGTGATCAAGGGGGGAGGGCCCCTTGTGGGTGGTGCCATCTGTGGGCTGGTAGTCTTGGGTTCTATAAGAAAGTAGGCTGAGCAAGCCAGGGGAAGCAAGCCAGTAAGCAGCATTCCTCCATGGCCTCTGCATCAGCTCCTGCCTCCTGATCTGCTTGAGTTCCAGTCCTGACTTCCTTTGGTGATGAACAGCAATGTGGAAGTGTAAGCTCAATAAACCCTTTCCTCCCCAACTTGCTTCTTGGTCATGATGTTTGTGCAGGAATAGAAATCCTGGCTAAGACAGCCAGTGAGAAGCAGGGTTAGAGTTTGTTTTAATTTTATTTATTTATTTTTGTGTGGTATGTTTGCATGTGTGTGGGTTTGCATATCCATGTGCTCACATGTGGAAGGCAAAGAAAGATGTTGAATGTCTTCTGGTTTTCTGTTCACCTTATTATTTTGAGAGAGGGTGGATCTAAAACTTGCTATTTCTCCTTGGCTGGCTGGCCTGCAGGTCAGCTTTTATGTGGGTACTTAAAGTTTGGACTTGGGTCTTCTTGCTTTCATGGCAGAATATATATGGTTGCTCTTCCAGAAGGCTCGAGTCCCTTTCCCAGCACCCACAAAGCAGTTCACAATCATCTAACTCTGTTCCCAGGGGATCTGACACCCATTTCTGACCTCTTTGGGTACTTCGTGTCCATGGATACAGACATATACAAATTAAAAGATTCATTTTTAATTATGCACATATGTAGCTAGGTCTGTGTGTTTGTGCGTGTGTACATGCAGTTCCCGTGGCGCGCAGAAGAGGGAAGCAGACCCCTAGATGGAGAGTTAAAGGTGGTTGTGAGCTGCTTGGAACCAAACTTTGGTCTTCAGTAAAAATAGTACACGCTTTTAACCTGAGCCATTTCTCCAGCCCCTTAAAAGTTATTTGACCATTCATCAGAAACACTAGGATTACGAGAAAGACGTGGGGAGGGGGAGGCACCTTGAGAGCAGGGTGTGGGTATGGGCTTCTCTAGGAGAATTGACTTTCTGTGTCTTTACAATACCCATGCATGCCATTCTGGTGGGACTTGATGCTGTTATCTTCAAAGAGTTGCTAAAAAAGATAATGGGTCTCCAGTGGCACCTGATAGGACTTCAACTGACAGGGGGTGCAGGGTGGTGGGGCATCTTTTTTGAAGTTCCCAGAAATGTCTGGGAGAGGAAATGAAGCCCCACCTGAGATCATATGCATTCAGACTTTAAGCCTGTCCACTGCTGTTTAATATAACATATCTTTATGTGGAAGGCATGTTGTCTCTATGTCCACCTGCTTCACAGTAAATGTCAATCAGGCTGGGAGGTTTTCATCCTCAGGGGTGGGAGGCGTCGGGCCGACTGCAGCATAGTAGGGAGGTGTGCTTTCCCCCTTCCGGCCTTTCCCAACCATAGTCCTCCTCCTAGCCTGCCTCAGAGCACACACCCATGAAGGACTGGGGATGCTTCTGGCCTTTGATCTGCAGGACCAAGGTGTGAGCTGCTAGGAACCAAAGAGCACCGGGGAGCCACCCTCAGTGGCCTGTCGCCATAGATTCGCACTGTGTCCACAGAGGCTGAGAGTCTGCAGCAGTGGAAGCTGCTGGGACGAGCCAGGGCCTGCATCTTCCTCTGCTGTAGTGCTGAGATCCCAAGCATCGTCCACTGCAGCCCCAAGAGCTCCCCTGGGCTCCCGGAGATGCTAAGGATTTCAGGGTCTTGGTTCATTTTATACAGTATGCCAGCAGCACAGGTAAGAATCGTTCAGTTAGCCAGCCCTCCCTCCCTCCCTCCCTCCCTCCCTCCCTCCCTCCCTCCCTCCCTCCCTCCCTCCTGCTTTCTGAGAACCATGAAATGCAGGCTGGCCTCTCTCTTCAGATTTCCATGTAGTCTTTCAGGTTCTGGGATAAAAGGTGTGAGCCAAAGCAATGTCTGGCTTAGTCTATATGTTTTTTTTTTTTTTTTTCTTAAATTAAGTAAAATTGTTTTCTTCTCTTTGTGTTGTCATGGGAAAGATCACTGAAGGAGACGGAGGCTGGAGTGGGTTTTACTGAGTCTTCAGTGGGCTTCCGGTGGGACACCTCATCCTTCTAGACACACTTTTGGCCTCCACAGCTTCTAAGTAGGGATCCTGTGAAGCTACCTGGTGAGACCTGTGCCTGGCAGGCTGGTCCAGGTGCCAAGAAGCTTCCTAGACCCCTGGAGCCCTGGCAGGCTCCTCATTGCCTCTGAGAGAGGGTATTGAAAGCCACAGACACATTAGCTATGCCCCACAGCTCTGTCCCCAGAGAGGCGACTACAGTTTTGTCAGGAAACAGGCATGGGTGCCTTGGCTTTGAGACAAGGCTTCTCACAGCAACACAAGATCTCAGGGTCCTGGCAGCTGCTATTCCTCACCTGAGAGTCTCACCAGTCTGAGAGTGAATGAGCTACACCAGTGCCTTGCTGTCTCTAAGGGAGTTGTATTCTGAGATTCAGAGATGCTTCTGGTACTGTCAGAGCCTACGCAGCCCCTGGGTAGTACATAGAGGAGGCCCTAGGATGTGCAGGGCAGATCCAGAGGCTCCTGGGAACTTCTGGATACAAATAGAAATGGGATTCTTAATACTTACCCCAAGGTAACTGGAAGTGGGAGTTGGGCATTAGGGGACACAGCATGCAAACCCTCTGAGTGGGGGTGCTAGGCATGACTGTGACTCTTCTGGGTTTTAGTTCCCCAAAGCTAATGTAAGAGTAGGGCTAAAATCTCATGTGGGAAGAACAACTTCCCAGTTCTCCCAGAATCTAACGACCACACACACTACAGAGGTTGCTTTTCAGCGAACATGTTACACACCAGACCAACTCACTCACACAAGCCTTCGCATTTGCTCAGCAATCCTGAGGAGAGGACATTGTTATTCTCATGTAACAGTGAATAATGAGGTTCAACAGGGCTGTGTGTGTGTGTGTGTGTGTGTGTGTGTGTGTGTGTGTGTGTGTCCCCACACTGGAGTTTAGAATTCCAAGACATTTTTCACTGTGACATTCTAGGCAGGTGCTCTACCACTGAGCTATACCCCAGCCCCTCACTGGGGGATTCTAGGCAGGGGCTCTACCACTGAGCCACGCCCCCAACCCTCCCTGGGGGATTCTAGGCAGGGGCTCTACCACTGAGCCATGCCCCCAGCCCCTCACTGGGGGATTCTAGGCAGGGGCTCTACCACTGAGCCACGCCCCCAGCTCCTCACTGGGGGATTCTAGGCAGGGGCTCTACCACTGAGCCATGCCCCCAGCTCCTCACTGGGGGATTCCCAGCAGATTTTCTACTGTGTATTATGCCCCTATGCTACAGGGACCAGGATTTGTGGTTATGTCTAAGATCTACCCTTCAGCTGTTTTCTAGAGGTCTTGAGGCTTAGGAGGGAATGGTCTATGTAAACCAAGACTGGAAAACAAGGGAACAGAATGAAGCAAGAACAGGACTCTGGTTGTGTGCTCTGAGTTTAGCCTTTGCCATCATCAGACACTGTCTTGGATTTTAAATGTCCTGGGGCTTGAGAAGAAGGACACTGAGATCCACAGAAGCAATCTCTTTCCTCGTGAGAACTTCACTGGGTCCCTAGCATTGGGTGAAGGCGCTTTCCTTCCCCAGTCCCATAAACTGGGGTTAACTTTATTCTCCTCTGAGGTGGCATGTAACATTTGACCATGAGTCAGCCTCCTTATTTTCTAACTCCACAAATTCAAATGAGCTTCCCAGGCCACGCCCATGGGGGAATCTCAGCCAATGGCAATGGGAATAGAGCACCCGATGACTGCTGGACAACTTCTGCCAGTTCCACTGGAGACTGAACTTGTATGGGTCTTGGCTCAGAGGAACCCAAGTCATGAAGGAGTCACCTACACTGATGGAATCACAGTCTGTAAATCCTGCCTTTGTGAGACTGTCTAGCATCCACCTGGAAAGCCTTGGGGTGTCCTTCTGCTCTCTTGATCCTTCTGTCAGCACTCTTCTTACAGGGCAGGGTTGTAGAGGAGCAGGGTCAGGAGCAGGTTGGACCTCTGGTGGACTGGAATGGACTGCTACAGTTTTGCGGATGTCTGTATTTGTGTGTGTGTGTGTGTGTGTGTGTGTGTGTGTGTGTGTGTGTACATATGTGTGGGCACATGCAAGAGGAAGCCAAAAGAGAACTGGGGTGTCATTTCTCAAGAGCCATCCATCTTGTATTCTTAGACCAGGTCTCTCATTGGGACCTGTTGAGAGTCTTGGTTTTGGCTAGGCTGTCTGGCCAGTGAACCTCAGAGATCTTCTGTCTCTGCTTCTTTAGCACTAGGAGTGGGTGTGTGTGTTACCACACTCAGCTTTTTACGTGTGTGTTCGGGGTCAGACTCAGCTCCTCACGTGTGTCCTCCAAGTACTTCACTGACTGAGCTCTCTCCCTAGCCTGAATGTACCCAGAAGACCATAGGGGACAAACATGCAGTGACTAGGGCCTGTAGATATGTAGGAGATGGACAAAATGCCATTTCACTTATAAAATACCTTCAAGATTCTAGTTAGGGATCAAATATGTAATATCCCCAACAGGCCCATGTGTTCAAACACTTGGTCCTGGCTGTTGGTGCTGTCTGGGAGGTTAGAGAACCTTCTGGACATGGAGCCCAGCTGATAGATGGGGGGCTATAGAGGAAGAACTTGAGGGTTCGAGTTGACTCCACTTCTCACCAAAGTTCTCTGTTCCTGGTCCATGGAGATAGAAAGAGTCCCATTGGTGGATGCTGTCATGTCTGCCCCGCCATGATGGATAGACCCTCACTGAGCCACAATAAACCTCTCTCTGTCAGTCAGCTGTTTCTGTCAGGCACTTTGTCAGAGTGATAGAAAGAGTGACTTAAAATGATTTCTTATGTCCACCCTTGAGTACTTCATGAGTCTAAGGTGTGGGACCACACATAGAGGGGGGTCTGTCGCTAAGGTTGGTGGTCATAGGGGGCCAGGTGATCTTGATGGTGAGTTTTGCAGGAATTAGAACCACCATATAACAAGTCTCTGGACATGTCTTCTGAGGGATTATGTAGATTAGATTAACTGAGACAGAAAACCCAACCTTAATGTGGGTGGTATTCCATGAGGTCTTAGATTGAATAAAAAGAAGAAAGCAAGCTATTCATCTCTCTGCTTCCTGACGTGGCTGCAATGTGACCAGCTATTTCATGTTCCTGCAGCCAAAGACTACCCTGGCAGGGTGACTGCACCTTTGAACTGTGAGCCATTGCCCTGTGTAGAGCCATGTCTCAGTTCTTATGTTTATGCCTGGACCACTTGGAAGGAAGCCATCCTAGACAGCAGTTGGTTCACAGGTTGGCAGGTGACTTATGTTGAGCCCATCAGAGAATGGTGTTTATGGCCTGCACTGACTCATCAGAGCCTTGCCCTGGGAGTCTGCGCAGTGCATGTGGCCCGAGGGACTGACTTCCAGTACGGTTTGATGGGAAAGCTCATCCAAGGGAACTCTACCCTTGTGCAGAAAGCGACTTTGAAGAAAGGCTAAGACTGGCTGCTTTGTTTCTCCACCATCGTTTAGGGGAAAGACACGGGATGTCAGACAGGTGATTGGTGATGTGGACTCCCACTCAGGCCTTGCTGTGGCTTTTCTGATGGAGGCAACATCCAGATGGCATCCTTCCTCCGCTGCCAGCTCTGTCTATTCTTTATGTGACATTATTTTTCAATGCAGATGTAGTTTAGTAAGTGACAATTATTGGCAAAAGGCATTGCCACTGGGTTGGTCTGTCTCCCTCCCTTCCTTCCTTCCTTCCTTCCTTCCTTCCTTCCTTCCTTCCTTCCTTCCTTCCTTCCTTCCTCCCTCCCTCCCTCCCTCCCTCTTTCCCTCCTTTCCTTCCAAGTTGCCTGTGATGTGAAGTCTTGATTTGCTGGTTTCCCAGGAAACCACAGAGAGAAAGGAAGTTGACTGAGTGCTGCCCCAGACTGACTGAATTCCCGATAAGCTGCAGAGAGGGTCGGCTCAGGACTCAGCAAGGTACCAGCAAGATAAAAGAGTGTCCTGCATCAGCAGGGAACCAATTAGGTATGAGGAATCATTCTAATTAGCTAGAGATGGGAGAATTTTGAAAACTGGTTTTGAGTTTTTAAAAAATTTCGGAGGGGCAGCATTTGTGCGTGGTGGTGGTGGTGGTGGTGTTGGTGTGTGTGTGTGTGTGTGTGTGTGTGTGTGTGTGTGTGTGATGTTAATGATGGATGAATATCTTTTCTCCCCTCCCCCCCCATAGTTGTTGAGACAAGGTCTCTTGCTGAACCTCCAGTTTGGTGATTTGGTTTCACCGACAGGCAGTGTGCACCCAGGATCCTCTTGTCCCTGGCCTCACCTGAACACTGGGATTCTACACCACCGCACATGGATTTTGTGAGTTCTGGGAATCTGAACTCTGGTCCCCACGCTTGCTCAGCTAATCCCAGCCTGGAGCTCACCCATTTGGTAAGACAGTGTAGCCAGTGAGCTCCTGGAATCCACTTGTCCCTGCCACTGCAGTGACCGGATTACAAGCTCTCACCACTGGTTCTAGGACTCGAACTCAGATCCGGATGTTTGCTCAGCAGGCGCTTTACTGAGTAGCTCCTCAGCCCCAGTGGGTCTTTCATGAATCTCCACTCACTGTCTGCCCTGAGCACTGTTTCCAAAGACTTGCAGGCAGATGTTTGCAAAATCCTTTTCCCTGGTTAATTCGGCATCCCACTGGGAATGGCACCCTCTGAGCTCTCCAGCCTACTCTTCCGGAAGTAGCTTTGTCTCCAGGCTGGAGGGTTCTGACCTTCCCAGGGGATAGTGGTCAACACTATTCAGCCCCGATGGCTCCTTTCCTAACACAGTGCCAGGAACACTCAGGGTTGCTAGGCGATAGCATCCACCTGAACGCTGTAGTACTTATTTACAAGTATGTCTGAGATTTTTTTTCCCCATACAGGGTTTCATTAGCCCAGGATGGCTTCAAACTCCCTATGTAGCAGAGGATGCCCTTGATCTTCTCCTCATGCCTCTATCTCCTGAGCGCTAATATTGTAGATGAGCTGGAGATGGAGCTCATAGCTTCCTATGTGCTAGGCAAGCCCTGTACCAACCAAGAGCATCCTCAGCCCCCAAGCCGAGAATATAGACCTAAAATGTTTCTCCTTCTTAGAAGGCAGTTTGAAGATTCAGATGCAAATCCCAAGTATTAGGGTTACCCTGTTATTTAGTGGTTTGTCTTAGGATCATGCCGGTGGCTGATACCAGATGCACACAGGAAGGCCAGTGTCCCTGACTTTTTTAGAACCCCAAGAGAGGTGAAGGCAGTAATCCTACTGCATCTCTTCTGGAAGTGTCATCTTCCCTAGAAGCTCATGTTTCACTGGGAAAGCAGAGGAAAGTGCCTTTCCTGCCCAGGGCATAAAATCCATTTCCAGAAATATTGGCATGGAGAAAAGTCTGTGCCTACGGGGACACAGGAGCCTGTCAATGTCCTGCCATGCATGTCACATAGCACACCATGGCTCTTTTTGTCAGTCCAGACAGAAATAAGAGGCCGATCCAAGTGACCTTCGTCACCTGAACTGGCTCTTCAGGATGATCCAGTGGGTCACTCAGTTGAGGTCCTTCGCAATTTCCCTCAGTTCACACACTTAACAGACACAGCAGGACAAAGAACCTTGGAAAATAGACAGGCCAGGACTCATCCAGGAGCCAGGAAGCCCCAGGGGTCCTTAGCTGGCAGTCATGAGACCTCCAGATAGCTCCATGGCCCAGGTTATTCAGGGTATTAAGAGGCTCTAGGGCCCAAGACTCAGGTCTTTGGAGATTCTGCGTGTTTATATTAGTTCATTGGCTCCTGGAAGGAACTGCTACCCCAAAGGCCTTGTGAACCATGGGGTGTCCCCAGGGAGTGACAAGAGCAGGTTTTCCACACAGCATAGGGCTTATGATAGGGGCAGGCACCCAAGTTCATAGGCCCCTGGCCTCCACAGCCACGCAGATGTGCCTCAGTGGTTCCCAGAGGCAGGTGTGGTAAGAGAGTGGGAATTCAGCCAGGTGCTCCAGCAGGCTCTTTGGTGAGTGCCTTGGAAAAGCTTCTAAAACCTCTTAGCCCTGAGCATCCCATGTGGATGCTGTGTAGCTTTTACCTCCCAACTGAAACCTGTGCTCCTGGAGGGAAGGCTCATTAAGACTCAAGAGGTACAGGAAACTCAAAAGCCACAGGAAACTCCTGAAACTTACAAGATCCCTGAGGCCCCCTCCCCAATGTCCTATTAACAGAAACAATTGCTGGGAAGAGAGAGGAGACCCTCCACCTCCCAGGTTGGCTGCAAAGCATGTGGGAGCTCTGGGGATACAGCTTTCCTGAGCTGTCACTGTGTTGGGCTGGACTTTGGGTGATATAGCTGTCTTGTCCTGTAAGGAACTCCAATAAACTCATTGGGTCACTAAGCTAAACTTGGGTGGGGTCATTTCCTTGGTCTTTCATTAGTGCCCTATCTGGAGTCAATAGACATTTGTTCATCTCTCCCCAGGAAATCACAGGGCCAAGAAAGACAAACTCCTGGCAGAATTCCTTTTAGTGGAATTAGCGCCTCTACAACGGCACCCCTCCTCTCCTGTGCCTCCCTTTCACTGGCTTCACCCCTTCCTCTCTGCCTGTGTGTGTGTGCATGTACGTGCAAATGTATTTACGCATGTGTATACATACATGTATGTACTTATGCATGCATGTGTTCATGTATATATATGTATTTGTGCATGTTATGTGCATATGTATTTATGTATGTATGTATGTATATTTCCTAGTTCAGTGCTTAGGCAAATCTTGTTATCTTTTAAAGTATCAGTTGAATTTGAATCCCAAACCATTTCATGCATTTGAGAGAAATAGACCCAGGCATGTCTATTTTTAAAATTTTAATGAACGAACCGATTCATTCATTAATTTTGAGATGAGGTCTCATGAATCCAGGCTGGCCACAAGTTTGCCATGCAGCCATGCAGCTATGACCTTGAACTTTTGATCCTCCTGCCTCCACCTCCCAAGTGTTGGGGTTATAGGTGTGCATCCCCACACCCTGTTTATGCAGTCCTAGGGATGGAACCCAGGACTTCATGCTTGCTAGGCAAACACTCTACCAATTGAGCTGCATCTCAGCCCTCATTTGCCCATTTGGAGAACTGTTTTATGAGCAGACATAAATCTGAACTCTTGAGTTCATTAGGTTGATGTAGGTAGGACAGGACAGGCGCTATCTAGCACTGGGCTAGAGGAGTTGGGGGCGAGAGATATGGGATTAAGGTGGGCTCTGGAGACCTGAGGAAAGTCTGGTACCCAGTGCCACTTTGCTTGCTGGAGAACCTCAGAAGAATGGCTCACACACAGGGTGAACACCGAGCACATGGAGAATGACTGGCTCACAGTCAGAGTTCAGAACCAATGAAGTGGTGCGTGTCAATTACAGGGAACTCTCCACACATACAGCTGCCACCACACACAGTCGTCACCAATAACAAACACTGCTGGAACAGTGGGCCAGCAGCTAAGGACAGATGCCAGGCTCTGACCACCAGACCTGGCTCTATCTGTGGAGTCAGGCAGCCTGCTGCAAGGCCATCCTGCAGCCTCCTCACCTGCTGCTCTTTGAAGGCAACTACCACGAGGTGACACTCCTAACCTGAGCCCAGAAGAGGCAGGCCTGTTCCCGCAGGCTTTCCATGACAGCCCTGCAGCAGAGATAAACACACCTTGCCCCTCTCCAGACATGGGCAGTGCTGCTCGCTGTTTGCTGCTCACCGATTCCCCGTGAGCCTGAGGCTATGTTACAGACCCAGCATCCTTTGTAAACAGAACATGGAAAGTGAGGCTCAGCTGGACCTTGCCAGTGCCCACCCACTGCCCGATCACTGGAGTCCATATATAAGCCACAATTGAAAAGGAGCTGTTTCATTGAGCCCTGGGGTTCAATAAGGCCGAAATCAGGTCAACAATGAAGGTGAGAGTGTATTTTAGATTAAATATTGATTTAGAGGTGCGTGCTGAGAGGGAGTCGGGCATACGTGTACAGCAAATGGCCTGTGGTTCTCACTCCTCTTGAGGCTTACAAATAGGACCCTCGGGGACACCCGGCGGAACCACTGATTGGCTGCTTCCTGCTGGTCAGTGTGAGTCACAGAGTCAGGGGTTGCTAACACCTCCTGGAGTCCCTCACGGCTGCTGGCTCTCCCAGTTGAAGCCCCCTCCTGTATGCGTCAGACACACTCTGCTGGGCAAAGTGTCTACACGACGGGGACCCTTAGATGGGCAAGCCCTAGGGCCCAGGAGCACAGTGGGGGCTGATGACTCTGTAGGATTCCATATCACTGGTTACTGGTTGGACTGCTCAGAGAAGGGGGGTGAGTGGCACATGTCTAGCCTAAACTTCCCTTATCCCATTAACTGGTCCATAGTGCTGTGTGTGAGTCCCCTCCTACACACTAGGAGGCTAGAGCAGGAAGCTCCTCCCATAAGATGTGGTGACTGGCACCGAGGAGGGGGGAGTAGGAAGTGCTACTCTGGGGTGGACATGGGGGGGGTCTACTTTTTAATTTCATGTTTTTTAGTGTGTGTGTGTGTGTGTGTGTGTGTGTGTGTGTTGGAACATGAGTGAGCAGGTACGCGTGTACCTGCATTTATATATGATGTTAGGTGACATGCTTCTCTCAGGCAGGATTCCTTACTGGCCTGTAGCTCACCAATTCAGCTAGACTGCCTGGCCAGTAAGCCCCAGAGATCTGCTGCCTCTCTCTCCCCAGTGCTGGGTTTACAGCACAGCTGCCACACCTTGTGCTTTGCATAAGTGCTGGTGATTGAACTTAGGTCCACTTTATCCAGAGTCATCTCTCCAGTCTCAGGAGTGTGTTCTACTTTCTATCAGTCCCATAAGCTCAGGCCCTCAGCCATCTAACCAACACACCAAAAGATAATAGGTTCATCTCTAAAGAGAGTGGCACTTCCAGTGCCCACTCTGGGCAGCTGGTGACCCTTGGTGGACCACGTCTTTCGATGGGAGGTGTTCCAGTATCTGTGACCTCTAGGACTGGGAGAAGTAGAACATGGTGGTTTGGATAAGAATGGCCCCTATAGGCTCATATTTTTGAATGCTTAGTCAAATGGAGTGGCGTTACTTGGGAGGGATTAGGAGGTGTGGCTTTGTAGAAGTAGGTGTGGCCTTGTGAGAGGAAGTGTGTCAATGGGGGTGGCCTTTGAGATTTTCAAATGCCTAAGCCAGGACCTCTCTTTCTTCCTTCTGCCTAAGCATCTGGGTGTAGAACTCTCAGCTACCTCTCCACCATCATGTCTGTTTGCATGCTGCCATGCTTCCCCCCATTCTGATAATGGACTAAACCTCTGGAACTGCAAGCAAGCCCCAGTTATATGCTTTCTTTTATAAGACTTGCTATGGTTCTGGTATCTCCTCATAGCAATAGAACTCTTACCAAGACATGGAGTGTGTAAGAAAGACCGTCTAGCACACACAGGGCCTGGGGATGGGTGCTGGGCCCACTCCTGTGCTCTGACCTGCAGGGTACCCTCTGCTCAAGGAACACTGGTCTTGGCCATCTCTTACCCCAGCCCTGAGAGTTAAGAAGTAGGACCTGATATCCAATGAACAGGCTGGTAGCATTTGCTCTGTCGGTATGTGTGGGAGGGACTGATTGGCCCCAAGGAGGCCATGACTATGAGCTTGTGTAGTGAGGCTGGTTCCTTCAGGTTGGACATGACCATGGCCATGTTAAAGTGGAGTAGCTTCAATGATGTATATGAGACATTTTGAGACTGAGTCCATTAGCATTCTCTCATGGAGGAAGCAGAAGGGCTCACAATAGTCATGAGATCTTCTAGGGATCCTCGTGAGGGCCCTCCATGTCCTGAGACTCTCTAGAAGGTAGATATTGGCTGGGAGTGGGGCTCCTTGGGGGGTCAAAGCTGTTTGAAAGTTATCTGCACTCATGTAAGGAACCCCAATACTCACTGGTTCATACAGTGGTTTAGATTGAGGGCCAACTTGGCAGTGCCTAGAATCACAAGGAGGCAAACCTATCTGTGAAGAAGTTTCTAGATTAGGCTGGGAAGACCCAACCTAAATGTGGGTGGTGCTATTCCCTAGGCTGAGGTCCTGAACTGAATAAAAAGGAGCGAACACGCCCTCTGCTTGTTGGATACAGTGTGGCCAGTTGCCTCCTGTTCCTTCTCTGTGCCTTCCCACCATGATGGACTGTTCCTCCGAACTGTAAGCCAAATAAACCCTGCTCTACTTAAGTCTCTCTCAGGTCTTTTGTCACAGCATCAAGAGAAGGAACACAGCCCATCGCCTGACATGGATGGAACCTTTCTTGGATCTGTTGGTACCTCCCTATCTGCGTGCATAGATGTTGTTTTCCATCTCCCAGGAAAAGCTACGCAACCACCCAGATTTGTGTGCTTTCCTCGTCTACAGCAGACCCTCTGCCGTCAGCTCTGCCCATCCCACAGGTGACTGCGAGACCAGCATGAGATGAGACATGTTGAGGGAACAGAAGGCTCATGAAGCAGGTATGGCAGTTCCTGCTTGGAGGCAAGCATGGCACTGACCTCTGATTCCGACCCATCCACCGACTTCTCCTTGAGGTTCACACTCTCGGTCAGCACAGCGCCATTGTATTTGTTGCAGATGTCCTCGTCAGAGTAGTGCAGACCTCCGGGGCTTGGTCGGGGTGGGGATCTAAACCAGAAAGATGCCACCAGTTATTCTGGAGAAAGGACACTCCCGGGGGTGGGACTCCTAGGCTGCTGTGCAGCCTCGCTCACATGGGGATAGAAGGAGAGCACCCCAATGATTACACGTTGTATGTCGTGACTGATCTAGACCTCCAAACATTGGCCATCTGTGATTCTACAGCCTGGAGGCTTCAGGCACAGTGCAAGGTCGGGGCACCAGGGACAGGCTGCCCTGATCAAGTGGGACTCTCAACAAGGAGGGCGTGTGAGGGCTGGGCCAGCGGGAGGTGTGGTGCATGGAACTCTGGGAGACAGAGGAAGGATGGTATGCACTGGCTGGGGATGAGGGCAAATCTGTGGGGAAGAGGCCTCTTGTGTCAGGAGGAGATTTGTGGATGGTCTCCTGCTGATGAGTGGGTGTCAGGGAAATGCGCCCTAGCCTGGGTTCCCACACAAAAGCAGGTACCACTTGGCCAGACAGCTTTGAACCAACTGAACCTCTTTTTTATTTGTGTGTATATTTTATGCATGTGCTCACATACACGGTACGTATATACGTGTGTATGCATGCATGTGGAGGCCAGAGGTTGATGTCAGTGTCTCCCTTCATTACTTTCCACCTTATTTTTGAGATAGAGTATGTTACCAGTTTGGCTAGCCTAGCTGGCAAGTGTCGCCCCAGCAATCCCTGCCTCTACCGCCCAGTGCCGGGGCTACAGATGTGTGCCGTCATGCCCAGCTGTTTATGTGAGTGCTGGGGTTCTGTACTCAGGACCATGCGTGCACAGCAGGCACTTTACCCACTGAGCTATCATCCCAGTCTCCTTCATTCTCCTCTGAGACAGAGTCTTGCCAGGTAGCCCAGGCTGGGCTCAAACGTACAGTTCTCCTACCTTAGGCCCTGAGTATTTGGATGGCAGTCCTGTGCCACCGTGGCTGGCTCTGGGCCTCATTTTAAAGGTATGTGAGACTTCAGCTTGAGGGACTGGTCTGGGTGACCCCATGAAACCTACAGGCCTTGTTCTTGGCGCCCTGCAAACATGCAGGCCAGCCATAAACAGCCCAGGATTCTTTGTTCCCTCACACCTGTGAACCCGGGCTGCTGAGAACAAAGGACCAGTCTTCATTTCTGACTCAATTTGACATTGTTGTGGCTCTTGGTGGGTGCATGGTAGTACCTGACCCTGTGAGAGAGTTCAGGACTCTCAGAGAGGCCAATTGTCGTGGATGAAAGTGAGGCCTTCCCTCCCCAGAGCTGTGAGAGCTTTGGAGCAGCTAAGCTGAGGCCCTCTGGCTGCTTCAGACCATCCAGTGTCAGCCTGCGCTCCCTCAGATGGCTGAGTGACAAGGTGGCACTTGGCTCTGGATACATGGATGCAGACCGAAGACCCGACCTTCCCTCTGCAGAAACTGCCTCAGTGCTTGAGGGTCAGATGCCTGGGGACTCACTGTCTACACTCTCCATATTCCAAACTCTCACACAAAACTATTGTTCCTGAGCTAGGCCAAGGGACCCCACAAACCTAGCAGCCATGTGGGTCTGTTCCTACACAGAGCCCCTGAGGTTGCTTGAACAGAGGGTAGATGGAAGGCTCTCAGCCTTCTTTGTTCAGATAGCTTAACTGGAAAATATTAGAAAAGGGTTTTTTTTTTTTGTTGTTGTTTTTTTTTTTTTGTTTTTGTTCTATACTGGAAATCAAATCCAGGCCAGTGTACATAATAGGCTTACCATATCATGCCATATTGAATCATATACCTAATCTTACACTGGTAGATTGTAGCAAATACTCTGATGATTTACTTCCTTAAGCCCTCATTGGGGGATTCTAGGCAGGGGCTCTACCACTGAGCCACACCCCACCCCTCACTGGGGGATTCTAGGCAGGTGCTCTACCACTGAGCCATGCCCCCAGCCCCTCACTGGGGCATTAAGGCAGGGGCTTTACCACAGAGCCACACTCTCAGCTTCTCACTGGGGGATTCTAGGGAGGGGCTCTACCACTGAGCCACGCCCCAGCCCCTCACTGGGGGATACTAGGCAGGGGCTCTACCACTGAGCCACACCCCCAGCCCCTCACTGGGGGATTCTAGGCAGGGGCTCTACCACTGAGCCACGCCCCCAGCCCCTTACTGGGGGATTCTAGGCAGGGGCTCTACCACTGAGCCACACCCCTAGCCCCTCACTGGGGTATTCTAGGCAGGTGCTCTACCACTGAGTCACACCCCCAGCCCCTCACTGGGGGATTCTAGGCAGGTGCTCTACCACTGAGCCACACCCCCAGCCCCTCACTGGGGGATTCTAGGCAGGGGCTCTACCACTGAGCCACGCCCCTAGCACCTCACTGGGGGATTCTAGGCAGGGGCTCTACCACTGAGCCACGCCCCAGCCCCTCACTGGAGGATTCTAGGCAGATGCTCAACTGCTGGTCTACACCTTCAACCCTTTCTTTTGAGACAGGGTCTTACTCAATTGCCCAGGCTGGATTTGAACTCAGTTTGACTCAACAGGAGAAACTTGACTCTCAGTAGACAAATGAAATAAAAAGGCAGGACTGAGTACCACTGGCTTCCACTTCCTGCCCCAGGGAAGCTTGTGAGGGGGTGGCAGGCAGCCCAGTGTGCTCTGGCTGGAGACCAAGTGGAAGAGTGCTTGGGACCTGCTTCCTCCAAATTTGAGCGGTGAGCTTCGGGGCCTTTCAAACAATTCAAGTCTCTAAGTGGCGGAGGACAAAGTGTCATGAGGCACAACGAGCTGGTCCCTGAAGTCTTTGGCCCGCCTGTGCCTCTGATGGTGTGTGAGCCCCACTCTCTGCAGTGAAAAGCAGATTTGTATGGAAATGGGCCCTGTGAGAAGTCGCTGGCCTATCTCTGTGTAAAGGTGCTTGTGTGTGTGTGTGTGTGTGTGTGTGTGTGTGTGTGTGTGTGTATGTGTGTGCGCATGTGTGTGACAATATGCATACATGTGTGTATGTGTGTGTATGTGTGTGACAGTATGCATACATGTGTGTATGTGTGTGTTCATGTGTGTGAGTGCAGTTGTGCACATGCCAGGGCACATATGTGGAGGTCAGAGGAGAACTTCTGGGGTTGGCCCTTGCCTTCCGCCTTGTTTGATACAGACACTGTTGACTGCTGGCCCGTGAGCTTTCAGGGATTCTCCTGTCTCTGCCTCTCACCTCATCAGAAGGGTGCTGGAGTTACAGACTCACGTTGCTTTTTATGGTTTCTGGGGATCTGAACTCAGGTGCGAATGCATATGCAGAAAGTACTTTACATACTGAACAATCTCTCTAGTCCCTGCCTTAGGTTGTTGGTTTTTTGAAACAGGGTTCCAGAACTCTCTGAGTAGGCTAAGCTAGCCAGCCAGCAGGCTCTGGGAATCTTCAGTTGTCACTGGAATTAGCAATACACACATGCATGTGGTCTCCTCAGCTCCAGAGAGCGAATTCAGGTTTCTATTCTTTTATGGCAAGCATCTCCCCAGGCCTGCTTTGTATATTTGTATGGAGTCTCAGAATGCTTCAGGTCAAAAGCCAGGCCAAGGCCACCTTCTAATTCCAATCTGGGACACTTACTTCCAGCTGAAGCTGGCAGGGGGCAAAGAGCTAAGAGCTTTGGGGGGTGGGGAAGGTCACACCTGTCTTCACTTACAACCATATCTGGAAGGGCTGTCTGTGTCACTGAGGGACAACTTAGAAAGCAGTGAGCAGTGTCAGTTATAAAAGCTTCCATCTAGGCCGCAGGTCAAGCCTGGTGTAGTCTGTGATGAACTGGAACATTCCTGACCCAAGGAGAGACAAGGGCTAGAGGTTGCCAGGTATCCCTAGTCTATGGCCTCCTGCGTGAGGCCCAGCTCCGCTTCCACATCCCTACAGAAGTTCTGGAGACTTCTCTCAACCTTTCGCAATCTGAACCCCTAGATCCAGCACTTCCTGGTGGCTTAGGAGCAGGCTGGTCAGGGAGCTGTGTTTTGAATTGTTACACTGTGGAATTTGTTTAGCGGTACCTGTGGCTGGGGGGCACACATGCCAGGCATCCAGCCTTCAGTGGCTCAGCACAGCCTCCTACCTGGTCCCGTTCTTCTTTGAGAAGGTGCTCTTGACATTGAGGTGGCGGCTGTTGAGCTCCAAAGCAGCAAACCCTCCGTTATCCAGGGTCACTGTCTCTTCCATGTTGGAGATGCCCTTACCTAGAGCCGGTAGGGAAAGCCAGCATAGTCTTAGTCATGAGTCTGCCGCAGTGACACAGGGGTGGGTCAGTCAACACCACGAGCTCCCGTGTTCTTGTCCCATGTGACCCCCAGAACCACACGGCACCGCCTCAGTGGGAGAGGCAGTAGCTTGATCGAAATAGTGATACTAGCATTTCAGTGTTTATCTTGCTTGGTGCCAAAATGCCAGTCTCCTTGCCAATATTTTATGCTCAGGATGCATACCCTCATTAGAAGCTGGGGAAGTCAAATGTTTCACAAGTAACACAATTTAAAAAGAACGCACAGTCATGTAATGAGATTGGAAGTTAAAAACCATGCTTATGTGGGTAAGACAGACAAGGAAAGGCTTCCTTTAGAAGGTGATAAAGATGTCGCAAATGGAAAGTGGTGAGGGCTGCCATCTATCTCTGCATTAACTGCTAAATTATGGGCTGTTTTTGTTGTTTTTCGGTTTGTGGGGTTTTTTTTGTTTTTTTTGTTTTTTTGAGACAGGGTTTTTTTCTGTGTAGTCCTGGCTGTCCTGGAACTCGATCTGTAGACCAGGCTGGCCTTGAACTCAGAGCTCTGCCTGCCTCTGCGGTGTGTGTCATCACTGCCCAGCCTGAACTATAGACTTTAAAATGAATCTACAAAAGTGTGTCCATGAGGGTTAAACTTTAAATAAATTTATTTATTTGTTTACTTATTTATTTATTATTTATCATCTAGTGTGTTTCTGTGTGGAGGTGTGCATGTCACAGCTCCTCTGTGGAGGTCAGAGGACAGCTTTCAGAAGCTGAGTCTCCTCCCACCATGCGGGTCCTGGGAATTGAACTTGGGTCTTTGGGCTTGGCAGCAGGTGCCTTTATCTGCTGGGCTACCTCTCCAGCCCCATGTGATGGTCAGTCTTGATTGACAGTTTATTGGAATTCAGAATCACCCATGAGAGAAACCCCTGGTCCTGTCTGTGGAGAGTTTTCTGGAGTATGCTAAGCTCCACCTAGCACTGGGGTTATAGACACGGGCACTGCCATGCCCTAGATTTTATGTGGCTGTTGGGGACTTGAACTCAGATCTTTATGTTTGTGCTGCAAGCACTCTTACTCTCTGAGCCATCTCCCTAGCCCCCACTGGGGAAGTCTGCACTAGCATATGCCCTTGGTGTGTAGACTCTGTCTTCTACCTTTCCAATGTTGCTTGAGAGATTCGTTGAGAGTGAGGAGTTTATGTAGTATGCTCTCAACTATCCTGCTGCCCCAAGGATGGTGTCTCTCACACACCCCTGCCCAAGGCAGGGTAAGGTGTATGTTCACCCTAAGAGGAGTCCCTGTGTGGGCGTGCACCTCCCACATAGCTGGAGGCGGAGACAGAAAAGCCCATAGACCCAGTGCAGTAAATGGACGCTAAGTTGGCCTCTGCTCGGGCGTGTGACTTGATGGGTGCTGGGCAGGTGGAATAAAGTGAGGGGCTGGCAAGCTCCTGCCAGGAGGCAACTAAGGACATGAAAAAGCTTAGGTCCCCCCAAGTCACCCTCTGGGACACACGCCCCACCCTTAGGCTTCAGTTACGATGTTAAATGAATACCCTAGTCTGACGTGTCTTTTCTAGTTTGTTTTCCAGATGGAAGATGAGAGAGAGAGAGAGAGAGAGAGAGAGAGAGAGAGAGAGAGAGAGAGAGAGAGAGAAACAGACTTTATGCTGTTCTGTAACCGCATTAACTCACTAAAATGACATGTCATTCATACGCTGAAAATCCCAGGGGAATAAAATCTGATTTACGAACACTTGTTAGAAGTGAATTTACACAGAAAAGAAAAAGAATAAACCCTTTCTATTCAGGGATGGATTGCTAATGTTCTGGCAATTGAGGCACTCCGTCTTATTAACACCCCCCCCCCCAGCAGAAGGATCTGCTGTACTGGTGCCGGGGAGGGATCCCTGCTTTCTTTCGAGCGCTTTACCTGTCAACACTGCCTCTGGGATTACGAGCGAGCGCTTAGCATCAAGCCCAGCTCTTTCTGTGTGGCTGCTGGGGATCTAATTCTGGTCCCCATGTTCATACGGTCAGTCAGTTCTTTACCAGCGGAGCCACCTCCCCAGTCCCTGATGTGTTCTCTGACTCAGCCACAGCTTTGGTAACTGCTGCAAGGTGAGGACTGGGGAGCGGGAGCCATGTTATGTTACTGGTGGTCACGAGGCTTCTAAAATCTGAGGACAACAAAGAGCATCGCCCCGAAGTGTGTGGAGCGAGGTGTTCTCATCTCCTCTAGTCATCACCTTGCACAGGCGCGGAACCCCCACAGCATCTGTAAGGCTGACTCTTACACCATCCCACTCCGATCTCTCCTCCCAGATGCGACCACTGCATTTGCCTTCAAGAACCACGCCTCTGCGTTGCCTTCCCCTAACCCCCACATCTAAGAAGTCACACCACATGAGCGTTCCCGTGGCTGGCTCCGCCCTCCACATTCATGTCTGTTTCTCTCATGATGGTGATGACCAGCAGCCCAGCGGCACACACGTGCTGTTGGAACACTGACTCATTCTGAGCATGGAGCTCTGCGAGGGGATTGATCCTTAGGACTCAGAGCTGGAGGAGGGGATGTGCAGGGAGTGGAAAGTGTGGTCCAGGCTCAAGTACACAAGAAAGGCCAGAGCATAGGGACGTTTCCATCATACTCAGTGAGCTACCCCAAATACCCGCGGTGGGTCCCAGCTTATCCCTGTGGTCAGAGGGGCTGGGGTGAGACACAGCCTTTCTAGTCCTGTTTAAAATGAGCACCTAAGAGCAATAGGGCATGGGAGGGAAGCCTCAGGAGCCCAGCAACTCCAAGGCCAATGGCTAAGACACACAGCTAATATGAGGGGGAAGAAACTGCAGGCCTGCAGCTCCTTTTGCTTTGCTAGTGCAGCTTAAGGACTCCAGTATACTAGGTGAGCACTCTACCACTGAGCCACGCCGCCAGCCCCTCACTGGGGGATTCTAGGCAGGGGCTCTACCACTGAGCCACGCCCCAGCCCCTCACTGGGGGATTCTAGGCAGGGGCTCTACCACTGAGCCACGCCCCAGCCCCTCACTGGGGGATTCTAGGCAGGTGCTCTACCACTGAGCCATGCCCCAGCCCCTCACTGGGGGATTCTAGGCAGATGCTCTACCACTGAGCCACGCCGCCAGCCCCTCACTGGGGGATTCTAGGCAGAGGCTCTACCACTGAGTCACATCCCAGCTTCTTACTGGGGGACTGTGGTCAGGTGCTCTGCCACTGAGGTACTTATTTCCCTAATATGTATGCACTTTTACAGGAGATCCTGGCAGATACAGCAGAGGCACCAAACATCAGCCCTCGTGTCCACAAATGCCATGGAAAGAGAGAGACAGATATCACACCTGTGCCGTAGTTCTTGTACTTCTTGCTTTGCCCATGCAGGACCAGCACGAAGACCACCAGGAGGACGAGGAGGAGGCTAGAGAGTGCCATCACCAGCAGGAACCACCACTCCTCATAGAACGGGGCTTCAGCTTGTGCTGTGGAAGAGACCATATGGCATAAGGCTCAACAGAAGCTCCCCACAGCATCTCCCCAGCACCTGGCAGCAGGGGAGAGGAACTGCCGTCATGGCTGCCGCAGTTCAGCAGATGCTTTTCTGGGACCTCCACAAGCTCCATAACAAGTTTGGGAAACCACCCTTAGGAATTTCTCTATAGAGTCAAGCTTGGGGATGTGTGATGGTTAACTTTCAGCTTGGTGGAATCTGGAATCACCTAGGAGACAAGCCTCTGGATGCTGTAAGGGGTTATCATGTTGGTCAGGTAATCTGATGTGGGCAGAAGACCCATCTTAACTGTGGGCTGCACCATTCCCTGGCTGGGGTCCTAGATGTCAGGGGGTGGTTTGGATAAAAATGGCCCCCATAGGCTCACAGAGAGTGGCACCATGAGGAGGTGTGGCCTTGTGGGAAGAAGTGTATCAGTGGGGAAGGGCTTTGAGGTCTCAGATGCTGAAGAAGGCCCACTGTCTCACCGTCTCTTCCTGCTGCTTGGGAACCAGATGTAGAACACTCGGCGACCTGTCCAGCACTATGTCTGTCTGCATGCCACCGTGCTTCCTGCCATGATGGTAATGGACTAGACCTCTGAACTGTAAGCCAGCCTCAATGCAATGTTTCCCTTTATAGGAGATACCCTGGTCATGGTGTCTCTTCACGGCAACGGAAACCCTAACTAAGATACTATATACATGAAGAAAGGCAGCCAAATGTGCATTCAGTACTTCCTGCTTCCTGGGTGTCAGGTCAGCGTGACGTCACCAGCTGCCTCAAGCTCCCACCTCCTTAACTTCATAGCAAACTGTTTACCCTTAAGTTGCTTTTGCCAGGGTATTGTGTCACAGCAGCAGGAAGAGAAGCTAAGACAGGACGGATGTATAGCAAGCAGACCATCCTCTCCCACCCCTGCCTTCACCCTTAGAACAAACTCCACGCCTCCTCTAATCTCACAGGCTTAGAGACACTGACTTAATGCGTGACCTGCTTCCCCTCCCTGGCTCAGCCGTCCCTCAAGGCTTGGTCACACTTGATGGTCTCACCATGGTAACCTGGTCCCCAGCATCGTGATCATTCTCTCCTATCCTATCTCCTCACATCTGTCCTTTGACACTGTCACTGGAGAACTCTGCCCAGATGGAAGTACCATACCCCCATACCCCCATACCCCACAATGGTCCCCATTGGTGACCAACAAGATAATGGCTGAACTTTCAGGCTCTTTGGATTAGATACGGATTGCTGTCCTCAGATGCTCACTGGGTATATTTAGCTACCTGTTGGCCTCCTCTGCTGGTCCAGGAGCCCCTGAAGTCTGGGACTGTGTGTTATTTATTTTATGTCCCCAGCAATACTGAGCTAGACTACGGGCTTCATGCTCAAACCTGTTTTTGAGACATCCCCTCCAAAACGTTGCGTGTAAAATCCGCTTTGGCAAAGGGTGCGCATCTTCCTGTTTATTCTGTTCTGTTCACTAAGAGGAAAATGGGAAGATGTCTTCTCTGCAGGTACTGGACAGTCCTAGGGCCCCGCTCCTGCCTTTCAGGGGTGTCCTGTGGGGGAGCTAGCTAAATGGCACTGGGGGTCCTGAATGATGAGCCTCTTGCAGGCAGAGCTGGGGGTCTGCCTCCAGCTGCCAAAACCTGCAGAGAACACATCCACCTTTGTGTTAAGTGTCTCGCTGGCTGGATGACGAATGAATGCATGCTGAGAATAAAGGGGAAATTGGCTTTGGATAATGGTGCACCACAGGGTTTCTCAGGCAATGACAGTGTTTTGAATCCAAAGGATGTAAGTGGGGTGTCTGGTTGTGCATTCAATATCCCATATAGCAAGTCCCGTGGTGACTCTCAAGATGGCCACCCATGAGTGTCGGCCTGTTCTGCTGCTTGGCAGGGAAGAGGGGACTCAGTTGTCCTGTGGGGAGTTCGCATCTCAGGGCTTAGGTCCTGATGCGAGGCCAGTGGGCGGCGGTGGCTAGCATTTCTGAAGGATGCCATGAACTGATTACAGTCCAGATGGCAGCCGCTGCTGACTTGGGTGCTGCGGGATCTCAGAAGTGTTTGTGGATGATGTCCCATGACAGAGATAGGCTGCATCCCACCTGCAGTTTGCTGTGTGCAGTCCAAGGCCACATGGGCAAGAAGCTGCTTCAGATCAGCTTCTCCTTTCTCTAATGTGCGTGTGTGTGCCAGAGATTAACCTTGAGATGCCAAATCGTTTAAGTTCAGATTTTATTTTAGAGAACTTAACCTAAGTTTGAACTCAGGTAAACTAACAGGCTGGTGCCTACCATTAATTTCCAAGTTGCTCCTCCCCCAACAAAACCAGAGCCTAGCTCCAGTCTCTAGGCTAATCCCCAAGACCAGAGTTTCCAGTTTACTCCCTCAACAAGACCAATGTCTCCAGGTTATTCCCCCAATAAACCTGCACCCCAGGTTACAAGCCCACCCCCTGCCTAATGACCACCAATGCAGAGCAGAGCAGAAGTTTTAAGTTTATGATGTGACTCCCAGCACCAGCCAATTATGTTAAAGGCCATAATAGCTTTCCAATGAGATGCATGCACACGTATTCCCTGCTTGCTGCTTACTATAAAGCCTTGCCCCATAGACATTCGGGGTTCCCCCATCATGGCGGTACATGGGGGGTTGAGCTAGCTAGACTAGAATAAAGACCCTGCTGTGAGGTGCATCAGAGTGGCTCCTGTGTGTGTTTTTGGGAATCACTAACATTTCCCTGGCACAACAACTTCAGGTGTCATCCTCAGAAACGCCACCCACCTCCTTTTAGACAGGGTCCCTCATTGCCCTGCAGATCTCTAGTCAGAACCCAGCCATCCCCCCTCAGCCTCCGCAGAGCTGGGAAGAGACTGTAAGTGTGTGCCACCATGCTTGTTTTTTATGTGAGTACTGACACAGCCTGACATTGAAATCTCACCTTGCTGGTATGGGGTCCGCGCCAGTGGCTCAGTGTCTGGGGTTCTGCTCAAAGAAGCCAGGGAGGAGTCTCACAGTGAGGAGGGTCTACACTGTGCTCCCTACTGAGATCTGTAGCACCTCCTCCACCCAGCTGGAGGGCCCCCAGGTCTCTCACCACCTGCCCTCTCCTCTCACAGTTGGATGGGTGCTGCCTCTTTATGTTTCCACCTTTTGGAGAAAGGATAGCACCCCCAGATTGCTTACCTGACACTGCAATGGAAGGGCGGCTGGGTTCCCCAAAGCCTGCCGTGTTCACGGCCACCACCCGGAACTCGTAGGTCACCCCTTGCCTCAACTTGTCCAGGCCCACGGTGTATGACGTAGCACTCCTGGGAATGTCCTTTGCAAACATGTCCCATAAGCCTTCATCTGCAAGAGGGATCAGAAATGGGGCAGAGGTCAGGGCAACTCTAGAGATGAGCGGTTGCAGGATATCTGATCACTCTGTGAAACCCCAAGATGGTGGCTTTTACTGAAAATACCTGTTTTTAGTTGTGGTGTGGCTCAGCCCTTAGCACACACCTTTAATCCCTCAGGCTGGAATGCAGACACGCCCTTATTCACACTTTTAATCCCAAACAATGAAGGCAAAGTTAGTTTGTTGAAGGAAGCACCCTTGTTTGAAAGTGATGTCTAATTGAGTGGCAGACTAAGTGACGAATCAGAGAAAGATTTGACAGAATAGATCCGCCCATCTCTCAGGAGGAAAGGGAAGCTACTTAAGAGAGAGCAGCGCAGAGAGAAAAAGAAGAAAAGAAAGAGGCAGTTTTACCAGGAGAGTTTCACAGAGACAGATTACAGAGAGAACAAGCTAGACACAGGTGAAGACAGAACGAGCCAGAGAATGAGAAGGAGCCAGAAGATTAGAACAGACTGTCAGAGTTAGTCAGAGGTCAAGCAGAACAATTCAGTCAGAGGCTGAGAGAGAAGTCAGATTGAACCAGTCAGCTTAGAGAGGAGTTTGAGCCAGAACAGCTGAGTTGACCAGCCAGCCACAGCTCAGAAAGAACTAGGAAGGGGTGAGGGTGAGCTCATTCAGCAGCAAGTCTCAGAGGCTGAAAACATTCTAGGCCTAGATAAGATTGTATGGAGGCTAGAGGCTTCCAGGACGAGGTCTAGGTTAACAGATAGAGGCAGTCAGCCCCTGAGATGACAATTACATCAGGTGAATATAAGATTACCATGAGCCCCAGGCACCTGGCTGCCCACCTGCCTGGCTGGCCAGCTCACAGCTGCCTGTGACAGGGCATCTGAGGGCAGCCTCAGAGACTGGAGAGGGCCACGGGCGGAGCAGAGGTGTGTCTCTGTCATCAGCAAGTGTTCCAGAGTAGCTAGCCGGGCATGCTGATCTCTTTGTTATTACATTTATTTATTTTGTGTGGAGGTCTGGACATGCTACAGTGTACTGTGGACATCAAAGGACAACTTGCAGGACTCAATTCTCTTTGCACCGTGTGAGTTCTGACACCAAAATCAGGTCATTAGGCCTGACTGAGCCACCTCGCTATTTCAGAGTGGCGTTTTCTTATACCCCCCTTCTCATCCTATTGGATCTAGGTCCTCCTGGCTCCCTTCTGCTTTCCACCCCCCCCCCCCCCAGCTGCTGACCCTTTTGATCCTATTCTTGACCTGCTGGGAGCTAGTGGGTCACCAGTGAGGTCGCACTCATTATGGGTTCCAACGCTGTTCTGACTGGAAACAAAACCTAGCCAGTGGCTCAAGAGGATGGCTTAAGGCTTAGCTTCCTTCTTAGCCGCTGCCATCACCGTGGTGGCACATGGTGTTCTCCATGCACTGAGGACAGAACGGACATGTGTGCTCCTGGAGTGGCTGTAAGCCATCTACCTTGGGGTTCATGTCTTTCAGGGCAAAGTGTTGGATTATGTGAAAAATACAGGTTAGGGACAGCATTGTTAGAACTTCATGCTGTCTGCTGGGAACTAGACCCTGGAAGGCCACTTCCCAAATGGAAATATCTTATCAATGCCAAGTGTCTTTAGCCCCTGCAGTGTCGAGCCTGCTCTAAAGGCAGAGTTTTGCTCCCACCCCACAATGGCTAGGGATTGAACCTAGCAGTGCTTCACGACTGAGCCACCTCCCAGTCCTCACTGAAGGTTTCTAGGCAGGTGCTCGACTGCTGAGCTATGCCCTAAGCTCACATTGTTAGTCAATGGTGCTAAATGCAGCATGCATTTTTTTTTTTTAAAGAAGATTTTGTATTCTGGACAGTTGCTTGCAAATCCCGGTCCCAGCGATGCTATGTACAATGCTGAAAGGTGTAGACTACCCACGTGACAATGGAGTGTTACTTCACTTTCAAAATGGAGAGATCCTGACAATACACATGGACACTGAGGACAAGATGCCACTGGAGTTGTCCTATGACAAAGCCACATACTGCACAATTTTGTGACGATGAGGTCTCCAGGGTTGTTCAAGTGCCAGAGACAGAATGTAGAATGGAAGGTTCCAGGCACCAGAACTCAACGGTTACAGAGCCTGGGTTTCCAAGAGGGAAGGTGGATGGTGGCAGTGGATACCCAGCGCCATGAAGTCACTCAATGCTACCTTTAAATAAGGTAATGCGTGGCTAGGGAGACCGCTCAGGGGTAAGGCGCGGGCTGCATCACTATGGGGACCTGGATTCCATTTCCAGCTTCCACTAAGAAGCTCAGAGCTAGGGAGGGAGAGACAGGATGATCCTGGCCTAAGAGGTGAGCTCCAGACTAGAGAGAGACCCTGTGGAGAGTGACTGAGAAATGACACTCAGGATTGACCTCTGACCTCCGCAGGGACAGACAGACAGACAGAGACGCAGACAGATGCATGCACGCACACAGGATCGCGTTAAAGGGATGACTTTTATGCATAGTTTTCCATAGTGGGTAAATGCTAAGTTTATGTAAATTCTGATATTTAGGAAAACAAGAATAAGATCTGAGCCAGAGAATGTTATGTGGAAAAGAAGAGAGGGGTGAAGGGTTTTGATCCCCAAAACACCGACAAACAGAGGGAAGAGAATACTGGTCACAACCAACGAAACTGGTTGGGTACCTGTGACCCCAGCACTTGGGTGGTAGCGGCAGGAGGATCAGAGTTCAAGTTGCCCTTGGCTTTACAGCAAGTTCTAGGGCAGCACGAGCTACACGAGGCCATGTCTCAATAACAACAAAGACAACAACATCAACCCAAACCCCACAAAGCACCGTGGCCGAACAAACTGTCTATAACTACACAACCTTAGTGCTCCTGTCATTGGCTGTGCGACCTTAGAGCAGAGCACTCAACTTCTCTGTGCCTCGTTTGTCATGGCGATGACGAAGATATGTACAGTGCAGGCCTGCCTTGAGGTTTTTATTTCTAAAGTGCTTAGCACACTGCTTCACACACAGTCAGCGCAACATGAGGGATTGCAAATAAAATATAAATTATTCCCAGAGGAGGCTGTTGCTAAAAGGTGGGCGCAGAGTCTAAATTGTTCCCCTGATGTAGTAATCCTTCCCAAGTTCAATTTCCTCTTACAGGCAAAAGTATGTGGGACCTGAAAACGCAGGTGATCTGAGGAGGGAGAGCCCACTGAATATACATGTGCAGGCACTTGCTGTTTTTATGGCCCCAGGGTGATGGAGAGTGAAGCCTCCCAGCGCCTCCGCAGAGGACACACTCGGATGGATTAGCCCAAGGGTAAACGGGAGGAGGCTGCCAGTGTGTGAGTCTGGGTTTGCTCAGGGTTTAGACTTCGCCCTGGCGAAGCCCTGATAGTCACAGGTTAATGAACGAGAGGAAGCGGATCGTTTTAAAGGCATCAGCAGAGAGTAGAGCCTCACGATTTACTCCTACATATTAACATACTTGGTTGTTGTTCATCAAGAGACCTGTCAGGGGTGGCAATGTCACAACGGCAAACTGTAGCATAGGTGGTCCCTCCTCCTATCTAAAATAACAAGAGTTATATGTACAGAGAGGATGCCAGTGTGTGTGTGTGTGTGTGTATACACATATACATATATATACATATAATATATACACACATATACATACATATAATATATATATATACACACACACTTTTTAAAAAAGATTTATTTTGATTTATATGTATGCATAAATGTTTATGTGAGTGTATGCCCTGTATGCGCAGGCGCCTTTGGTGTCCAGAAGAGGGTGCTGGATCCCCTGGAGCTGGAGTTACACTCAGTTGCAAGCCTGAAATAGATGCTGGGAGCCAAACTCAGATCCTCTGTAAGAGTAGCAAGCGATCTTAACCACTGAGCTACCTCTCCAGCCCTGGTTTATATTTCTTAGGTGAATTTTGCTTAAGAACAGTCTAGAGTCATGGTGCACTTGATACACATGGCCTGCAGAGCCCTGGAAAGCCCCCTGGCTCACCCACAAACATTCAGGGCCCACTCTTGTAGGACACTCTTCTGCCCTTCAGCGGGTCAGGAGAGTCTCTGTTCTCACAGGCTATGTTCAGTCATGGACAGGAGGGTCAGAGAAGCCAAGAACATGCCCCACTCAACTCCAACCCACATTCCAGCTGCTCAGTCCGTGGCTTACAGAACATGTGCTCAGTGTTTGTGGCGAGCTCTCTCTGTGTCCCCGCATCTGTGGTTCCCTGATGCTCTGCCGTTACTGGGGACGAACGCCATGTCCTCTGCTTCTATTGTCACCCAAAGACTATATTTGACTTTAAGAGCTCTGTCATAGCTCCAGAAACTCTGTGCATGTTTTATAAAAACATTATAAAATATTGATATAGGATCTCAACACTGAGTGATTTATTCAGCCATCTACTTATACTCAAAAACAGGGGGAGGGTGGTGTTGTGCCAAGATAATTCCTTCCGAATTAACAGAAGAAAATGTTTGCATTTTTTAATTTTGCTTAATTCTGCCTTCAAAAATTAGCATATCATACTTGGATTATAATTCACTGTGCTATTTATCCATACCAATATTTACATGGCGATCACCAGTGGGTTAAAAAAACAAACCCACTTGGCAGCTGTGAGAGCGACCACTGTTTCCCAACTGTGGGTTGTTTTTCTCATTTTTATTATGCTGCTAAATATCTCAATAAATCAGTGATGGAGAAAATACCTCCACAAATTTGTGAGAAAAATAACATTACAGAACTATTAACAATAATGAGATTTGTGCAACTGATTCTCCTTGTACCGGGAAGATCCCCAGTGCTTGGCCTTCTATCTCAGTCGGAACAGGAGAGGACAGCATGGTTGTGTTTATCACAGGAGAACCCTGGGCAGTGAGTGCAGGTGACCCACCTGTCACTGCTGTGAGAAGCCTGTGACATTGCTAGAAGAGGCCAGCCACCACACTTCTCATGTCTCACTCACACAAGGCCAGGTCTCCACTGGCTGATCCTGGAGGATGGGTCTAAGTAGATGAACTCCCGGGTGACAGGTCCCCTGGGTGACAGGTCTCCTGGATGACTGGTTCCCTGGGAGATGGGTCCCCTGGGTGACAGCCATATTGTATAGCTGGTCCCCTGAGTGACTGACTTGTCTCCTGGGTGACTGCTCAGTCAGTCCCCCGAGTGACTGGTGTCTGGGTGACAGATCCCCTAGGTGATGGGTCTCTCAGATGACCCCTAGACAGTTAACACATGTCAGATTGACCTCCTGCCTGGTCCCCAGATGCCCAATCCTCTGATAACATGACAAGATAATACCATGGGTGATTTTGGTTCCTGGTGACTAATTCTCAGGATAAATCAACCCCTGAGTGACTGACTGATCCCCTAGGTGATTGATCTCTGCATGACTGGTCCTCAAATGACTGATCTCTAGATGAAGCCTCAGGTGACTGAGCCCTGGATACTCTTCTCTGACCGACTCCCCCATGACGGATCACCGGTTACCGATTCCTGGATTATCAATCTTGTTTCTTAGCACACTGTCAGAGAAAGTCCGCCTGGAGGTCTTAAGAAAGCAGCAGGGAAGCACAGGATAGAAACTGAGAATGTTCCTAAGGAAGTGTCACTGTCACCGCAGACCTAACATCTCACAAAGATGAGTGGAACTGTGGAGTTCAGCTCTCTGCATGGGTGTCCCTTAGAGAACACAGACTCTGTGATCTTCCTCCTCCACTGCTCCGTTCACCCTTAGAGAGGAAGAATGCAGGTCTTAAAAACAGAAGGCTCTTCCGGTACAAACACAGCTGCTGTCAAAGGCTGTGCTTGTTTCTAGAGGATGGAACGAATCGGCTCTTAGCTCTCCATGCCTGCATCTCGCCAGTCCCAGGGTAGGAGGTGCGTTTGTTCATATGCTACCCCGTCTTTTCTGAACCAAGGCAGAGCCCGATGCGGCATGACCAAGGGGCCTTCGCTGGATGTATCCCTCCAACACCCACCCAGGCATAAGTGCTGTAGGTATCAGGGCAGACGACTTGCCAATACAAAAGTTTGATTTCACGGCCAATTAAACAGGGTCTCCATGCTGAATGAAACTGTCACTCACCACTAAGTCATGCAGCCAACAGCCTGACCAGCAGGCAGCCTGCAGTGCTGAGCGAGTGGGCACCCTGACAGTTGTTTATTTCTTAAGCGTTGCCTTTTCTCTCTGTATGAATGGTCCAGCTAGGAGATGAAGCTTAAACAACAGGCTAAGTACAGCTGCTAATAAAAATGCCTTTTGTCTGGTCCTTGCCCAAGGTAGCAGACAGCACTCAGTGTGTGTCTCAAGACAGCGATGGCCAGTGAAGGAGACTGATCTAGGAAAGGAGGACACCCAGGCATTTGGGGTGGGGGTGGGGAAGAGAAAGAGTGTGTGTGTGTTGACACAGTGCAGAGCCCCAAGGTCCACTTGCTGTACCATCTCCAAGCTTCAAAGATTCAAAGAATATGAATTTTTATCTATCTATCTATCTATCTATCTATCTATCTATCTATCTATCTATCTATCTATTGTGTGTGCACATGCATGTGTGTGCGTGTATACGTGTGAAGATGTCATTTCTCAGGTACTGTCCCCTTGGTTTTAGAGGCAAGGTCTCTCAGTGGCTTGCTGACTTTTTAATTTTATTTTATTGAGCACAGGTTGTAGGAATCAAACTCCGGACCTCATGCCTGCAATGGCAAGTACTTTATCAACTGAGCCATCTCCCCAGCTTGGTACTGGTTTATTTCTGAAACTGGGTCTGCCGATCTAGGTAGCCTAGGCTGGCCTAGAATTCACCATCCTCCTGCCTCATCCTCTGGGATGCTGGGAAGACAGCTCTGCCACCATGCCCAGCTGGGAAATATTATTTTCTTCTTTGTTCAGTTAAAACTCACCCCACCAAGAGCTGAAAGTCATAATGAATGGGAAAGGACTTGGGGTGCACCCAGGAGGGCTGAGGGTGGACAGGCCCCGCCCCTTGCATGCAGGCTAAGGCATCAGCTGTGAGAAGAGCAATGCAATGTGGGCCCGCCTTGGGTGCGTCCTAAATATATATTTCATGGCCGCTTTGGAGAGGAAAGTATATTTATGGTGCCTTTAGTGCCATTCCAGTGTATTGTGTAAATATGTAAATTAGGCTCTGAGAGCTACACAGCAAAATGCCTTACAATAATTTTCGTGAATAAATCATTCGAGTCTGCCCACCACATAGCTGCTTTCCAGATGCCTTTTGCGACACAATTCCAGGGGAGGCTCGCTCAGAATGGAGAGAAATGAACCAGCTGGTCAGCCACCCCGGCCGAGCATGTTGACCATGCCCTCCGGCTATACTCAGGGAGCGCCCTCTGTGGAATAAGAGGCTCTGTGATTTAGCCTGATGCTGCTGCCATTAGCTGCTGCTGGGCGGAGCAGCCATGGGCTCCTCAGCAGTCTTCAGGGGTAAAGACGGGGATAGGGACAGATGGAGGACACAGCGTTGATGGGGGCAGGCAGGGATGTGGCCGGGCAGGGACACATCAGGCTGAACAGACCATCTGGGCCATGGGACACCTAAGTGTTTCTGTCCCCCTGGATGCCAGGCAGGCAGGGCTCTGCCGTAAACCAGCGCTCTGCCCGGAGAAGGCCTTGCCAGGGAGCTTCAGTGGAGAAAATGAGAAGATACAGTGTTTTATGGTTTGTGTAATGAGGCCTGAAATAGATGACAGCTGAGATCCAGAGGCCCCTGGGTCCCAGCAAGGTGTTTAAATATTGACGATCTATAAAAGCTCGCATGCCACCCTGAGCTGGGGCTGGCCTGTGTTGCAAAGGGGGTGGGACAGCTTGCTGGGTTAGTTTTTCAGTGAAAGGCCCTGGTCCAGCTGCCCGCCATGGTCAGGTAGCAGTATCCACAGGGGGACAGGGATGGCAATTGTCTCCCAGTGTTGGTGGTAGGGTGGCTGACTCTGAACATAGAGTCACTGCAGAGCCGGCTGCTGTCCTTGGGGTCATGGTGAGGACCAAATGATCACAGAAGGCCTAGAACCTTCACTGATTTGAGGACTCTTGTCTGTAGAGCTGGTCAATGCCTTGCTTCTTAGATATCATCTAGTCCAGCAAGGAGAAGCCAAAGATTTTTTTCCTTTTTCCTCCCTCCCTCCCTCCCTCCCTCCCTCCCTCCCTCCCTCCCTCTGTCGTTCCTTCCTCTCTTCCTTTGTGTATTTTCATTCTCTGACAACTTCACATCTTACATTGTTTTCTCCACTGCCATCCAGGATGAAGGTTTAAAAGTGTGTTTCTTTCATATATGTGTGTAAGTACAGGCGTGCCCATACAAGCACACACATGTAGCACCGTGGGCGCGCGCGTGTTGTGGGACATGCATGCAGGTCAGAAGATAACCCTGGTCCTCCGCTCCCTCTTCATCTGAAACAAGATCTTGTTGGCTGACATTACGCCAGCGGCCTGCCAGCTCACGAGCTTTTGGGGACTCTCCCATCTCCACCTCCCTGCTCACTGTGGCAGCGCCAGGTTACAGATGTCCCGCCATGTCCACCCGCCATGTCCACCCGCCATGTCCACCCGCCATGTCCACCCGCCATGTCCACCCGCCATGTCCACTCTAAGGCTGTGTGATCCTGTGACTCTTTAATACAGCTCATCATACTGTGGTGAGCCCCAACCATAAAATCATTTCATTGCTACTTCATGACTGTAATTTTGCCACCATTATAAATTGCAGTGTAAATACCCGTGCTTTCTGGTGGCCTTAAGTGATCCCTGTGAATGGGTCATTGACCCCCCCCCCCCAAAAGGGTCGTGACCCACAGGCTGAGAACCTCTGCTCTAAGGATTTAGACTCTGCTCCTCACACTTGTGCATCAGCTGCTCGACCCACTAGGCAATCTGCCCAGGCCAGCTTTCCAGTCTATTTCTCCTTAGATGCTTCCAGAACACATGTCTAACTTATAACCATCCAGAGGCAACATGGGAGGGAGGAAGGAAGGAGAGCTACCTCTGCAGGATATGACGTCAGGACTCTTCCCTTATGGTTGCACAGCCGTCTTAAATACTAGACCAAAATGGCTCCTAACACAAACCTATCTGGTACAGGGAAAGAAGCCCCTTCCTGAAGCACGCCTGGTGCTTCATCTGTGTTCATGCTCAGGTGTTCCCTGTGAGTCTTGTGTGACCATCTGATGGTCATGGTGAAACTGGCATCCTCCATGTTTGGTGACTGCCTCCTAACCCTGAGCTCCCAGTGGAAACACCCAACTCAAACATCAGGAACTCATTTTCCAATAATAGCTACCCTTCATCATTGGAACGAAACGGGGCTTACACACACGGTAGATATGACTGTAGATTAGATCTGCCACTGTGGAGAACAGGAGAGAGGCTCCTCACAAATCTAAAAACAGAACTACAGATCATCCAGCTGTCTGGGTGCTGGGGATACAGCCAAAGAAAATGAGGTCAGCAGATCCAATATAGATACCTTTGTCATCCAAGAGAGGAAGTCAGCCTAGATGTCTGTCAGTGGATGAATGGAAGAAGGAAGTGTGACAGAAATACTCAGTGGAGCATTACTTAGCCAAAAAGAAGAAGCGAGTCCTGTCATTTGTAGCAAACTCTATGGAGCTGGAGGAGATCATGTTAAGAAACCTAGAGACAGAAATACAAGTATTTGCACTCTGTCTCAAATGTGGGGACCAACAAAGAAATAGAACATGGAGGCAAAACACTAGTTACTAAGGATACTGTGGTTGGGTGTGGTCAGCACATGCTCTTGTGGCACTGTGGTTGGCATATAACCTGCCTCCCATAGGCATGTGTGCTGAATGCTTGGTTACCAGCTTGGGGAACTATTCAGAGGTGGACCCAGCTAGAGGAAGTAGGCCACTGCAGGTGGGTGCCTTCCTGTCTCTCTTTCTACTTCCTGTCTACCATGAATTAAACAGCTTCCACCTACCGCGCTCTCCTGCTACCATGTACAGCTAAATGTGTGGGACCAAGTGACCGCAGATGGAGCCCTCCGAACTGTGAGCCAAGAACAGTCTTCCTTCCTTAAGTTCTTCATATCGGGTAACTCAGTCCTAGCTATGTGAAGGCAACAAACATGCTGAAAAATACCACACTGTGGGCTGGGCTGGGGATCAGGTGGCAGAGAGCTTACGTAACATGCAAGAAGTCCTGGGTTCCAGCCACCACATAAAACTCCGCAGAAAGATGTATACCTATGATCCCAGCACTCGGGAGGTGGGGCAGGAGGATCACTCTTGGCTACACAGAGAGTACAAGGCCAACCTGATTTGCATGTGATACTCTCAAAAAACGAAATCACACCAAATCCCATTCATGTGCAATGAAGACTTTTAAAATGAGCAAGAGAGGGCTGGAATGATGGCTCAGGAGGTAAGAATGCTGGCTGCTCTTCCACAGTACCTGGGTTTGACTCCCAGCACCTAACTGGTGGCTCCGGTTCTAGGGGAACCAAGGCTCTCTTCTCGCCTCCTCAGGTATCAGGCACACATGTGGTGCACAGACATACATGCAAGCAAAACACCCGTACACATATAATAAAAAATAAAATATCTTAAAAAGTGAGCAAGCTTTTAAAAAGTTCAGAAGGAAGGAGGTAGGGTGTGAGCACCCGTGTGCAGGTGCATGCGGGTGCATGTCTGTGTGCTTATGTGTGTGTGTATGCATGTGCATGCATATGTGGGTGCAGGTTCATGTGTGTGTGGGCGTGTGTGTGTGTAGGCACATGTGAGTGCATGCGTGTGTGTTCATGTGTGAGTGTGTGCATGTGTGTGTGTGGGTGCGTGTGTGCATATGTGCAGGTACATATGGGTGCGTGTATGTGTGTGTTCATGTGTGAGCATGTGCATGTGTGTGTGCACAGGTGCATATGTGTATGAGTGTATGTGCATGCATGCATACATGTATGTGCAAGGGTGCGTGCATGGGTGTGCATGTGTGTGTGTGTGTGTGCAGGTACATGTGAGTGCATGTGTATGTATGTGTGTGCATGTGGATGTGTGTGGAGGGGTTCATGTGTGTGTGTGCATGCCCACATGTGCAAAGGTGCATGTGCGTGTGTGCTTATGTGTGATTGTGAGCACGTGTGAGTAGGTGTGTGGTGTATGTACCATGTATGTGGCTGTTTACAGCCCAGTGCACACACACAGGCCAGAGAAGGAAATCAGGTGGCCTGCTCTGTCACTCTCTGCCTTACTCTCTTGAGACAGGATCTCCCACTAAGCCTGCAGTGAGGCTGGCAGCCAGCAATCCCCACCAATGCTCCTGTTTCCACCTCCCACAACACTGGAGGTACAGGTACAGGTGCACACATAGCCACACCCTGCTGCTGCCGTGGAGCTGGGGATCTGAACTCAGGTCCTTGCGCTTGCACGGCAGGCCTCCTCACTCACAAGCCCTCTCCCCTGCCCAGGAATGGAGCTTAGTCCTTGTTTTCCGGGCCCCAAAAGGCACAGTAGTTGATGTGTCGTTTTCTCTATTAATAAGGACGTTTGTAATTATCCAAAGCGAGCGAGGCTCTTTCCACAGGCCGCCAGCATTAGACCCCTGAGACGAGTCCCTGAGACACTTCTAGATCTTCCTGATGAGCCGAAATGTCTTCGAGTGTCCTTCGCCTCTCGTCTACCCTTTTCTGAGAGTGACAATTATCATCTTTCGGAGTGCCGTGCGGCTAAGACATCAGAAATTGAATGCCCAAGAGGTTAACAGCACAGCTGTGGTTACTAGGCACTCAGAAGGGGAACGAGAAATGAGTCTCCTCTTCCATACATGCCCCTACCTCAGCCCTGCTAGGGAAATGCAGGGAGAGGAGGCCAGAGACCCCACGGACCAACTGCCTTCAGTGTGACCAAGATACCACCATGTGGCCAATGCCTGGTTCTGGTGTCCAGCCAGGAGTACCATGGCCCCACGGGTCCTACCTGATGGCCTGGCTTCTATGACGTAGCCTGTAGTGGGCGTGTTCCCAGCGTTTCCCTCTGTCCACTGAAGGGTCAGCTCAGAGGCAGATTTGGTGACAAGGACATTTCTTGGAGAGCCTGGGGACCCTGTGGGATAAAAAAGAGCAAAGGGAGTAGATATTGGCTTTGAGGTGATTGGGGACCCCTCAGTGGTGACAGAAGTGCTGAATTTATTAAAGATTTTAATTACCTATCATCTATCTATGATGTGTGTGTGTGTGCCCGCGCACACCCACACATGTGCTTGTATCTGCAGATCAGCAGTTCTCAACCTGTGGGTCACAACTCCTTTGGGGACCCCATACTAGATATCTCACACATGAGCTATTTACATCATGATTCACAACGGTAGCAAAATTACAGTTATGAAGTAGCAATGGAAATAATTTTATGGTTGGGGGGTCACCACAACAGGAGGAACTGTTTTAAAGGGTGGCAGGATCAGGAAGGTTGAGAACCATGCCTTAGACCCAGAGTTACAGCTGGAAACTGAACTTGGGTCCTCTGCAAGAGCAACAAGCACCTGACTACTGAGCCATCTCTCCAGCCCAGGACGGTGTTTTTGAGACAGGGTCTTGATACACAAGCCAAGGTTGACCCTAACCTTGTGATCTTCCTATCTCCCAAGTGCTGGGATTACAGGCATGAGCCACCCTGTTCTTTCCATTATTCCCCCACAGGGGAGTGACGGGTCGGTGCACTCTGAGAATGTAGGACCCAGAGGGAATGATTCAGAAAGGCCAGTTATACTGCTGTCACTGTCGTGACAGAGCAATTACAAGCTGCTCAGGAAGATGCTGAGCACAGTTAGAATTATCTACCCACAAGATCTCAAAGTCTCTGTCTCTTTTGTGCTTACATTTAGTTCTGATTTTTACAGTCTTGATAAGAAAAAGGTTTCGAACGATGCATACACAGGACACAGGAATTTGAGAGACGTTGTTGGTGAATCTCAGAACATGGCACAGGAATTCATATGCACACGTATGTTGGCATATAGAAGAAAAGTTTCAAATCCCCAGTGAAATCCAGAATTGGCTCATGAAAAATAATTTAATTAAATTAAAAAGCCGGGCTGGAGAGACGGCCGGGTCAGTGAAGTCCCTGCTACCCAAGCATGAGGCCCCTGGGTTAGGATTCTGGCACCTATGTCAAAGTTCCATATGACTGTGCATCTTGAGTCCTAGCACACAAGAGTACTGCTGGGCACTGGGGCATTCACTGGACGCCCTGTCCCATCAGTTAGTGAGCACTGGGTTCATGAGGGACCTGGTCTCCAAAACCAGGTGGAAGAGTGACTGGGAAGCCTGCTTCACATGGACTTGTGGCATCTGCAGGCATGTGCTGTGCTTGTAGATAGCAGTGCACACGTACATTACACACATGCATATGCGTGTAATGTTCTTTAAAGAAAAAGAGTTGGGGCTGGGTGTGTACCTGTGATTCCTGCACAGGGGAGGCAGGTAAAGGAGAGTCCTTTGGACTCACCGGCTAGCCTAGGCAAATTGGCGAATAATTTGCCAGGATCAGTAAAAGACCCTTTCTCAAGAAAAAGGTGGAGGACAATGGAGGAAGATGTCCCAATGTCAACCTTTGGCTTTCATAGGTATACATGCATACACACACACACACGCACACGCACACACACACGCATGCACACATGTGCACACATTTACACATACACATGTATATACACATACATGCACACACACAAATACACATAGGCACACGTGTACACACACATATACACACATGCACACACACATACACACACACATATGCATGCACACATGCATACACACACATGCATACACACACGCACACATGTGTACACACATACACACGTATACACACACATGCACACATGCACACACACATACATGAACACACATAGGCACACATGTGCACACACATATACACATACACACATACGCATACACATGCATACACACACATACACACAGGCACATGTGCATATGCATACACACACACACACACACACACACACACACACACACACACACACACACACATCAAAACAAAACAGGAAGTAACCAGGGGACGGACAGAGACAATGTAGGCCAAAAGTTGCCCAGTGCTGTCCTTTAAACAGTAGTCTGCTTCCTGGTGAATGAACCGGACTGAAGGGGCTGCTAAGGTGGACCAGCCCTCCCTTATGCCTCAAAAACACTAGAAGCTTCTTATTTGTTTTACTTCAAAATTACGATTCATAGCTGGGCATGGTGGTGTATGCCTGTTCCTAGTACTTGGGAAATTATGTGGGAAGATTGTCTTGAGTTTGAGGCCAGTCTGGGCTACATGCAAAGATTGTCTATATTAAAAAGGTTTTAGAATTTTCATTTATTTTTTTCTTAAGATGTTTTTGTTTGTTTTAGCTAGAAAACAAAAGAAGATCTATATGCTTAACCCCAAGAACTTGCTTCTGTGTACGTAACAAGCCTACTCACAGACGCTCATGTTCTCTGCAGTTTGCTTTGGATTTTTTAAAACGTTTTTGAGACAGGGTCTCATCTAGCCCAGGTTAGCCCCAAGCTCTGCAGTGAGGATGGCCTTGAACTCCTGAGTGCTGGGATTCCAGGCGTGCACTGCTGTGCTTGGCTTACAATGTGTTTTGGAAACTTCTGAGCCATTTTCTGGCTGCTAGACCCAAAAAGTTTGTTTGAGAATGCCCCCGAATCCCCAGTCCACAAAGCAGGTGACAGCGATGAGGCACAGTTCAGTTATAAGTACAGCCCACTCACCCTCGGCTGGCCCTGCAGTGACATTGGCTTGGAGCTCTGGTCCATAGGCGATGGTCCGCGCCTGGACACGGAAGAAATAGGTCACTCCCTTGGTGAGGTCCCGCACCTTCAGCCAACGTTGCCAGTTCCCTTTCACGTCCACGGTCACCACCTTGCTCACGCCTGAAATGGCCACAAAAGCCCAGGGAAGAGGAGGTTGAGCTTGGAGAAGCAATTGAGCATGCCTGATCTGTAGCGATAAGGGAGACAGCCCTGGCAGCTCACTAAAGGAGCATTGCTTACAATTAGGAGGACTTTAAACAGTGATCCGGCCAATTTTCATCCCAGATAAGTGTAATTACAGATTAAGCTTGATAAGTGACTCTGTCCGAGAAACCACCAAGCCTGTGACCATAACAAACGGAATGGCCCAGGCCTCAGGGCAGTGGACAAGGAAGGAAGCGCCAAGGAAGGGCTCCCAGACTGTATCCTGGAGACCACCCTCTTCCTGTTCTGCTTCCAGCTATTACAGAATCCTGCCTCACTTACAGAGGCTGCCTAACACCTCCTGAGTTGGTCAGAAGGGAAGGCAGGGTGTGGAAGAGGCTGGACTCAGTTCAGAGGTGAGCTTCCCCCAGTGACCAGTCTGCAGCCTGACCCAGCTGACCTGCGTGTGACTTGCAAGCCTCAGATAACTTTCAGGAACATCACCCGGGTAAGATGGTGTTAAATCCGTGCCTCTGGGTAGTGACCCTTCCTTAGTACAGAGAATGAGGACCACACAAGACATTTCTGTACAGAAATATACAAACAAACCCATAATATTCCATTAAGGATTGGAGTTTCCTTATTCATGGGTGTGTTTCAGGACCCCTGATTTTTTTCCCTGAGACTGAGAATATATGTATGTGAGTCTATATAGGCACATATACATAATACATACACATGATTTTCCCATTGAACCAGAGTTAATCTGTCCTTTCATGGTACAATGCTGGCACTCTTTGTGCATTATTTTGCAACAACAATTGAGCCTTTATTAAGTAAAATAAGGTTGAGATAAAATATGAGCCCTGTGCAATAGCAGTGACGGTCCATGTGACCACCAAGACAGCCAGAGTGGCTAATGAGATGGTAAGATCCACTGCATGGATACACTGAACAAACTGCAGTCTGATTACTGAGATTGCTACTGAGTAACTAATGGGATTGTAAGATCCACTGCATGGATACACTGAATAAGCTTCTGTCTGATTATTGAGATAGCACTGAGTGACTAACGGGAGGGTAAGTTACACTGCATGGATACACTGAACAAACTTCAGTCTGGTTACTGAGATGGCTACCGAGTAACTAGTGGGAGGATAGTGCATACAGCATGGATGTGCTGGGAAACTATCCTATAATTGAGATAGCTAATGGGAGGATAATACATTGGGCATGAACATGCTAAACAACTGACCTGCTGACTGAGACAACCGCTGAGTGGCTAATGAGAGGGTAGCGCATACAGCATTGATACTCTGGACAAAGAGACAATTCACATCTTGGTCAAGATGGGGAGGATGGAGGGAGAATTTGTTGCCCTACTTGGGATTGTGCACACTCTAAAGCTTATAGATGGTTTAGTTCCCCAATTTAATATTTTTGAATTGTGGCCGATTTCCTGTAAATGATACTACAGAGAAAGAATCAAAGAATAATGAACATCGCTGCACAATTAGACAGTGAGACTTAACATTTAGTGGAAAGAATAAACACTTAAAATGACGTAAACACGCATTTCCCCAGAGTGCAGATTAGGTTCTTTGTTTCCATAGATTTGAAAACATGCAATGTTTATTTTTTAAGTTAGGCAAGCTCTCGGCTGTGGGACTTCTCTGAGTGCTCACTCATCTCTGCCAGGTACATCCGAGATGACACAAAGAAGCAGTTCTTCCAGGCCTTCCAGGTCAGCAGGCATGTGTCCCTGGAGCACTGAGGAGAGCTGGACATGGGGATGGTGCCCCCTGCCCAGCACCGCTGCCCCCGGGCTGCCCTCAGTATGAAGGCAGCATAGTGAAGCCTGGCCCCTTTAATACCACATGGGCTTGCAGAGGAACCAAGGAGCCATCTTATTCAAAATGGCCCGTTGTTCCAGGCCATCAGAGCATGGATCTGTAGTCCCCAAGTCTCCAAACTGCCTCTTAGCTGGTTCATTATGTTCATATTAGGTCTTTAATACAAGTTCGTGCCAGCTGATTTATTGCCTTCTGAATTATTTCAGGGTGATTTAAACAACTTGTTTGACTCTCCTCATGGGAGGTGGGGACTGCAGAAAAAAAATGTGTTCATTTCTGCCCAAAGAGCTGGACCCTACCATCATACATGCTGATAAAGAAAGAGGCTACAAAGATGGCGGGTGACACAGGGTGGCTGTCACTGCTGGGGTCCTCTCAGATATAAGGTTGTTCTGGAGTGGTGCCTTCTGAGTTTAGAGATGCTTAGTTCTCTCTGGAGCAGACATAAACTCATTTAGAGACTTTGTATATTTGATTCCACAAGGAGAGAGAGCCAGCCTGGCCTTCCCTCCATCTCAAATGTGTCAGAATTTTATTTATTTGGTCAATTTTAAAACCATGCTCTGCACTACGAAGCCTTGGGGTACAATCTCATAAAATACTACGTTTTAAGACATATTTAAGAAACATAAAAATATCTCTGCCATAAAATCAGATTCCCCAAAACATGGCTCAGTGCTCAAATGGCCTAGTGCTCCATGTGGCTCAGTGATCTGGGCTGCATGAGGTCTGCAAGACATACATAGCACTGAGTCCTGCAGTGGCCCAACGAGGTGGATCTCCAGTGTGTGGTGTTTTGGAAGCATAGTGCCCCCAGTAGTATGATACTCTGATGACTGGTGCTCCCAGCGATGGGGTACTAGGCTGGTGCAATGCCCCTAGCAGGGTGATTGCTCCCAATGTGCCAATATCTCTGGTCTTCCTGGTGGTTAGTTACTCCCAGGGAAGCAGTGCTCCAGTTTGGTAATATTTCAAGAGGTGTTGTGCTCCCACTGGTGTAGAGCTCCAGTGAGGTGTTCTTCCCAGTGGAGTGATTTCCCAGTCATGTGATACTCTTGGTGGGGGTAGTGCTCTAGTGTGATGGTCTTCCCAGTGGGATTAGGCTACTCTCAGTGCGGTGGTGATCTTAGTGAAGTAGTGCTCCTACTAGGGTAATGATCCTAGTGAGGTGGTGCTCCCCATGGGCTAGTGTTCCTGGTGGTTTCATCTTGTACTTATTTTGTACCTGAATGCTTGCTTTCTCCATTCCTGACAGTGGCAGGAGAGATTCTGAGATACATGAGAGCAGAGGGCAGAGAAGAGCAAAGACAAGCACCTCCTGTCTGCCACTCAGCCAAGAGCAGTTCTCTTGGAAGTTTGTAGTCTTAGGTCAGCAGGTGAAGAATTGGGGAAGCCTTAGCCTCAGGTAATACTGGGTAAGACCATTGTTCTGTTTCTTGGTTGATGGTTTAAATTTCTTTTTTGAAATACTGGTGATGGAATCTAGGCCTAACATATCTAGGCAGGTGCTCTACCACTGAGCCACACCCTAGCCCCTCCCTGGGGGATTCTAGGCAGGTGGTCTACCACTGAGCCATGCCCCAGCCCCTCTCTGGGGGATTCTAGGCAGGGGCTCTACCACTGAGCCACACCCCCAGTCCCTCTCTGGGGGATTCTAGGCAGGGGCTCTACCACTGAGCCACGCCCCCAGCCCCTCACTGGGGGATTCTAGGCAGGGGCTCTACCACTGAGCCACACCCCAGCCCCTCACTGGGGGATTCTAGGCAGGGGCTCTACCACTGAGTCACGCCCTAACTCTCTTTTCTTTTGAGACAGTGTCTCATGAAGTTGACTTTCTGTAGTCCAGTCTTGTTCTCCTGCTTCAGCCTCCTGAGTGGCTAGGACTAAGGGCTTGCTTCCAGGCTCAGCTTTCTGGGCTTTCTGAGGTTGATAGTCTCCACAGGGAGTTAGGAGATAAACTGGCAGCTCAGTGAGCAGCAAGGGTCCCAACTAGGTTATCTTCTAGCTAGTAGTCCCTGCAACAGCTGAGTTTCTGAGATGTACCCAGGACCCTCCCCTCCTGCCCCTCTCTGTAACCCATTCCACAGCCTAGTGGCTCAAAAGGACCACTGTTGGTACCTGAGATGATCACTGAAACATCAAGGCTAGCCTGAGCCACACCTAGGCTAACCTGTACTACACAGTAAGATCAGTAAGATTCTTTCTCAAAACCACCCAAGTACCATCTGGCCTGGGTCTTGTTCCTTCTAGTCAACCTCTGATGGGCTTTTTAGTTGATGCTGGATCAGGTCTTTGTGTCACACAGGGAGGCTCACCTGGGATGACTGAGCCACACAGGGTTGCTCAGCTGCCTGTTAATCAAGGCAAGGGGTGCTGGGTCACCTTGCAGGCCTGTTCAAGTGTGTGTGTTTGTGTGCATGCGCATGTGTGCATGTCTGTTTGCATTCATGTGCATGCATGTGTCTGATTGTGTGTGTATGTGTGTGTATAGGTAAGTAGGGCTCTAAATATGTCCTGTGTTTAGATATCTGCTGATCTCTGTGTGCCTCATGATGGCTGAGCTTCCACTAGCCATGCGAGTCAGGCAGCCATAATCCAAGCTGCTGAGGGGTGTGGGCTCAGGAGGTTTCAGTGGGGAGATCATGATCATCTCAGTCTTGCAGGGCCATTCATGGGTCTTGTGGCTTACTTGCTGCTGTCTATAGGTAACTCTGTAGCGCCACTCACTAGGCTGTGTGCTCTGGCCACAGACATGCTGGAAGGCTGAGCCAGGGATCAACCATGACAGACACACAGGTGGAGGTGGGGATGGGCTAGGTCTATCAATGGTCCAAACCCAAGGCTACAGAGTGAGTCTGAGGTTAGCCTGGGCTACAGAGTAAGTTTTGAGTCTAGCCTGGGCTGCCTAGTAAATCCTAACTCAGTACAAAAGCAAAAGCAAGGATGTGGGCATCTGGGTAACTTGTCCTTGAACTGTGTGCTGAGGCCCTGACTGTCCTTGACCTGCAGAGCCAATAAGGGGCCACAGAGTCACCATCCCGTCCTCCTGGCCTTGTTTCCAGCCTGGCACAGACAGTACCAATGGCAGGGACATTCACGGTGAAGGAGCCAGGCCTTTCCGCACACGGAGAGGTGATGGCAGTGACAGAACACCTTGTCACTTATGAAAAGAGGTGAAAATGGGTGCAACTGAAGTGACTCCACCAGCTGTCACCCGGGGAGTGACAAGCACACTCCCAGCTGTGCAGCCAGCACTCTGTCTGGAATCGTGGGCACTCGGACTGCAACAAGGGCTGTCGGGACGCACACTCCCCACTTCTCTCCCTGCCGTGAGCTTCAGAACGCTGCGCACCCACTGGATTGCCTGGGTTCAAGTCAAGTCCGTCTCCATCAGTCTAGAAGGCCAGGGCTGGAGTAAATGAATGGAGGGCTTGCAGAACCCATGAGATGGCCCGATAGATGAAGGAATCTGCTGCTAAGCCTGGTGACATCCAGGAAGCGGCTTTCTGATTTTCACATGCATGTCGTGCCACCAGGGTGTGCGTGCACGTGTACATGTGTACGTGCGTATGTGTGTGTGCGTACCCACAAAGTTAAAATGTAATTTTAAAAAAGATGGGCTTTAAGCTCAGCCCCCCCTCCCTCTCTCTCTCTCTCTCTCTCTCTCTTTCTCTCTCTCTGTGTACACGTGTGGTAGGGGAGGTGATCGTGTATGTACATGTGCATTCATGTGCCTGAGTAGGAGCCACAGCAATGCTGGGTACCTTTCCTCTGATGCTACCATCACGACTTTTGATGCAGTGCCTCCTACAGGTACTGAGGCTCTCCGAGGAGGCAGGACTGGTTGGCTACAGTATGCTAGGGATCCTGTCTCTGCCCCTCCCAGTGCTGGATTATAATTAGTGTCACCACACCCACGGTTTTATGTGAATGCTAGGGATTGAACTCAGACTCTCAGGCTTGCGAGGCATGTACTTTACTGACTGAGCTGCCTCTCCAGCCTCCTAAACTCAGTTTCTTTGCAAAATGTACACTGAGGTTACAGTTCAGCATACAGCTGTCACAGGGGCATGAATGCCGGGATGCCGGGTGGCAGGTGAGTAGCACTGTGCAGGGTACACTGTATGTGCTCAATAAACACTGCCCACCACTCAGATGATGCCTGATGGGGCTGTGTCTACAGGGACTGAGTGTGTCAGAACACATTGTTATAAAAGATGACCCAGTGCTCCTAGCTCTGGCAATGCAGGAAAACTAGAGACCTGGGGCCAGCCAACTGGGAGGATCTATTGGAGCTTTGCAGAAAGCCATAATTGTCTAGGGGTGGAGGGTGGGGTGTACAGAGAGAGGGAATCCCCAAAGACTGCAAGCTCTCTATGGCACAGATCTCACTAAGGAATGACAGTCTCTGGGACAGTCTCTGGAGAGCAGGTACTAGAGTTAGCTAAGGGCAGAAGCCCCGTGCTCCCAGACTGTGTGCCACAGGGTTGTCGGAGATTCAGGAAGTCATTAACACAGGACACGGAACACGGGATGTGGTGGAGTCAGTTGCTTGTTTGAGGATGAATGAGATACTCAAGTTAGCTTTGATTATTAAGGACACATAGGTCAAGCAGAGAGCCATGATCCTGACGGTCACTTCTCAATTGAATGGCTCCAGTTGTTTGCTGTGTGTGTGCTTGTGTGTGTGCTTTGGGAAGAAACCCTCCTGAACAGATAGGAAGATCTTTGGGAAGTCTCCCATCACCTCTCTCCTTCATGCAAGAACAACTGGCATGTCTACTAGAAATCTGTCCTCGGATCTTTAACGTAGCCCCGTAGAAGCCACTTGTTGCTCACTCTGGAAGAGAGCCACACAGCAGGACCAAAGCAGGCGCTGTCCACCGCCTGTCCAGTGCCATTTTGGATTCTTAGAACCCGATCCAGACCATCTCCTCGGCCATACATGAGGCTCATCGATCGGCCCAGAAACCCTTGGCTTTTTCCTCCTCTCATTTTCCCAGCTCTCATTTGGGATGCAGCTCAGAACGGATGATGTAAAGGCCTAAGGCCATAGTTTATGGTGAGCATTCTGTCTTTCTTAGAGTGTCATAAAGTAACAGCAAATCTTCTTGTCAAAGGCATCGGAGATTCGATGCAATAAAATCGAGGGCTTGAATGTTCCCTTTCAAACCAACTTCCCACTCTATGTGACTGCTTATTTCCAAAGGAAACTCCTGACCAGGGCTTTAAATGGAGAGCCATTATCATCTGCCATCTGCTTCTGTATTGTCTCCTCCGAGGCACTAACTGGTCTCTATGTTTTACTATCTATCTGTGTATATGACCAGGAGAAGCGAGATTTGAACTTGGCTGGACCTGTCCCTGAGTACACAGTGGGGTGAGGAAGAAAGGCCACAGAGCCCTCAGTGGATGTGGGACCATGAAAGGCAGCCTGGTTCCTGGTCGAGCACAGGCTTAAACCCCGGCCACCCAGTAGGGGGTAAAAACCCTACAAGGGACGGAAGGCCTTTGGCCATGTTCCTAGAAACCAGGCTCCTGACGTGTGGCTGCAGCTCTCTATAGGTCTGTGACTACCTGCCATGTAGCCTCAAGTCCCTCTACAGGTAGAGGCGTGGTCACGTAGCCTCAAGACATCCCCATGTTAATGATGCACCCAGAGGCTTAGCCACTCCCCTTCCTAGTCAATGGTATTTCAACCTCGCCCCTCCTTGAGGTCCTGGGGCTATGGATTCACTCATGCCACTCTCCACCATGACAATAAATGCCCTGAAACCCTGGACTGTCTCTCTTCATTGGATCCACTGTGGGGAACAACGGAACAGGCTTTTATCTAAAAAGCAGCATCTAGTCTCCCGCAGAAGGCCTCCCGGCACTCCCAGCCATGGCCACCACCAAACCAAACCAACTCAGCTAGCTGGCGCCAAGCCACAGACCCCAGTCCCTGGTGGGATCCAGCTGAGCTCCCCCTTGCTTTTCCCCTCTTGGCTTAGGCCAGTTCTGGCCTGCGGGCCCCCATTTCATTCTCAGTTCTTCCGAGGCATACAGTGGCGTCTGGGATGCCCAAGAGCATGGGAACCTGAGCTGGCTTCCAGCGGTGCCGTGGGGTAAGTGCAGTCAAACTGCCCATGTCCTGCCTCTCCGAGGGGTTCTGAGCCCAGGGCAGATGCGCGGGACTTCACACCACACACTGCCAGTTAATCCAACTCGTGGACACAGGAACAAGTGGATAAAAGATGCAACCACAGACAGAGCTCAGATAGCACCCAGAGGCGGGGCTGACAACCAGGTCCTTGGAAGCCACACCCTTAATCTGCCACTTCCTGCTGGCTTACCACAACTGACTTACCATATCGCCTCCTCCAAGGCCCCCAGGCAGAATACTAGTCGGAATCACCACTGCTCTCTCCTGTCAGTTACTATAGGGTCCCTGGATCAGCCTTCTCAATGCATTCCATCCTGTGACCCATCTAGTATCGATCTGCGAGCTCGTTCTTGTGGGAACAATGACCTACTTTTTAACTCGTGGTATCCAGACCATGGTGTTTTCCAGCGAGCCCCAGAGTCTCTCACTTTCCACTGGGAACCCATCACTTCATCTAGTTGTTTGGTCAGTAAGCCCCAGGCCTGTCTCCAGCTCCCAGCAGTAGGACTGAGCATCGCATGGCTAGAGTTTTTACATGGGCTCTAGGGGGTCAGTGTGTGCTCTCATGCTTGCAGCTGACCCCTCTCCCCAGCCCCTCCATTCCACCTTCCCAGCGTCTTGCGAGCTCAGGTGGGCATCTCTCGCTCTGTGGATCCTAGAGTAGAGCGCACTACGCCGCCCCTCCCCCGACTTACCTTGCACTGGTGCTAAGGGCTCATACACCACTCGATAGCCCTGTAGGATGCCGTTGGCTGCTGATGGCTCCCCCCAGGATACGTTGAGTGTGGTAGAAGTTATTTCTGAGAATGCCAAGAAGCTGGGGGGGCCCGGAGCTGGGAAGATAGAGCACAGGTGTGCAGAGTGAAGGCCAGCCCAGGGCCTTTATGGAGTACCCACCCAGGGCCATGCCTCCCCAAGGGACAGGCAAGAAGCACGGCCCCTCCCAGAAGACCATGGAGGATGACGGAGCTGAACCCCAGAGAAGCTGTGAGGTGAAAGACCAGAATGCATTACACATGTGAACAGAAGATAAAGTGCCGGCAGCTCCATCTCCAGAGGCCACGGGGGATGCTGGGTCCTGCTTTTAGGGAAAGAGGAAGCACCATGGTGGATGGGTTTCCTCTCACCTCCCTTCTTCTCCCACCCCTCCCTGCCCTCCCCCTTTTCTCCTTTCTATACTTCACCTTTCCTCCTGCCCTTCCCATTTCATCTGTCCGTCCCCCACCCTCTCCTTTCCCCTTCTAACCCTTCTCTCCCATGGCGGGGGTGGGGTGGGGTGGGTGGAGGTGGGCGGGCAGTGGTAGGTAGGTGGGGGTGAGGAAAAGTGGGCGGGTGTGGGTGAGTGTGACAGTGGGGGTGGGCGGGTGGCAGTACCGTGCTGATTCTTCTACTTGGGATTCCACGGATACCCGGGGGTTCACAGAGATCAGTTAGGCGGAGACAGGGAGATTTCCTGACCAACTCATGAAGGCTGTTGGCATGGGGAGAAGCTCTTGGGGGCAGCCATGTGGGGCCTGTTCACTCACCAGGGTTGTGCAGAAGAGGGTGTAGGGGCTACCCTCCCAGACATCCCACTAGGCTTCTGGTTTCCTCTGAGTGCCTGACTGCAGCCAATCTCCCCTTGCTAGATCCCAAATGCTCTGATCTACCAGGCCCTGGTACCCGCCCCCCAAAATGGCCCAGCCACTGCTCTCTTCCCTGCAGACCTACTTACATCCATACAGCTCTGATCACTAGCTGTAAAACAGGAGAACTGGGCTGCTTGGGTGCCAGACACAGCAGCAAGTCACGGCTCTCTGCTCATAGTCCCCTAACAGGGTGTAACACCAAGAGCCCTGAGCAGGGCTCAGCTGTGTAGGTGGGTGGGATGTTACAGAGTGTTGGCCCTGTGTTTTTGCCCAACAGGCTCCAAAGTCTCACTGTTCTGCCTTAGACTTCCTGTTTTCTTTCCCTTCCCTTCCCTTTTCCCTCCCCTCCCCTCCCTTCCCCTCCCCTCCCTTCCCCTTCCCTTCCCTTCCCTCCCCTCTGAGACAGGGTTTCTCTGTGTAGCTCTGGCTGTCCTGGAACTCCCCTGTACTCAGAGATCCACTTGCCTTTGCCTCCCCGGTGCTGGGATTAATGAATATACCACCACCCACACCCAGCTAACTTCCTGGTTCTTAACACAGGGTCTTTGACAGTCCCAGGGCCCTAGGCCAGGCTGCCGTTTTCTGGCAATATCCCTGCTCTTCGGGCTGAGTGGTGGTGGGGATCTGCTGCAGACAGAGGCTGTGCCCTGTGTGTGGATGGCTCTTAGCCGGGCTGTCCTGTCAGCCCAGCTCCTGTGGTGGATTAGGTGGGAAATGTCCTCCACAGGCTTAAGTGTTTGGACTCTCAATCCCTGCAGATGGCGCTGTTGGGAAGGCTGTCGAACCCTCAGGAGGTGGAGGGAGCAAGTCACTGCAGTCAGGCCTTGAGGCTTTCGAGCCTGGCCCTACTTTCTGTTCACTCTGCTTCCTGACTGCAGATGCAAAGTGACCAGGGCTTCAACTTCCTGCTTCTGCCACCATGTGTCTCCCTGATAACAGATAGTGTTTCCTTTGGAACCACAAGCCCAAACATTCCCTCCCTGTCATCCTGAAGCTGCTTTTGTTGGGGTATTTTTATCAGAGCAAGAGAAGTAAATAAAATCTGTCAGAGGGAGGCAGGTGGCTGAATGGCAGCTGCTGAGCTATGCCAGGCATGGCCTGGGGATCTTGACTGGGCTGGGGGCAGGGAAAGCCTGGGGCTGGCTGCGGCTGGAGTGCCTGGGTCTAGATTGGGGCCTAGCCTCCATACACAAGGAGCTCAGCTCTGGCTGCGGCTGGAGGTGCCTGGATCTAGATTGGGGCCTAGCCTCCATGCACAAGGAGCTCAGCCCCTAGAGACCTAGATACACATGGGGTAGCTCTGAGAGAGAGCACCGAAGGGAACTCTGGGTTGGGAGGAAGACCTAGGCCTTCCTCCTTCCAGTGACAAGAAAATACTTCAACCTAGCCAAGACAACCTTAATATCACACAGGCCCTGGGGACCAATAAGTAGTCATCCCTCTACTACTTCAAATTTTAAGATCTTTCTCTCATCCTTTCCTTCCTTCTTCCTTTTTTTTTTTTTTTTTTTTTTTTGGAGACAGGGTCTCATGTAACTCAGGCTGGCTTGGTTCTTAATATGTTGTTAAGGACGACTTTGAGCTCGGTGTCCTCCTATCTCCCAGGTGCTTAATTACAAACAAGTGCCACAATGGCTACCCGGATTCTGAGGTGCTGGGATGGAGCCCAGGGTCTACAGTAAGCATTCTGCTGAATGAGCTATACCACTGGCTCTTGATGCTATGACAGAATAGGCAGGGTGACCTACCTGCCTGGTGTGTGCGTCCTTGGCATGGGTCGCTCTTGGGCCCATCACCAGCAGCATTGAAGGCCGAGATGCTGACCAGGTACTTTGTGTGGCTGGTGAGATCCTTGATCTTCACCACAGGCTCAGGGAGAAAGAGGACCTTCATTTTCTCTGTCTCGTTGCGACTGTCTGCCTCCCAGTAGTAAACCTGGTGGGTAGAGCACAGGGGAGGTTGGACTACACCAAACTTAGTGTGGAGAGAGTGGTCGTTGGGGATCAGGCCTATATGGAAAATGATGCCCCAGGGTTCTGGTGTATCAGACAACAGTCAGGGATTCTGCCGAGATCCAGACATTGATCCATTCATATCTATGAATAGGCCAAGCTCCGAAGTTCACCCCACATTCCCACATTTTGTTCAAAGCCAACATCTACAGGTTCCATCAATGTAGCAATGTAGTAAAAAAAAACACCAAAAATGACAGGAAGGGGACAGGGGACAATGAACAGCACCCAATGTTTAAAAACAGAAAGCCATGTCTGGGGTGCATACTTTGAACCCCAGCTTTAGGGAGGTGGAGACAGGCAGATCCCTGGGGCTCAGTGTAGCTTCCAGGCCAGCAAGACAGTCTGTCTTAACACACAAAATAGGGAGGGGCAAAAGAGATGGCTCAGCAACGGACAGACAGATCCCAGCACCAGGATCTGGCAGCTCACGGCTGCTCCAGGAGTTCTGGTGCCCTCTTCTGGCTCCCATGGGTGCCAGCGCTGATATGTACATATCCAGACACAATTTAAGAATACATTTTTAAAAGGTGGAGGGAACCTGAGAACCAAGAGCTGGATTGTGCCCTGGCTCCAAAACACATATGCACACATATACATATAGGATATACACACATACACACATGAACACATACATGAACATATGAACACACACACACACACACACACACACACACACACACACACACACACACACACACACACACACAAACCAGGAAAGAGTCCTAAGCTGAGACTGTGGGAGGAAGCACCTTCCCCTTCCCCCTAAGTATCATTTTTCTCACCTAGCTTTGATATGCTTACAGGTAGATCTGAAGTCCAGGCACAAAGGTTTGAGGGATTAGCAGAAACAGTTCCCTAAACAGCTGTCTGGCAACCACTGCCCCCAGCCTGTGCCAGCTGGGCTGCCCAAAGACAACACTGGCTGGAAGGTACCCCTCGGCTCTGTGTACATGAGCCTGTGCCAGACCCCAAGAGCAGCGTGCCCTCTGTAAGAGCAGGGCAGATTGTGCAGGAGGCAGATGGGGCACCCAGCCTCACGGGCATCCAGCCGCACGGTCACCCCTGTGCTGGAGCCTGTTCACGAAGTGAGCATACAGATTTCCCTCTGCAAGCCCCAGCTGCACGCCCGATGGCAGAGCTTACTGTGGGAAAGCCTCCGCTCAGACAGGCCACGCTAACTTGTGATCGATATCCAAGTTCAGTGTCTTTATCATTAGGGAAATGAGAAAACATATTTTTGGATGTGCATAACTAATGCCTTGCCTTGGAGCTCGCGGGCTCTCCGTGACCTCATTCGTCTTCGTAAGAGCCCTGCCGGCAGGGAGGTACTCGGTTTCATAACACACCTACCAAAATCATTCTGAAATGGACGTTTAATTGGGCCAATATTCATCAGGGCAGCACGGCCTGAGATTGGGATAACTGATCAGGTAGGACTCATGGAGGCCAGACAAGGAAATTACTTCTGGAAGGATGGAGGCACCAGGCAGGATGTCTCCAGGGAGGCTAGTGGATGCTGGGAGTTCCTCAGTGCCCCTAGCAGGGGAGGGTGCAGAGAGGAGGGGAGCGGGGGAAGCCTGCCTACAGGAGTTTTTCCTTGGTGCTGGCTGGCAAGGCGAGCGGTCTTCCTTTCTTCCCATCTCTAGGTCATTTGGCTAATGGATACTCAAGGGCTTTGTAGTGAGCTGGTCTCCATGTGAGGTTCCCAGAAGTCACACCGAGTGGGGACTTGTTTCAAATGTGGCTCCCAGGGCTCAGGCCATGGCTCAGCTGAGCAGGCCTAAGGACCTGAGTGCTATGCCAGACCCATGTTTTATTTTTATTGTTTTCTGCCTGTAATCCCAGTGTTGGGGAGTCGGAGGCAGGAGGATCCCTGGGGCTTGTTGGCCAGGCAGACTAATCAAACAGGTGAGTTCCTGGCCAAGAAGAAACCTTGTCTCTGCCCCATGCCACCTCCCCAAAAGAAAAAAAAAAAAAAAAACGTTGACTGCTTGAGGCCCGAAGAGCAGCATAGTCAAAGTGACCTTTTGTGCACCCACACACACATAGACACACACCACTCACACACATAGCCTCCCCCCACTACATATACCACACACACACACACACACACACACACACACACACACACACACACACACACACATCCTCACCTACACACACACATACACACACGCCACACACTCCCCAAACCCCACACACCCAAGCATACCACACGCACATGCCAAACACACACCATACACACACCACACATACACACATAGCACACAGCACACATGCCACACACACGCCACATACAGTCTTCACCCCACAGCACACATACACACACCTACACACCACATACCACACACACAGAGACACCAGAAACACACACCAGACACACATACACACACAGAACACACATCTCACATATACACACACCACACACAATACACACACATACCACATACCCCCCCCCCCAGGTTCTCTGGTTCTACCCCACACCTATGGAAATGAGAGAGTCCTTCCACGTAGAGGATTGTATTGGGATTTATAACCGGCCTTTGTGAGGACACCCCACTTATTACTATCAGCAAATGCCCCGGAAGAGGTCAGGTTCCTTGGTGGACCTTTGGAAGAGCCAAACATGCTCTGGTGTTTTGTGGTTGGGCACACAGCAGCCCACTTCCTGTGTGGCTTTTCTCCGAGCAGCTTTTAATTCAGGTGCTGCTCTCACCAAGCCTGCTCCAGGCACTTGGGGCCTGCTCCCAGGCTGTGCATACGCTGCTGGGGGCACAGCAGTCCAGCAGGGAGCCAGTATGCAGCCAAAGCCTTCAGGGCCCCGGGCACACAGTGAGCTGGAAGAAGCCGGAAGAAGCCCAGCTGTGCCTGAGGACTTACCTTGTAACCCTGAATGATCCCGTTCTGGCTCTCTGGGGGAGGTGGGTCCCATGTGACCTCCAGCTGGCTGGCCGTGAGTGGGGTCACCTGGACGTTCTGTGGGGCCATCGCTGGGGCTGAGGACAGAGAGAAACAGGAGAGTAACTGGGGTGGCCTCCTGTAAGCTGGCAGAGACCCACAAAGCCATGTCTAGTTCTGTGATGGAGAGTGTGGGAAACTATGTACCCTGGGCATCACCCAAGTTTGGGGGCCTCAGGTTGTAACCAAATTCCAGGCCTCGGCTGTGTCCCATGCAATTCTTAGTCCGTTTAACCTTCTTATACACTGAGTTACAAAGAACACTGGTTCTGCCGAGATACAGTGAGCCAGAGCTGAAAGACAGACACTATCCAGAAACCACATGGCACAAGCTGGGAGATCAAACAATGAGAACACAGCATGCATGTATGCAGTAAGTACAGCTTCCTGTATATGCACATGTGTGTGCACATCTGTATATAGGCTTGTGTATGTATATATGTTTGTATGTGTGAAGGCCAGAGGTCAATGTTGGGGTCTTCACTGATCACTCTCCACCTTTGTGTGTGTGTGTGTGTGTATGGGTGTGTGCCTGTGCAGAAGTCCACTTCAGGTGTCCTCTGGGATCTCACTCTCCACTTACTAAGGCAGGGTCTCTCACTGAACTTGGAACTAAGTGACTGATTGACTAGCCAGCCAATGAGCTCTCAGGAATCCACCTGTCTCCTCCTACCTCCACCTCTGGAACAGGAAGGTTTTCATATAGATGCTGGAGATCCAAAGTCAGGCCCTCAATCTCTCTCTGCGTGTGTGTGTGTGTGTGTGTGTGTGTGTGTGTGTGTGTGTGTGTGTGTGTGTGTGTAGCAAGTACCTCAGTGGCTGAGCCACCTCCCCAGACCCTGCTGGCTATCTTGATCTGAGTCTGGCTATCTTTTGATTACAGTCTGTCTGGAGGCCATCAATGGAGGTGACAAAGCCATCACTGCCTATGGAGATTTTTTTCTGGCATGGAGCTCTTTTGGAGAGATAAGGCGACCTGGTGAGCAGTAGGTCACCCCTTTGCTGGCAGCTCCCTCCCCTGCTTCCTGCTTTTTCCCCCCACCCATGCAGAATAAAATAGTAATTAACACCCGCTCAGCCTGACACGACTATTTATTTTGTTCTAACTGTGTGCTTCTGTATTATCGCTGCCCACCCTGCCGCTAATGGAAATGTTAATAGCCCACACCAGGTTGTTGTGACAGATGCTGGGCCTCATTATCAGAAATTCTTATTTACCGCTCCATTAAACAACAGAATCACACAAAAAAACAATTCAATCAAAACTAACTGGAGGAATTTTAACAGCCGCATTAATAATCCAAAACATAAATAAAGTTAATGTCTTTTGCATGTTTGCCGTCGGCAACTGGATCACAAAATTACTGTCGTACAATTAAAATCATGAAAGGCGGAATTGAGCATGGCCGTTACTCTGGTAGGCTGGTGCACAGATCCCTCCTTGCTACTCCTAGGGTTGGCTTTCCACTGCCTTGCAAAGCCAGGACAACCCTGGCCATGAGAGTCCATCTGTAGCAGGTGGCTGGGTGAGCCATACACTTAGGGTGATCTCTGAGACTCAGGGTCTCCAATGTCTTTTGTCTGGGTGGAAAAAAACTAGACGAAGCTCCCTGATGAGACACACCTCATCAGCTGTACTGCAGCCTGGTTTTTATGCCACAAAGATAATGCAGGTAATAGGGTATTGTCAGCATGTGTGTGTGTGTGTGTGTGGGGGGGGAAATAGATGAAACATGGTACAATCTAGGATTTAATACTTTTTTTTCTGTTTGTTTTTAGTTTTTATTTTTTTAATTTTAATTTTAATTTTTTTTTTCTCCTGTGAGCTTCAGAGCTTCCAGCCTGCCTGGAGAATTTAGCCTGCTGTTCTCCGTCCAGAATGCAAGCATCGCCCAATGAAAGTGTGTGCAGCTCAGAAGCTGATGGATCGGCAGGCTAGCCTTTGTCTGACTGTTCTTCTATCCAGACATTCATGGTGTAAGATGCACACAAATATTAGCCTCTGTGTGTGTGTGTGTGTGTGTGTGTGTGTGTGTGTTGTACGTACATGTTTACATATGTGTGTGCACATGGATATGTGGGTGTGCCTGCACGTATGTGTGTAAAAGCCAGAGGTTAGGTCTCTTTGTCAGTTTCCCTCCACCTTATTTTTTAAAACTGTGTCTCTGTGGGCATTTGAAGGAAAATGGCCCCCATAGGCTCCCAGGGGGTGGCACTATTAGGAGGTGTGGCCTTGCTGGAGTAGATGTGGCTTTGAGTTCTCAGATGCTAAAGCCAAGTCTCTCTCCCTGCTGTTTGCTGATTCAGATATAGAACTCTCAGCTCCTGCAGCACCATGCCTGCCTGCATGCTGCCATGCTTCCTGCCTTGCTGATAAGGGACTGAACCTTTGAAACTGTAAGCCAGCCCCAATTACATGTTTTCTTTTATAAGACTTGCCATGGTCATGGTGTCTCTTCACAGCAATAGAAACCCTAACTAAGACAGTTTCTCACTGAACCAGGAGCTGATTTGCTAGGTCGTCCCGGAAGGGATCTCTAGGTATCCTCCTAGCTTAGCCCCTCTACTGCTGAGGCTACAAATATGCCTTATTCCACCAACTTTTATGTGGGTGCTGGGGACAGAATTCAGGCCTTCTTGCTTTCATGGCAGGTGTTTTAACTGGCTGAGCCATCTCCCCAGTCCCTGGCATATTTTTTAATCCATGAAATTGTTTTCTTAAAGCATTTTGACCAGCAGTTTTCTCCGGCATCTGCTGATTAGATGCGTACAAGCAGCATCCTGTGTAGACCAGGAAGGTCACGGTCACAGTTGAGATTGGCTCTGCCTGTCTATGGGGCAGCTAACAACACCAGCACTGATTGGCAGAATCACTCCCTTACCCTTGCCACAATGCTATACATGGCCTCAGAGACAGATCTCCTCAAGCTATGGATAAAAAACCCAGGAACTTCTGTGACACTCTGCAAACTGACAGCCATAGTAAAATTCTAGAAGTTTCTAGAAATTTCTGGTTTTCTTGCTAATTAGCAAGCATTGGGAGCCCCTGCAAGACAGTCTTCAGGCTGGCTTTCACTGGCCCCACTGTCTGTATTAAGAGCAGTGGGTGCTGATGATCAGCCATCCTGTCTTCCTCATCCAGCCTCCCAGGAAGGCTTACCACCTCCAGGTGGCCATCAGCTGTAGCTAGACCAAGAATGGCCACCAAGCCTGGGGAGATGGCTCAGTCAGCAAAGCACACATGTATGAAGATCTGAGTTTGATTTAAAAACTGAATGAAAAATAAAAACCAAAAGAACAAAAATCAAAAAACAAAACCCAGTGGCATGGTAGTGGTGCACATCTTTAATCCCAACACTCAGGAGGCAGAGGCAGATGGATCTGAGTTCTAGGCCAGTCTGGTCTACAGAAGAACCTGGGCTATATAGAGAGAGCCTGTCTCAAAAAACAGCAGCAGCAACAATCAGGGTCAGGCATAGTGGAGCATGTTTGAACCTCCCGTGCTGGAGAGGCAGAGACAGAGAGACCCATGAGACTCACTAGGCAACCTGACCAACTTTCAGAGTTCAAGGTAAAAGTAGGAAACTCTGTCTAAAACCCAAGGTGGAAGGACACTGACATCTGACACCGAGCTGACCCGTGTTCACACATACATACGTGCATGTGCACTTGCAATGCACTTGAACATATAAGAACATGTGTATACACATGAACACATGTATACATACACATATACACACATGCATGCACAATCATAGCCATTCATGTATAATAGCTATCCTCAGCTCTTATTTATTTATTTATTTATTTATTTATTTATTTATTTATTTATTTATTTATTTATTTTTGCTAGTGAGTGAGTAGTACTGGCTTGGTGCCCTTGACCTCCATGTTTTGGTGGACACAGGGTGGGCCTGAAGAGTGACAGGCTCCACACTGCAGCCCTGGACCTAAGAATCTCAGAGCTTAAGAATCTTGTCATGGCAAACACACAGGGCATGCAGGTTGGGTGCTACCGGCAGCTTCTGGCATGTGCAGGGTCAAGGAAGGAAGTGGATGGGTGTGTTCTGGTTTGCTTTCTGTTGCTGTGATGAGCACAATGACCAAGAGCAATTTGGGGAGGAAAGGGTTCATTTCATCTTACAGCTTATGGTCCACTGCCAAAGGAAGCTAAGGTAGGAACTAAAGATCTTGGAGGAGCATTGATTACTAGCTCCTATACAAATAGCTTTTTTATACAACCAGGGACCACCTACCACATCTGGTCCTATATAGATACTTCCATGTTCAAAGGCAGCACTGAAATTAGCAATTGAGGAAATGCCCACAGATATGTCCATCAGACAACCTGGTTGAGACAATTCTTCAGTTGTGGCTTCCTTAATTCAGGTCTAGTCTGTGCAAAGTGTCAACAAACATTAACGAGAACAGGTGGCTTCACTCCATCTTTGTCAAGACAGTAGAGCCTTCCTGTACCAAGGAACCCTCTCAGAGCCCTGGAATTAATCCTGCAGGGAGGTGGATATTTATCTACTTGGTTCTGAGAGCTCTTGCTTAAAACATTTCCTATGTTTGGGGAAGCCATCCAACGATCTGACCTGCCTATCTGACCTGTAGAGTACCTATGATGGGCAGTATGGATCATCAACTCAACAGGACCCAGAATAATATAGGAGACAAACCTCTGGGCATGTCTGTAAAGGATTATCTAATTCAATGAGTCACCCTAAATATAGGAGAAAGCAAGAGTGGCGCCAGTATCCATCTCTCTCTGCTTCCTGACTATGGATACAATGTGAACAGCTGTGGATACAATGTGAGCAGCTATGGATACAATGTAACTAGCTGTCTCCTGCTCCTGCCACCTAGCCTTCCCACCATGATGGACTGTGTACCCTCAGACTGTGAGCTCAGAACAAACCCTTCTTCCTTGCTCTTTCTTTCTTTCTTTCTTTCTTTCTTTCTTTCTTTCTTTCTTTCTTTCTTTCTTTCTTTCTTTCTTTCTTTCTCATTCTTTCTTTCCTTCCTTCCTTCTTTCTTTCTTTTTTTTTTAAAAATAGTTTTATTTATTTTATATGTATGAGTACACTGTAGCTGTCTTCAGACACACCAGAAGAGGACATCAGAACCTATTACAGATGGTTGTGAGCTACTATCTGGTTGCTGGGAATTAACTCAGGACCTCTAGAAGAGCAGTCAGTGCTCTTAACTACTGAGCCATCTCTCCAGTCCAAACCCTTTCTTTCTTAAGTGGCTTTTGTCTGGTACTTTCTCACAGTAATGGGAAAGCTACTAATATAATTTCAAAGGGAGCCTCACACTTCCTAAGAGAAGTGTACACCTACTGTTGCTAGGGCTACTCTAAGCCACTCTGGGCACCCACTATTGCCAGGGCCACCCTAGGTCATTCTGGCCATTCACTCTTGACAGGGCAATCCTAGGCCACATCAGGCATTAAATGTTATTAGGGCTATCCAGGGAACACTGGGGATTCCGGCTTCTCCTAACTTGCTCTTAGTCACAAGGGGCTCCTGCTTTGGTTGAAGCCACACTAGACTGTGGCAAGCCACAGAAGGTTGCCGATACTGGTTTTCATGACCAATGATTTAACAATAATCTGAAAATAATGTGAGAAGTTAGAGATAGGGCTCAGCAGCAGAGTCTTTCCCCAGACTTATCTAGAATGGCAGGCTCTTCTTTTTCTTTCTTTCTTGTGGTGTAGCCTGACTTCAAGCCCCTGACCCACCCCCTCCCCCATCTCAGCCTCTGGAATTATCTGAAATTAAAGATAGCAGCCACCACATCTGGTCCTTTATAGACATATCAGCATTTGAAGTCAGCTCTGAACCCTCCACCCTGCAGACAAACCCAGCCTTTGGTTTCATTGTAATGACCTTTATTTTCTTATTTCAGCACTGGGGATTAGACTTCTACCCTGTTCAATAGCTATTATCACCCATGTAAGATAAGCAAAGCTGAAAGACACTCTCTAGTTCTTCTAAGTTGGGTTTCTTTTTCTTCTCCCTCCCTCCCCCCCTCCTCTTTCTCCTCCTCCTCTTTCTCCTCCTCCTCCTCCTCCTCCTCCTCCTCCTCCTCCTCCTCCTCCTCCCTATTTCCTGTACCACAAGTTTCCCATCACAGCGAGACCCAGGTCTTGACAGATCATGATTACATTATACGAGCAAGGCACTTTCCTGGTCCCTCAAGAAACTCATGCTACCGAAGAAATATCTTATTCTCATTGGACAACTTGGAAGCTCAGATAGATTTGTATCATTTGCCCTAGAATGGTCTAGATTTCAACTCGGAACTGTTTGACTCCCAAATCCAAGTTATTTCCTTACAGTTGAGGTAGAAACTTCTGGAAGGGCCAGGTAGTGTTTTAAGCTTTGAGGGCTGTGAACCTTGGAGTCACATTGATTTCAGTCAGCATTGACTGTTATGGCAAATTTCTCCAGTTCAGACTGATTAAGCTCATGGTTCTCAGCCTATGAGTCACGACCCCTTTGGGGGTGGAATGACCCTTTCACAGGGTCACCTAAGACCATTGGGAAACACGGATATTTATATTATGATTCATCACAGTAGTAAAATTAAAGTTATGAGGTAGCAACAAAAAATGTTATGGTTGGAGAGTCACCACAACATGAGAAACTATATTAAAGAGTCTCAGCATTAGGAAGGTTGAGAACCACTGGCTTAAGCCTTTATAGAGAAAGGTGTAGGTGTTTCAGCAAAGCTTTATCTCTAAGAACAGGCAAGGAGCTGGCTTTGGCCTTTAGGTCAGGTTTGTAGATTCTGCCTGGAGGCGACAGGAAAGAAAAGGGTAGATGAATGCAGGCAAAGCCTGTCAAGATGAAGTCCAGGGTCTAATGGCCTTCAGCAGAGCCGCATTAGTGTAAAGCTTTGGAGCCCACAAACGTAAGATAGAAGAGAAAAGGCTACAAAGAAGACCCTGTGACTAGGGTGTGGCTCAGTGGTAGAGCACCTGCCTTAATGCCCCAGTGAGGGCTGGGGGTGTGACTCAGTGGTAGAGCACTTGCCTAGAATCCCCCAGTGAAGGGCTGGGGGGCGTGGCTCAGTGGTAGAGCACCTGCCTAGAATCCCCCAGGGAGGGGCTGGAGTGTGGCTCAGTAGTAGAGTACCTGCCTAGAATCCTCCAGTGAGGGGCTGGGGGCGTGGCTCAGTGGTAGAGCCCCTGCCTAGAATCCCCCAGTGAGAGGTTGGAGTGTGGCTCAGTGGTAGAGCACCTGCCTTGAATCCCCTGATGAGGGGCTGGTGGTGTGGCTCAGTGGTAGAGCCCCTGCCTAGAATCCCCCAGTGAGGGGCTGGGGGTGTGGCTCAGTGGTAGAGCACCTGACTAGAATCCCCCAGTGAGGGGCTGGGGCATGGCTCAGGAGTAGAGAGCCATCTTCCTTTCTTCTCTCTTCTAGCACCATGTCTTCCTCTGTACTAAGACTGAGATCTGGGAACACTGTGACCCCACTTCTCAGTCTCAACCTTCCTTCCCTGTTTGTTTAGTATCCCTAAGCACTCTGGCCCCAGACTCACAACAGCAATTAGCTTGCTTCCATCTGAGGTCAGAGCCTGTATATAATGGAGACTAATGTTCCCTCTGGGGCGACTGTGGGAACAGGGGCCTCCCAGGGGATACTCATCCCATATTCCCAATTCAAGACCTTGTCCTATCTATGTACAGCATGGGTAGACTGACTGGCCACTGGGGCCACTTGTGGTGCCTGTGATATCACTATAGTATGCTGGGTTAAAGGTTACACAAGCACTGTGAATCTGGGGGTAGTGAACCTGATGGCATAGTGGGGCCCTGGGACATGTGGTAACTGCGTTCATTACCCCTGAGAGACTGCCGCTCTCTTCATTATAAACACATATTCTAACTAGCACAGTTCTGAATCCTTTTAGTTTCACTTAATGGGCTCTAGGACTGGCTTAATGTGTCACTAGAGGGAGCCGAAACAGCCAGAAGTGTGGTTCTTTCCTCTCTTTCCAACCAAGAGTAATTAAAAAATCTGTAGGAGTAGTGTAAAGGTAAAACCCACATTTTACAGTGCGATTTTTGTTCTCATTTAGGGCCTTGTGTAGCCTAGGCTGGCTGCAAATTTGCTATGTAGCTGAGGATAACTTTCAACTCCTGATCCTCTTTTTTTTTTTTTCTTTTGGTTTTTCGAGACAGGGTTTCTCTGTGTAGCCCTGGCTGTCCTGGAACTCACTTTGTAGACCAGGCTGGCCTCGAACTCAGAAATCCGCCTGCCTCTGCCTCCCAAGTGCTGGGATTAAAGGCGTGCGCCACCACTGCCCGGCTCTCCTGATCCTCTTGCTTCCACCTCCCAGATGCTGGGACAACAGGCGGATGTCGTCACACACAGCTTATGTGATGGTTAAGAGCATTGGTGGCTTTTCCAGAGGACCCAAGTTCTGGTCCACCATCCACATCAAGTGACCTACGACTCCAGCTCCAGAGGATCTGGTGCCCTCTTCTGGCTTCCATAAGCGCTGCACTCACGTGCACAAATCCACATACTAACAGACACATAATTAAAAACTACTGAATAAAAATAGTGATGGTCTGGTGAATGAGATGGTTTGGCAGGTAAAGGTTCTCACACCCAAGACTGATGACCTGAGTTTGGTCCCTGGGACCCACATAGTGGAAGCAGGGAGCAGACTCCTGAAAGTCGTTCTCTGACCTTCCCAAGCACACGGTGGCACACGTGCGCCCTCTACACACAAAATAAAATTTAGAATGTAATAACTTTTGAAAGCCACAGCTGTGAAGTAATGATAGGTTCCCAGTTTCAAGGGACTTTGCTGTCATCTACAGTGCCTGCCATGTACTTCAAAAGCCACGGAATCCCACTGGGCCTGAGCGACAGCAAGCACCAAGTATATGGGTGCCTCTGCTCTTCTGGGAAAAATCTGTGGAGCCAAAGACACTTCAGCTGCTAGTGGACACTTAGTACTGAGTCCCCACTGAATGGAGAAGGGCAAATTCTAGCTCTTCTCTAGAGAACTTAAAGGCTATTCCTTGTATGTGCACACATACATGCATGCATGAGTATGTGTGGGTATATGGATGTATGTGCATGTGTGCGTGTATGTGTGTGTGTGTGTGTGTGTGTGTGTGTGTGTGTGTGTGTGTGTAGGTCAGAGGACAACCTTTAGTGTTGTTCCTCAGGCACTGTCCATCTTGAGTTTTTGAGACAGGGTTTCTCCTTGGCCTGGAGCTTGCCAAGAAGGTAGGCTAGGCCCAATGGCCACTGAGCTTTAAGGATTCAGCCTGTCTCTGCCTCCCTAGTGCTGGGATTGGAGCATAAGTTGCAATGTTAATATCTCTCTCTCTCTCTCTCTCTCTCTCTCTCTCTCTCTCTGTTCTGGGGATGGAACTTGGGTCCTTATGAGTGCTCAGCAAGCCATCTTGCCAGCCCTGCTTTTACAGTGTTGAGGATACATGCTAGAGACTTAGATATTCTAAGCAAGTGCTCTACCTGAGCTGTGCCCTGGACCCAGAGCGGCTCTTACTGAACTAAGATTGACAGTATGTCAGCAGGGATGTGAGCCTCTGCCTCAGGCTGCAAGCAGCTATGAGCAGGGTAGGGACATGTCGCCACAGCCTCTTCATAATAAACTGCAGGAAAACCTGTTGGCAGTGACTATATGAGCAGTCTGCATGGAGAACACTGCCAGCCCTACCACAGGATGTGAACAGATGCCAGCCAATTCCTGAAGTGGAAATGGGGACAGGAGGAAAGCATCAGCAGTCCCTAAATCAGTTTGTCATTTAATTCACTTCCCATCAAAATCCCAGAATTTGCCTCTTTTTGTGCTTGCCAAAGTGATTGTCAGACTTATAAAATAGCTTTGAAATTTTGGAAACCAAGAGCATGACCAGAGTTGCTAAGTATGAGCCATGTGTGATGGTGCGACACAGGCAGCTGGCAGAGACCGAGGAGAACCCGCCACAGACTGGTCCATGTGTAAGAATTCAGTCATGGCTGAGAACCTGTTGGTGGATAGGGGGTGTCGTGGGTCAGGGTAGGAGACAGCTTCGCGGCCGTCTGGAGGAAGCTCACTTTCTACCAAACAGCAAACTCCAACTACGGACCTTAATGTATGTGGGGTGCTTGCTGAGCACACAGGAGACCCTGGCTTCCATCCAGGCACGGCGTGACCTGGACACAATAGCACATACATATGAGCCCAGCACTTGAGGGATGGAGGCAGAAGGATGTGGAGCTGAAGGTCATCCAATCTCAGGTACGTGGTGAGTTCCAGGCCAGTCTGGGTTCCATGACATTATCTCAAATAAATAAATAGATGTTGCATGGTGTTCAAGATACATGCTAGAGACTTAGATATTCTAAGCAAGTGCTACCTGAGCTATGCCCTAGCCCCAGGGTAACTCTTATGCCAGAATCGAGCTCATGCAAATATCATGGATGAGACTCTTCCATTCAAGTCTTGTTTGGAGCTAGGTTATGCCTCCTGTGGTCTGGATTTTGACAGACTTATTTTTCTTCCTGACCTGTAACACTGGCGTTCAGACATGGGCCTCCATGAAAAGGCATCTACAAACCACTTTTCCCCTGAGGCTCACAGAGGTAAACATTACATATTTGACCACGAGGAGACCCAGAGAGAACAGCTACCCTTATCCCATAGCTGACCAGATGCCTCGGGAAACTCACATGGGAGCTGCAAGTATGCTAAGTAAACATGACGAGGGGATATGCAGGCCAGGCACATTCTCCAGGTTCTTCTGTGGGCAGATGAGCTGGGAGCCTAGTTGGGATAGGAACCTGAGTTTCCTCACTGTGGTTCACAGATTTCCATGTCATGACACAATACTCAAAGGTTAGAGCTCAGAGAGGTTGAGTACTGTCCTCAAGGTCCCACAGTCAGCAAAAGGCAGAGTCATCACTCAGACACACAAGTTCACTTATTAAACAGCAGCTGGCTCTGCTTCCAAAAAAGCCTCTGAACACTTTAGGCTGACTTGTGTGTGATGCTCAGAGGGGGTTATAATAGAGGAATGGGTAGATGAGATGGCTCATCAGGTAACAGTGCTTGCTGCCAAGTCTGGTGACCTGAGTTCAATCCCCGGGAGCATAGGATGGAAAGAAAAACTAGCTGTTCTCTGAACTCCACACATATGCTGTTATGGGTGTTCACCTACACTCATGTACAAATACACACATATGTTCACACATGTATATACACACACATGTATACATATGCATGCACACATGCATAAACACATGTACAACACACAAGCGTGAGTCCACATTGACTGCTGGCAGTCAGCACCATCACTACTGCTCTGGATCCTGAGCTAAATTGCTGCTTAGATGTGAGGAGCAGAGACGATCGATGATGGGGTGCTGCGTTAGCTCACTACTTCCTCCTTCCAGAAGATTCTCCCTGGGATAGATGTGGAGCAAAGGGAAGTGAGTTGGAACCTGGGACTTATGTGCATTATTTAAGGCACAGAAGAGCTGCTTCTGACATGGTGGTTGGGAGCAGGTGACACTAAAGGCAGCAAGTACTTTTAGAGACAATGTAGCATGGGCAGGCACAGGCAGTAATAAAGTCTTTGCAGTCCCAAGAGAGGGTGGGGGAGTCATACATGGATTCCTTCAGGAGGGCTGTACTGAGCCACACACACACACACACATGGGGCTGGTATATAAGTTTCTTCCCTTAGTGGTGTGACAAAACACCTAGCAAAGGCAATTTAAAGGAAGGAGGGTTAATTCTGGCTCACAGTCTGAGGGCACACAGTCCATCATTGCAGGGAAGGCATGGTGGCAGGAGCATGGTGGTCACATTGTCTCCACAATCAGGAAGCAAAGAGAGATGAATGCTGGTGATCAGCTTTCTTTCTTTTTTCTTTCTTTTTATATTCAGTCCAGGACTTCAGCCTAGGGAATGGTGCCGTCCACATTTAAGGTGGATCTTCCCGCCTCAGTCAACCTAATCTAGATAATCCCTCACAGACAAGGCCAGAAGTGTGTGTCTCCTAGGTGATTCTAGATTTTGTCATGACAACAATCAAGATTAACAGTCACAGGCAGCCAGGTTTGAGGTGAGGAGAGTAGGAAGACCTGTCTAAACTTGGATAGGTGACCTGTCTGCTCTAAACCTGCCTTTTTTCCTCATCAGAAACTATTGAGGATGACAGTATAACTGATCCTCTGGCTACATGGTCTGGTTCAGGCAAGTTGTCTTGCAGGACCACAAGTCACTTGTGATGGTTGAACAATAAATCCTTCTTCTATATGATGGTTTATGTGGTCAATTCTAAAGGACCCAGAATTGCCTAGGAGAGAGGCCTCTGGAAATGCCTATAAGAGAGTTTTCTAGATTAGATGAAGGTGGGAAGACATCCCCAAATGCGGGTGATTCTGTCCTACAGCCTGGGGTCCTGGATTGAATAGAAAAGAGAAAGTGAGCTGAGCACCAGCGTTGAACTCTCTCCACTTCCTGACTATAGATACAATGTAACCAGATGCCCTGACTGGATTCAATGTGACCAGCTGCCACGGCATGCTTTCCCTACTGGGATAGGCTGAGCCCTCAAACTGTGAGCCAAATCAACCCTTGTTTTCTCAAGATACTCATGTCACAGCAGTAAGAAAAGAAATATACATGCCGGTAAGTTTTTTTGTCATAGCAACAGGAAAAGTAACAAACATAGTGTCAACTTGATGAGCTTGAGAATTTCTTAGGTCAGTAAAGCTGCCTCTGGGTTTGTGTGCAAGGGCAGACAACATTAACTAAAGGGGAGACAGGTGCCTAGGATGCAGCCAGCACTGTCCTGTAGGCTGGGCTACCTGACAGAACACCAGGGAGGAAGGAGGGAGTCTGTGATGTAGACAAGCACTTTCACTTCCTCCATGATGGAAGTTGCTCCACCCCTCCCCATTTAATGGATGGAAACTGGGTACCAAAATAAATCATTCCTCTTGAGTGCTCTTACTGTGAAGTGAGTGTCTATGCTTCTTGAAGCTATCTGATTGACTCTTATAAGCCCTTGTCTGGCTGGGAAATGAGGGTCAGACTTGGCGCTTACCAGCCTCACCAACGAAGACCTCCACTGGTACACTGGCTGGGCTCTCACCGATGATGTTATAGGCAGTCATGATGACTTCATAGCGCCGGTACTTCTTCAGATCTACAAAGCCAAACACACAGGGTCAGCCTACAGATGGATCAGCTTCTGGTCCTAGATTTCCCCTGTGGCCACAACCAGGCAATGGGAGACCCCAGGAGAGAAGTAGATTGCTCTCTGGAGGTCTAGGAAGTGCCTCCATCATGTCCCCTGACATGTTTATCAATCAAACGAGATGAGCCCTCCCACCTGTGCCTAGGTGAAGGGCAACAAAAGATCCATGAGCTGGCTTGACTTTGTCCAGCAGCTCTTCCAGAAAGAGCCTAGTTCTTACAAACTTCTGACCTCCTGCTTCTGCCTGCCCAGTGCTGGGATTACAGACACGCACCACCACCCCTGACTTAGGCCGTGCTGGGAATGGAGCCCCGCACTTCTCCATGGTAGGCAAGCATTCCTCTACCAACTGAGCTACAACTCCAGCCCTTGGGGCTCGGTATTCAAAGGAGAGGGTTTCAGTTCAGAAAGCAAGCAAGTGGACCACTGCCTTTAAACTAGTTAAGATGGGGGCTGGCTCAGCAGTTAGGAAGGCGTGCTGTTCCTCCAGAGGATCTGCGTTTGGTTCCTGGCATCCATGTGTGTTCACAACTATCTGTAACTCCCATTTCAGGAGATCCAATGCCCTCTTCTGGTCTCCTTGGGCAACGGGCACACACATGGTACACAGATATCCATGTAGGCAAAATACTCATACATTGAAAAAATACAGTTATGATTGTAAAATTTGGCCTATATATTTCACTATAATTATATGAGAGAGAGAGAGAGAGAAAGAGAGAGAGAGAGAGAGAGAGAGAGAGAGCAAAGAAAGCTACAGGAGATATTTTGCCCTATCTGACTTTCTCTTCCATTCTAGTCAAAGGGGGTGCTCGACGGCACTACTGTGAATCCCACCAGCCTCTGCCTCTAAAAGCTTCCCCTGTGTGTGGACATGCCAAGATGCGGCCATCGAGAGGGGCACTCGAGCAATTAGAGCCATGTCTCCAGGCTGGTTTTGCTTGGACCTCTGAGAGATGGATGGGCAGAACTGCATCACTGCACGCAGTTACAGGGGCCCGAGGGGCTGCGCACTCACGTGTTAATTCATAGGTCGTTAATGTGGAGCTGCTGTTCACGGTCTTGAAGCTGCTTTGAGCTACAAGGGATAAAGAAGGTAGTTAGTGCAAAGGGACGGTATCCCTGCAAGCCATGTGTGGGGTAGGCATGCAGCACACCGCAAGACAGATAGGATGCAGTGCTGACTCCCGCAGTTCTCTGGGTGCTGTAGAGACTATGGGCTTCTCACTAGCTGCTGGCAGTTACCATAGTTCTTAACATATCAAGATGCATCAGCCCGAGACAGGTGGGGTGGTGAGCTGGCCCTCTGATAGAGGGAAACTGGCAACAGTGGGGTGGGGTGGGGCACCAGTGAAGATGCAGATATGTTTTTTTTTTTTTTCTTTCCTTCAGGCCTTTCTGGGATGCAGGACTATCCACTAATGGATGCTTGCAACCTGTGGGACTCTAGTCTGAAGGGTGTGAGACAGTCACCCATTCCATGTTCTGGGACCAGGTGTGTATACCTGAGAGCCCACCAGGGACAGGTTTGTGTGCAGTTGGCATGTGGGCCTCTGGTAGAAAAGATGGGGTGGAGCAGGGAGCCTGTTGCATGCTGGGTGAGCCAACATCAGACATCTTCCTAGCACGATGGAAGTGACCTAGGGAAGAGTGCTGCCCAAGTTTTCCCTGACCCTGTCTGTCCCTCATTACAGAGATCCACTTGCCTCTGCCTCCTGAGTGCTGGGATTAGAGGCACATGCCACCACACCTGGTCAAAGGGAAGTTGGGAATTTTCTATGACACAATTAATGGACAATCTCCTTCCAGAGATAGGGGTGGGAAGGCAGGGTCTTCTAAAGTTAAGCTGCCTCCTTGGTAGTTGATTTTTAACAAAGCCAAGAATGGCTGTGGTGGTGGTGTGTGTGTGTGGGGGGCAGGCCCAGCAGAGATCAGGAGGTGCCCACAGATGGATTAGATGGGTGTGGCCTTCACCTCGGGGCCAGTCTCTACACAATATGTTCCTGGAAAACTGGCACCTTCTCCTCCAATCCAGCTTCCGAGTCTACTGCCTCCACCTGTGACCCACTGGTGTCACCCCCACCCTACGCTGTGCCTTCCCTTGGCTCCTTTACAGCATCTCCCAGCATGCCCTCCACGGAGCAGACAGACGTGCAAGGCTCACTTGTGAACATCCCCCTGGCCAGAGGAGCACTGCTCACCGGTGAGTTCAGCACGTAAGGCAGAGGGGCTCTTGAGTGTCTTGGGCTCAGGGCTCAGGCCTGTCTCGGACTCCAGCTCACGGTAGTAGATCCTGTAGCCTTGCAGAAGACCGTTCAGGCTCTCATCCCGGGGAGGCTGCAAAGACATTGTACACTGAGCCAGTCGGGGATGTTTCCGGAGTCGGTATGTGTAAATTGGTAGCCTCTACCCTAGTGTAATTAGCCCACCATGAAGAGTCACTATTTCAAGCCTCTGATTCTTTTTCCAAATCATTTTTCCATTTATTTTATCATGATGGTTATTATTTGGGTGTATATGTGGGCACACATGCATTTGTGCGCATGTATGTACACATATGGACCACGGCATGAATGTGGACGTCAAAGGACAATTTTCAGTTGATTTTTTTTTCCTTCTACCATGTAGGTTCTAGTTCAAACACAGGTTGTCAGGCTTGGCTGCAAGCACCTTGATCTGTTGAGTCATTATGCTGGTCCCAAGCCTATAGTCTTTGGTTGTTAAAAACAAAGGAAGAGAGCTTGTGAGATTTGTAAGTTGGCCAAGTGCTCACCTTGCAAGCACTAAGACTTGAGTTCAATTCCCTGCACCCCCAGGTAAAAAGCTGGGCAGGGTGGTGTGTGCTTATATAATCCTGCATGGGGGAGAAGGGAGACTGGAGGATTCCCTGGGGCTTGTTTAGATTACTTGGTGAGTTCCAGGTCAGTGAGAGACCTGGTCTCAAAAGTCATTGTCAACATCTACTAAGGTACCCCTGTGGGAGTCCTCTGGCCTCCATGTACATATGTGTATGTACACCTGCACATGCCCACAACACACACACACACACACACACACACACACACACACACACACACACACACACACACACAGAGGAAAGATTTGAGGTTATTAAAGGGAAAATATACACCATCCCAGGCTCAGAGCCAGCTGTAGAGCCCTGCTCAGACTTTGTGTGTGCTGTGATGGCTGCTAATCTTAATTGCCAATTGAATACATCTGGAATCAACTAAAATTCAAACACCTGGGCGTGTCTATGGGGGAATTTTATTGATTGCATCGTATCAGACCCATCCTAAATCTTGGCCACAGGTTCTGGTGGCTTCCCCACATAAAAGGACATACGAGAGGGAAACGCTTGCTTTTGCCTGCTTGCCCTCACTCTTGTTGGCAAGTTCACCGACTCTGCTGCTGAGGCATTCCTTCACTGGTATTAGAACCCACTTCTTCAGGATTCTAGCATAGACTGAAGACCAGAAGTTCTCTAGGAATCTGTTGGGACTCCAGCCAACAGATTAGAGTTGCTGAGACATCAGCCCAGCCTTGTGGACTGAACTACTGGATACTTGGCCTTTTTATCGGGAGACAGCCATTGTGGGACTACCCAGACCCCAGCCACTCTGATAATATTCATTTTATGATCTGTTCTTTTCAAGAACCCTAGCTGATACAAGAAGACACGAGTTCTTATCCTATGTCCACCTCAACTCCTTGAGGTGTAGGCACAGATGAGGAGGGAGCTTCTCTGTGTTGGGTGAACCCAGAAACAATAAGGGAACTAGAGAAGCACCCCAAACAGCACCCTTACTTAAGCCTCTTTTTTTCTGTCAGATAGCATTAGTTAACAGGAAATCACATTGGATTTGGGAGGTCCTTAGTCCAATAGCTGGTGTCTTCATAGGAGGGGGACATTTGGACTTGCAGACACGTAGAAAGAAAGCCCCATGAATATGGAGAGGGAGATTCAAGTGGTAGGTTTATAAGCAAAGGGGCGCAAATGGCATCATCAAACACAAGACGCTGGGAGGGGCTAGGAGCGTGCCTTCCCTGGAGGGAGCAGTGTCCTGTTGTCATGGCCTTGGACTTCTGGCCTCCAGAACCAATTGATGGCTATGAAGTGACAGCCATTCCAGACCACCCTGCTGTCAAGTCCCTATGACACAGACCCAAAAACCAGAGTATCTACAGTTGCTTTCACAGGCCAGGCAGTGGTGGCGCACGCCTTTAATCCCAGCACTTGGGAGGGAGAGGCAGGCAGATTTCTGAGTTCGAGGCCAGCCTGGTCTACAGAGTGAGTTCCAGGACAGTCAGGGCTATACAGAGAAACCCTGTCTTGAAAAACCAAAACCAGACCAAACAAACAAAAAAACCAGTTGCTTTCACAGGCCCTGGGGGCAACTAGCACTTGCTCCTTGATCAAATGCTTTACCCTCTAAATCACAAGTTGAGAGGTCTGGGAAGCCAGGAACACGTGTTGGTAACATGGCTGACAACCACAACCACACACTTAAGGGCTGGGAGCACGGTGCGTGCATGGAGCACCGAAGATGCGGTTGGAAATGGAATCTTTGAACATGCTAACTCCAGGGACCCCAGGCATGCTGTGCAGACTGCTCAGCAGCTCCCAGCCACCCTTCTCTTCCCATGCCTCAAATGCAGAGAGAATATGCAGCACAGAGCTGCCCAACAGAGGTGAAGATGCGCAGCCTGGGAGGTTTGCTGGGTCTCACTGCCCTGCTGTCAGAGTGTTAGCAGACTCCCAACACCAGCCAGAGTTGTGTCATGTGCCCCAAGACTTCTGTCATATGCCATGAGACCACAGAGGGGAATGCCCCTGCCTCAGCTTTGGTCTCAGGAGTGGACAACTGGATCTCAGTATAGCCGGGCAGTTCATAAGACTCCTCCTTTCCCCTCTGTCCCTTTCTGAGCAGTGCTGGCAGCATCTGGGGGCACCTTGCTGACTCTATAGCTGCCTTCATTAGGCCTTGGACAATCAGGTCAGAACAATGAACCTCAGGCCATGGACTGGAGTTTCAGGTGGATTTATTTGGTTTCTGCTTATCTCCTCTTAGGGTCGTCAGGTTTAGGCAACAAAAATATATGATACCCAGTAAGATTTGATTACAAAGCACCATTGTCAAAATTGATGGTATCTCTCTAAACCCAATGTTAGCACATCATAACTGAAGCTTATTTCCTCTCTCCTGCACACACACACACACACACACACACACACACACACACACACACACGATCTGTCCTCAGCTTCTCTACCAACTAAGTAGTCACAAAAGCTGTGCACCTCTGTTTCCTAGGGGATGAAGCTGGCTCTTTGCTACTGGACCCCTCCCTAGGGGAGATAGCATGGCTGAGGATGGGATGAACAGTGGCTTCTTACATATCTGCATCCCTTCACCCTCAGCATGCTTGTGTGGGGACAGGGTAGAGCCATAAAGAGATGGAGGGTCCCTGAGCTCTGCACTTTGAGCCTAGCCACCTCCATCTCTTTGGGGCTGTGAGACCTTCTGATCAAGGAAGAACAAAGAGCCATGGAGGTGGGTGAGCAAGAACTGTCCACTTTCTGAGGAAGCCTTCGTGCCTGGGGCACATGGGAGATGGAGAGAAATGGCGTATAAGCTGTCTCTGAAGGAAGGAAGAGTCCTCCAGGACACATCCCATGGTATAGACAGTGATCCTCTGCCTGGAGTGGGTAGCCTGGCTGAAAATGCAGCCTCTAGGTCCAAGGTCAGAACTTGTCTAGCTTTTGTGATGTTCTCTGTTTGGTAGAATTCCAGAAAGTTCCACAGACTAAGTCAGGGAACTTGTCTGGAAAGGGCCTTCTCTAAGTCCACTGAACAGCCATTTGTCTTCACAGGCACCAGTCCTGTGGCAATGCATGGAAAAGAAGTCCTTTGCCAAGCAAGGGGCAGCAAGGATTTCCAAGACCCTGGGGCAGCTTTGCCCTCCTCTCTAAGGTCCCTGACAAAGAAGCAGGGAGATTCGTGTTTCTGTTCAGTGACTCTGACTGCTACGGCAGGAGCCTGCTCCTGAAGCTCAGATAATACCACGTGGCCATGCAGAAGGTTCTGGCACTGTCTTCACTCATGCTGGGGGGGAGGTGCAGATGGCAGGACTCTGTCTAGGCAGATGAGATGGCATGTGCTCCCGTTTCTGGGATCTGGGCTGACTCAAATCGGCAAGAAGGGAGGGTGAGTGAGCACATCTAAAGCTTGCTGCTGGGCTCTGTAAGTGCCAGCCCAGCAGTCTCCCCTTCAAGGGTCACCTTCAAAGCCTGCCCGTCAGTCTGGGAGCACACCAGCGGGAAGATGGCTAAAGCCTGGCCAACGCTGCAGAAGCTGCACAGGCTGGGGACGGACGGTGGGGGAGGGGGCAGGACTGGATTCTAGTCACTCAAAATATCAACAGAACAGGATGCTGGGAAGACAGAAATGCCCTTGCTGGGGACAGAATGTGGTTGTGCAGCTGGTGCCAGTCCCTCCCCCCAGCCTCTGAGTGGACACTCTGAGGTTTGGGAGAGGAAGCATGAAAGGCTGAGATGTTTCTACTCACATCAGAGGATGCAAAGGAAGAGGCTGTCAAGCCCCTTCACTCAGGGGACAGTCATGACCACCACTAGGTGGGGGTCACACTTGCCCGGTGGCATCAGAAGCCCCCAGAGTCAAGTTGTATGCCTTCCCAGCAAGCATCTGCTGTGGTCTGGATTAGTGGCCCCCAGAGTGTGTGCTCTAGGCCTCTACCTACCCCCAGTTTCATTCCCATTGCTGTGACACAAGACTCTGATCAAATGCAACTCAAAGGGAGAAAGGGAGAATATTTTTAGTTTATACTTTGGGGTCATAGTGCATCACTCAGGGAAGTCAGGGCAGGAACTTTAGCAGGAACTTGGAGCAGAAACAGAAATGCTGTCTGCTACCTTGCTCTCTGGCTTGTGCTTAGCCTTCTTACATAGCCCAAGACCACCTCCCCAGGAAGCTGCCCAAGCAGGCTGACCACTCTCACATCAATTAACAATCAAGGCAGTCCTCACAGACGTGTCCACAGACTGACGTGATAAAGACCATCAATTAAGACTCTTTTCAGTGGCTCCAGGCTGCTAATGCTAACTAGGACAGTCTCCAGGCTGGAGCCTTTAGAAGGGCCTAGTGAGATGTTGGGCCCTTGAAGGGAGCTATGGGACCCTGGTATTTTCCTCTTTCTCTTTACTTCCTAGCTATGAGGGGAAATGTTCTGTTCTGGTACGCATTTCCCAACAGAGGCTCTAACCAACAAGTCCTTGACTGTGGATTGGCACCTGCCGAACTGCGAGTGGAATGAACAACCTTTTTTTCTTTCTACTTAACTCTCTCAGATGTTTTGTTACAGTTCAGGATAGTGACTGACATAAGCGTAGATTCCCCAGGGGCTGCAGCCAGTCCAGACCTGCCTATGGGCAGCTCCTGTGAGGCAGGGACATCACTCAGTCAGGGCCTGGTGAATCTGCAGACTCAGGGACAGTTTGTGTGGCGCATCATGGTGAAAGACAGATGGGCAGCCTTAGAAGTCTTTCTAAGTGCCTGTTCCCCAGAACTCATAGGTCCAAAAGAATGGGCAATTCAGGCTCTAGATTTAAATCCTGGTACCATGGCCTTCTCATCTGCTTGAACACTGAGGCTATGCCTTACAGCCTCTCTGGCAGGAGTTTGGAACTAGACCAGGTCTTCCCGAGCCCTTAGCCTAAAGTTCTTAGTCCAGCACCTGTCCTAGAGTGAAAGGCTCTGTCACCTTGTGCTCAGTTCCACGTCCCTACAGCACCCGAGACACACCATGGGTACTGCGGGTGCTCAGTCAATGCTTGTAGAGTCGAGTTGAACATGCTTGAGAGCAGGGTGACCCCGTCAACATGTCACTCCACCCTAGACTGGCCATCTGCATGGGCAGAAACTCAGAGAGTCATGGAAGCTCTTTCTAAAGCTTCCTTCCTCTGCCAACCCTCTATCCAAAGCCCAGTGGCAGACTGATAGACTAGGATGGCTTTTCCAAAGTCCCTGTTCAAATGTAGGGAGTCATCACCCACTGCACAAGAGAATGGTGCCCTGAGAAAGACCCAGAAGGGGTTGGCAGAACTGAGTGGAGGGAGGGATTTGTGTTAAGAGGAACAGCCTCTGTAGTAGTTAATCTCAACTGCCAACTTGATGGGATCTGGGACCACCTGAGAGATGGACTTCTGGGCATGTCTGTGGGGGCTATCTTGATTAGGTTAGTTGAGGTGAGAAGACCTGCCCACTGTGGGTGGCAACATTCCCTGGCTGGGAGCCTGGATTGTATAAGTGGAGAAAGTGGGCTGGGCAGAGGCATTCATTATCTTCTGCCTCCTGACTGTAGAAGAAATGGTACAGGCTACTTCAGGTTCCTGATGCCCAGGCTTCCCCACCATGAAGTGATCCCTTAAGTTGCTTTGGCCGGGTATCTTATAGCAGCGAGAAAAGTAACCAAGAAAGCATTCTGCCTTCTAGCTGCCTGACAGGGCTGGACTGGGTCCCATAGCTGCTGGCCTCTACTCAGTGCTTACTCTTTGCTTAGGTGGGGAGTAGGCTACAGAGCCAAGCTCTCCCCATGGTACAACAGAGACCTAGGATTCAAGCTCTTATGAGAGCATGAAATCCAAATGTGAATCCAGAGGGACTTCTGAGGTCCCCAGGAGTCTAGGCTCACATTCCTGGGACCTCCATGTTTTGGAAAGTAGTGCAGGGGTCCCATTTGAGGCTAAGCCCCAGTGTTTTAGGGATACACAGGAACCCAGGTTGCCTTCATTTCAAACACAGCATTGAACACATAATATGTTCGTCAGGCTCTGTCTCTGTGATGAACACCTGTGAGAGCAACTCGGAAGGAAGAAGGGGTTGTTTCGGCCCATGGATCACTTGGCTCCGTTGATTCTTGGCCTGTGGTAAGGGCAGCAGAATGTAGCAAGGGGAGCACATGGTCACCTCACAGTGGACAGGAAGCTGAGAGAGACCAATAGGAAGAGGCAGGACAGCCTTCGAATGCCCATCCCGGGTGAGGGGATACTCCATAGGGCCATGATTCCTGTGCAAGCATGAGAACCTGAGTTCAGATCTTTGGCACCGACGTGAAATCCAGGTGTGACCGTATGCACCTGTCAGGGGAATCACTGGGGCTCCCTGGCTAGATGTTACAGCTACAAGTCCCAAGTTCAGCAAGTTTAGAGACTCTTGTCTCTAAATAAATGAATACCATGAAGACATGAAAAGCAATGGAAGACAGCACCCAATATCTACCTCTCGCCTCTCAGCATGCATGCACAGATATACACAAATAGACACTTCTGAGTGTGCACATGCATGTGTGTGTATGGATGAGCGCACACACACCCACACACACACACACACACACACCCCACAGCATGATCTTCACACAGCATGATCTTATACTCAGACCCCTTTATCCAAGAGCCCCACCACATCCCAACAGTGTCTTCAAGTTCTGGGTCCATCAACAGATTAGTCAGATCATTTATCCAACCATCTCCCTGAAGCCCCAAAGCTGGCTACTTGTGTCCAGAACCAAGCATTCAACCCATTAGACTTTGGGGGGAACATAACATATCCACATCATGACATCCAGAAACTTTACCGTTGAGTCTTTGCCCAGGCTGGGCCTTATCTCTACCTTGTCCCCTGGAGAAGATCTAGCCACCACGTCGTGTATTCTTTGTCCCTCGGGCACAGCTAGAAGCCTCTCTCCCTTGCTTTCTCATGCTTCAGTGCACGGAAGTGCAGGAGGAGAGAAAAAGGAATAAACCCTGGGATCTCAGCTGTATGTGCCTGAAGCCCCATGCCCTTTGTCTTGGCTGTCATCATGGTCACAGAAGAAAGAGTCCCTTAGCCTTTGCAAGAGGTGAGCAGGTCTCTCCTTTGCCAGTAAGCATCTGGGCATGTCTGTGAGGAAGTTTCTAGAGTGTGCTGAGGTGGATTGAACTATCTCATGGGCTGTTGTCCTCACTATAAAGAGTGCCAGCATTCATTTCTGTTTCCTCACGGCGCATGTAATGCAAGCAGGTGTCCAAGATCCTGCTGTCATGCCACTCCCACCATGACCCACTGCACCCTAGAGCTGTGAGTCAGAACAAGCCTTCCCTCCAAGTTAGCTTCTTGTCACGTGTTGTCATAGCAAAGAGAAAAATAACCAAATAACCCCCTTGAGGTATCAGGGTGGTTTGAGGGTGGGTGTGTGGGATTGGTGCGCAGAATGGCTCACGGGAACAGTCAGTGTCACCATCAGTTTAGAAACCTCCTGCCCTGGGACAAACAGTGCTCACTGCAAAGATGACGCCACCCCAACCTGGGACACATATTTACATCCGAGGATCCAAGCAGAGTTGGACCTTACTAAAGGCCAAGTTTGATCAGCTCCCTAAGAAGCCTGAAGCCCAACAGCTCACAGTGGGGAAGGTATTGACAGGGTCCCCACAGCCTTCAAATCACAACCCATGTTTGTATTTTTTTAAAAAAAGCAAATTGCTAAAAAAACAAAAGGTTACAGGTGAGAGGCTTCGCGGGGAACGAGAATCTATATTTAAACCCAGCTCCTCTTTCTTCGTTCCAGTCTCCAATTTCCTAAATTACTCATAATTTTAATTGTGTTTCAATTGCCTGCTGGTTGACAGGCATTTATTTCTACAGCACACTGGACTGACCACCTCTTGCTCTGGGCTTTTTGAAATCTGTTTGTTCTATTGGACACTGGAGGGCACAGCTGATGGGCACATATGCCAAGTTCCTTTGGTGCAGCCCTGTGCCACTTCACAGAGCTGTCCAGAAGCCATGGAGGAGGCTTGATACCTGAGCTGCTGTGGACTGGGCCGGCAGCAGCTTATAGCTACAGCCACTTTATTCAACGGGGAGGATGCACCCTGCCCGGGGCAACCTCTGCCTCTATGGAAAAGATGCATATCTCATTATTGGCAGGCCAGCTGCCACGTTTACAAATAAAATGCTAATTTTCTAGTAGAATCTGGCACAGTAGGAGTGGAGGCAGTCAGAAAGGCAGAGAGAATTATGGGCATGAGAAGAAAACCGAGCTCTTCACCCCAGAGTCTGGTTGAAGCCTTTCTCTGGCTGAGAATCAATTCAGACCCAAGAAACATTTGCCTAAGGCAAATCTCCTAATTTGCCTAAGGCATCTCCTCCTTAGATGTAACCTGCTATATTCCAGGAATCTCACTAGAAACCCCATTGACAGTAAACAAAACAAAACAAAACACCCCCCTAAACAAAACAACAACAAACAAGAAAAAAACATGAACCAAGTCCTAACTCCCTTGCACAGCCTTAGTGGCTCTGTTTCACTCTATTTGATTAGAGTCTGACCCAAGGCAACTCTGGAGTCCTCTTATGATCTCAGTTATCAAAGATGGGGACTAAGGTTGGGGAGGGGATGGCCTCTTAGAAATTCTCTAAGCAATGGAATTCCAGGAACTTCCAAAATATGGACACAGTGAAGACTGAACCGGGATTCCTCTCTGGGAAGCCATGCTCACTCTGAGGGGCGTCCAACTCTGCTTCACACTGGCTAGTCCTGAAATTCTTTTCTACACTGATGCCAAGGGGCTGGTTTTACTTGAGTCAAGATCCCTAAAAGATGAAGGGACCTCCTTGGGCTGCTGCAGGTGTCAGTGTGGAGCTGTGTTCCCATCTCAGCAGCAATTGACAAAAAAAAAAAGTCCTTCCCCCCCCCCCCCCGTATGTTTGTAGAAGGTGAGAGCCACAGCAGCACCCAGGACTTTGAACTTGGAATGTTTCTGGGCCCCCATCACAGCCCCTGATGCCAAGTCAGGGCTGAAGCAGGGCCTGTAGGGAGTAAGGACGTGGCATGTCAGCGATGAACATCCATGACACCTGCTGTCCAGAGAGGCCTTATAGGGTCACAGAGGCCCCTGGCATGCTGAGGTCAAGGCCATTTGCTATTTGCCATGTTGGCTCCTAGACATACCGGGGCAGATAGGAGCCCTGGCTGATTCTCTCTTCTTCTGTCCTGTCCCCCTTACTCTGGTGAATCCAGAGAAGGCTGGGCACACAGGAGTGAGCTGCCAGTGTCACCAGGAAACTTTGGAAATATCTTTTTATTGCCTTGAAAAGCACCTGTCACTGAGTAGTGACTCTGTCAGTGAGGGGAGCTGTTATAGTCCCAGCAGGGACCTTCACTGCTAGAGTCCTCCTGAAGGTGACAGCATCAGATTCCATTAGGTTGAACCCACTTTTGCACCTCAATGGCAGTGTCATAATCTGTGAGGGTTAGTACTGGCTGTCAACCTGATAGGATCTAGGATCAAATAGGAGACAGAGCTCTGGTCATGTCTGTGAAGAAGTTTCTAGATTAGGTTATACGAAGCAGGAAGACAATCCCTGATGGTGAGGAGTATCTATGTGCTGGGTCCTGGACTGAACAAGGAGAAAGTGAGCTGGGCTCGACATCCATCTTTCTCTGCTTCCTGATTGTGGATACAATGTGACCAGCTGCCTCCAGCTCTTGCTGCCGCCTTCCCGATCCTGATGGGTTGAAATCTGGAACTTTAAACCTGAATGCTCCCTCCTCCTCTTGCTTAACTTGTTTCTTATTAGACATTTTATCTCAGCTAGGAGGAAAGTAGCTACAACCTAACACTTAGGTATCAAGAGACAACAAGGTACTCTGGATGATCAGGACGCATAAGAGCCACTGGCCATTATACTACCTGGGTGGTCCAGACACTCTGGGGGGTAAGATGGCTCCTCTAGCTGCTTGATCTTGTTTTTCTTTTTCTCAGTGCAGGCTCCAGGTTCTAGTACTCCTAGGGCTCTGCTCTGAATTGTCTACCATGCTTGGGGTATGGCCACACAGTTCTTAGGCCATCCTGCCCAGAGGGTCCTGGTCATTCATTTTCCAGGCCCTTACTGGTACCCTAGCCTGGGCCTTTTAGCCCTCAGAGATAAGCCTCTGCTACCCAGCAGGTTCCCTCTTCACTAGGTCATGTAAATAATTCTTTTAGAATGAGTTTCTAGGATGACCTATAATTCACTGAAACGGAGATACTTCAATAAGTCTGCCTCTTTTGGGTTGTTCCCCTCCCCCCTCAGGTTATTTTGTCACAGTACTGAAAGTCTGTCCAGCAGAGTCATTGAGGCGTCTTAATCTCTGCACTCACGATGGCACCTGCCATTCCCCTTGACACCACCAACAACCTTAAGGAAGAGTCTCATGTCACTTGGTCCACCCTCTTTATCCCCAGCACACAGAGGCCAAGTTTGGGCTAACCAAGCCTTCCTGTGGCTCTCTGTACAGGGCCCACAGTATCAGCTCCTCCTCAGGCCCTTAGGGCCTTTTGCTCTTTAGTAGGAGAGCCCCAGGTTCTGGCATCTGGAGTCTCCCTCACTGGCCAGAAGCTCCGCCTCTCCTATCATCCCTGGGTTCTGCAAGCCCATTGGTCTGAGGGCAGGCTTCAGCCCTGGAGATCTGAATACCTATTTCTTCAGTGCGGGGCCTCGGGGAGCCCCAACCCTGGGCCAGCCCTCTCTTGTAGATTCCTGCTATCATTCCTCATTTGGGGGTTCTGCCTAAGTCAGACAGGCTGTTATATACTTGGCATGTGTGTGGCTTGTGTGTAGAGTCTGTACAGTTGTCATTGTTGACTGAACCAGGAAGCCAAAGCATGCTTCAGAAATAACTGAGTGCCCCTGGCTCTTACCTGCCACTGGATCAGTACTGAGGACGTGGTGTGCGGTGTAGCTGAGACAGATCCTGGTGGCTCTCCTGGAACTGCAGGGCAGCAGACAGAAGAAAGCAGGGTTAGAATGGCTCTGGAGGGTTTCAGATGCCCTTCGGTGTGGGGGTGGTCTTCCTCTCTTTGGGTACCTTCACCTGCCATTCATCTGCCTAATGTAACAAGGGTGGCTCCCACATGGTACTGCTCCTTTAGCTACGCTGGGGCATCCAGGTGAGTTGGAATTCCCCATGGGTCCCCTCAGGATACCCATGGTTTTCTGGGAGCTCCTGCCCAAGACCCTTCTTGGGCTTCCATGTCTTTGGGATTGGGAGCCAGACAGCATTTTCTGAAATCATGGGTGATAGTTGTTTATTCCTTGTGAGTAAGCCAGGTGGCCACAGCGAGGTCACGTGCTCTTAGTGTGAAACACAGGTGTGACTGTTGGCCAGCCAGCAAGGCAAAAGGCATCTGGCAGTGAGCCAGGAAGCTGCAGCGGTTCTGTTTTGGTCTCAGGAAGGACAAGGTTGGGTTGGTTCCTGCCATGGCTGAGCCTGCTTTTGGACTAAAGCAGAAGCCTCCTCCCCATGTCCTTTCTGCCCTCTTCAGATCATATAGTCCTCGCTTATCTACCAAGTTGACCCTCTGTGTCTCCTCGGCTGTGCCCAAGTACCAACAAGAGCCAGTTCAGTAAGTGCTCATGAAGCTAGACAGGACTGGGCATGTTCCTTTATCCCACGTGTGTACTGGCTCTGTCTACCTCACATCCCAGGTTTGTCCCTGGCTGATTCTCCTCTGAGTCCTCCAGGTTATCCACACTGAGCCATACAGGTGGACCCCAGTGTCACCTCTAGGCCAGTGGTTCTCAACCTATGGGTGACGATCTCTTTGGGGGTTGGATGACTCTTTCACAGAGGTCGCCTAAGATCACCAGAAAACCCAGATATTTACATTTGGATTCATAAAAATAGCAAAATTACAGTTATGAAGTAGCAATGAAAATAACTTTATGGTTGGGGGTCACCACAACATGAGAAACCGTATCAAAGGGTTGCAGCATTAGGAAGGTTGAGAACCGATGCTCTAGACCTTATACTAGTTTATAGTTAGTGTGGACCTTTATCCATCCCAAGAACCCTGTGAAGTTGATAAATATCAGGCTATTAAGAAATGTGGACTTGGCAGTGATAGTGCACACCTTTAATCCTAGCACTCAGGAAGCACAGGAAGGTGGATCTCTGTGAGTTCAAGGCCAGCCTAGTCTATAAAACAAATTCCAGGATAGCCAGGACTGTTACACAGTCCTTGAAAAATTTGTCTCGAAAAACCAAACAAGCAACCAACCAGCAAACAAAATGGGGATCAGGGACCAGCATGCCTGAGATCCTAGGGACTTGGGAGGCACAGGCAGAGGGACTGCAAACTCAAGACCAGCCTGTGCCATAACTGAAGCCCTATGTCAAACAAAACAAAACAAAGATTAAAAACAAAACCAACAATGGCTAGAAGCATGGCTCAGTTACAGAGTAAGTACCTAGAATCCCCCAGTGAGGGGCTGGGGGCGTGGCTCAGTGGTAGAGCCCCTGCCTAGAATCCCCCAGTGAGGGGCTGGGGAGAACACCTGCAAGGCCTTGGATTCCACCCCTAACACAGTAAAAAGAAAATGTCACTCAGTCTCAGAAGCCCCTCCCTCTTCCAGCTATGGTGGGGTTGGTCTTGCTAGTCAATCTCCACCTGACAGAGGGAGACAAAGGGCCACAAACACAATGCAAATCCACCCACAAAGGGAAATTGCAAGTCTCAGACAAGGAAGATGATGAGATAGGGGCCTCAAAAGCTCCATTTGAATATCAAAGGCTTGAGAAGGTCCTTGAATAGCTTTTCAGAAATGGCCTATTCCTTGAGGTTGCTGGGAGTCTGTCAGGATCCAGAGCTCCCAGTTTGTCAGAGATAACCCAACAAAGAAAGCAGCCTGCTGGGTGTCTGGGTTTCTTTCTTCTAAGAATTAGTGCACTATTGCAAATATTCTCTCCTTTGTGTCTGATGCAAGATAAAAATGAATGTTTTTTTTTCAGGTTTCCTTTGATGTCGACTTTCTACCCTTGTTCCACCCCCTCTCCTTTCCTCTGTGTGTGTGTGTGTGTGTGTGTGTGTGTGTGTGTGTGTGTAGGCTCTACGAAGGTGTGTACATGTCTACGCCCCATGCTGGTCCTCTGGGGAGTGTGTGGAGTTTGGAAACTAAAGTTACATATCTCTTTGCTGCTCTCTGCCTTAGTTTGAAAGCCGATTGCTGAACCCACAGTTTCTTCACTTGGGCTAAACTGTCTGGCTAGCTAAGCCCTGGTGTCCCCACCCCTGTCCCCCAGCTGGGGTTACAAATGTTACTGAGATTTTTTTTTTTTTTTTTTACATGAGTGCTGGGGATTTGAACCCAGGTTCCCATGGTTGAGCAACTGCCCACTGGGCTATCTCTCCAGTCAGCAAACCCTCAGTTTTAAATGAGCTCACTGATAGTCTTTTTCTCTCCACATATTCTCAGCAGCGAATGAAGAGGTTTTGTGTCTGCTTTGGTTTTTTTTTTTTTTTTTTTTTTGGTTTTTCGAGACAAGGTTTCTCTGTGTAGCCCTGGCTGTCCTGGAACTCACTCTGTAGACCAGGCTGGCCTCGAACTCAGAAATCCCCCTGCCTCTGCCTCCCGAGTGCTGGGATTAAAGGCGTGTGCCACCACTGCTGGGCTATGTGTCTGCTTTGTTTCCCACCTCCCCTGCCAGGTGCCTTGGGCTGCCCACCCAGCTTCCTGTACAAGGTCGAGGCTTCTCTCCTGAGCGCTGCTGCTTCTTGGCCCCTACAGCTACAAGCAGGATTGCATCAGCTCTCAGGATGAGTGTACAGAATTAATTTCTCCAGGGATTCAGGGAAGTCTAGAGTCCCCTTTCTTCAGGCCCTAGACCCAATGGACTCAACCGCAGTATGGATGGATGCTGGGTTTGCAGCAAAATTCTCTGTGTTAACTGACGTTCTCAGGGAGAAAAAAAAAAAAAAAAAAAAAAAAAAAAAAAAGGCCGGACCTACATCATCCATTACAACGTCTGTGACTCTAGGAAGTTGGGATGTTACAGGTCAGGGAGCTGAATTATCATTGGCTATCTAAGTCCCTAAGCAGCTATGGGTTGCCACCACTGTGTGCAATCTAACACCATTGTGACTGTTACGTAATTCCTTTTGGAATGTACAATAGACCCCGGCTTCCCTAACTCAAATGCTAAAAATGTCACTAGGTAAGGCTGAGGTCTAAGGCAGTTATTACATTACCGTACCTACCGGCCTGATGTTCCCATCAATTTGCTCCACCCATATATTCAAAAATATATTCAAAATTGTTCTTGTTTAAAATTTCCTTTGTTCTGCCACAATAACGACGGTAAGGAATTGTTATCATGTTGGAATACGGTATTGGAGGCAATCTAAATCCGTGTTCCCTAGGACCATGGTCACTCAAATTTGACTCCCACGTAAAGTATCTCCCATTCTTGTTGAGGTGAGAGCTGCTGTTTGTTTGCTTGCTTGCTTGCTTGCTTTTATTTTGTTTTTGCATCAAACATCTTGACTATGGCTGGGAAGCTGCAATGGCTCACCTCCACCCCTGTGCTAGTCCCCGAGGCAGCCTGAAACTTTGTGTGGTGCAAGTTAAACGTCCAGGCTCTGAAGTGTATGGGGGGAGGGGGAGTAATGACACATGATCTGAGGTCACAGGCCCAGGCAGCTGGGACCTGGCCCATTTGGAAACCATTGCAGTGGAGCGTTAAATGGAAAAGACAGAGCTTTCTGGGAGTTCCCACAAAGCCCTGGTGGCTGCACTAAGTGCCTGGGCTTTGAGGCTGATCTGGGAGTTACACAGTATCCATCTCCTATCCGGCTTGGCAGGTTATGGCCGTGTCTGATGGAGTGCTCTCCCAGGCTCACCATGCTCCTTCTCACACCCAGGAACAGGTTGCTGGTGAGACAATGTATCTTCAGGCCCTGTTTCTCTGAGGTCAGAAGGGGGTGAAGAAGCCACCTGGTGCTTTGGGGGGAAATCTAAAACTGCTTGGACCCAGCTACTGCAGACATTCATTTTTAACGATCTCCATTAATTATTCAATTTCTAATGGACGAGGGTTTTGGAAGCCAATCAAAGCAAGTTCCATTCCATCTGGAAGCTCTCCAGGGGGCCTTGATTTATGACCATGGGGTGTGCAGGAACACCCCAGGCTGTCAGTTACTAATGGACTTCCCCTGCTTGTCACCCTCCCTGGTGACCCCTCCTCTCTGCTCAAGACAGGAGCAGGGTCTTTTTCTGGGAGGAAGTTGCCCTCTGGCCTTAGCACAGCAGTGGGTAGTGGTTGTGTTGGGCCGACTTTTGCTCACCATCTTGCAATGTGGTCACGGCCTCTGTTTCTGCACTGAAGTCACTGTCCCCGATGTCGTTGGTGGCCTTCAGGCGCAGCTTGTAGGAGGTGAAAGGCCTCAGCCTGCAATGGAAAAAAATCAGTGACTATAGGGAGCCTGTCTGTCTGTCTGTTTGTCCGTAAGGAATCATGGAGAGGTAGACAGATGTTTCCTCTGCCCTGAGAACTGCTCAGTTGGGTCACCCTGCAACCAGGACAGACAGAACCACTTGGTGGATACAGCTCCTAGATCCTTTCAGGGCCCACTAGACTGCCATGGTGCCCTGGGAGAGACAGTTTCACTGAGGGAGACATCAGTGAGACAAGTTTGTCCAGAGGGCATTCAGTACCTCTTCAATAAGATGCTACACAGTACATTATTGCTTGTCTAGGCCAAGGATGGCGGGATGGAGCTGGGGTTGGGTTCAGGGGAGGAGCTGGAAGATCTCTCTTCTAGCTCTAATGTAGCTCTCTTTGCTCAGAGCAAAGCTTGTCCCTCACTCCTCCCTAGGGTTCCTGTCAGGGCTCTGTCCGGCCCATCGACCTCCTTGGATACACTGATGTCAACCAGACATGCCACAGCGTCCTTCTCTCTTCCAGGTGCTAAGCCCATGCCACACCAAGGGTGAGCATACGCTGTCCAGCCTGCACTAGGGACAAAATTCCCAGGCAGGAGCATCAGGCAGGAAGGAAGTGGGCCAGTAAGGAAATGCTGGCTTCCAAGACAGGTTCTGTTCTTTAGAAAACCTATAATCAATTTCAGAAACCCCTGTGGATTAAAGTTGGGGGCGGGGGAGAAAGAAGGAAATAAAGAAGAATATAAAAGAGGAAAAAAGAGAAAAGAAAAGAAAAGGTCATTCTACAGGTTGCTTGACTGGTTAGAACTTCTAGAATGTCACACGTTGGAAGGAAGCTATCTTGGACTCTCATTAGTCCCCTAAATAGCCATCAATGCCTACCTCTGGATGTGACTGAACATCCAGGTGACTTTAAGCCAAATCCTTTCAGAAGGTACTGACAGACCTCTGGCTTCCACACCCACTCAAAGGCTAAGAAAGTCCTCAGCATCTGAAGCTGAAGCAGAGATTTCCTCCACTCTGTAACCGCCTACCTGCCGTTCCCAACAATGTATTTTAAATCGCCTTGACTTAGGGCTTTCTTTGTGTTCCCATAAAATCTTCATGGACTTGTTACCACGTTGGAACATGGTATTTGAGGTAGTCTGGATCTGTGCTATGGACTATGCTCACTCATATTTGACTTCAGAATAAATTTTATCGCTCGGGGTGAGAGCTGTGTTTTTGTAGCTGCCATGATCAGAGTGCTTTTGTGCTCCCTTGCCTCTGAATACATTTGATAACAGCATTTCTCTAAAGCTGCAGAAGATGCTCCAATCAAAGCCCCTGCAATAGTCTGGCCTTGCCAGTTCCTAGACCCCTATAGGCCTGACTTCACCAGCAGCAAGCAGGAGACTCTGGTCTTGGTTAGCTTAACTCAGCTTAACGGAGAAGCGCCCAAAGGCCCACTGCCTAGAATGATCTTTGCTGTGCTTTCTGGGGACAGCTTTGGTTTAGCTCAAACAAACCACATCCACCTGTTTCTGGATTTCTAGAAGCTACTGTGTCTAATTTCAGTGATAAATGCCTGCCTGTCCCCAGTTACTTCCCAGAGTCAAACACTGAGACCCCGCAGTTGAGTGGCTAGCTTGAAAACAGCATAGGGTCCTTAAAAATGTGGGCTCTGACATATACCTTCCGGTCTCTCACCCAGCCATGTTTGGATGGGCCACGTTGCATCTGGTGTGGTGGTTTGAATAGGTTTGGCCTTCCATAGATTCACGGGTTTGAATGCTTGGCCTACAGGGAGTGGAACTATTAGGGGGTGTGGCCTTGTGGGAGTAGGTGTGGCCTTGTGGAAGGAAGTGTGCCCCTGGGGGCGGTCTTTGAGGTCTCAGATGGTCAAGCAAGGCCAGTGGCTCACTATCTCTCCTTGCTGTTTGCTGGTTCAGATGTAGAACTCTCAGCTCCTTCGGCACCATGTCTGCCTGCACGCTGCCGTGCTTCCTGCCACCGAACTTCTGAAACTGTAAGCCAGCCCCAACTAAATGTTGTTCTTACAAGAGTTGCCATGGTCATGGTGTGCCTCCACAGCAAGAAAACCCTACCTAAGACATCTGGGTAGCTAATAGACAGACATCAAGAGGCTGTCCTGAGAATTAAATCAGATGAGGCACTCAGGAAACTCTGTAGTAAGCACTCATTTCAAACAGCTGGGGAGATGGCTCAGTGGATGAAAGGGCTTGCTGGGTAAGCATGGAGAGACCTGAGTTCAAATCCCTCATACCACATGGGTAGGTGTGGCTGTGGGTGTGACCCCAGTGCTGGGGGTAGAAGAGGCAGGCTTACTACCGGCCAGACTAGCTCCAGGATCAGTAAGAGGCCTTGTCTCAATGGAATAAGACAGAGATAGAGCAAAACACGGCATCCTTATCTAACTTATCTAACTGGTGCATGACTGTATCTTCATACACATGTGTATATGTGTATATACACCACACACACATATACACACACACAGCTATCATTATTATTCTTTAGATACTATCTTAAAAAGCTAAAGTAAGTACCCATCACATAACAGTCCTGGATGCCCTTTGGCTCTGTCTCTTTCCTTCCTTCCTTCCTTCCTTTCTGTTTTGAGTCTGTAGCTAAGACTGGCTATGAACTTACTATGTACCTGAAGATGACTTTGAATTCCTGATCCTCCTGTTTCCACATCCTCAAGACGTGGCATCAGAAGCACGTATCAGCACATCCGGTTCTATGTAGTGTTGGCATCCAGAGCAGAGCGTTATGTATGCCAGGCAAGCGCTCTATCAACTGAGCCACATCCCTGGCCCTCCTGTGGCTCCTTTATCATGGCTACACTATCACTGTGCACCCCTAAAGAGGGAGGCCAGGGCAGCCTCAGGAGCTCCTGCCCCTTTAGTACTGAGAACTGTGCTCGGCACCTGGAAATGTTCAACAACATTTTGCCAAAGATATGAACACATTGTGGGGACGGTGCTGCTCCAAATCCTCTTGGGAAGGTAGAAGAAGGGGGTGCACGCCACATGCTGTAATACTGATCTGCCAGACAAGATGTGCCCCCTGGACAATAGTGGCACAGCTGTTATGGGGGTGACTAACCACTTTCTGGTCGGATTTGGGGCCTGCTTCCCAAGAGAGAGTTTTATGCATCATCCTATAATCCTGTTCAAAAGTCTATAGCTGAGGAGATCATAGGCTCTTGGGTAGAACCTACAATTGTATTTTCCTAAATGGTCATGCTTTCAAAATGTCTCCTAAATATTTGTGTTTATACCCACAGACCTGGGCTTCTCTCAGCCTTGGTCAGAGAAGCTGCCCCCCTACCCCCCCAGAGGGCAATAGTCAACATGGGGTGGGAAATAACTTGTCTGTCAAGTGCTACAAATAAAAGACTGAATTAGACTAAACTGTACATCCATAGCCTCTCTCATGGCCTCAGAGGACACTGTGAACGAGGAGGCAGGAGGAACACAAGAGCTGGAGGGTGGGAGGAGCACTGTGAAAGGCTGCCTCTTGGACATTGCGTAGCTACCACACGGGAACTCACAGCAGCTGGGGTTTCAGCACAAAATCAAACTATCCAAAATGCCAGCTTAGATGGGGTCGGTGATCCCCAGGCTTGACTACCGCATACTGGGGGGCTTTGGACAGTTGCTCGGAGCAGGGGGAGGAATATTTATCTACTTATTTAATGTATATGTGTGCACCTATGTGCTTGCAGGTGCCATGGAGACCAGAAGAGGATGTCAGATCTCTAAGAACTGGAGTTATGGGCAAATGAGAGTCGCTTGATGTGGGTGCTGGGCACTGAACCAGTCTTCTGCGAGACAAGTAAGTGCTCTTAGTCACCGAGCCATCACTCCAGCCCAGAGATTTATTTTGTTTTTTATTATGTGTATGGGCCTGAGGGTGTATATGTACAGCACATCTTACAGATGTCTCAGAGACCATAAGAAAATGCTGATTTCCCAGAGAGGATCCCGAATCACTCTTTTTTGATAATGTGACCTCTGGTGGGACTGTCATGTTCCGGTGGACGGATCTACATCCATGCACATGTGAACAGCGCCAACTGGACTTAATGGTGTGTGTGTGTGTGTGTGTGTGTGTGTGTGTGTGTGTGTGTGTGTGATTGGAGGAATAAACACGATCGTCTTTTATTGTATATCTGCACAAGATTCTCAAGAACGAAGACAAACTTTAAAGCAAAATTAAAAATTAAAAACAGAGAAAGCAGGACATGTCTTGCACGTAGAACAGAGAAAGCCAAGACCGCATTCATCAGCTCGCAGACTGAAGATTCAGTGTCCTGGAAGGGGCTACACGGCACACTCCCGAGGACACTTTCTCCATTGCCTTTCCTGTGCTGGGAGCCCTATTCAACACAGAGAGCTGTGCAGTGATATGTGGCTGGGTGGACCACACCGGCAAATGAAGCTGAGTGTGAAGGAGGACGAGATACAAAGGTCTGTAGGAGACCAGGGGTTACCAGGGCTCCATTCACCAAGGACGCTGGAAGCAGATAGACAAGAGGTTCAGGGAGCTAACCTTGCAGGTGGGAAGCCAGGTCTGCACTCTGCAAATAGAAGAGGAACTCCAAGGCCCTGCAGGGAGTCTTGTGACTCAGAGGCCTGTCACGATGGTGACTGGTGATCATGGCCCCTGTCCCAGGGGCTGCCTTCCTCCCTGGCTCTAAGCTAGCTATAGTTCTTTGGAACTAGCATGCTAAATGCAAATGCATCTGGCCCAGCCCACTCCTGCAGATCTCACCCCTGTCCCAACCCATGCCTCCATCCTGCCAGGCTCAATCCTGCATCAAGGCCGGCCTCAAGGACTCTCTGAGAAAGGAAAGAAAGACCCCTCCTTTGGATTTGTCACTCCTCCAGGGCAGCCTGAGCCTCTCCTGTGGAGTTGGCCAAGCAGAATTTAAATGAAGCTCCATCCTTACCAGCCAGGGCGAGTCATTTGATTTTTATGGGTTTCACTTGGTTCATCTGTAAAAATGGAGATCAGAGCCCCTGAGACCATTTGCGAATATTGAATCGCCATCAGCGATCTAATGGTCTTGGCACATAGTGGACAATTAGTAAACGCTACTTTCTCTTTGCCTTCTGGAAAGTTCTCTCTTCCTGCCTCTGTGGGTGAGGTGAAATTCATCCACACTATGGGAACTATCCCCCGGCCCTTTGCACGTTCTGTATGCCTTGTCTTCCAAACTCGGATGTAGTACAAGTCACATTAAGGCGCAGTTTTGAGATTAACACCTGTTTCCTCGGTATCCAAGATTCAGGAAATGAGGAGACTTCACAGCACAGGGTCTAAACTTTAGCACACTGCTCTGAAAACTCAGGAGCCATGGCCACAGCATCCAGCACGAGCTAGCACTGTGGCTGTTCACATGAGAGTTTCGCCTGCACTGCCAAAGCCCTTCAGAAAGCGCTGTGGTGCGTGTAAGCCTAGTGGTTTGAATAGGTATGGTCCCCACAGACTCACGTGTTTGAATGCTTGGCCCATGGGGAGTGGCACTATTAGGGGGTGTGGCCTTGTGGAGGAAGTGTGTCACTGTGGAGGCGGAGCTTTGAGGTCATCTATGCTCAAGCCACACCCAGTGACACAGTCTTGTTCTGCTGCCTTCGGACCAAGCTGTGGAATCTCAGCTCTGACTCCAGCACCATGATGGTCTATATGCTGCCATGTTTCTCTCTATGAGGACAATGGACTAAATCTCTGAAACTATAAGGCAGCCCCAATGGGCACCTTATAGCCCCAGTGGGACACCTGGTCTGCCACTTTATATTTTGGTCATGGTGTTTCTTCATAGCAATGGAGATCCTAACTAAGACAGTAAGGCACAGCCTGCAGTTCATTGTCCCTCCTGCAGGGCTAAATTCATGGTCTTAGGAATATAAAGAGTTCTGCATATATCACAATGTCAGCAAATTCACATCCCACCCTCATGCAGTGCTCTGGACTACAGTCACTTGAACAGAGAGCCACCAGATCTCCACAGTTACACTCTTGTCTCTCCACTAGCCGATCTTATGTGGCAGAGGGAAGTAAATTCAGCTGTTGGGATTATTAGGGGTGACACCATGACAGCAGACAAAAGTAGCCTCTCAGGATGCTGTCTGAGACAGGCTTCCCTTCTGGTTCTTGCCCGTTAGGAAACTGACAGGTCTTCTCTGGACCTTGAAACAGAGGCCTCGCCTTACCAAACACAGTGTCTGTAGATACTCAGAATGCTTTGGAAAGTGGGGCTGGGCTTTTTATCTTGTCTTTCACGTGGCCAAACAAAGGGATGGAGAAGGGGTCTTTTTGGCCTTCACCTCCAGTCTCCCACCTCCTCACTGCCTCGTTCCCGGCATCTACCTTTGGGGGTACCAGGGCATAGCCCAGGTTCAGCCTCATTCTTCTTGCCTCCTAAGTCCTTGGGCTTGGGTGTAGCACATCTGGAATGTGGGAGCCCTGAAGAGTTTGGGTCTCTGGTATGGGAAATGTCAACAGAGACAGGGGACTAGCTCTCAGTAGGGCATCTCCTTGGACACACACAGAGACACCTACTGTGTGAGCTGGACAGGGCCATGGAGGGCCCCTCTGAGAGTAGGGGCCCTCTGGTGAGTAGGGGCCATTTTTCTTTCAATACCTTTAAATTAATGGTTTTTAAAATTAATTTAAAAAATTATTTTTCTGTTAGCATTTCAACATGTTCTCTATCGTGCTCAGAGCACAACTCCTAACTTTTACACACGTGTATTTGTATGGGAGCGAATACGGGTAGAGGCCAGGGAATTAACTGTAAAGGGGTCCATGAGAGGCTAAAAGGAGGTGTTGGGGTGGAGAGGTGGAGGGTAACAGAACACCGGGACATGAAAGAGGAAGGAGGGATACGGGTGTAGAAGAAGGGGTGGGGCGAGGAGAAGGGGCAGAGGCATCTCATCCACACCAACAGTGAATATGGAGGAACAGGCCACAGGGACACCTGCTACTTAAATATTAGATCAAGCGGGGCAACCCAGTGTGATGGGTAACATCCACTGCCAACCTGACAGACTCTAGAATCACCCTGGAGCCACGCCTAGGGGAATGGCTGCAGGGGATCACCTAGACTGGGCTAATTGAAGTGAGGAGACCCACTCTAGGTGTGGCTGGCCGCATTGCAGGGGCTGGGGTCCTTGAATGGAGAATGGATGAGAGGAGCTGCTGACAGGATGCAGTATGACTAGAGGCCTCAGACGTTTGCCCCTGCCCTTCAGGGCCCTGAGGGACTGCCTCAACCTGGGAGCCTCCTCCCTTAGGCTGCTTTCAACAGGTTTTTTGTTTTTGTCGCAGTAGGGAGACAAATGACTTAGACTCCAAGTTCAGAAAGACTGAATGCTTCTCCTCCCCCTCCAGCCGCGGCCCCGCCCCTCAGCCCCTCCCTCCCCCACTCCCTCCCCCCTCTATCCCTGCCCCTTCTCCCCTCCACTCCCCCTAGTTCCCGCTCCTCCTACCCTCCCCCACACTCCTGCTCCTCTCACCTCTCCTCCCCCCCAGCCCTGCTCCCTCGCCTCCTCGGCCCCCCTGCTTTCCCCCCCATGCTCTCAACCCGCCCCCCCCCCCCCGCACTTTCTACCCTCTCCCTTCCTCCTCTGCTTC
>CM052721.1:10270191-10348567 GCA_028551405.1 Uromys caudimaculatus
CCGTCGCTGCCAGGGACCCACTGGAGCCGGAGGCTACGTGCTGTCACTTCTGCCTGGGGTACCAGGAGCTCTCTGGGGGGTGCTGGCCTCTCTGCAACCAGAGGAGGAGAAAAGCAGGGACTCATGAGAGACCATTCCTTGCTGCCCCCTGATGACTGCCCATGGGAGCCCCTGTGTGGGGCTGGAACAGGGAAAGGAAGTCCTGAGGCCAGAGAGTAGACCTAGCTTAGCAGGAAAAGTCCTTGTCATACAAGCATGGGGACGCAAGTTCAGGACCCAGATCTCACGTAAAAATCGGGCTGTAATGGTGCATTCTTTTAATTCCAGTTCTAGAGAGCTGGAGACAGGCTTACTGGCCATCCAGCCTCATCTAATGGGAGAATTTCAGGTCCCTTTGAGACCTGTCTTAAGACTTCCTTAAGACCTACTCTGTCGTAAGAAACAGAGCAGATGGTACCTGAAGAAGGAAACCAACACACAAGGCTGGCCTTCTGACTTCTATGTGCACTCCCACATGCAGTCCCACACATGTGAACACATGTACATGCGTACTTCTGCCGTGCACACAAAGAAAGAAAAGCAAGTCCTTGGTTTGGGAGAGGAGGTTGTCTCAAAGCTGACACACCAGGTCAGGCCTGACTTGGGAGCAGGACTTGTTCACACAGCAGAACCAGCCGGAAGGGTGAGTATGTCCGGATGACAGCTGACATCTCAGGTGATACCATGTGCCTGACACTGTGTTTCTGTCCCCTGTTGATTTCAACCGAGGAACTCCAGAGAGGGAGAAATCATTGTTTAATTGTTTATCATGGGGATTATTGATTCTGATTAAAATGTGTGACGTGTAATAAAGCAGCCATCGATCGTGGGCCCCACAGTGACGGGGCTGTGAGAGGCGCTTCGATCTGGTTCAATCAACGGGCCTCGCTGTGAATGTACAGGCTGTCTGGAAGCCAGATTTCTGCAGGCCTGGGAAAAAGCTGGGCTCCCTCCCAGTTTCCAAGGCCTTCTATGGCCTTGCTGCCCCTGGAAACGGCTCTGGCTCCCCGTCCCTAAGTCTTGCATTAGAACCTGGTGGGAAGTCAAGGCTCTCTAGCCCTAAGAGGCTGGGTGCTGGCATAGGGAGTGATGGTCTTGTGTCGCAGTCACCGGTATAACCGGCTCACTGACTCACCACAGAAGGGTGTTTGCATGTGTTCGCGTGGATCGGACTCAAGCCCTGTAAGAGCCTAGAAAAACTTTCTCATTCATCCTTTGCTTCTAAAGTGTTGATGGGCTGGAGAGAGAGCGCAGCTGGTAAGGTAATTCTGGTACAAGCATGAGGAGCAGAGTTGGATCCCCACAGCCCCTGTGCAAGGCAGCCCAGACGCAGGCTCATAATCTAGGGAGGTAGGGACAGGTGGCTCCCAGTGGCTCGCTGGCCAGTTAGCTTAGCCAAATCAGCAAGTGGCAAGCCAGTGGGCAACCCTGTCTCAAAGAACAAGGTAGAAAGTGTCTCAAGGAAGGACATCCGAGGCTGCACTCTACAAACTCATGTGTATAACCTATTCATGCATGAAAACACCCACTCACAAGTACACATTCACACAAATAAGTACACCTACAAACATGCACACCCAAGTGTACACGCAATCTCCCCCCCGTCTCTCTCTCTCTCTCTCTCTCTCTCTCTCTCTCTCTCTCTCTCTCTCACACACACACACACACACACACACACACATACACAGAGTGCTAAGCATTTCTAAAGAACACATGATCCTGGGAAGAAGGCAAGGGCCAGGGTGTCTGAGGGTCTTTGAGCAAGGGCCCTCGTCACTAGTTCTTGAACATACTATTAAGCACTCTGGAGACCAGACTGCAGGTGCCAATCCCTGGAGGGCCCTCCCAGCACCCATCTTTAGGATCTTGGTCCCCTGAGCCAGGTGCCATCGGCATGGAAGGTCACATGACGACTCTGAGTTCAAGCTCAGCCTCCTGCAAAGAACCCAGTAAGAGCACCCACTCGAAAGGTTGTGGAGGCGACAAGGGTTGTGGCAGGAAAGCCCTGCACATGTGCCTGGCTACAGGAGGACCAGTCGGCAGTTGGGGAAAACTCACTGGAAAAGCATGCATGTCTGCAAGGAGGGGCAGGATGCTCCCTTCCAGAGAAAGCATCTTCCCAAATGTGCTGCACCTCGGGCTCAGCTGGTCTAGCGTCTCCAGGACCCACTATAGTTAGGTGTAATGGCATACACCTGTAGCCCCAACATTTAATAGAAGCATGCCAGGTGGTGGTGGCACATGTCTAGGCAGGTGGGTCTTTGAGTGTGGGGCCAGCCTGGTCTACAGAGTGAGTTCCAGGACAGCCAGGACTGCACAGAGAAACCCTGTCTCGAAAAACCAAACCAAACTAACCAACCAACCACCACCACCACCACCTCAACAACAACATCAACAAGGAGAACAACAAAAATTGGTAAAAGCAGGAGGATCTGGAGTTCAAGGCCAGTCTGGGCTATATCAGCATTCGATGTACCCGCCTGCTTTAAGACTATCTTTATCCTAGAGAGATCAGGCTGTCCCACACCTCCTAGAGCTGACAAGCCCCTGCTGTGAAGATTAAGCCTTCTGCAGGAGTGCCTGGGCCCCATAAACAAAGGCCCTGTCTGTATCTCTACCTCAGCAGTCCCAGCTACCACAGCCATAGTTTGAGCACCTATGAGCGTGTGAGCCAAGACTAACCTTCCTCTTTTATGTTGTTTTTCTGGAATATTTTGTCATAGTAATGAAAGGCTAACATAGGCTGACTGGCGGTCTGAAGCTGGGACTGGAAACAGGATTCTGCTCAGTTTGATGACTGCCAGAAGGCAGGTGGCCTGACCGGGCTGCAGTCATTGGAAGGAGCCTGGCTCAGTGGGGGTAGGCTGATGGACCTCGGCCTGTGGGAACTTGCTGGTTCAGTGTATGGGAGGTGAGACCTGACTCTCTATGCTGGTGCTCGCTCTGCAAACATGAGGAATTATTGTGTCAGCGCACAAGGCAGGCACAGTGGGTCTCAGGGCAGAATGGCCCATTCCTCACCCGGCGGGCTTCTCCTGTGACGGAGACTTGGTTTCTTCCCTGATAAAACCTTAGGAGGCTTTGGTGAAAGCTGGGGATGGGAACAGAGGCAGGGATACTTGGAGGCTACCAGAGCAGGATGGGAGCTCTCTGCCGGCCTCCTTCCGCTTAGCTTTAAGCGCTCTGAGTTCGACTCCTTGCTCCCTGAGATGGCCTGCTTGAGATCTTGTAATAAACGTCATCACAAATGTAGCAGTGACACTCGTTCATGTTGGCTGAGCGTTCACATCACACCCTGAGAGCCATGGTGATGACAGGGAGAGCCGCTCCGCTGTCCCGGGCACTGTGCTGAGTGTCCCACATAGGCCTCCCAAGCCAGTGCCATAGGAAAGAGAGGGGAAGGGTTTGCCCAAGGCCTCACAGTCCTGAGCCTTGAGCTCAGGGTGTTTCCCGTGAGTCGTTCTGGCCCAGTTCCCCGGATTGCTGGGTCTGGCTGTGACGGCAGCATCCCTTGTATGGCTTTTGTTCTTCTGGGCACAACATTGTTATTTTAGGGTAGAGATTATCTTGGATTTGTAGCCATAGTAACTAATTGAGCAGAGTAAGATAGTATTAGCTATATGTATGGTAATGGTGATGGAGCTGGTGACACTCCTTTGTAGATGGGGGATAGGAGGGTCACGGGGCCCTCACCTGGGATTCCAGCCATTACTCCCTCCTCCCGCCACCTAGCTGCAAGAAATGCTGGCAGATACTAGATTATACAGGAAGTAGCAGGCTGACTAAAGGGAGACTCCATGAGGTCATCACTATGTGTGATGCAGCTGTTTGGGAGTCACCTGCAGACTTGTAAGTGAAACCCCACCCTCTGTGCGTGGTAAGCAGACCCAATAAACTCTCTGGTTCTCCAAGCAGAATCTTGGTGGAATCCTTACATTACTCTGTGGGCTGTGCTCTATGTGGTCACAGTTGGTTTATGCCAGGAAAGGGATCACCATGCCACCTGGAGGCATGACCTCTGAAGAGAGGCCCACTGGGCCTCGGTGGAAGGTTCTAGAGCAGTGGTTCTCACCTGTGGGTTATGCCTTCATATATCACATACTTACAGTACGATTCATAACACTAGCAAAATTACAGTTATGAATGGTTTGCCACAACATGAGGAACTGTATTTAAGGGTCACTGCATTAGGAAGATTGAGGACCACTGCTTTCGCATGAGGCTCAAGTTGTGGGTCAAAGCCTGCTGAGATAGGATCCAACCTAGATTCTCAGGAGGAGCTGGCCCTGGGGTGGTCTGAGGCGTCTGCACTGGTGTAGATTAATAAAGGTGCCTCAGTTTCCCATCCTCCTCTTTTGTGAAATCAGAATGCTCCTGACTGGGCTTTGGTAAGGGAAGAGCCACACACACCAGGCATACCACACACCTGGCCCTGAGCATGGAGCAGGGTAGGTGTCTCCAAAGGACAGTGGTCAGGGAACAGCTATTCCGAAAGCACCTACTATGAGTGTGCCCACTAGGGGGACACAGTCTTAAGCATTAGACAGCAGCCAGTGACTTCAAAAGCGCACACCAGACTAGAGGTTCTCAACCTGTGAGCCAAGACCCTTTGGGGTCTGAACAACCCTCTCACAGGGGTCACCTAAGACCATCGGAAAACACAGATGCTTACATTAAAATTCATAGAAGCAGCACACTTACAGTTATGAAGTAGCAACAAAAATAATTTAATGGTTTGGGATGGGGGGGGGTTATATGTTACCACAACATGAGGAACTGTATTAAAGACACCATGGCCCATGTCTTTAACTGGGGATTCGGAGACAGGTGGATTCCCTGGAGCTTGCTGGCTAGCCAACCTAGCCCAAAGAGCTAGCTCTAGGCTCAATGAAACACTGTCTCAAAAAATAAGGCAGAGAGTGTTGGGGCCAAGACACCCCACCTCTGGCCTCCACACAGGTGAACAACGCATGTGCATGAGTACCCGCGCACACACACTGAACACACACACACAAATAGGCCACACACACTTTACAAAATAAAAAAGGCAATCTGCCTACCTCCCTGTCTTACCCAGATTTCTAGGCCCTGTGGGAAGAGTGGGGTTGAGGAGATTGCTGTGTGCCCTGAGGGCCACCGTCAGATTTGGGCTTGGAGGCTTACCTCTCTTCTCAGTGGTGATAACTGTGGCCTCCAGGGGCTCGCCCCAGCCCTGTCTTGTCTTAGCAGATAGTCTGAAGATGTAGGCTGACTCCGGGGCCAGCTCTGTGGCTGTGAACTGCCGCACCGTGGCACCCACCTCAACAGTGGTGAAGGTGTGGGGACTACCGCTGGCCAGGCGGTAGGCGATCTGGTACCCTGTGGGAGCAGGGAACAGAGTCAGGGGAGGCATATCAGCCACTTATTTCTTTACTTGCCCAGAAAACCTACACTCCCGACACCTCATAATCAGCCCAGATTGGAAACCCAAACACGGCTTGCCCTCTCTCTGTTCCTTCTCTTTCCAAAGCTCTGCAGGGCACATTGATAGGGAGGTCACAGCCCTGGCGATGAGTGCAGGGTGTCTGAGCCCAGACCTCTGTGAAACTTGTCTCACAGTTCATCTGTGAGACACAGCTTCATCTTTCCTCGGGATGCTGCATGCTCAGAGAATGCCACCAGACCCGGGACCGCACTGTTCTTCACCGGAAGTTGTCATGAGCCCGCGCCTCTGGCTCTTCCACCCCCTTCGGTCTCCCCTCCTATGGTGCAGCCCTTCCCTTCAGCCCAGCAGGAGAGGCCAGACCTGCCCTGAGCAGGCTATTACACACTGCTTACTGCGGCAGGATTACTGCATGGTTACTGCACTATTCACTCCCCTTTCCTAGTTTCCTCCCGCCGTGGCCTTCCCCACACCCTCCTCTTCCACAACTCCAGCCACCCAGCCTCCCCGCCCAGGGCTCCTGCGCTTGGAGGCTCTGCGTTAAATAGCTGAATACCCCTTCTAATTTCCGAAACTCCAAAGTGGCAGGGTTTGGCTGGCTCTGCGTGTCTCTCTGACTTCCCTGATTATGAAGGGGTCACGGTTGATCAGACATTATTAATGATCAAATCCCTCCAACCAAGTAACCCCGATGCCTGCCTGCTGGCTTCGGAAGAAGCCTTGCCAATTTCCCAGACCCAACCGTGAGCCGCGGGGCGGACTTCCTTCTGGGCTCCCCGACCACGTGTGGTCTGGGGTTCTGATTAAAACCGGAATGGATGGGGTGCTGTGACATGTAAAAAAAAAAAAATTAATGACAACCCAAGTGACAACAATGGGGCCTCAGCAGGGGGTAAAGAAAAGCATCAAGAGGAACAGGCCCTCCACAGCTATGCCCTGTGGGGCAGCCTGGGAGTGGGGGCCCTCTGCAGGGACCAGGATGGGGCAGCTGCTCACCTCCTGTGGAGGCACGGCTCCTCCTAGTGCACAGCTTGGTCAGTCCCCTGCAGGCCCTCAGGTAGTACTTCTGCTACCATGAGGTCCTCCTGGCCTAGACTTTGGCTACAGGGGTTTCCAAGCCACCAAGCCATTTCCCCAACTGTGTGGTGCATCTCCTCCCGTCCTCCATTGGAGACCAGGGGGACACACCCACACAGAGGTCAGACAGAGCATATTGTCACCTTCAGATTCAGTCACTGATAGTCATCAATAGGGTGGCTATCATTGCCATATCGACCAGGTGACACAATCCTCAGCCCTGTCCAGAGTGACGTACGGTGTGTATGAAGTGGTTACTCGAGGCCCGTGAATGGCCGTTATGGCCACTTCTTGTCTCTGAGGGACCACCTTTCCTCCCTATCAAGTGTTCTGAGGTTTCCAGCAGTTGATCCAAGCGTCCTATTTACTAACCAAGGACTGCAGCCTAGAGATGGCTGGCCAGGCCTCCTAGGCTACCTCTTCTCCCATCTCACTCAGTCACGAGGAAGTGGAGCGTGGGTGCCCCAGGGGACACAATCTCAGGCCTTCAGAGACTCTTGCACACCCAGCCCCATATAGTGAGAAGATGGCACAGTGGCTGGACAGCCATGTGCAGGGGACATGTTCTTACAGTCTCACTCCAGTGAGTGCTAACAGCATTGGCTCCCAGCAGGTCAAACACACAGGGGCAAGGCAGCTGGAAAGGTTACAGCTTGCCCAGGGTTGCTGATGATGGACGGCCCAGGTCTGTCCTAGTTTTTTTTTTTTTTTTTTCTAAAAGAACCAACTACACTTCTAGAAAGAGGACAGCTCCTCTCGGCTCTTGCTTGCTTCCAGGAGCGTTCAACCTTTCAACACGGTGATAGAAGCTGTCATATCCAGAGTTCATGCTTCAGAACCATGCAATCGAGTTACAGAAAATCACTGCCCAGTTAAAACCTCCTGGGCATTTACCCTAAAGCATCGACATTGATAAAGACACTAAGATATCTGTCTTACAGCTGGCTCTGTTCACACAGCCACGGCTCTGCAGCCCATCCGGGTATCTGGTAGCACAAGAACGATTAAGGAAGATGTACTGCCCATGCAACGACATTAAAAACAAATCAATAGACGTGTCCGTTCTTCCTCTGCTGTGCACCAGGTGTGTGTAACATCCGCAGAGGCCAGAAGAGGGCGCCAGATCCCCTTAAGCTGGAGTTAGAGGCAGCTGTGAGATACTCAGTGTGGTGCTGGGAATCAAACCCAGGTCCCCCGCAAGTGCTAATACCTACTGAGCCATGGTTCTGGCTCCACGCAACGGATATGTGTGGAGTTATAATGAGGTTATATTGTTTCCAGAAAAATGGATTTAATTGAAGACAGTCATGAAAGTCACGTATCATATTGAGAACTCACAAATGAGAGATCGTTTGTGGTTCTTAGGTTTTATATAGATACATGAAATCATATATACATGTATATGTACATATGTAGAAGAAAAGCTATCTAGGGGTAAAGGGGACCCTCGAGAGAGAAAGGGAGGAGGAAAGAGGAAGTCGGGGGATGGGGTGGAATGGGTGCAATGGGCAATATTTTTGAGAGTTAAAAAAAAAATCAATAACCTTTTTGTAATGTTTTAACTAAGCTTATGATTTTGTGGGCCACACTCATAGCTATCTTGGGGCTCACGCAGCCCATGGGCCCTAATGGTGGATGCACCTGCTCAGGCCCTGAACCCCGCCGTCCCCTCTGTGAGAGGCTCTCCTGGCAGAAACAACCTTCCGAAGCTCTGCAGGGGAGATATGTCTGAGATGGAACCTGGCTCTGTAAGTTCCCCACTGTTAGATATATGACCCCCACAGGCACACCCTCTGTCTCTTGAGCTCAAGGAGATACCATAGGCCACATCTCACAGGCTGTTGGGGTTCCCTGTGCTCCAGGCAACAGGCTGCACCTCACAGGCACAGGGCAAGCATAGGAACTTACCCTGTGGCCATTTCTCAGATTCCACGTGTTAACTGACATTCCCAAGAAAAAAAGCCTCCCCTTGTCAAACATTCTCCAAGGTTGATAACTGATTAGACCGCCAATGTTTGTCAAGGTCTACAGACAAATTATCTTGGGCTATCTCAGTCCTTGAATAGCGTTTACTGCCTACCTCTGTGCCTAGCAGCTTGGGATGATTAGGTAAACCCTCTGAAATGTACAAACAACCCTTTGACTTGCAACAAACACCCAAAGCTAAGCGTGTCACCAGACAGCACCTGAGGCCTGTGACAGTGATATTCCCACTCTTTTGAAACCCACCTACCTGAGGTCCCCACCAACGCATTTGAAAACTGTCCTGACTTATGATTTTCTTTGCTCTGTTGCTAGGAGGACCCCATAAACCATTACATTGGAATGTGGAATTGGGGTTAACCTACATCCGTGTTCCTGGGCCATGCCCCACAGTTTGATAGTTTGCTCCAGAATAAACTATGTCCCTTTGAGGTGAGAGCGGAGTCTGTTGTTTTGCATTAACACATGTGACCAGAAAATAGTCACAGCACTGGTACCTACTCTCTACAGCTGGCCGGATGCTGTTGCCATGGCTGCCCCCTCACCAGGGAGTTCTGGGCTGTTTGTTGCACCTGCAGTCATTTTGTTGTAAGTTTTTGTTTTGTTTTGTTTTAGTCTTCCCTGAGGGCCCATCCTTCTATCAGCCACCCAGGCTGCCTCAGTTCTACAGAAGCCTCGGGTCCAGCCCGAGTTGCTAGGACCAACACTTAACCTTCCTTACCTTGGCCATAAAACAGGCAATGCCCAACCATGTCAGGCCTACTGAGTTAGCTACACCTGGTGCATCCTTACTCGGAGTCCAGTGTTGAGGTTTGGTCTGTTGCTAGGTATTTTAGTGCTAAGTGTGGGGGCCCCCCAAGGCCTGTTTGCCCCAGAGATGAGAGAGTCAATACCCATGTAATGCTATGTGACCTTGCCCTCAAGTTATTTCTGATCAGCAAGTAAAGATACCTACAGTCTATAGCTGGTCAGAATTGAGATAGATGGAGGTTGGTATTCCCAGCCTTGGGGTCAGAGGAGACCACCAGGAGAGGGAGAAGAAGGTGGGAAGAGAAGAAAGACACCATGGGTTAGGAGTCAAGAAAGCATGGCCATAAGGGATGGCCAATTAGAGTTAAGAGAGGCCCAGATAAATCATAGTAAGTAATAACTCGGGTTATAGATAGGAAAGTAGATTCTAATAGTATAGAGTGTAGATATCTCTGCCCAGCTCTAGTGCTGATTAAAGCTATTGTAAGTAATATAAGCTGTGTGTCTTTTATTGGGGAACTAAATGATCAAAGGCAGGTAGAGGCTCTGGATTGACATTAAATATTTTCTACAATAGTTCAGCATGGAACAGGTTCCTTTAAAGTTGGATCCTTCATGGAAGCACAAATTTTACAACACTTTCTACTTCTTCACTTCTTTACCAGGGGAATGACGCAAAGCCTTTTTGTTTTTTCTTAAGATGTCTTTTTAAAAATTGTAATTTATGTGTATGTGTGCAGGCGCTCTTGGAGTCCAGAACAGAGCATCAGATTTCCTGGAGCTGAGGTTACAGTTGGGAACCACCAAACATGGGTTCCCGGAATTGAACTCAGATCCTCTTCAAGAGCCGCAAGCATTCTTGACTACTGAACCATCTCTCAAGCCCCACAATTCTAAGATCTTCTGGCTGCAAGCAATATCTCTAGTCATGGAATCAGTACTAATTATCAGTATTTTTTAGAGGGGCAAACTTCTAGATTTAAGCTTCCTTTCTTTAATTAAAAAAAAAAAAAGTCATAATCTAGGTTCACTGAACCAGTCTGCAGTCACTTAGGAGGCTGAGGCAGGATGACTGAAAGCTTAATCCAGCCTGGTCTACAGAATGAGTTCAAGGCTAGCTAGGGCAATGCAGCAAGACTGCATATCTGAACAAAAACCCAGAAATCTCAGTGGTAGAGCCCCTGCCTAGAATCCCCCAGTGAGGGGCTGGGGGTGTGGCTCAGTGATAGAGCCCCTGCCTAGAATCCCCCAGTGAGGGGCTGGGGTGTGGCTCAGTGGTAGAGCCCCTGCCTAGAATCCCTCAGTGAGGGGCTGGGGGCGTGGCTCAGTGGTAGAGCACACGCCTAGAATCCCCCAGTGAGGGGCTGGGGTGTGGCTCAGTGGTAGAGCCCCTGCCTAGAATCCCCCAGGGAGGGGCTGGGGGTGTGGCTCAATGGTAGAGCCCCTGCCTAGAATCCCTCAGTGAGGGGCTGGGGGTGTGGCTCAGTGGTAGAGCCCCTGCCTAGAATCCCCCAGTGAGGGGCTGGGGGTGTGGCTCAGTGGCTCTTGGTTGTCACTTGTGAGATCCTTGTATCTCTCTCCAGGAGTCCTTGACCAGAGAGCAGGTAGCCAGTGATCAGGGTTCCAACCCTGTCCAGTTCTTTGCTTACCTTGGCCACATCCCTACCCCATGGAACTCTCCATATCTCTCCTCTCCCTGGGAATGCTGAAAATGTTCATGGTGGGAAGAAGGCTCAGTAAGTAAAGTGCTTGCTGCTCAAGCCCTGAGGACCTGAGTTCAATCCCAGCACCTGCATAGAAAGCCAAGGACGGTGGTAGGTGGCAGCATGCTTGTTATCCCAGTTCTGGGGATGTGGAGACTGTTGGTCAAATCAGCAAGCCTCAGGCTAGAGAGACAAGATGGACAGAGTCCCAGGGATGACACTTGACACTGATAGCTTACCTCCACACACAGGTGCACACAGGTGCCCACACAGGGAATGACTGGCACACACAGACAATGAATGTATAGCATTTGGCACCACATATAGAGACCTCTCTATCCTAGCCCTATATCCATTTAGACCTTGGGTCTTCCATGGTGGATTTCAGCCTGCATATGAAGGTGAGACTGGCCATGTTTTTGAGGAGTTAACAGGGCAAGATGTCTCCTGATGTGTTCTTATGGCACCTGCGTGCTTGTGTGTGTGCATACACGTGCACATATGCGCACAAGTACACACACACACACACACACACACACAGATATACAGACACATAGAAATTGTAAAAGTCCTTTAAAAACTCAAGAAAAGCCCCATGTTAGTGGTGAGCAAGGAGGGGTACTGAGTGACCACCACATATAAAAATGTCTACTCCGGATCAGGCATAGGCAGTCATCTAGAGAGGATTTTCAGTATGTAGATGGGGAGCACAGGTTATCTGCACTCAGTACGCCATTTATCCGAGGACTTCGTTCTGGAACAATCTGTGTGGTTGTCTAGCACAGTAGGGCCCCTCCCTTTCAGACAAGAGATTTTTGCTGCAGGGCTACCCTTAACCCTAGACCCCTCTGTCTCTGAAACAGAACGAGAGGAATATTTATCTAGGACAGTCACAGTGTAGACTCTGTAGATAATGTATGGAAACCGCAATGTCATTTGTCCCTAACTGCAGGAAATCTGGGTTATTATTTTCTATCTCCAATCCACTTTCCGCACTGAGCTATTACCGAGGGAAAACTCCTCAGCCTCCAGCTTCTGTTTGTACCTTCCTATTATTTTCCCTCCAATAAATGTGGCATCATTAGCAGGCCCTGCACCCTGGTGTGCTGAACATAAAAATTAACACCCGCTCCTCACCCTGACACGCCAAAGAGACTCATTCGCTGGACCGCGGCGGTCTCTTTCCTACACATCCTCGATGGGAGAGGCAGCTCTGGAATAGTTCTTGCATTTTCAGAGAATAATGATGGATGGTGTTCAGAGCTGAGAGCGTTTCCGAGGATAAGGCTTCTTATGTAATTATGGTTGTGGCTGGATCAGAAGCATTAGCGGATGGGATTGCAGCGAGCCAGGGTCAGGAGGCTGCGGTGTGTGTTTGCAACGAAAGAATACGCTGACTGAGAGGAGGAGGAGAATGCGGCTCGAGAGGAGCCCTGTTTTTAAGGTTATGGATGAATTATGATAAGAAGGGCACCGAAGAGAGCAGGGCCAAGCATGAGGGACATCGATCTGAAGGGAAGATTAAAATGTACAACGAGAGGCCTGTGCGGGCTTCCCAGCGTGCTGTCCATGCCTAGAAAATCGGCTGGAGGAACGCGAGGCAGAGGGCAGGGTAAGACGACACAAGCATGGGCAAGGAGCCTCAGAAGGGTTCCTACTCTTTGAAGTCTGACCCCGAGAGCTGGAACGGCTGTCTGGGGCTTTGTCTTGACATTCAAGGCAAACCTTTTATGGGCTGTACTGATGGCCGACAAGCAAAGGTATCAGTCTCCCTGAGGATGCGTGGGTCCCCAAAGCAAGGCCATCAGCAGGACATAGTGCTGTTAAGCTTTGATGACTGTTCAGAGGAGACTATAAAGCCCCACCCCCAAGAGAACCCAGAAGCAGTCTAAGGGTTCCAGGAAACCCCACACTTAGCCCGCAGTGTGTGGATGTAGGTCTAAGCTTATCTACTTGAGGACTGGGAACACAGAAATGCTACAGCAGAGTTCTCAACCAAAGGAAACCAAACAATACAAAAACAAACAAACAACAACAACAAAAACCGTTCAAGGTTAGTATTGGGTCCTGGCTGACTGGGGGCCTTCTGATGGGTGGAGACAGGAGCAGAATTGAAGGTCTGGGTCTGGCCATGGCACAGTTCTGAAGACTGTATGCATGAAGCCTACCTTAACAGGATTCAAGGGTACATGGAGCAATCTGCTAAATTGGGGGCAGGTGGCTAGACTCAGGTAGTTCCACAAACCCCAAAGGAGGCTTCTAACCGTTCTGAGCTCTCCATAGTAAAATATTTATCACACAAATAAGCAAGTGTTTACTCCCACGGGGCTCTGGCGCTGTTTCCTGCTGTTAATCTCTTTGGGAAATGCGAGAGCATGCTTCCATATAGACTGGGAAGGAGTGAGCTGCAGATGAGTCCACACACTTAGAAGGGCACCCTAGCAGCCTGAGCTCCCGGGAACATCTGTTGCAGGTATGCAGCAGACAAACAGAGTTTCCTTTCCACCCCAGCACCAGCCTGGATCTTTAGGAACCTGTAGTCTGCTGTGTTGGCTGAGGAATCTCACTGGAAATTGCCTACTGACTCAGAGTCCCCTGTGAATGGGGACCAGGTAGATGTCACTGGTGACTCAGGTCTGCAACTGTACTCCGGGCCATATCCTGGGACCCTACTCTTGAAATGCCTGTTTTTCCACGTGTAACACTGTAGTGGTTTAAATACTTGGCCTATGGGACGTAGCACTATTAGGTGTGGTCTTGTTAGAATCAGTATGGGCTTGTTGGAGGAAGTGTGTCACTGTGTAGGTGAGCTGTGGAGGGCTCCTATGCTCAAGCTTTACCCACTGAGTAAGAGAGACCCTCCTGCTGTCTGCAGAAGACAGTCTCCGTCTCTTCCTGGCTGTCTTTGGGATCAAGATGTAGACCTCTCAGCTCCTTCTCCAGCCCCATGTCTGCCTGCACACTGTCATGTTCCAGCCATGATGGTAATGGACTGAACCTCTGAACCTGGAAGCCAGCCCCAATTAAATGTTGTCCTTTTTAAGAGTTGCTTTGGTCATGGTGTCTACTCACAACAATGAAACCCTAACTAAGGTACACACACTGTCCAGCACAAGCAGGGCACTCGCCCATGCTCTGGATCTGTCTCTACTCAAGCAGAAACCACCAGAGGTCTCTTCCCTGCTCCCAGGGCTGTGGAAGTCACCCCACCACCCCGAGACTGAGCTCCAAAGCAGTATTTCACTCACCCTAACCTCTATCCAAGGCTGGCTCGCAGGACAGTTAGTGACTCTGGATTGTGTCAGTCGTCATGTGTAATAGGACTCTAGCTATCTTCCTACAGGCCTGTGGAAGACCTAAGGATGACTGGACCTCACTCAGTCCTATGTTCTACCAGGCAGTGGTAACAAACATGGAGTCTTTAACTTGACTACGTAAAGGTAGAAATAAATGAAGGTATTGATGGTGCTTTAAAGCACCATCTGCTGGCTTTCTGTCAATCTTATCAGAGCTTTGTCTCCCAGCAGACTATCCCATCCGGGGGTCAGTGTAGGCCTCGTAGTGGGAGAAGATGCTTCCAAGAGCCAGGTCAGCATCTGCTATGAAAACTAGCCTGCCATTTCCTAAACAACGTCGGCACAGCCCGGAGTGGGGGGAGGCTGATTACAAATGGGCTTGCCAAGGACCACAAACAGACAGAGGGAATTCTGGGTTAATACAATGTAAATTTCATTCCAGGAGAAAGCCTCGGTGCCCTGCTTGGGAACAAAGGAGGCCTATGATGCTTGCTCAGTGTCTGGGAGATGCTGGCTGCTACCAACATGATTTATGTCTACCTGCCCATTGTCTAAGAGAAACAGGAGAGAGCAAATCTCCTGTCCTTTCTCTCTGCCGTTCCTCTCCCCCCCCCCAACAATGTTCCTTACCCAGAATCACACCATTGGGCTCCTCTGGGGGCTGCCACACAATCCGCACTGCAGTAAGTCTCACTTCGGGGAATACCAGCCGCACGGGGGGACCTGGGGCTGTAGGAAAGCACAGTGAGACAGGAGTCACATAGGGTTCTGTGGACAGCCTCGTCCTCCTAACGGCTACCGTGGTTTTTGTGGTGATCCCACGTTTTGCTTTTTTTATGTTTAGAAAATTGATTTACCTTTTAACAAGATTTGTTTATTATTTATTTACTTATTTACTTATTTACTTATTTATTTATTGTGTGTATAGATCTGTGATATATGTTGCATGTGTACAGCTGCCCATGCAGGCCAGAAGAAGGTATCAGATCCCCTGGAGCTAGAGGTACTGGCAGTTATGAGCTGCCCAATATGGGTGCTGGGAATTGAACCCAGGTCCTCTAAGAACAGCCAGCATTCTTAACTGCCGAGTCATCTCTCCAGCCCTTATTTCTTATTTTATACCTGGCTTTTTATGTGGATTTTAGGAGATTTGAACTCAGGTCCTCATGCTCATTCAGCAGGCACTTTATGGAAGATAAAGGCGTTTTACCTCCCCAGCCCACATTTTCAGTGAGGGACTTCTGGACTCTCATTGACTTCCGTGCGACTCCCTAATGATTTTGAAAAGCATGCTTTATTTTGAATCCTGACCACCTGATTTAGAAAACCATGCTCAGAAACTATGCTGGCAGGACATAGGAGAAGCTCATGGCAACACTAGCCTGAGAGTCACCTATGACTTTGAAGTAAATATTTTGCCAATATGAGACCAGATGCCTTTGCTAGGTCTGACGTTTGTAGAGCAGGTGTTTGGCAACTCTGCTGGTTAATACTGACTGCCAACTTGACATGTTCTAGAATCACCCAGGAGACACATCTCTGGCCATGTCTGTTGAGGGCTTTCCAGATTGGGTAAACTGAGGTGGAAGACTCACTCTGAGTTTGGGTGTCCCTATCCCATGGGATAGGGTCCTGGACTGAATAAGAAGGAGAAAGTGAACTGAGCACCGGTGTGCACCTCTCTCTGCTTCCTGCCTGCAGATGCGGTGTGACAGCCGCCTCATGTTCTTGCCACCCTGGACCGCGTACCCTCAAACTGTAAGCAAAGTAAACCTTCATCCCTTACCTTGCCTTTGTCAGGTATTTGGTTACAGCCACCACACAAGTAACCAATACAAGTTACCTCTTAGCCCCCATCCCCACCCCCAACCACAGGTGAAGCACCTGACAACCCTTTAATGGTTCCTGGTCTACGCTTGCCCTGCCCTGTCTTAGAAAATGAAGAAGCTGACGCTTACAGATGCATATAATAATTCTTCTGTGTGGTTCAGCGCACCGATAATTTAAAATGCTGTTATGTCTTGTGGAACGGTTGAATAATAGGGTCTCAGCCCTCATAAAATATATTTGCTTAAACGGATAGGCAAGTGAGCGTGCGGCCAGTGGGGGAGTTCCCATTGGACTTAATGATGGACTCAATTCCACGTATCCGCACGGAGCAGATCAATGCGGAAACAGAATGTGGGGAACTGTCCGTGCTGGAAGGGTGAATCTGGACGTGTGTAATGATACCCACATGTGGGGGAAAGAAATGTGCAAGGAAGGCCACAGGCTTGAATGTTAATTTATAACACCAGTGTGACATAGCAATGACCTCCTGAGCTGTCTCTGAGGCTGAATGGATTGTATCAAAGCGAAAAGAGAAGATGTGTTTATATAAACAACACAACAATAAAAGAAAAAAAAATCATTGCCTGACTAGATGGGTCCTTAGAAAGAATAACGGCAGCGAACATTGAGGCAGTCTCTGAAAGGTCTCTCCTTTCTTTTCTCAGGATTAAACTGAAGCACTGATCAGTACAACCTGCAGCTAACATGGTTCAGTCACTGTCTCCCCTGGACTTCCCATCTGCCCCCAGCCTCTTGTCTTGGAGAGCTGAAGGAATCGTCCCACAGAAGAAGTGGTGGTTTCGACTGTCAACTGAGAGGGTCCGGCATCACCTAAGAGACAGACCTCTGGTCATGTCCAGGACAGGTTTTCTAGATTAGGCTAACTAAGGTGGGAAGGCGCATCCTAACCGTGACCGACACCGTCCTGTAGGCTGGCCATTGGCTGAACGATAAAGAGAGCGTGAGCTGAGCACCAGAGTTCAGCTCTCCCTGCTTCCTGGCTGTGGTTGCAATGTGACCAGCTGCCTCCCTCCTGCCACCAGGCCTTCCCCACTGTGATGGACCGCACCCTCAAACTGTGAACCAAATTAACCCTCCTTCTGTTGAAGCTCCTACGCAGGCATTTGGTCACAGCAGTGAGAGAGGTAAGCAGTACAGAGCCAAGACCGGATGCAGAGGCTGTGTGAGGGAGGGAGGCAGGGCTCTCTCCACGGCGTAGGTAGGCCATGCTGTAGCTCGTTATCCATTCCAAGAAGACGCTTAGACAACCATATTGCTGTTTCTATCCCATCAGACACTTCTGATCCCGAGGTGGGTGTTTAAGCAGATCAGTATTTTCCCCCTGACATGTTCATTATGGCCTGTTAAATAACGAACGTGTGAAGGAGCTAACCTTTACGTATTTCACATCTGCAAAGTGGAAAAACATATTTACTGATGATTTAGATGTCCATAAAAACAAAGCCATCAAGATGCGCTTGTTACTCAAATCTGGAAGCACCAGAACCTGGGGACCCCTGGGTGCTGTCAAACATGCTGCTTTCTGTGCAAAAATCTTATAATTAACAATCCGAATGCAAATGGTGTAACCCACCATCCCCAGGAGAATGGACACGGAGATCCAGAGAAGAGTCTTATCTAGATCTGTAGAGCTGCAAATAAGTGGATGGACTCAAAACCTGGCCAACCCTCACTAGCCCCTGCCACAGCATAGTTAGCACTGAGATTCCTCATAGTCCATAATCAGACTGTAAAATTCCTCTCCAGGCTCAAATTGGCCACAGAAATGCCCAGTGACTGGAAACAATTTTTGTTTTGTTTCCATTAACTAGAAAAAAAATAAGTGGTTGAAAAATTTCATTAAAAACAACTACAATCTGAATTGTTTGGATTGGAAAACTAAGCCGGAAGGCGACAGGCCCAGCCATGTACTTACTGTCATCTTTGGTGCGCTCCAGGATGAGGGGTGAGCTGGGGACCCCATTGCCGATCCGTGTGAACGCCAGCACTTGCAGCTCATAGACCACGAACTTCCGCAGGCCAGCCAGCAGCGCGGACTGTGTGTGGTTCCCTCGTACCACGTGGCTTCTGGGCTCTGGGTCCAGGTCTTTGGCACGGTATAGAACCTGAAGCATTGCATGCGGATGGCTATGGTTCAGTGTGTGCTTGGAAGGGGACTCCCCGTGCACAGGGTGTGTGTGTGTGTGTGGGGCAGCTGTGCTGAAGAAGGTTTGGATCTCATTTCTATCCACTGGCATCAAGGGGGGAGATGGCCATGAGGTAACCATACTCCAGAAGTGTGGCTGGAGTCACGCAGCTCTGCCCATAGCTTTCTGATTTGGCTGCCTGGGCACAATTTGGCAAGATCTGAAGCTCCCGACTCTAGCCACGCCAAATGCTCCCACTGAAGCATGGGCTTGGTACTGGGCACAGACCTCTTGCTTCCTATAAATAGAGCTTGTGGCTCCAAGTAGTCCCTTGATTCAAAAACCTTGGGGCTCCTGCCCCAGCAGGCCTGCTCTTCCTCACATGCACCCGAGGCTTGCCCCTAACAGGGATGGCTTGAGATGGATCCTCCAGGGCTTTCTCCTACGTCTCTCCTTGGTCTTCTCTCTAAGTTCATCCCCGATGAACTCTCTCCAAGGTAAGTGATCTAAGAGCTACAAACGAGAGGGTCCCTGGGGAGATGCTTGAAAACAGCCCAGGAGCCATTTCACTATGGGAGGGTGGCATGGAGCTTTCTCAACAGGACTGCTGTGTAGCAGGAACCTGCCAGCGTCATGTCTCTGTGGTAGACACATAGCATAGCCCCAGGAAGGGAGCCACTAGAATACTTGCAGATATGCAATGCATAGGAACAAAGGTTAGAGGAAAAGCAGTTAGGATTTAATGACAGAAAGGCGGCTGGGCACAGTGGGTAAGCCTGTCATCCCAACACTTTGAAGGACCAGGCTGGAAGACTTCTATGAGTTCAAGGTCAGCTGATGTTATATAGTGAGTTCCAGGCTAGCCTGAGCTACCATGTGAGATCCTGTCTGATAATAAATAGTTGTTCCCTCGCACCCCCCAAAGCAGAAAAAGAAAAACAGTTACTGAAAGACCAGAGAGGAGAATGCTTAAAATCCACTGAGGATATGTGGAAGGGACTTTCTTATTATTGTACTAGGGACTGAATTGGGGACTCATGAATGCTGAACAAGCAATTGGTCACTAAACTATACCCCTGCTCCTCACTGGGGGATTCTAGGCAGGGAATCTACCCCTGAGACACACCCCAGCCCTTCACTGGGGATTCTAGGCAGGTACTCTACCACTGAGTCACACCCCAGATCTTTACTGGGGGATTACAGGCAGGGGCTCTGCCATTCAGTCACACCCCAGCCCCTCACTGGGGGATTCTAGGCAGGGGCTGTACCACTGAGTCACACCCCAGCCCCTCACTGGGGGATTCTAGGCAGGGGCTCTACCACTGAGCCACGCCCCCAGCCCCTCACTGGGGGATTCTAGGCAGGGGCTCTACCACTGAGCCACGCCCCCAGCCCCTCCCTGGGGGATTCTAGGCAGGGGCTCTACCACTGAGCCATATTCCCAGCTCCTCACTGGAGGATTCTAGGAAGGTACTCTACTGCTCCAGTCCAGCCAATCATCCCATGAGAGCAGCATAGCATGAGTGACCAGATCCAGAGAAGCTCATTGTGCTGCTTGAAAGACTAGAGCAAAAGACAGAGTAAGGGAACTGTATTGGTCACCTTTGACAGAGGAGAAAAGAAATAGGAGGTTTTAAAGAGTCTAGGTAGCAGTTTAGAAATGGGACCCAGAGAAGCTAGGAAGGTCCAACTCCAACAGAAGTCAGCCCCGCCTAGGCCCACTGCAAATCAGCACTCTGAAGAAGCAGGGGCTACTTCCCATACAGCCCCTAATTTCTTACAGCAACTCTGGGAAGTGACCCCTGTGCTCAGACTCTTTCACAAAGTCAGAGACAGAAGCTGCATCCATTCATGATCCAAGGGCCCAGGGTGCCTCAGCCAGAGCAGCCAGACAGGACCTGGCTTGCTGGCCAGGGTCCTGCTTTTATTTGCCTCCTGACTGATGCCTGGAAAGCACTTCTCCCAGTCCATCTTTCCAAGACAAGGCAGCTAATGAAGTTAGGAACTTTTCTTTGCTCAAGTGACAGATCTATGGCACTTTACTACCAGCCCGAAGGTGAGCAAAGTCACCATAAACATGTACCTTGTAGCCTAGAATGAGCCCATTCTGGTCTTGCTCAGGAACTGAAGCCCAAGTCAGTAGGATCTGGGTGGAGCTGACAGCCTCTGCAGACACATTTTCAGGAGCTGCTGAAGGAACTGCAAAAGAACATGTCACACAATTAGTGTCAACTGTCTCTTGCCTTCTATGAACAGAGGGCCATTTACAGTCATACACACACACACACACACACACACACACACACACACACACGCTAATGCATATGCTTACACACACACCACACACATGCATATCACACGCACATATACCATGCTTACATGCACACTACACATGTACACACACTTATGCACACAGACACGCGCACACACACACCATTCAATCTGGGCTTGAAACAGCAGTGATTCTGAGTGTTCAGGGGGGATCAGATGAGCCTGCAGGTGCACAGTCCATATGCAAATCTCTTTAATATGAGCAACAAATTCCGTAAATCCTGGGTATTTAGAACTCAATTCTACCTGAGCCTGGCCAGCAAGAAAATGCTCTCCGTCTGTTTCAGATAATAACTTAAAGAGCTGCAGGCTTTTACCTTGAATTGGAATTCCTCAATTTCAGATGGCTTCTAGCTCACTAGCTAAACATGGAGGTCCATGAGGGTTGGACAGAGGAGGTGGATAGTGGTGGGGTGGGGTGGTGGACAGAGGGACAGACCTCAGACATATCTCAGATTCCTAACTGAATTTAATCCTGCATGATCAGTGGAAGCAGGTGTATCCACTCCTTTCTGCAAATAAACAGAGAACTAAGTTGGATCTACTTGGTTGCCTGTTCTGTGTTTTCACTACTGGGGATAGATCGTAGATGCTTGGCAAATACTCGACTATCGGGTTGCAGCCCTGGGCCTGGAAATGTAAGGCTAAGGAAAACTGTATTTCATTCTATTTATTGTGGGGTGTGTGTGTGTGTGTGTGTGTGTGTGTGTGTGTGTGTGTGTGTCTGTGTGTCTGTGGGTTTGCAGGCATGCATCTCTCTGTCTCTCCTCCCTCTCTCTCTGTGCATGCGTGTGTGTGCATATGTGTGTGTGTGTGTGTGTGTACACTTTGGTGCAGGTGCATACATGTATATAGAGACCAGAGGTCAACCCTGAGTTTTGTTCCTTAGCCACTTTAGGCTTTCAAGCAAGGTCTGCCAATGGCCTGGGGCTCATAGATTTGGCTAACTGGCCAGTTAGCCAATGAGCCCCAGCGATCCTCCTGTCTCCACCTCCCCAACTCTGGGATGACAAGCATGAGCTACATCTAGCTGTTAAGGTGGGGTGTGGGGTTCTGACTCAGGTCCTTATGCTGGCAAGGCAAGCACTTTACTGATCAAGCCATCATCCCAGCCTTAATATATATCTGATCATGAGATGGTACTTGCTATATATACCAATCTGGCCTGCAACTCACCATGTTGCCCAGAATGGCCTCATTCTATTTCATTTAAATGACTGGTTTGTTATGGAATTGCTTAGGAGGCAGTTTTTGCAGTTTTTGACCTGCGTGTATGTAACACAATTCTCCTACATTTAGGCAATTTTGTCTCAGTTAGTTTTCTTTGCTGGAACCAGCTGTCTTGATGTGTGTGCCAGGAATCAGATACAATGTAATATAGACATCAGCAAAACTTTATAGACAGGTATTTTATATTCTGTTAGTCCTGTCTAATCTGTGGCCTGTGGGACACATGTGTCCCATGATAGCTATGAATATAGCCCAACACATGTAGGTGGCAATATCCTAATGTCAAAACATTGGACACTCTTATAAATGGCCATTTTTTTGTTTATGAACCCATTAACATGTCAGCGCCTGTCCACACAGGAGGGTGTGGATCCAGAAGAGTACTTAAGTGGTCAGAAGATGTCCTCTTTAGGGAGTAGCTGAACAGAGCAGAAGGCTCCCCTGGACTTGGGCCTAAAGGACACACCTTGTTCCAGGACTTCCAGGCTGAAGAAGGAGGGCACATTTCAAGGCCATAGCATCTTTGCTGTGTGACAGGGCTTGCACATATGTCTCTGCAGTGCTGCGTGGGGTGGGCAAGAAAGCTTTGTGGACACTACAGGCATGCAAGGACAGTGCTGCAGGAAGGTCATAGACATGCAAACATGAGCCAAGGAGACAGCAAGGCCATGGCTCTGCTATGGAAGATTCAGGACAGAGCCTCCTGTAGGGTGCAAGCCCCTGGACACCTGGTTCCAGGCTCAGGCTTTGTCAACTGTGAGGGAACATACCCAGTACTCAAGCTGCCATTTGAGATGCGCTGCCACAACGTTATACAGTTTTCTATTTTCACGCATGTTTATGTGTGCACATGTGCACGAGTGTGCTTCCATTTGTACATGTGTATGTTTATGTAATCTGGAGACCAACTTTGGGTAGCACTCCCCAGGACACTGTCCACCTTGTTTTATCTGAGTCAGGTTCTCTCACTTTGACCTAGGGCTTGATGGTTTAGCTAGGTGGACTGGCCAGTGAGACCCAGGGATTCTCTTATATCTCCCTAGTACTGGATTTACAGGCACACACCACTATGTCTCGTATTTTTAATCTCAGCTCTGGAGTTTGAACTTGGGTCCTTATGCTGCCAAAGCAAACACTTCACCAAATGAGCTGTCTCCCCAATCGATAAAAATTTTCAGACAAATTACCATTACTCATGAAGGCCCTAGACAATAGTTGAGCTTGATTAGGTCAAGTTTGTAGCCATCGGTGTCTATAGAAAGAGAAGAGGAAAGGGAGGAAGGGGGATGCCATTCCAGTCACAGCCTAACAGAGCAAGCTGTTGGATGACATTGGGTATGAGTGTGTGGTGGCATCCACTTTTGCCCCTTTCTCCACCCACAGGAATCTTTCTGGAGAGACGAAGTCACTGCCCATCCACTCAGAGAAAGGCTAGCTCCTTGTCCAGCACCACAGAGGCAGCATCTCATCCCTTCCCTCCTGGATACCTGATACCTGATCCTAGATACCCTCTCCTAAGATCCCTGGCCAGGATGGGTCTGTGAGCATGCCCCCAAGTAAGGACACTGTATATATACACCTCTGAGGATGGAGCTCAGTGATCTTCCCAATGTTTGAAAGGGCAATAATTGGCAGTCAGCCCAATTAGAAGATGAAACTTCTTCCTAGACATGGCAGTTCAAAGTCATGCCTTCACTTATTCATCTAGTGAGATGACACTGATGTGTATGAGGGCACACACGTCACAGGCAAGGACTGATGATGTATAACACAACCATTCCATTTCAACAAAGAGGGAGTATGTTGGTTACTTTTCTATTGCTGTGATAAAATATCCTGATAAAAGCAACTTAAGAGAGGAAGGGTTGGTTTTGGCTCACAGTTTGAGGGTACACAGTCTATCGCAGTGGGGCAGGCAACGGTGGTGGGAGCATGAGGCAGCCGCTCACATGGCATCCACAGGAAGCAGAGAGATGGATGGATGCTGGTGCTTGGCTTACTTTCTCCTTTTTATTCAGTCCAGGACCCCAGCCTAGGGAATGGTGCTGCTCACACTTAGGGTGTGTCTTCCCTCTTCAGTTATTAATCTAGATAATCCTTCACAGGTATGCCCGGAGGCTTGCCTTCTAAGTGATTCTAGATCCTGTCAAATTGACAATATAGACCATTACAGGGAGCTAGGTCAATTGGTTGATAGAGCTATTGATATTTTCAAGTTGGAAGAGGGGAAGGGAGGGTCATAAAACCCCCACCTAAGATTCCAGACATCATTCTCTCCTGCCTTTCCTCAGCTGTAAGGCATCATGGGAGATGCTAGGTTACATAGGAAGTTGAAAGCTGACTGAAACAGGGGCTCTGTGCTGCAGTTTTGTTGAAGTCATCATCCGTGATAGAGTAGGAATTTGTGGTGATGCAGTGGCTTTGGGTCACCCATGATCCTGTCAGTAACCCTTTACCAGTGCTCTAAGGGAGCCCAATAAGCTCACTGGTTCCCTAAGGTGGACTTGGGTAATTGTCACTTTGGTGTGTGGTTGGTGTACTGTCTGGGGTGAGCAGCCATTTGTTCATATTTCCTTAAAAAATGTTAGTGCAACAGTCATGATGACTGAGTTCTCAGAGGCAAAGGGCTTGTCTGTGCCACACACTTTGCAGACATGTCTTGCTGTGGTCTACCTGCAGGGGCTCCCAGGGACCTTACATGCTACTATGGTCTTATCTGGAAAACTATTTACATAGGTGCTTATTTTAATTTTTAAAAATCAATAAAGCAGTACCTTGGATAACTAAGAACAAAGGAGTTGCTATTGGTACAAGCTATTTATCAGACCCCATTTTCTGACTTGATTTAAGTAAGATTGCAATCCTAAGCATGTTGTATGCCTACTACCTTTGTGCTGAGTTCTGAAAAGCGTCCCTGTCTGTAAAGAGAGAGAGGCCATCGTCATAGCAACCCAATTGGTCCACCTCTTGGACCTGTTTCCTGTGGGGCCAATCTTGGCAGCTCTAAGTGCCTACTTCTCACTACAGACCCACAAACCACTGCTGATTTTCAGAGATGGGGTTATGTAAGCATTCACTCACAGGAAGCCCAACTGTGTCCCCAAAGATCCAGGGCAGCCTGGTGACTTAGTGCTGGGCTTTGAACCTTGCAGTTTCCTACTAGGAGAGAGCCTGCCAGGTAGAGCTGCTAAGAACAGGAAATGACATATTGCTAGATTCAGTGGATTCAAATTTCCCTGGGACAAAGCCTACCTTATTATTATTATTTTTTTGAAGGTGTAAAGAAGAATTGTACCCATTATCTGTTCCAAGGTATATTCAACTTCTTTTCCAAGATTAAGTTTTAATATGTTCTTAGAAACTCCCCTTTCATCAGAAATGAAATGGCCCACCTTGCTTACTTTCTCTGTCTCCACCTGTTCTCTTCAGAGGAGTTCTCCCTGCTGTTCTCCACTGCTCCCTGTGTGACCTCTCTTTTCTTTAAGTCTCATGTACCGTTACAATATGTCACAGATTGTCACAGACCATTAGAGCACACTTCCAGCTATTATTATACGTCATTTAAATGTGGTTCAAAATGTTTGGTTTTGTTTCTAACCTCCATTTGGAATTGTGAGGTTATTACAATAATTTGTGCATGTGTGGATGTAGTGGGGTTGTGTACATGCATGTGGGTAGGACTTCGCATGCCAGAGCAAGCATGGTCAGAGGGCAACCTGCGGGAATTGGTTCTCTCTATTCTGTGAGTCCTGGAGACTGAACTCAGGTTGTCAGGCTTGGGGCCAAGTGCCTTTGCCTGATGAACCATCTGGCTGGCCCTGGTGACAATATTTTTAAGTCTCAGGGAAGACTGTTTGATTACCTGATGTCATGGCTAACATCAACTGTCAGCCTGACAGGATCTAGAATCATCCATGAGACCCTAGGGCATGCTTGTGAAGGATGTCTTTATTAGATTAACCTTTGTCCATGCCTGTGAGGGATTATCTAGTTTAGGTTGGCAGAGGTGAGGAGGCCTAGACTGAAGGAGGGTAGCTAAGTTCTCGGACTAACTGAGAAGAAGAAGTGAGCTGAGAGCTAGTACTCATGGCTCCCTGAACCCCCTTTGCATCTGCATCACGTTCCTGCCACCTACCCTCCCCGCCATGGCAACTGTGGCCAGGACTGAGAGTTGTAGCCAGCCCTTCCTTCCCATAGGCTTGCTTCCTATCACATACTCCGTCACCACAAGACAGGGGCATGCCTAAGAGTGCACTAGCCGTGTTAGGTGGTGAGTCTGTGTTTCAGATTTTGCACAGCGCCAACTGCTGCCCGATGTCTGAAGCTCTGTCTGAATCCTCCATGCCCCGCAAACAATGACTCTGCTGTGTTTTTGATTTTGACCTTCCTATGGGTATGAAGTAGCATCTCCTTCTGACTTGCATTTGCATCTCCTTCCTGGCTAATGGTGCTAAGCCCCTCCCCCTGTGGCTATTAGCTATTTGTCTCCATCTCTGGAGAACTGTCTGTTCAGGCATTTGCTCCATTCTTAACAGGATCATTTGCCTTTTCACTGTGAAGAAAGGGGTGTTGGATATTTATAGCTGAACCCTTTGTCAGACATAGCGCTTGGAGAAGTATCCTCCAGTTGAGGTTTTTTGCATTTCCCATATGATATTTCCTATATTCCTATTTAAAGCCCTGACACTTTAATCTTGATGGGGCCTGATTGATCTACCTTTTTGTTGTTGTTCTTTGTGCTTTTGGGTTCTGCAGTCAGACCTGTACATTAATTTCTCTTCTGGGAGCATCCAGACCACACATATAGGGCACATCAGAACCCAAACCCAACAAGGCACAGGCCGTGCTGGGTGCATCTGTTCTCTACACTGCTAAGACAGACGCAGGTGGATCTTGGTGGCAGGCACTCTTGGTCCTCTATAGAAGAGCACTGTCTCCAAAGAGGACTTCGGGTTCTTCCCCAGCACCCATGGAGTCCAGGCTGGCCCCTCTGTGCCTGCATGGGCATCAAGGGCCGGGTCCTAGAAAGACTCATGACTAGCTGAGGGGATGGCTCAGACAGTAAAATGCTTGCCTTACACTCATGAGGGCCTGAGTCTGAGTCTCATTTTTTGCTTTTTGTTTTTTTAAAGCAGGGGGCTGGAGAGATGGCTCAGCAGTTAAGAGCACTGGCTGCTCTTCCAGAGGCTTCAGGTTCAGTTCCCAGCACCCACAGAGCAGTTTACAACTGCCTATAACTACAGTTCCAGGGGTTCTGATGCCCACTTTTGGACTCAGCAGGTACCAGGCATATAAGACATACGTGCAGGCAAAACACACTATGCACGAGATGGGGTAGGGGAGCCAGGTGTGGTGGGTCTCAATGGGGCAGAAGGATCCTCAGTGCTCGCTGGCCAGTCAGTCCCAGCCTAATTGACAAGTTCCATGTCAATGAGGGACCTTGTCTCAAAGGACGTCGGCCTCTGGCCTCCATCATGTGCATGCACACATGTGTACCTGTGCCTGTGCACACAGACATGCACACACATGATCAAGCGAACACCTAGGGAAGAGCCACGACGTTACCCCAGCATAGCTCCTGTTGCTATGGGTGATTTTTTTTTCTGTTTTTCTTTTGTGCCCGTTGATAAGTTTAAAACTTCAAAAAATGCTTTTTATCCATGGCTTTCTAGTTTTCTACGCAAAGACTTGCTTCTTTGAAGAAACATTTTACTGGTCTGTCTATTGCTGGATTTAAAACTATACTTTAAAAATGTCTCCAGGTTCCCTGCTTGTCACACAGACTCAGCTGAGGAAGATGAGAGGGTTTTAAGGCACCCACGTGACCACAGCTGAGTGAGTCTGTATCTTTTCTTGCTGATATAATGAAAGCTACAGTTGGAAGAGAGCTCTAACTGGTCTTGGCAAACCCTACTATAAATCAACGTCCCCAAAGAGGTCACCACAATGGTGATTCTGCAGGGATGCTCACTGGGGCACTGCTGGATTCCTATACATACACTGTGTAATCAAAGCATTCCTTAGGCTTGGGATGGGGCTCAGCCAGGGGAGTGTGTGTATACTGAGCGTGGTAGGTATGTGCCTGTAATCCCAGCACTGTGACTAAGCCCATGGTATACCTTGGACTAATTCAGGTATAGCCTGGATTCTTGAATGACCCAGCAGAAGGCAGCCAACAAACATAGTCCCCACCTTGGAGCCAAATGAATGAGACACCAACTGCCACTATGTTGAGCCATCCAGGGGCCCACTTCTTACTGCAGCCAGACCCTTGAATATGCTGTATGCATTCATTCATGAAGAACAGGGCCTGTTGCCTGGTATATTAAAGACATCTTATAGGAAATTTCTGCTTCATGATTTTTTTAAATCATTGATAATGAACAATATCATTAACTTTAAAAATCACAAAATTAAGACCAGCACCTGTTTAAATCTAAAGGAACAGTTGTGAGTAGGTGATGGTTAATATAGGTTGTTGATTTGACAGGCACTGGAAGCACCTATGAAATCAAGCACCTAGGCACACCTATGAAGGATTATGTGGAGTAGGTTAGTCTCTGGCTATGTCTATGAGGCGTTATCTTGAGTGTGCTGGGGGGGGGGGGGGAGAACCACTTAGGAGGTAGCATCATTATCTGTCCTGGGGTCCTGAATGGAGTATGAAGGAGAAAGCAAGCTGAACAGCAGCATTCATTGCTCTCTTCTTCCTGACTGTGGATACAATGTAACCAGCTGTGGATTCAATGTAACCAACCATGGACACAATGGGACCAACTGTGGATATGCTGTAACCAGCTGTGGATACAATGTAACCAGCTGTGCCCACAATGTATCCAGCAGCGGATACAATGTAGCCAGCTGCCTGGCGCTCCTGTTGCTATGCTTTCCCCACCATATCCTCAAACATTTAATCAAATAATACCTTTGTCCCTTAAGTTACTTTTGCCAGTGTGCACAGCAACAGGAAAACAAAAACAAATCAAAACAAAATACTAAGAGAGTCTATACAAAGCTTTGCTTAATAACAAAGCCTAGCATATTTTGATGCTCCGACACAGGTGAGACATAGGGAGACTGTTACCCAGGGATGTGGAAATCCAAGGCTACCAAACCTCATCTCTACAGAGACACAGAGGGGACCTCGTCTCCATACCTGCATTACCTCCCTCTCACCTGACTCCCGTGTGCGGCCCCGCACCAGCTCACTCCAGGGCCCAGCCCCAATGGCGTTGAAGGCCTGCATCCGCAATTCGTATTCTGCCCACTCCTCCAGCTCCTCGATGGTCAGCTCCCTTTCCAGACGGTCATTGACAACTTGGGCCAGAGCTGAGGATGGTTGGTCTGAACGCCAGTACTTCACCCTGTAGCCCACAGACTCAGGGTTCCCATTGTACTGGGAATCAGGCAGAGGCTGGCAATGAATGACAGGCTGGTGTGAGTGGACACTTCATAACTGTCAGCTTTGACGGTCTTCAGGAATAAACCCATCTTATGTGTTTAACTCCATGGAAAGCATGTTTCTTTTCTAGTGTATGTGCACATGCACACATTGGGTTGCATACACGTGTACATGTTTACATGCATATGTTTGTGAGGGCTAGAGGTTGATGTTGGATGTCTTTTTCTACCACTCTTCATTGTACTTTTTGAGGCAGGGTCTCTCACTAAACCTGGAGCTCATCGACTCCAAAGCAAAAGGCAACAGAAAAAGATCAAGGCCTCCTTGGGTGCTCCTCATGCACTTGTCTTTTGTTACCACAATGGCCATTATGGTACAGATATGATAGGACTAGCTGGTCAGCAAGCTCTAGGGATTCTCCTGTCTTCACTCCTCACTGCTAGGACAATAGCACGCCTGCCTTTATACACGGGTGCTGGGGATCGGAATTCAGGTCCTTGTGCTTGGGCAATAGGGGCTTTACATACTGAGCCACATCTTCCTGGTCTCATCCTTACAACTTTCTGATCTACCTTCTCTGAAACTTTTCTTCTGTCAATTCAACAAAATTCTTTTAGTGGCTTTTGCCGGAAATAATTTCCTTTAACACAGTTTGGTTTAATTTTGAGGGAGAAATGCTCTGATTAAACACTGGACTGGCTCTCTTGCAAATATCGAGTATTGGTTCTATGTTGACCAAGCTTAAGGACTTACATACAGATCCTGCACTTAGCACTCTCTGTGTTCTTCCCCTAAAGAGCACTCAGGGTTCCAAGAAGAGAGCAAGCGATGCTACCAATTAATAAGAAATCCAAGGCTGCACTTAGATTTTACACTCATCATGCAATGTAATACTTTGTGGTCTAATAACGGGATTAGCTTTGAAGAGGAAATCCACCGGAATGTGGTACGACTGATTCCCCAGCAAACCTTGACTAGTGGCTTCCACCCATAGCCCCTAACTTACCACCCAGCGTAACCGCAGGCTGGTCTCACTGGCTGTTCGGACAGTGAGGCTAGTTGGAGCCACATCAGGTGGGGCCTGCAGGGTCTGGATGACCCGGGATGACTGGCTGAAGGGGCTGGGACCCACGATGTTCACTTGCCTCATTCGAAACCTGGAGGTGAAAGCATGAACTGCTTATTCCAAAGCAAAAGGCAATGGAAAAGATCAGAGTCTCCTTGGATGCTCCTCACGCATGTGTCCTTCTGGACCACAATGGTCATCACTCAAAGACACCTAATTGTGATGATGAAGAATATAGATCCTGTCTATGGCCTCCATGGTGGGTAGTGTTAATTGTCAATTTGACAGAATCTAGAGTCCTCTGGAAGACAGGCCTCTGGGCATGCCTGCAGGGATTATCTTGAATAGATTCACTGAGGTGGAAAGACCTGCTCACTGTGGGTAGCACCATTCCCTAGATGGGATTCTGGACTGTGTACATGGAGGAGGAGGGCAAGCACCAGGCACTCACAGCTCTTTGCCCCCTGCTGGTTGATGCCATGTGAGCAGCTACCTCCCTCTCCTGCTGGATTAGTTTCCCCACTACCATGGCCCACACCCTTGAACTGAGAGTCAGACAAACCCTTCGTTCCTTAAGCTGCTTTTCTCCGGGTATTTTATGACAGCAACAGAAAAACAAGAAGTGCCTTTCTTTAATAGCCTTCAGAAAATGGTCTCATGTGACTCAGGCTGATTTAGTTCCCGGGTGAAGCAGATTTGGTAGAGACGAAGTTTAAGTGGTTGGTTGCTGTTGACTGACTCAAGTTCAGGGTAAATCTAGGGGATTGAGGTCCTTCAATAGAACTAAATGTCACAATGTTGCCACCAAACCCAGTTTTGAAGTCCAGCGTTTTAAATGGCCAAGGGTATTTGCTGTAGTCCATATCTATCCTGGCAGGTAGCACAGTGAAAAGTGTACACGAGGCCTTCAATCTTTCAATCCTTAGAAAGGCTGGCCTCGAACTCAGAAATCCGTCTGCCTCTGCCTCCCAAGTGCTGGGATTAAAGGCATGCGCCACCACTGCCCAGCGAAAGTAAGTGTCTTAAGCATGCTAAGCAAAAGTGTTCTACCTCTGAGCCATACCCCAGCCTCTCACTGGGGGATTCTAGGCAGGTGCTTTACCTCTGTGCCACACCCTAGCCTCTCACTGGGGGATTCTAGGCAGGGGCTCTACTGTTAAGCCATGCTTCCAGTTCATTTTAAACTTCTGAGACAGAGCCTTGATATTTTGCTTGACCTGACCTTGAACTCACTCTGTAGCCCAGGAAGGCCTTGAAATGACAATCCTCCTGCCTTAGCCTCCTCAGTAGTTGGTATGACAGGCTTGCATCAGCATACCTGGTTGGCTGTGTCTTCTTCCTTGATAATTATTTGAACTGAATTTACATATAATGAAAACCCTACGCACAGACACATAATGCTTGTTTCAGAGATCTCTTAAATTAATGTGAATTTAAGACAGGGACATTGCTTCCTTACTGTGGTTTCTGATCGTTGGGTTAATTACACAGCTGGATGTGATTTCCCATGTCAAGTCCTGAGTCCTAGTGGCTCATTGAAACTACATGTTTTTCTTTTTAGGACTGAGTATATCTGTTATAAGCTTGGGAAGAGTGTTCAGATGAACAGAATCAAAAACAACTCTCTCGTTAGTCTTTTAAAAAAAAAATTCTAACTTTGGTATTGTACTGAATAAATGCTCTTTGTGAAGATGTAATTTCACCTTTCAGTCTTTGAATTGCTTGTCCTCACTCCCCCCCGTTCCCCCGATCACACAGAATATATCTGTCCTGGCAGAACAATGACATTATCAGACTCAACATCTGGTGATAACTGGAAATCTCATCTCTTGCACTGATGTTACGGGAACTGATAGCATCGCTGACAGCTCGTGTTCATACTCCCCTTGGTGAAGGCTGGGAATTTACTGCCAGGGTAATCGGCAGGATCCAGAAGCGAAAGGTTAAATGCCATGTTAAGCACTTGATTAGTGAGAAGAGTAACTCCAGGGTCATGGGAGGGGGAAGCAGAACAGGGTGCCTGGGACATCAGGAGTCTTCCTGATTATCTCACAACTGTAATAGTGAGTCTTTTCCATAGTACGCTTTGATGGAAACACGTGGTCAGCCTAAAAGCCAACCATGAATTACAATACTCAAACTGTGTATTAATCCCAGCACTTGGGAGGCAGAGGCAGGTGGATTTCTGAGTTCGAGGCCAGCCTGGTCCACAGAGTGAGTTCCAGGACAGCCAGGGCTACACAGAGAAATCCTGTCTTGAAAAAAACAAAAAAACAAAAAAACCAAACCAAACCAAACCAAAAAAAACCAAACCCTGTGTATCTTGCTTAAGGCTTTTGTGTATGTACTGTTATTGCTACTCATAGAATTCCCTGTAAGTGTGTGTATGTGTGGGGGGTGTGTGTGTGTGTGTGGGGGGTATATGTGTGTGTATTGTGTTTGTGTATGTGCACATGAATGTGTATTGTGTTTGTGTGAGTGTGTGTGTGTGTGCACGTGTGGTGTGTGCGTGTGCCTGTGTGTTCTGATGTACCAACATGAGTGTACATGTGGAATCCAGAGGGTTGGCATAGAGTGTCTTTTTCCATCATTCTCCACCTTATTTTTTGAGACAGGGTCTCTCGCTAAACCTAGATCTAACCACTTCAACTGGATTGACTGGCTAGCAAGACCCAGTGCTGGGATTATAGCCATGTGCCATGGCCCCTAGGCAGGTTTAATAGGTCCCTTGCAATCCAAACTCAGGTCCTCATGCTTGTAGACCAAGCACTTACCAGCTGAACCGGCTCCCCAGCTCTCTATGTGAGAATCCTAATTTCCATAAGACATCTGGTTTCTCATACAACAAACACATCCAGCTGTGGTTGCTCCCCACCCGGGGTTCTCACCTGTAGTGTGTGTAGGGTGTGAGGTTTGGAATCTCCAACATCTGGGCATCAGGTTCGTTCTCCTCCTCATAGAGGGTGACCCACTCCTCCTCATCCCCGATGGCGCCGACCTGTGGAGAGAGATCCTGAGGTGGACTAGGCTCAGCCCAGTGACCAAGGCTGCCTGGTGTCCTGTGCACATCTGCCTGGGCATGATGGGCAGAGCAGAGGCACATGTATGTCATACCCAGGAGGTACTGGTCTCTGCACACACACCTCCTGCCATGGAGACTTGGACTCCTGTTAGTCTCAGCACACACAATACCTGGGAGGGTTTTAGGTCAACATTTAGTCATTCTTGGCCTCAGGAGGGCTGGTCCTGTGGCTTAGATTCTGGGTGACGGAAAGAGGACCATCCACAGTGCTTCATTCTCTCATCTGACAAGTAGGAGGGGCTCAGAGGAAGACTCAGCCAGGAGCCCACGGTGCATACTGATGACCTCCTCACTGGGGTTTGGAGCCATTTATATCACTCGCTGGCTCCCCAGGCATATACCAGGCACATTCCAATGGCCCTGGCATAAGGAAGACCTTAGACAAAAAAGGCAGAGTCTCTGCTTAACATCAGAGCCTTCAGGCCCTGTCCCTTCTCCACAAAGTACCCTGGGAGCTGGCCAGAAGGCCCAACCAGTATATCACCTGCCACACAAGCATGGAGACTTGAGATTGATCCCCAGAACCAGACATGAGTGCTGGAACACGGCTTAGAGGTTAAAAGCATGCAGTGCCTCGCAGAGGACCAGAGATGAGTGCCCAGCACCCACACCAGGCAGCTCCCAACCCCCTGTAATGCCAGCTTCAGGAAATCTGTCACCCTCTTCTGGCCTCTAAGGGCACTGCACTCACTTATCCATACAGACACACATACACACACACAATATATTTTTAACCCAGGCATGGTGGCACACATGTGTAATTCTGGAGCATAGAAGATAGAGACAGACAGATTCTTGGGTCTCTCTGACCAGTCAGCCCAGCTCAATCAATGAGACCAATGACTCTCAAAACAAAACAAAGCAAGACAAAACAGACAGTGCCTGAAAAATGACACCTGAAGTGGACCCTGGTCTCTACACACACACACACACACACACACACACACACACGAACACCTCAGGGCAGAGCTGGTCTGAAGAGTGTCTACAGACACTTGTCCTTTCCAAGTTGGCCTGTGACGCCCCATTGGGCTGTCCCTAGGACTCCCCTAGCATTCTCCTCTCTTTCTGGGAACATGTCCCACGTCTTGCTCAGTTAGCATTTGGATACTCACACTTCCTGTGACCTCTAACCTCACCTAGTCACTTGCTTTGCCTGAGCAAGTCAACCACAGCTTCATCTGCCCTGTTGATGCCACCCTGGGCTGTCCCAGACAGAATCCACAGAGGACACCACTGTGTCCTCCAGCCTGTGGCTCCTTGAGTAGTCTGTGTGACCCTAGGGATCATGAGGCACAAACAGAGGGTGGACTGAAAGTCAATTCAGCCAGGATCAGCCCTGTCCTGGCATTTAATACTCTGTAAGTGAATTAAATGACCGGCCAGGCCTTGTGCTCATTAAGTTCACCGAGGAGACTGAGTTGGTAGCTGGCCAGGCCACTAGGGGTATGTGTGGGGTGGCCTGAGAATTCGTGGTGACCTTGGTAAGATGCAGAGTGATGCAAAAGATGAAGGACAAGGAGGACCATCAAGCGAGAATGCTAGCAGCCTGCTTCCTGGAGACAAGCAGAAGCAGCCTGAGATATGGGTAGACCAGAGTAAAGCAGGAAAACCACTGCAGAGCGGGAGGGGACCTAGGCGTACACCATCCCCCACACACTAATGCACACACCTGAGTGCTCCTGCACCTGTGTGCACACTGGTACCCCGCACACCTGTGTTCACCTGAATATGACTGTTCGCATGTGTGCACACGAGTATACCCACACATACCTGTATATGTGTGTTTATATTCATGCATGTGTACACAGTAGCATACACTTCTGTATCCCTGTATGGATCTGCACACGTGTAAATACCTTCACACAGCCGTATGCACCTGCACACACCTCTACTCACCTGAACATGACTGACTGTATGCACGCATGTATGTCCCCATACACACCTGCATATATGTATGCATCCACAGACATGTACACAGTAGCATATACTTATATACCGGTATGTACAGTAGCCTACATGTGCATACCTGCACACACCCATATGCTCCTCCACACACTTAGGTGATGCTGCACACAGCTGTGTTCACCTGCATCTACCTAAAGGCACTGGCACCTTCCAGTTCACAGTGCTTTGTGCAGTACTGCCCAAGGAGAAAATAAGACCCATATCTCCAGATGAACAAGGAGCATATTTTACCATGGGGGCACTGGCGCTGGCACGTGCTTTTGGTGAACAGACTTTAGAAACACTGTGCTGGGTGAAAGAAACCTGCCCCTGAATCCACATAGCATAAGAGACTCCTTTCTGAAATGCCAGGGTTCAGTGGGAAGGGGTGGGGTGGGAAAGAAGCAAGAGTGGGATGGGGAAGGGGTGGGGTGGGAGGAAAGCAAGGGTAGGGTAGAAAGGGGTCGGGGTGAGAGGGAAGCAGGAGCTCTTGGAGATAAGTCTCAGGTGCTGAGACTTAGTTGGAAATATATTCTGAATCTACTGCCTTAGGAATTGTCCTCTTTAAAATGGCGAACTTAGTGTTCTGCGGATTTCACCTCAAGTTTTAAAAGATGCACGAACATTTAAGGCGGGACGCGAGCCAGAAACACCTGGCAGAGGAAAGAGCCGGAGGTCAGGGTGGCTAATGAGCAGCTGGGATTCTGCGGGTAAGCAAGGCAGCTGAAACAGGGTAATAGACAGAGAGAGAGAGAGAGATAGAACCACCTGCAAGGCCGCAACGGGGGAATGTGCTCGTCCTCCACGAATCTTGAGAGCTCTGGAGGTCTCGCCTCTGCTCCTGCCAGCTGAGCTCCGCAGAGAGGGCCACTGCTATATCTTTTATCTCCCAAGTCCTCTGCGGCTGAGTGAGGGGGCAATGGGTGTTCACCGAGTTTAACTGATCCTCTGAGTCGCCACAGCCTGACTGACCGGTTTCCCTGCCTGTCCCTGCCCTCCAGCCCCATCCTTGAAAACCCTCCTTGAATGAAGGCATCCTCTGGGTCCTCCTCTGCCTCCATTTCCAGCATGTTTGTCTGTTTTCTGTCTTGGCTCAGGGACATCTACCTAGGCCTAGGTGCTTCTCTGACCCTGAGATGGCCCCAGGATTTCAGGGCTCCAAACAGTCCCTTCCAGAAGCTTCCTTGAACTGCCTTTACTTTCTTGCTCCCACTTCTGGAAGCCTCCAGGAGCAGCTGCTCCCTGCTTAATTGCTTCTGGGGGCCTCTAAAGATGGCTACCCCCTGTTCTCTGGCTCCCTCTTCTGAAAGCATCCATGAACAGCAGCCTCTGCTCTCCATCTCTGCACGGGCAGACTGTATGTGATGTCCGCGTCCTGCACACTCAGGCTATCTTCCACCCACCTCTGACAGAGTCAGGTTATGTTCCTCAAAGTAACTCATACAAAGACAGTGTGTGTCAAAGACTCATTTGACTTGTCAAAGAGGGACCCAGCAGGACGGTAAAATGGGTTTGGAGGAGAATGACTCAAAGTCTATAGCATCAGAAGGAGAAGAATTTCCAGGCTGGAGAGATGCCTCAGTCAGGAAAGTATGTGCTGTGAGTGTGTGAGGGCTTTGGTTTGATCCCTGGAAACTCTTGTAAAAGAGCCAGAAGCTAGGGATGACATGTGCCTTTAATTCCAGTGCTAGGGAGGGGGAGACAGGAGAATCCAGCTAGCTGGCTTATTCTCATCGGTGCGCTCCGGGTTCAGTGAGAGAGCCTAAGGTGGAGAGTTGACCTCGGGCCTCAATATGCATGTTCATACAAACACTCATAAACGAGAACGCACACGTATAATGAAGCAAGAGAAGATGTTAGAAAGCTGGTTACGAGAGCAGCACGACCTTAACCTGTAGCTTAGCAACTTTACAAATTAGTATCTGACATGACAGCTTCTGGCCAATCAACGCTCAGGAAATCAGACTTCTCTACGCTTGGCAGCCAGCAAACAGCCTATCAAACAAGGCTCCACTCACCACTCAGTAAACTTGAGCTCATAGGGAAAATCTGGCTTTCTTGTTCTTTGTTGTTGTTGTTGTTGTTGTTGATAAAGTTTTATTGGAACACGGGGATGCTCTTTAGTTTGTATGTTGCTAATGGCTGTGATTCCATGGCAGAGATGCACAGATGCAACCGAGGTCATCCGGCCAGGAAAAGATTTACTATTCAGCCCCATAATGGCAAAGCATCCGCCCTGCTTGAGGGTGGTCCCCAGAGGCACAGGGCAAACTTCCCAGCCTGACTGTTATTGCCACTCACACGTAGGTTTTGGTTCTCACTTGCCACTGTGCCCAAGGGCCCAGTGTAAAACCTGGCATTCGGCCATTGTCTTAGTCAGGGGTTCTATTCCTGCACAAAACATCATGACCAAGATGCAAGTTGGGGAGGAAAGGGTTTATTCAGCTTACACTTCCACACTGCTGTTCATCACCAAAGGAAGTCAGGACTGGAACTCAAGCAGGTCAGGAAGCAGGAGCTGATGCAGAGGCCACAGAGGAATCTTTTTTACTGGCTTGCTTGCTTCCCCTGGCTTGTTTAGCCTGCTTTTTTATAGAACCCAAGACTACCAGCCCACAGATGGCACCACCCACAAGGGGCCCTCCTCCCTTGATCAGTAACTGGGAAAATGCCTTACCACTGGATCTCATGGAGTCATTTTCTCAATTGAAGCCCTTTTCTCTGTGATAACTCCAGCTTGTGTCAAGTTGACACACAAAGCCAGCCAGTACAGCCGTGTTTATTTAACATGCAATGGATCATGTGAATGATTTTTAAAAACCAGGACAACATATGTGGTAGCTGGCATGGGGTGCCAAAGACACATTCTTGCCCAAACTGGCTTTTCTTGTAGAACCTGGCAAAGACTCTTATATTCCTATGACGGAAGATTTACGTCTTTATCTGAGGAGACCAGGACTCTTTAATCCTTGCCTGGCTCCTCTGGCTCAGTGAACTTCCATGTCTTCACATTAGGGTGTTCTAGAAGTAAGTGGCTTGCTACTACCAGCCCACTGGACACAGAGTGAGTCAGGACTCTAATGGTAAAACAAATTGAAGCCCCCATGGGGAAGATGGGATTTAGAAAGGCCGCCTCCCTTTTATTCTCTGAAAGCCAACAAACGGTACTTTACAATGCTTATTATAGAAGCTGAAATGCCCATGTTTCAAACGCCACTCTGCAGGGGCAGGTCCTTCGCAGCATTAAGGAGTGCACAATCCCCCTGAGGAGGTGGCAGGAGGGCCAGTGACTCTCCTGTCACCACGTCTAGTCTGCATTTGGCACCAGCTGTCCAGGAAGTGGGATCCATTTGGACATGTGCATTCATTTAACAAGCGAAGTCTCAGAGCCTGCCACCCCTGCCAAGCAGCTTCTACTCAGCACGGGTTTGGAGCATGAGAAAAGTCTCTTGGTTCAGCTGAGCCTCTGGGAAGCTTTGGGGGAATCAGGTAGCCTATGCAGGATACTGAATGTCCCTGCTAGAGGAATCTCAGCACCCTATGTCCCGAGGACTTCAGTGGATGCTCCAAGCACAGTCATTAACTCCAGTCCAGGGGCATCACACAGATGGAGAGGAGGGTCCACGGAGGAAGGACTGACAAGGGAGCAGCTGTCCTGTCAGCCCAGCAGAGGGGGAAGACATCTCAGAACTCTGTGGAAACCTGCCAGCCCCACACACCATGCCTGGCTGAAACTCTGCTGTCAGCAGGAAAACTTGCAACTTTGAAGATACTCAGACCCTATAGTTTCGGGATGCAGTGGGGTTCCTGTGCCTGAGCCAAATGAAGCTTCCCCAAACGAGGGGTGCTGGAGGGCATGGAAGCAGGGGACAGATGGGGTTTGCATTTCTGGCAAAAGCACAGCCCGACCAGGAAGAAACTAGAGGCTTGGGGAGGCCCAAAGGCCGGTTCCCAGAGCAGATCCGGAACTCTTGCAAGCTAATGAGTTGTTAAGGGGATTCTCCTTAGCCTTTGATTGATCTCTGCTGGCAAGGAGGCCGCCGCCTGCTTTGAGAAGGGCAGGGTTTGTGGAGCACGTTTCTCCTGGTGGCTGCTTGTCTTCATGTATAGTAGTTTTAGTTTCTTGTACTGTTAAATTCTCTCTGTGTCTGTCTCTGTCTCTGTCCCCCCCCCCCCGTTTGTGTTCACGTGTGTGTGTGTGTGTGTGTGTGTGTGTGTATGTGAATGCTCACATAGACATATGTGCTTGTGCATGTGTGTGAGGCTGGAGCTCAACCTTGGCTGTCCCCCCTGAGGCAGCTACCCCACCTTGTGTCCTTGCTTGCTTTTTCTTTCCTTTAGTGTAGATTTACTTATTTTATATGTTTCTGTGCTTTGCCTGCATGTATGTATGAGTACTGTTTGTGTCCCTGGTTCCTGGGGAGGTCAGAAGAGGACATTGGATCCCCTGCAACTGGAGTCCCAGATAACTGTGAGCTGCCATGTGGGTGCTGGGAACCGAAACTGGGTCTTCTGCAGGAGCAGCTAGTGCTCTTAACTGCGGACCCACCTTTCCAACCGCATTCCACCTTGGCTTTAGACACGGAATCTGTCGCTGAACCCGGAGTCTACTGACTGTACCATGCCAGGGCCCCTCCTGTGGCGTGCGCTACCACACCTGATCTTTTACCCCAGAGTCTGGAATTGAACTTGGGCTCCTGTGCCTGCACAGCAAGCATGTTACTGAGCTGTCTCCCCAGCCTTAAATGTTCTTACCCCGTGAAGCAGGAGTGGGAAAAGGCTGTCTGCATTTCCTTCTGCAGTTTTCTCCTAATCTGTGATCTGGGGCTTTTCAGCCACTGGCTCTCTTGGTCTTCCTCTGGCTTTTCAAGGTCCCCCCACCCCCAGGACTCCCAAATGGCCAAGCCCTTTTGACAGAGCTTCCCTGTGGCAAGCCCATCATAAGACCCCCGCCCCTGTATCGGAGGCTGTCTGCCTTTACTTGGACTATTCCAATGGTCTGGCTCAATGAATTTAAAAGAGAATGCTACTGTCCTGGTCCTGGCTGCAGGCTAGCGGCCTCTGCTGTGTCTGAGCTGCTGCAGGCTACAATAACACACACCACAGAAAACCATCGCTTCCCGATTCTGGAGGCTACAAGCCGAGGACTGGCATGTGATGCTGACAACCCACTTTTGATTGGAACCCTCACGTGGTATAAAGGGGGTGGGAGCTCTCTGGGTACTATTTTCATTTTAAACGCAATGCAGGGAATGGAAGCAAGGGCCTCATGCATGCTAGGAAGTACTGTGCCATTGAGCCCCAGGCCCAAACTGCAGGATTCTAGGCAGGTGCTCTACAAATGACTCATACTCCTAACCCCTCACTGGGGGATTCTAGGCAGGGGCTCTACCACTGAGCCACGCCCCAGCCCCTCACTGGGGGATTCTAGGCAGGGGCTCTACCACTGAGCCACGCCCCCAGCCCCTCACTGGGGGATTCTAGGCAGGGGCTCTACCACTGAGCCACACCCCCAGCCCCTCACTGGGGGATTCTAGGCAAGAGCTCTACCACTGAGCCATGCCCCAGCCCTTCACTGGGGTATTCTAGGCATGTGCTCTACCACTGAGCCACGCCCCCAGCCCCTCACTGGGGGATTCTAAGCATGTGCTCTACCACTGAGCCACACCCCCAGCCCCTCACTGGGGGATTCTAGGCAGGGGCTCTACCACTGAGCCATGCTCCCAGCCCCTCACTGGGGGATTCTAGGCAGGGGCTCTACCACTGAGCCACACCCCCAGCCCCTCACTGAGGGATTCTAGGCAGGGGCTCTACCACTGAGCCATGCCCCCAGCCTATCACTGAGGGATTCTAGGCAGGGGCTCTACCACTGAGCCATGCCCCCAGCCCCTCACTGGGGGATTCTAGACAGGGGCTCTACCACTGAGCCATGCCCCCAGCCCCTCACTGGGGGATTCTAGACAGGGGCTCTATCCTTGTGCCTCATCCCAGCAATTTTAATAAAGGCATTAACTTTATTTAAGGGGCCTCCACCCTCATGTCCCAATTACCTTCCAAAGGCTCCCACTCTTAATATTATCCCATGGGGTAAGGCTTTACTATTTACATTTGGAAGAAACAAGCCTTAGGTACCTGTCTCCGATCCCCTCTAAGTGAGGTCACCCATTCACCATTCTTCATAGTGTCCTCTGAGATAGTCTCCCACTCCTCCCTTCTCACCCCTTAGGGATGCAGCTCTTCCTAAGAGCCCCCCTGTCCAGGAGGAGACTTCTCTCAGCCTTCTCTACACAGAACACTTTCTGGGTTTCTGAATCAGGGGCCTCTGCTGATGAGCTCCAACAGTACAGACTTAGGGACAAACTTGAACCTCCATTTAACTCTGCCATCTTGACCCTGTGACTGACTTTTGTTTGTTTGCATACTGCTGGGCCTTGCATATCTGTCAGAGACAGGGAGTGGCTGGAGTTTGGGTCTATCCTGCCTTTCCTACTAGATCTGACCACTCTCTAGGACCAAAAGGAAGAAGGAAACCTCCCCACACTCAGGGAGTTCATGGTAATGACTCTAAATCTTGAAAATCCTGATGAAGACCTCTGCTTCACCACATGGAACAAGGACCCAAGGAGAGGGGCTTGAGCTATACATTCAAACATACCAGCATGAAAACCACAGGCTGCCCTGAGAGGCCAGGATACTTAGCCTTATCCATAAATTAAGGATGGTAAAGTCACCCCAACATATGATCAGGAATCCCTACTGAGGACAGAGTAAGTAATGTAGCCAGAATGCCATCCCCTGCCCCAAATGCACAGAGTCCACTTGACCTACAGGATAGCACAGCTGGGTATTGTAGGGTGAAGGGTGTCATTTTCTGCTATGGTCTTATGGTCTCATGGTCTCAGGGTGCCAGGAGCTGCTATCTCTGCTGCTGCACAGCCTCATGTACTGAAAGGACTGGACCATAATTCTGTTGTCTGGGAAAAGGCCATGACTTAAAACCTGATGCATGGTTGCTTCTGGATGCTCAAGGCTTTGTTGTCAATTCAAATCCCAAATCATAGGCGACAACCACCATGGACACTGCCATTGCTTTTCCTACACAGCTCCCCTGATCTCTCCTGTTGTCTCCTATGGAAACCACAGTGATGACTGTGGCCCATTAGCCCCTCTCCTCCATCTCCTGACAGAGATATTGAAGAAGTGAAGTTCCCTTTTAATGCCACTTGACCTCCCAATTCCAGAATAAGAAGTCGGGCATGTTAGAGCATGCCTGTAATCCCTCTGGGGTGGCTGAGGCAGGAGAATGGCTTTACATTGAAGGGTTCAAGGAAAGCCAGAACTACATAGTGAGTTTAAGACTAGTTGTGCAAGCATGAGGAACTGAGGTTGGATCCCCAGCACTTTCATAAAAAGACTTGTGTGGCCACGTGCCCCTACAACCTAAGTGATGGGAACTGCGAAGTCAGAGACCAGAGGATCACTGAAGCTTGCTGGCTGCCAGCCCAGACGAAAAAATGATGAACTCTGAGTTCAGGAAGAGAGCAAATCTCAAGGGAATAAGGCAAAGATGGAAAGAGGGGGACCTGATGTCTTTCTGTGCGTGTGTGTGATCTTAATGTCATCTTCTGTGTGTGAACACATGGGTACACACACACACACACACACACACACACACACACACACACACACACACACACACACAGATCTTGTCTCAGAAAAAAAGAAAAGAAACCCCATAAAACCGACCACCACCAGCAGCACCAGCAGGGACCAGGCACTTACTTCCCTCCTTATAAGCTTCTCTTCCCACACCCCTTTCTGCCTGGGATGTCCATTTCTTTCTGTAGTATGGGTCTCCTACAGGTCCTAACCATAACCTCACCTCCTCCAGGAGCCTTCTCTGATTACACTAGCCAGTCATGCATTTGCCTTCTCAGACTCTGCCAGCAACATCTCACAGTGTGCACCCGACCAGCCTCATTGGTGGTGGTTAGATCATGTCTCCATCTGCCTTCTCTGCAAAACCTGTGAGTTCCTGCAGGGGACGGGGTGCCATCTGGGGCCAGAAATAGCCCAGCCACCTTGGTCCTCTGCTCTGTAGCATGGCACTAGAAACAATCAAACCTACCAAACAGTTGGTGCTTTCTGGATGCAAGACGGCAAGGGATGACCGAAGGAAATGAATATAAGATCCACTGACCAGAAAAATGAAGCACAGGCAGATCTAAAGCAAAAGAGTTAGCCTGAAGGGATCAGGGCACCAGATGGTTCTCAAAGTTGCAGGGGATGCTGACCCTGGTGACCCTGACCGTACTGAAGCTGACCCTGGTGACCCTGACCCTGGTGATGCTGACTTTGGTCCCACAGCTGAGGTTCATATACCCATTGACCTCTGTTTCTAGAAATGGTATTTGCAATGGTATGTGTGTAGTGTACATGTGGTATATGCACATGTAATGTGTGTGTATGTTGTACATATCTGTGATATGTATGTGTGTGGGAAGTATATATGTGATATGTAGAATATGTGTATGGGACGTGTATATGTGATATGTATGTGTGTGTGATGTATATATGTGGTATGTATATGTGTATGGGATGTGTATATGTGATATGTATGTGTGATGTATATATGTGGTATGTATATGTGTATGGGAAGTGTATGTGTGATATGTATGTGTGTGTGATGTATATGTGTGGTATGTATATGTGTATGGGAAGTGTATATGTGATATGTAAGTGTGTGATGTCTATATGTGGTATGATTATGTGTGGTATGTGTATGCATATTCTATGGGTGGTATATGTATGTGTGTGTATGAGTGGAGTGTATATGTCGTGTATGTTTGTGTGTGTTGCGTGTACATACATGTAGGTATTTGTGGATGTGTGTTTGCACACGTTCACATAGATGTGGAGGCCAGAGGTCTCATCTATCAATCTTCACCTTAATTTTTGATGTCTCCTCTCTACCTGAACCTGGGGCTGGCTGATTCTGCTAGACTGGGCCAACAAGCCCTTGGGATCTCTTGCCCTGCCTCTCTAGCGATGAGGCTACAGGTATGTGATACCCGATCTGGCTTTATCCTGGGTGCTGGGGATCCTCAGTCTTCTGCGGCAGGTCCTTCACTGACTGAGCAGTTTTCAAAAGTCCCCATAACAACTAAGAGGATCTGATGGACGAATCAGCAGAGAGGCTGAGTCCAGGTTCCTCAGGCCTTACAGATTTCCTGTGCTGGTCAAGGAGCACGAGGAGAAGTCACTGCGTGCCTATCGTTATGGACAATCACACAAACAACAAACGTGGAAATATCCAAGTGCCTTACATTGTCACCTGTTGCTGCAAAACCCAACTTCACAGGGGGAAGCGCCACGGCAGAACAAAAGACGACCCCGCCTCTGCGGATTTATGCAGATCACTGTGTTATTGCTGAAGGGCCCATTAGAGCCGCCAACAGCTTTCCTCTGTACACCCGCCAGACAACTGGAAAATAATGTCACTCTTCCTATTATGAAAAGGGAATTCTACAATGGTGGGGTTTACTACAATGGCAAGGCTAACAGATGCTCCTCCGGGGTCCACACCATCCACAGTAGGGAAGGACAGGAGGTGACCTGGGTGGGGTCAGACATGCTATCTTGTGGAGCTTGAAGTGGGGCTGAGAGGATGTGGCCTGTGGAATCTGTCACCTTGCAAGGTGACAGTTAGCCAAGAGAGGTAAGAGGTGATTTCAGGGAGGAGTTCTCCATCAGTCGGGCTGCTCTAACCCAGGTGGCACTGGTGACATGGTCCATCTGCTGGCTCAGGAGCTCCTTGGCATCTGCCTTGTGCATATCGCGTCCTGCCTCAGTGTGAGGTCCCAGCCAAGACCTGGATGGCAAGGGTCCTGGTCTCACCAGCTAACATCCCCTCACAGACAAGGACAGCAACCACATGACAGAAATACAGAAGGGTGCTGGTGAAGTGGATTGGTGGGTAAAGTACCTACTGTGTAAGTGTGAATACCTGAGTTCAAATCCCCCAAACCCATGTAAAAGCTGGCCAGGGCAGCATGCACCTGCAATCTCAGTGCTACACTGAAGAGATGGGACAGTGAGACATTCAAATTTCCAGAAGCATCCAGGCCTTCTACTTCAAGGAAACTGGTGAACAAGAGGCCCTGTCTCAAACAAGGTTAAAGGCCAGGACCGAGACTTGACCTCCAAATATGCCATGCCATGCAAATGTGCTCTCTCTGTCTCTCTTTCTCTCTCTGTCTCTCTCTGTCTCTCTCTCTCTGTCTCTCTCTCTCTCTCTCTCTTTCTCTGTCTCTCTCTGTGTGTCTCTGTGTGTGTGTGTCTCTGTCTCTCTCTCTCTTTCTGTTTCTCTCTATCTCTCTCTGTGTCTATGTCTGTCTGTCTCTCTCTGTCTGTGTCTCTGTCTCTGTCTCTCTCTGTTTCTCTCTATCTCTGTGTCTATGTCTGTCTGTCTGTCTCTCTCTGTGTCTGTGTCTCTGTCTCTCTCTGTTTCTCTCTATGTGTGTCTCTGTGTGTCTCTCTGTCTCTCTCTCTCTGTGTCTATGTCTGTCTGTCTGTCTGTCCATCTGTCTCTCTGTGTGTCTGTGTATCTGTGTCTCTGTCTCTGTGTCTCTGTTTCTCCCTGTGTGTGTCTCTCTCTCTTTCTCTCCACAGAGATAACAAGTGCAGGACATTTATGTGTATATGCAGCTGTGAGAACTGCTTAGCACTCCTGCAGTAGTCCATTTCCCAAAGCGAGTGACCTGCTGGGGCGGGGGACAGGAACAGGTAGACCTGTCTGCAGAGATGCCCCACCCCCTGGGCCAGGTGAAGCCTGGGGGCCTGGGGTGCAGCTGGCCTAGCTTCCTGCTATTTCTGGGTTTAACTTTTACTGGGCAAAGGAGCCCAGACTCAGGCTCCATTTGAGCTCGTCACCAGGAGCATCTTGCTTCTCAGTGGTTGTCAGAAGGAGCAAAGATAATCTAAGATGCTGGCACCCCTCCTTTGACTATCAGACTTTGGAGACAGTGTGCCCCAAGGAACTGGCATTTCCCCAGACTCACTCTAGGATAAGGGAAAGGCAGAAGCCTGGTGCTAGCCAGAGGAGGAGCTTGTCTCCCAGAAAGAGGAGTTCACACAGTTCTGACAACTAGTCAGACGTCCTTGCTGGAGAGGCTGGGGCCAAGACAGTCATGTTCCAGTGATGTGTGAAGTCCATACTTAGCCAAGATGGCGCAGCTGTATACAACCCTATCATCTATTTAAACCCAAAACTCCGTGTCAGGACCACGAAGATGGATTTGGGGGTCCCTGGACCTTTTTACTTTTTCTGTTCCTATGGTGGCCACATTGAATCCATCTCTTTCTCTATCATGGGGTTCTTTAATTGGCATTGCTGTGGAGGAGTAGCAGAGCCTAGCTTGTTAGGGCTATCAGAGCCCAGGCTCTGATCCAATCAACTCCAGCAATGTTTTAGCTCCAGAACTGGGGAAACTTCTGGACTGTGGATCCCTGCATGCAATGGGAGTATGGTCCACCTTGGTTCTCTGTCCACTGAAGAGAGCATGGGAGTTTCTGTGCCTCTGGCCTCCCTCTGAGCTCCTGTGAGCAACTGGCCTCACCGGGACCCTGAACTGTCACACACACCCTAGGCCTGAGTCCATTCTGGTGGCCTGTTTGTGTTTTGTTTCTGGTTTAGGCCTATATTAGCTTTCTGGCCTCTCCCTGGGAATGAAGTGTCTCCTTCCATTTGTTAACTGCATACTGTGTATTAGCTCCAGGCTAAAGCTTTAAATGCCTCCAAGTTCTGGGACAGAGAAACTGAGGCAAGGGAGGTTTCTTTATTCATCCTAGCACGGCCTGCTTCCCAGATTCAGATCTTTTTTTTTTTTTTTTTTTTTTTTGGTTTTTCGAGACAGGGTTTCTCTGTGTAGCCCTGGCTGTCCTGGAACTCACTCTGTAGACCAGGCTGGCCTTGAACTCAGAAATCCGCCTGCCTCTGCCTCACAAGTGCTGGGATTAAAGACCACTGCCCAGCCAGATTCAGATCTTTACCCCTGCCCATCAGCTAGCTCTGATTGACCCTGCTCCCTTCCCAGTGACCATTTGATTGAGGGGACATCAGCCCTAAAGTATCTGTCCTGCCCCTCCCAGGTCTTACCCACAGCCACATATGTGTGAGCAGGCTCAGCTGATCCTGTCCAGCAGCCAGCAGGCCAGTGTCAAGTTTGGAATCTCTCATTTCAAGGACCCCAAGGCCTGGTAGAACCCTGCTGCCTAGTGTACTATTTTTAAACTTCTGCCAGCTGAGGAGAGAACCCCCTCCCCCGATAGCCATGCTGGGGCAGGAGAGATGGTTCTATCAATAAAGCGCTTGCTGTGAGCTTGTGAGGACATGCTTCTGGATCCCCAGAACCCATACAAAAAGCTAGATGTGACAGTGTACATCAGCAACCCCAGAGTGGGGAGAGGTGGGAGGCAGACCCCTGGAAGGCACTGACCAGCCAGTCTGCTTGGTTGGTTGGTGAGCTCTAGGTTTAGTGAGAGATCCTGTCTCAAAAATGAGGTGGAGAAATGACTAAAGACCCCTGATATCTACTTCCACAAACACATGCATACACACACACACACACACACACACACACACACACACACACGGATAGGGGGGCAAGCAGAATGCCCATTGGCTAGGAAGGCTTTAGTCACAATAAACCCAACCCACAGAGAAATGAATGGACATGGAGAATGTTCTGACCTGACCTGACCCTACCAAGCATCCCAGCTTAGCCTGGCCCTCATTAACCATCCTCAGTGGCCTACACTTGGCCAGCGCCCTTTAGTGCAAGCTCTATTTTATAGTAAAGGGTTGGCTAGCTCGTGTACACACACACACAGCCATGGTGGATCACAGAACTATAAGCAACACCTAGAAAAGGTTGGCGACATGGTGCCCTTGTAGGCTATTGCTTTCGTAGCAGAGTGGAGTTGAGATTTTATGAGTTGAACAATAGTAGGCTGGCACCGTCTATATACACCGGGAATCGTCAGTCTGTGTGTACATGGGAGTCATGGTAACCTCTGCTCATGGTGATCCTGGCCACGAGGCTTTGGCGTCTATATCTTTCATGAGTGTCTTTCCTCCTTGACTGATGCTGGGAATATTATTGTCTTGTTTCTGGTGCCCTAAGTCCTGGGCCTGGAACTTATGCAGTGCTTAGTTAGCGTGGGGAGAGGCAGGAGTGGACCCACAGAGTTTAGCAGAGGGTACAGAGGGAATGCCCAGCCTGGGACCCACAGCCATACCCTTCATCCCCTGGCTGCATAGGAGGAGGGAATGCTCTGTCTAGGAATGGAAGCCTCCAATAGCAGACAGACATACTCAGCGGTTTGGATCAGGCTTGCTCTGGAATCCACCCCTAGTGTATACACTGCAAGAGGCTTCATATAAAATGGCTTGTTGGGTAAACAGAAAACACATAGCCCTGTGATCCATCCTTGTGTTTCCATGCGGCAGCACACTGACAAACAAAGTGCCACCCTGTGGCCTTCCGTCCATCAGCCTCCATCCAATCCAGTCCCAGGAACCTGCTGAGCACACCAGGAAGACATGTAGTATTACCTTGTGCCCTGGTGTCCCCCAGGCATGAGTCACTTCAACAAGGATGGCTCCTGACACCGTGGGTAACCTCGGTGTCTGTAAGTGCTGCCGCTGAAGGTATTGGGGCCACACGGTATCTCCATCTCCATGGTTCCTTAGTTACCAGGAGACCAGCATGGAACAGATTCGTGTTTTATTTTATTAGCCCATAATACTCTCTAAAACAGCTCCTTTTAAAGAAAATGTCTACTATTATACACAAATAAGCACTTAGTGGAGTTTCCCCCACCCCCCATCTCTGCTTTCCATTCTCAGAATGGAAACAGTTTTATCTGTACCCAAAGTGTTACGGAGAGTATCTTCATTACCGAAAATCCTGCCCCGGGCAGCCTTTGCAGGAGACGGAGCGGCAATTTGGGCTATCAGAGTATAGCAAATGGCCATGTGCAGCAGGGGCTGAGGGAGAGGAGCAAGGGGTAGGGAGCAGGTGGCCAAGGACAACAGATCCCGCCGCCAACTGTAGTGAAAACGTGGAAAGAGCTGCTCTGCTCCAGCTGCAGCCAGAGGTTACTAATTAAGCAAAGCATTATGGAGCCAGAAATACCCACAAAAGCTGCTGCTTCCTTTTTAAAAAACCCACACCTGAGCATCAATACAACAAGGGTCTTATAAGGGGCTTTTCCAATAGCAAGCATCTTTTATCCCATAATTCACCGAGGAGAACTGAAGCCTTGGTGCGGGGGTAAGGGCGGAGGGGGGCTGGGAAGATGGCTAGAGGTAAGGCGCTTATCGGGAGAGGAAGAAGACTTGGGTCCAATCCCCAGAACACACATAAAAGGAAGCAGGGCCTGTTAACATATGATTGTAGTCCTAGCACTAGGGAAAGGGGGGCAGGTGGATCCCTAAGGCTCTCTGGTCAGCCAGCCTCTCCTAATTAGCAAGCTCCGGGTTCCGTGAGAGACCCGATCTAAAAAAAACAAAAACAAAAAAAAAGGGGGGGGGGAGCAATAGGGAAGGATACCTGATGTGGACTCTGGCCTTGGCTGTCCTGTGCACATATGTATGCATTCACCTGCACATACATGAACATGCATGCATACACACAAGCCCAAGAATAACACCAGTAAAACTCTTGGTTTGCATTTTTAAAAAGCGGTCAGAATGCAAGTGAAATTTACTGATGCCCTGAGAGGTGGGAGTGTGGAAGTGGAGTTGAGACTGCACCGCACACACTGGCCTAGGAGGAGGCTCCAGGCTTCAGTCCCGGGTGCTGCTCGCTCAGTGGTGCTGCTCAGGGCGGGCAGGGGGTGTCAGGGAGTCTGGACACCCCGCTCCATGTCATTCCCTTCTTAAGCCGTCCACAGCCTCGGATGGCATGGCCCTTTCCTTCCTCTATGCACCTCTGGAAGCCTAGCAATGTCCCCCTCTGTGTGTGTGTGTGTTCCAGTGCATGTGTGTGTGGGTTCATGTGTGCAAAATGGACATGTATGCTTTGCGTGTGTGTGCCCAGTCAACTATGCACGTGTGTGCATGTATATGTGAAGGCCTGTGGTCAAACTGGATGGTGTTCCTTGAGACCTGTCCACCTCAGATTCTTTTTTTTTTTTTTTTTTTTTGGTTTTTCGAGACAGGGTTTCTCTGTCCCTGGCTGTCCTGGAACTCACTCTGTAGCCCAGGCTGGCCTCGAACTCAGAAATCCGCCTGCCTCTGCCTCCCAAGTGCTGGGATTAAAGGTGTGCGCCACCACTGCCCAGCTCACCTCAGATTCTTGAGACAGGGTCTCTCACTGGCCTGCACCTCACCAAGTAGGCTAGGCTTGCCCCCAGCAAACCCTAGAGCTCTAAGTGTCTACACCTTCCCAGCCATGAGATTGCAAGCCTGTACCATCAAACCTAGCTTAACAAACAAACATGACACAGGAGAGATGAAACCCAGGTCCTCACACTTGTAAGGCAAGACCGAGCCATCTTGCCCAGCCCCTGGTAAACCTTTCTAAACTCACTTCCACCCCGCCCTGTTCCCACACTGTGGACTCCTTGTCTTTAGGCTGACCAACTTGCTTTAGGTTTCAGTCATCTACCAAATGACCTCAAGGTAATCTCATGAGCTGCTATGCTTAGAAGGGTGAGCATGAATAACCATCTTCAACCAAACAAGGCCGACTGCCATCAACACCTGCTCTATCCCTTGGCAAGCCTGATCCAGCAAGTGTGCCCTGGGCAGGGGATGAATGGCTTTTCCTCCAACAGGCAGAATTGCTTTGTGTGGAGGCCAGTAGTGGGCAAGGTGATGCTCTGTGTTCTTTAGGCTGTGGGTAATCAACCCACACCATCTCTCAACATGCCCTGATCAGCTCACGGAGCATCCAGAGAAAGACCATACCAGCCGGCCTGTCTTGTTCTTAGCTCCAGTGCCTGTCCTCATCCTCCACCTTCTAGGCCTTCATGGATGCTTACTGTTCCCTCGTTGTGTGGCCCTAGTGCAGTGGTCTTCCTTGTGAAGATAAGATCATAGGACAGGCTGGACAGGGTGCTGAATTAGAACCTGGGACTTTCACTGCTGTAAGGTGTGCAGAAGGCCAGTGTCTTCTGCAGGGGTGAGACATCCTATAGGCTAGGTGTCCTCTGAGAAACCTACCTGTCCCTCATGTAACCATCCTGTGGCAGGAGTGAAGATACTCCACAGAGGGGTGTTGGGGTATGGCTCAGTGGATGAGGTGCTTGCTGTGCAATCACGAGGACCTGTAGTGACAATTCTGGAATTTTGCTTTCCTTAAGAAACACAGAAATATTATAAGAATATATTTTCGTTTTAATCCCAAGAGTGGGATTTGGGGCTGCTTTGCAGCAGCTGACTGTGATTTGCCTCGTGCTATAGTAGAGGAGTGGTTTTGCCACCTTCAGGTAGTTTCTGTGATTGTGTGACAATTGGAATTCTGAGGATTCTTCATGGAGTACATAAATGTTAGGACCCCAAGAGGCAGGGTGGGTGGTTGTTGGTTGTTCATTGGTTGAGGTTTGTTAGCAGTTGTGCTCAAAGAAGAAACAAGAAGAAAGAAATTAGATTCAGATCCCCCCCTCCTTCTTTCTCTCCTATCTAGTGATGGGGGTGGGAAAAAGAAGAACTCACAAAGTAGCAAAGACTAGCCACAAGGACTCTCACACCCATGTAAAAGAAGCTAGGTGTGTTGGTGTGCTCCTGTGACTTCAGTGCTGGGGAGGTGGGGAGAGTAACACTTTGGGGGCTCACAAGCTAGTCAGTCTAGCTAAAATGGCAAGTTCCAGGTTCAGTGAAAGTCCTTGTCTCTGACAACACAGGGAAGTGACAGAGGAGGACGTCTCGCTGCTGGCCTATTGCCTCTGCCTGGATAGGGCATATGCCCCCCCCCCCCCCACAGAGAGAGAGAGAGAGAGACAGAGAGAGAGACAGAGACAGAGACAGAGAGACAGAAACAGAGACAGAGAGACAGAGAGAGATTCTAAAGAGACACTTATGTCCCTCTCTTTGGTCTGTCTATTAAGACAAATGTCATGAAATTGGAATTTCCCCAGGAGTCTCATGCTGGGAGAAGGAAAAGGCAGAAGCCTGGGTCAGCCAGAAGGGAAATGTGTCCTGATAACTAGTCAGATCTTGCAGGAGAGACTGGGTCCCTGAAAATGCTGGGTGGGGCCTCCCCTGACAGGGAATGTCCTCCTTTACAGTGTCCCATGTCAGAACCCCAAAGATGGACTGGGAGAACACTGGACTTCTTAATCCTGATATGTCCACATTAAATAACCCTGTCCCCTCTCTCCTGCTTTCATTATTTTTGGTCTCTTTAATTGAGGAGGGATGTAAGCCTAACTTATTAGGGCTGCCCAGGCCCAGGCTGTGACCCTTACAACTCAAAGGTCAGGCAGCAGGCTGGGCTGGGCTTTTGCCTCTTCTATTGTCATCAAAGGAGCTGAAGTCACCTCCCACTCTTTCCTGGGAGAGTCTCCTGAGGCTTGCCGCTGCAGGTATGCTGTGGAGTCTCCCAGGAAGAACAGCATTGTAATGGTCCTGGCAATGAAACAAAGCCTTCTAGAACATTCCACAAGAATCTCCTTTGAAAAGCATGTGAGAGGAGCCCAGCTTTCTGCACTCTGGGAGACCCTACGTCCCTCCCTCCCTCCCCAGCACTCTGTTCAGACTCTTAAAGGAAAATCTGTTGCTTTTATGTGGCACAAAGACCCAGCTGGGTCTCGCACCCCACCCCACCCCAGCCATGTGCATGTCCCGCCCTGCCCTCTCACAGGTACTCAGGTTCTCAAACACCAGGGATGAGACTCCTAACTTCTCCTCTTGCTCCAAAGAGCCTGAAGGTACATCGAGAAACCAGACCTCTGGGGACTGGAACTAAGCTTCTATTTATAGATGACTGAGAACAGGGACTGACACAGAGAGCTCAGGGACCCCGGCCTTAGGGGGAAAGAGCTGCTTTCCCTTCTGAAGCTTCGACTTTTAGACTCTGAGGTAACTGAAATATTATAGTAGGAATGTGAGGACGGGCCTTTCAGTTCCTGCAATACTGCAGGCTGAATAACCCCAGACACCAAACAGCCAGGGAGGAGCTGGGCCAGATACAACAGTCACCCTGTTACAGCCATTCAGCTGGGGAAATGGGAAGTGTGGCTGGCTCTGGGTAGGATCACCATTAGCAAGCAAGGGGTGGGAGAAGCACGGAGGTGAACCACAGGGTCTTTTGCACAGCAGAGATAAGCAGAAGGATCCATTCTGCCCCCTTGCATTCTGCAAACAAAACTGGGGAGAAAAAGGGGCCTCTGGCTGCTGGAAAGGGGGGCTAATGTATGGGAACGGAAACGCTTCTCCCCAAACACTACACAATTTGGTTTGGAGGGTCTAGAGAAAGGGACTATCAAGGGACAATTAAAAAGCATTGGGCGGAGATAGGAAACTGTACCACCAAGCCATTGAGGGTAGTTATAGGGAAAACAAAACAAAACAAACAAAAGATCAAATCCCCCCAAAACCAGAAGTCACTGAAAGGCACACAGGGATGGATTGTAGCTGGGTGCTAGAGTAACTGTAAGCCCAGCACTGGATAGGGCTTTCGCAGGAGGATCATGAGTTCAGGTCTAGACTGGGCTCACAGAGAGAGGACCTGGTCTTAACAACAACATCGCCAAACCTAAAACCAAAGTAAAACAAAGAGAATCAAGTGTGAGCGGGAGAGATGGCTCAGTAGGTAAGGCATTTGCTTTGCAAGCTGGCGGCCTACGTCTGAGCTCCAGAACCCATGTGAGCAGCCAGCTTTGATGAGGTAGATTTCAGTGCTAGGGAGGTAGAGACAGAGGATCTTTGAGGCTTGATGGCCAACCAACCTAGCTTAATCCAGGCCAGTGAGAGATTCTGTCTACAAACAAACAAACAAACAAACAAACCAAGAGAGATAGTGTCCTGGAAAATGGTATACAAAGTTGACCTCAGGCTGCCATACAAAAGTACATCACACACACACACACAAATAATAAATAAATACCACCAATAATGCCAAGGACAGAATATTTAAGAGGCAGAGATGAAGAAATAATTGAGCTGTATAAAATTTAAATAACTGCCACTGAGACTGAAAACTTATAAAGATAAAAAAAAAAAAAAAAAAAAAAAAAGGCCAATGAGATACAGGTCAACAGAGAATTAATTTACTGGAAGCTGCATCTGAGGGCATTATGTAGATATGAGCACAAAGAGATAAAGACAAGAAAAATAGGAAGCAGATGGTAAGAGACCGAGAGGATATAGAGAGGAGCAATTTCTTATATCCAGGAAGACGCCCGGCAAGAGACTACAGGCAGTGGAGAGGCCACATCCAAACAGATTGTGACAAAGAATTTTCCAGAACAAATGAATTTTTAGATTCAAAGCATTTAATACATCCTGACTTCAAAAGCACTCTGGGGCCTGGGGAGCTATCTTGACGGGTAAAGTGCTTGCTGTGTAAATGTGCGGACCAGAGTTTGGAACTCAGCACTCACATAAAAGCCTCATGGGCAGAGGGGCTCGGCTATAATCTCAGCACTCAGATCGAAACGGGGATTCTTGGGGCAAACTGGCTAGCTAGACTAGTTGGATCTGTAGGCTTGGGATCAGTGAGAGAGCCCCTCAGTAAATAAATCAGAGAACAACCTAGAAAGATGTCTGATGTCAACCTCTGGCTTCCATGCTCACATGCACACTGGTATAACCACACATATGCATGAGTACTATACATACACATGAAAAAAAGGAACCAAAGAACTTTCTAGACCTGACATATAGTAAAGCTATTCAACAGAATACAAGAGCTCCTAAGATAGTTGATTATTGGCAAAGTAAAATGGGATAGAAAGCAAGCTTCAACATCGGCAATAGTAACGAGAAAAAAATGGGCTATTATCTTCAGACTTTCTGTTCCTGCACTTAGAACGCTAAATTGCCATTCAGAGGATGGCACAAAAGTAAAGATATTTCTAGATTACCTGGTTGTACCACGGGAGACGTTAACATTCTCAGTGTTGCAACTGTGAAAACAATGAACAGATGTAATCAAAAAGAAAGGAAATTGAACCAGGAGGGAAGACTTTGGGGAGAGGTGACCGGTAAAGAAAATGGCGGATGTGCAGCTAAATCTAAATAAGTAGAGCCTAGGGCCAGAGCCAGTGAGTGTCACCGAAGCTAGTCGGGGGAAACAGGTGGGACTGAAATATTGGGAACATGATAGGCATGATTTGACTGGGACCAGGCCTGGTGTTACAGACCTGTGATTCTAGCTACTTAGACAGAACAGGACTACAAGTTCAAGACCAAGGTGGGAAACCTACTGAGATTCTCTATCAAAATAGAAAATAAAGAGGTTCAGGAATGTAGCATAGTTGTAGAGTACCTGCCTAGAATCCCCCAGTGAGGGGCTGGGGCGTGGCTCAGTGGTAGAGCCCCTGCCTAGAATCCCCCAGTGAGGGGCTGGGGGCGTGACTCAGTGGTAGAGCCCCTGCCTAGAATCCCCCAGTGAGGGGCTGGGGCGTGGCTCAGTGGTAGAGCCCCTGCCTAGAATTCCCCATGGAGGGACTGGGGGCGTGGCTCAGTGGTAGAGCCCCTGCCTAGAATTCCCCATGGAGGGACTGGGGGCGTGGCTCAGTGGTAGAGCCCCTGCCTAGAATTCCCCATGGAGGGACTGGGGGCGTGGCTCAGTGGTAGAGCCCCTGCCTAGAATCCCCCAGTGAGGGACTGGGGGCGTGGCTCAGTGGTAGAGTCCCTGCCTAGAATCCCCCAGTGAGGGGCTGGGACCTAAAGTGAAGATTATGGAAGATTCATGAAGAGTTCCAATACACCCAAATTGAGAAGCACTGTAGGACATGAGTGTCTGATAATTTTCAAAACTGCTGAAGGTGGCCAGTAGGGTGGAAGTGCTGGGTGTGTTTGTGTCCTGGGATCAGACCTTGTTACTCCGAGGAAGTCCTGGCACAATATACAGAACCTGGAGGGGCCTATGTGTGAGCCTTGGTAGGGTGGGGGTGGGAGTTAGGGCAGGAAGTGGGGGAGGGTGGGGGTGGGACTCTGTAGGATTCTTGCATTCTCCTTATACCTTCTAAGGTGTTTTCCAATGAGAAACCAATAACAGCAGCTAAAACTTGCTATTGGCATACACTAATTATCTAAAATAATCCATATATATATATATATATATATATATATATATATATATATATATATATATATATATATATATATATAAAAAAATGTACTTTGATCTTAATCATCCTCCATCGACTTCTCTTGGCTGCCTTCCTACTCCCATGGATCCCCTACTTCTTCCCAATGGTTACACTACTGAAGAAACAAATCCTTCCTTCTTTCTCTCCTTCCCTTCTTTGGTAGCTTTTAAATACCTACAGAACCTCTAGGGGGGTCATACCCCTCACTCCTCCATGATGGAAGGTTGAGGCCCAATCCTGTGCAGTTATTGTGTGGGCAATCTCAGCTGCTGGGAGTTCCTGGTACAAAGGTCATGGCATTGCCAGAGAGACAGCCTTCACTGCAGAGACTTATACATGGTTACAGTGTAGGTAACATTTTAAGAGATGACTTCCGACTGACTGTTAGGCATCCTCAGAGAAGCAGAGCCAGGATCCATGGGCCAGGGACTTGGTCTATTTGTTGGTAACAGGCCCCAGAGATTCCTTGCTGGGGCACCCAGAGTGTCAGGGACAGATGAAAGGTGCAGCCACTGATCTTAAAAACCCAGTCCAACCTGCAGCCAGAAAAAGCTAAGCTCAATGGAAAACAACATCAGGGCCAGTAAGATGGCTCAGTGGGGCTTGCAGTCAAGCCTGATGATCTGGGTTCCATCCCAGGGACTCATAGGAGAGAGGAAGAACAGACTCCAGCAAGTTGTCCTTTGACCTTCACATATGTACTGTGGCATATGCACACCTATCTGCCCCAACAAATAAAATAAACTACAAAATAATAATAAGAACAAGGAGGAAAGGTCCTAGCAAACTAGGGTTGGAAAACAATTGTCTTAACACAAAAAAATCAGCTATAAAAAAGAAGGACACCTTCCATAAATGTCATTTTTGATAATAAAACCTTAAAGAATTTCCTTAAAGTTAGAAATAAGAAAGATGGTCTCCTATCACTCCTTCAATTTAGTATGATAAAGGGTCTGAGTTCTCTCAGCAAGACTGCAAAAGGGAATAAAACAGACAAAGAAGGCTGGTATGGTGCGGTAGACCTGCAACCCCAGCTACATGGAACTTTAAGGCAGGAAGATCAAGAGTTCAAGGCTAGGCTTGGCTATAGGATGAGTTCCGTATCTCAAAATATAAATAATAAAAAGGCTAGGTATGTAGCTCAGTGGTACAGTGGCAGTTAGGGGCTGGGGGTGTGGCTCAGTGGTAGAGCCCCTGCCTTGAATCCCCCAGTGAGGGGCTGGGGTGTGGCTCAGTGGTAGAGCCCCTGCCTAGAATCCCCCAGTGAGGGGCTGGGGCATGGCTCAGTGGTAGAGCCCCTGCCTTGAATCCCCCAGTGAGGGGCTGGGGCGTGGCTCAGTGGTAGAGCCCCTGCCTAGACTCCCCCAGTGAGGGGCTGGGGGCGTGGCTCAGTGGTAGAGCCCCTGCCTAGAATCCCCCAGTGAGGGGCTGGGGGCGTGGCTCAGTGGTAGAGCCCCTGCCTAGAATCCCCCAGTGAGGGACTGGGGGCATGGCTCAGTGGTAGAGCCCCTGCCTAGAATCCCCCAGTGAGGGGCTGGGGCGTGGCTCAGTGGTGGATAACCTGTCTACCATGCACAATTTCTTGGGTAGCCTTGCAGTAAATATTTTCAAAAAGGAAGAAAGATGGATGGATAGAAAGAAGAAAGGAAGGAAAGGAGGAAGGAAGGAAGGGAGGAAGGAAGGGAGGAAGGAAGGGAGGAAGGAAGGGAGGGAAAGCTCATAAATGCTTATGGGAGTAGAAGTGGGGGCAGAAAATTGGGTACGGCTCCTTCAGAACATACGAATTGTGAAAGCCTTGCTACCTATCCAGAAGCATGCAAGAGAAGACTCAGGAGCTGCACTTAATTCTATTGGAAGTTAGGCTTTTGATTCTAGACCTCATCCTACAAACGTGTTTCTGATGAGCATGCCATGTGTAGACCCATAGAAGATATGTCTGACAGTCTCCAGGAAGAGTTAGCATGCAGTTGCTGTTTGACCTATAAGCCTCATGTCTGGGGTCTAATCTGAAGGTACAGCAGCAAAAATACAAAATGATAAGATTGACTTCTTGGTAGAACAATCCCTTCCTAAACCGGTCCCCTTTGATTCTTGGAACCTGTGTACATGATGCCGCACACAGCTGAGGAGTCTAGGCTGATGGTAACAAGGCTAAAAGCATCCAGATAAAACAGTGAGATTATTCGGTCCAAAGTCATCACAGGGGTGCAAGCAGTGGAAGAGGGTCAGTGAGGTGAGACCAAAGCACAAGGAGAATCCAAGCCTGAAGATGAGCCACTTTGCTGTGCCTGACTTGAGATGGGAAGACATCCAACAAGGAGACTTCAGCATCTAGAATCACCCTGCTGCATGTACTTCCCACATACCAAATCTCAGGCTCCCAACACAGAACTGATTTCTATCTTCACATTAATGATCACAAAATCAGCTCCTCGCTAGAGTCTCTAGAGGGGGCGCTGCCCTATGGACTCCATGCATTAGTCATGAAACCCACACTAGACTTGTGACCTGCAGGACTCTAATAGCACATATATGTTTGTATTGTGTATGCACTCAGTGTTTGGCAGTTTGTTGATGGCAGTGGTAGAAACGACATGTCCAACATAGACATAGGCTAAATAATTCATAGCAGGTGCATTCTGGGAAGACCAGTTCAACTGCAGGAAAGGATGGAGGGAGCTACCAGGAAATGTACAGATGCGTAGTAACTGTCACTGAGGGAAGAGAAGTAAGAGACTACATTCCACATAAGAAAGGTAATATGAATATGTAGATTTATTCCTGTTGTCAAAGAGGGGAGAGAGCAGGGGAAGTAGCTCATTCAGTAAGTGCTTACCTTACAACCTGAGTTGCCAGTAAAAAAGACATAGGCATGGCTGATGTACACTTATAATCCATGTTTGGGAATTAGAGACAAGAGGATCCCCAGAGCTGGCTGGCCAGCTAGCCTAGACTGTTTGGTGAGCCCCAAGCTCATAAGAGACTCTATTTCAAAATCCAGGTGGACAGTATCAGAGGAACAAGAGCTGAGGTTGACCTCTGATCTCTACATGTACATGTACACACGTGTATCACACACATATATGCACCTGCACATGCACGAGCACATACACACAATGGACAGATAAAATTCAAGTCCTCATGGTATCCATGGGGTGTAGTGACAGGTGAGAGAACCTAGACTTGCCAGCAGATCACTTTTCTATAGCTTTGACTCTGCAACAATGTAAATGGTTACAAACTTGCAATAACGTAAATGGTTACAAAATGAAAGTAATCTTAAAAAGCCCTAGCAATTTCTCTCAGGTGAAATGATTTTTATAGAAAGTAACTGCTAATAAGCAAGACAAAAGAACACAATATCCAAAATGGATGTGTCTAGTTATACACAAGTTGATGATGAAAGCACAGAAAGAAAGAATGCTATTGGGTGATTTCTTTTTTAAAGCTCAGCATTTTGGCTGTGATTATAGGAGAGAATTAAACCCAAGGACAAACACTTACATTGCGTTCAGTAGTCTTGTTGATTACTCTGTTGGAATCACGGTTTTACATTCAATATAATAGTCAGGCAAAGAAAATAAGACATTGAGGCTTCAGAAAAATTAATTTGAGCATAAGGCAAATTTAGTATAAGATATAAATTTAAGGATAATGATATTTGATTGGAACTGAAAATATCACTGTGACCTTTTGGTGTTAAAAAACAAAACAAAACAAAAAAACCATGTTTCCTGGGGCTGGAGAGATGGCTCAGTGGTTAAGAGCACTGAATATTCTTCCAGAGGATACAGGTTCAATTTCCAGGAACACATGATGGCTCACAACTGTCTGAAACTCCAGTTATAGTTTATCTTATGCCCTCTTCTGTTTTCCTTGAACACCAGGTATGCATGGTACATAAATGTGTATATAGGCAAAACATTCATGAACATAAAATAAGAAAATCTGACAAAATGTTAATGTATTTCCTCTCCTGACCTGTAAAGTCTAGAAGCAATGAGCAGATGGTAGCAATAAGCTTTCCCAGCTCTTTATGCTCAGGTTGTGATCTTTAAATGTTACTTGAGACTACTTGAAGCCTATGTAGAATCAGCTCATATGAGTAGGAAGGCACCATGTCCTGGAACACTAGATAATCAAATGACCTCATGTCAAGAGACCTAGTTCGTGAAGGGATAAGGATGGGTGAATTTAGAGCTTAAAGAATAGTGATGGGGGTAAAGGAGATAAACACCTTTGTGGGTGAAGTGCTCACCATGCAAGCACAAGGACCTGAGTTTGAATCATCAGAGCCTACATAAAGCTGGATATGGTAGCATATGTCCATAATCCCTGTGTTCATAAGAGACAGAAGCAGGAGACTCCCAGAAGCTCAGGAGCAAATTCATCTGGTCTACACAAGCCTCAAGAGATGCTGTCTCACACAAGGCGACAGTGAAGATTAATACCTCACACTGTTCTCTGACTTCTATATGTGCAGCATGGCACGCATGCATGCACATGTGCACGCACGCACACACACACACTGACACACACACAGACACATACACTGATTAAAATAGAGTAATGACTACATGTGGAACACATTGAATAAAAAAGCATATGCTTTCATAGTTGTTGCAATGGTAGGAAAGGGATAGGACACATACACAAAGAAAGTAAATCTGTTTAACACTGGAAGAAGTAGGAAGTGCCTTACTTTGATAACTTACAGGTGAAAGAAAAGAGAGCTAAGTGGTTTTTTGCCTTCCTGGCTTTGGGGCACCTAAGCAATGTGGGGGATAAGGGGAAGGGCCCCTCTTCAAAGTTCCAGAGATAGAATGAGTAAAGGTTGAGAGACCGAGAAAATTACCATTCTGAATGTCCAAAGACAACAATTAAGGTGAAAGACTATGCATGGATAAGTCCATTAGAGAAAATATTAATGGGGGGAAATAACAGAGTAGTGACCAGAGACCAGGCAGTTCATTCCTATCTGCTGCTCTATTGAGACTCTACCTCAACATTCATAGGACAACAAGGGTTTGCTGGGATGCAGGAAGGAGGGAAAAAAGAAAAGAAGGAAAGAAGGAAGAAAGGCAGGCAGGAAGAAGAGATGGAGACCTATCTCATCAAATTTTTGTGATGAACTTCTAGTTTAGAGGACACAGGGGGACAGAAGAGTGCTAAATGGTACCACTAGCAGGAATCATTCAGGGACCTCTCCAGGGCGTAGGTGTCGTCAACAGGGCATGGCACTGGGAAAAAGGGAAGTCAACTCTTTTGAACAAAAAAGATATGTGATCTATGGTGACAGTAGTAGAAGACAAGTGGCTGCCAGTGGATGAGGAAAGATGAGAGGGAGAAAAACAAGGAGTATGAGAATGCTTAAGGAACAACAGGTGTGCCTTAGTGTTTGCTCAGCTACTAAACCAATAAACACCGAGCTGTGGCAATTAGTTTTCTACAGGCACATTTTTCTTCTAAGAGTTTCAAAGTCTGCTTCCTACCATCATTTTTGTTTTATTAATGGGGAGTTTTTTCTTTCTGTCTTTTTTTTAGATATAAAATACAGATAACTCTTATTTTTCTCAAGTAAATAGTCTCAGCCCCAGTGATGGATCACTTCCATCTAGATGGTTTACACTGTAGGGATTCTACAGAGATTTCCAGAAAGGTGGGCTTGGTGAAACTTTTGTACACATATGCATAAGATTCGCTTCCTAATTCACAGCTAATTCCCAGAAGAGATTTCTTCTACCCAGTGCAAGAACAATAATGGGTCACCAGGAACTAATCACAGTGGAGCTATTTCCAAACTTCTCCACTCATTCTTGTAATTTGGCTCTTTATCTTTTTCTCCATTATCAGAATATGGAACTGGTGGAATGAGTGGTATTTGTCCATGCCAGCAGATCCTATCCACACAGCCCTCCTACATATCCAAGCCCACCCATGCTTGTTATAGCCCTTGGCAAAACATTGAGTCTTTTCCATGTCCCATCCTGGGACTAGTATGATAGATATTTTCATCACTTCTTAATGTTCTGTGCTATCTTCACACACACCCTGCAGAAGGAGGTGCTGTCACACAGGAGATCCTCCATGCCCAGAACAGCACCTAGAGACAGAACCTGCTCTAGAAAGGCTGCATAATCCATGATGCTCTTTGCCAGACAATGCATACCAGTCTGGTAGCTAACTGAGATGTAAAATTTAAAAACCAATCAGCTGTGCTATCTAACTTGGGGCTCCACACTGGAATGGCCCTTTAGGTTTCACAGTTATTCTCACTTCTCTGATCATCTGACATGACCCTGATCTTCTCATCTTTGCCTCCAGAGTCTGATGTTATTCCTGTCCCTAATCTTCCCCTCCATGCTCAGCCCATTTTAGCCCCCCTGGAGTCCCTCTATTACCAGAGGAGTCACTGTACAAGGAACATCAACAATCCCCCAAGGGCAGGTCCTTGTCATCTTTTTATTGGGGAGCGCCATCTTCCAGGGGTAGTGGTTAATATTGGCAACTTGATAGCATCTAGAATTACCTAGAAGATACACCTTTGGCCATGTCTATGAGGGAGATTGAGTTAGTTGAGGTGAGAAGATCCACTCTTAATATGGGCATCCCAAACCCACAGGCTGGGGTCCTGGACTGAATAAAAAAGAGAAAATGAGCTGAATATCAGCAATCATTCCTCTCTGCTTTCTGATTGTGGATTGTCATGTGACCGGCTGGCTCCAGCTCCTGCCTCTATGACTTCGCTGCCTTGATGGTACCTGCAACTGTGAACCAAGATAAACCTTCTTCCTTAAGCTGCTGTGAGTCAGGTATGTTGCCATAGCACTGAAAAGAAGCAACCAGCACACCAGGCCATGAGACTCCTACCTGCCCCTCCACAATCCACCTGCAGATGGCCGTCTTCCCATCATAGCCGGGTCGGAACTGGAGTGTGGCTGAGCGAGGGCTAATGTTGGAGATGACCAGGTTGGAGGGAGCTCCGGGAAGGTCTAGAGGGGATGAGAGAGGTGAGAAGAGGGTTAACTTCTGTCAAAGCTCCAGGAGGGTGCCAAGCACAGTTAGGGAGGAAACAGCTTCAAAATGACTCTTTACTGCAAAAGGCACTTGTTTACCAAGCCAGGAGAGTGAGGAGCCCTATGGCTTCCCCAGCAAGGCCTCACAGCAGGCTCTTTCCTCTAACAGTGCCACCCGCTGTGCTCCAGGCCATCTGAAGTGGCATTAGAAGACTCCTGTCTTATTCATCTCTGAACAGAACAGATAATTAATAGGCACTTGTTGTGCAAAGAAAGACAAGGGAACATTATTATATCTTCCAGTCTCCTGCTCTGGCACTAAAAAAGAACTGTCTGATTTCTTTTCCCTGCTCCCATGATGCCCAGGAGTCAGGGTTGAGGAAGGGATGGAAATCTATAGGCCTTGGATGGGGTTTCCAAGACAACCAAAAGCAGGTAACAGTACAGAACTCTTTCCTGGACTCAGTTATTCTGGAAATGACATAAGGTGGAAGGTGAGCCCCATCATCTGGGGTTTCCTGACCTCAAGCCTACTCATACTCAGACATTAGTGGGCTGCTCTGTAGAAGGCCAGGCTTACTTGCCAGGTCAGTGAAGTGTTTATAGTGAGAAACTCTCAAAAATAGATATAGGTTAAAGAGAGAGAAGGGGGAAAATGCAGAGAACTACTCTAAAAAGTCAGGACAAGGGCTGGATGCATATACCTCAGCAGGCAGGGTTCACCTAGCACCCACAAAGCCCTGGGCTTGATCTCCAGCACTGCAAGACCAGGCATGGCAGTGCACCTTTGTAATTCCAGTACTAGGGAGATGAAGGCAGAAGGTTATCCTCAGTTACATAGGAAGTTTGAGGCTAGCCTGGGATACATAAGGCCTTTTTTTTTTTTTTCTAATTTCAAACAAACAGGGCAAAACAAAAGTGGGGCTGGAATGTAGCTCAGTGGTAGAACACTTGCCTAGCATACACAAGGCTCAGGGTTCCATCTCTAGACTCTAAGAAAGAAGGAGAGGGGGGTGAGTATGGGAGTGGAGGGGAGAGACAGGGAGAGAGGGTGGAAGAGAGAAGGAAGGAAGGAGAGAGGAAGAAAAGTACATACATTTGCTCACTTCAGGTTCCTGAGGGGAAATGTCTTAGCTTGTACTGCTGGGGTATTTGAAGGCAGGTCTTGCCGCGGGAAAATAAACCCCCTTTGGTAACAGCTTGATATTGTCACAAGCAGGGTCTCTAGGATCTTAAGGGTCCTTCTGTATCTGACTTAATGAATTTGAAGCAGAAAATGTTTAAAGTGAAGGACAAGTGACTCTTCTTTCTAGTCCTTGGCTCTCTGGATTCTTAAAAATAGCTCTTCAGCCTCTAATGGACATAAACCTCTAGCTCAGCAAACAAAAGCCAGCTCCTCAGAGGTGCTCATTGCTGCAGGAGGCGCTTCCTGCAGGACTCAGGGTGGTACTCAGTGCAGTGTACAACAGCCCTCAGCCACAGGTGATCTGGCGTGAGCAGTCTCCCTGCGAGCAGTCTCCCTGCATGGAGACTATCAGAAGCTCACTCAAAGCAGATGCCTCCGCCTTCCTTCTGACTCTTCCGCTACAGTTCCAGGTGACATAAAGCCCAGAGACAGTAATACTGGATGTAGAGAGGCCTGCAGAGGTCAGTGCACTCATTCCATGTCGGGGGTGGACAGTGCCCAGGTCACAAAACCTGTAACTCACACGGTATGTGAAGCCTGCATTCTCCCTGGCGCAGGCTCCATTTTAACATATAAAACAGTGCCCACATTAGGGCCACTGCTATGAAAATATCATGTGCTAATGGTATCTTCAATCCGTGATTGGGTTTGTGTTTTGGGTATCAGGGTAAAAGCAGTGAGCATGTTGGGGAGATGGATTAGTCCATAAAGCATGAGAGACTGGATTCAGATTCTCAGAATGTAGGGTAACAGGCCAGCGGAAGATCACCCGGCCCCTGATCTGTCCCTGAAACCAGGACTTGGAAATCCGAACTTCCATGGCTCAGGGTTAAAGGCCAAGCAATACTTCCAGCCACACTGTGCTTTTCTGCTAGCTCACTGCGCATGTTCCAAAGACCCTATCAGAGTCTGCCCCTCCGCCCAGCCTGCTGCTGGGTCTGTTCCCTCTCAGGGGCAGCCATAACTCTGTGTTTCTCCCTCATAAATCTCGTGTGAGTCTTGTTGTGTAGTGTGACTTTGTGGCATGCCTTGGCTCTTGATTGCTATTGTGATGCCCTGTGCTGGACAAGCTATTCATAGAACCCATCTAAAGCCAGGTATGGCAACCGGCCCCTATAATCTCAGTTCTGGGGAGGCAGAGACAGGAGGACCCTGGTTTGCTGGGCAGCCGCTCTAGCCAATCAGTGAGCCCCAAGTTGGGTGAGAGACTCTGTCTGAAAGTAAGATGAAATGAGATGAAGGAAAGCAACGGATGTTGGCCTCTGACCATCACATACATATGTGCTCGTGGACTACACATAGAAGGAAAAAATATTTCAGAGGGAATATTTTTGTAGGCAGAAGGCTTGCACCAACACTGTCTTGCTTTAGTGTGATGACCTTCCAGGCTTATGGAATGGAGAAGCTATCCCAAGCAAACTCAGGTGTCTCACCTCATCTCCGTGGACTAGTTCCTCTGGTGGGGTCCATCTCTCAGTGATGTGATAAGCACCTGTAATTCTCGTACCCATGTCAGTGTCAGGGTCACTACCTTGTGAAATGTCACTATCTGCAGGTGGGAAAAAGGCTTGGTCACACCTCCTCCTGCTGGTGCAGACTAGGCCACACTCAATGGAGTGCCATCTCTGACTGGTAGCAGGGGAGGATACTTTATGGTTTCAGCTGCTCCCCACACAAAATCTGGACTCAGAGGAAGTATGTTTAGAGTGGCCCAGTGAGAAGAAGTAAAGATGGATGCAGGGGCTCCTGAGACTCCTGGGGGATTCTGGGGGATCCAGAAGGCTTCTGAGGGCTCCTGAGGACTCCTGGGGGGATCCTGAGGGTTCCTGGGGCTCCTGAGACTCATGGGGCTTCAAGAGGACTCCTGAAGGCTCCTGAGACTCCTGGGGGCTCCTGAGGACTCCTTGGGCTCCTGAGACTCCTGGGGGCTCCTGAGGGCTCCTGGGGGATTGTGGGGGCTCCTGAGGCCTCCTGGGGCTCCTGAGGCCTCCTGGGGCTCCTGGGACTCCTGGAGATTCCCAGGGGAATCCCAGGGGGCTCTTGGGGTTTCTGAGGGCTCCTGGGGCTCCTGAGAGCTGCCAAGGTCTCCTGGGGGGTTCCTGAAGGCTTCTGAGGAATCCTGAGGTTCCTGAGGGCTCCTGGAGGGCTCCCAGGGGCCCCTGAGGACTCTTGGGGGAAGGCTATTGAGGGTTCCTGGTGGCTCCTGAGGGCTCCTTGGGGCTCCAGAAGGCTTCTGAGGACTCCTGGAGGCTCCTGAGGGCTCCTGGGGGATCATGGGGGCTCCTGAGACTCCTGGGGGCTCCTGAGGACTCCTGAGGGCTCCCGTGAACTCCTGGGTGTTCCTGGGGACTCCTGGAGGTTCCTGATGCCTCCTGCGGGCTCCTGGGGGCTCCTGAGGCCTCCTGGGGGCTCCTGAGGCCTCCTGGGGGCTCCTGGAACTCCTGGGGATTCCCAGGGGATCCGGGGAGCTCTTTGGGTTTCTGAGGGCTCCTGGGGCTCCTGAGGGCTGCCAAGGTCTCCTGGGGGGGTTCCTGAAGGCTTCTGAGGAATCCTGAGATTCCTGAGGGCTCCTTTCAGTGCACACACTTCACCTGTTTTCCATTATCTGTAGACACACATAGTTCTCTCCAGAACAATCAGGTTATGAGACTGAATTGGAAGTGAGGAGCAAATATGAATAGGGCTCATGTGAGGTTTCTGGGCCTCTATGAATACAGTTGCCATAGTTTTCAAATAAGGAAAATTGACGTGCATGTGTGCGTGTGTGCATGTGGGTGCTGACATGTATGTGTGCATGCGTGTGCTGGCATGCATGTATGTGTGCATGTGATATATGTGTATGCATGCATGCAGGTGCACACACCTGTGCATGTACAAAACCCAGAGGAGGCCATCACTCTGTGACTCTCTACCTCAGTCTTTTGAGACGCAGTCTCTCACTCAACATGGAGCTAGGCTGGCAGCCACCAAGTCCCAGCGATCCTGTTTCTGCCTCATCCCTGTCAGTGCCGGGCTTACGGGCTTGACTGAAGCTATGCCTGGCTTCTTATGAGGATGCTGCAATCCGAACTCAGGTCTTCTTGCTCATGTAGCAAGCGCTCTTAGCAGCGGCTCATCTCTCCAGCCCGTTCACCACGCGTCTTCTGAATGCTAGGCGACTTGGCAGCTATAATGGTAGGCCCGTGACGACCTCCCATCCCTGTGAGCACAGATCTTTGTGCAGTTTCAGAACACAACAGCTCCATCTTAAACAGAAGCTTTCAAACTGAGAGCAGGAGTTAGTGCTGGCTCTCTGGAGCCGAGCTAGGTGTGTAGGAAGATCCTGTGACTTTCAAAGGGACACAACAGAAGGAGTGTGGGCCATTTCCTCACTGACGGGCAGATACTGCCACAGTGGCTCTCGGAACTCGGCCACCCACACCCTGCAGACATGTCTACTACTTTTTCTTTCTCAGATTTAGTTCTTTCTGTACATGAGTGTTTTGCCTGCATGGATGTTTGTGCTCCATGTGTATACCTGGTGCCCTCCAAGGTCAGAAAACAGCATTGGATCCCCTGGCATCAGAGTTATAGTCAGCTGTGAGCCACCATGTGGGGGCCCAGACATGGAATCTGGGTCCTGTACAGGAGCAACAAGTGCTATGAACGGCTGGTCCATCTCCCCAGCCCTACCTTTCTTATTACAAAGCCCAGTTCTTAACGTTTCAGTAGCTGGAGCTCTAAGCATCATGGTTTTTGTGATTTTTTTGTGATGGAATCCCATGTAACCCAGGATGACTGTCAACTTCCTGTGTAGCCAAGGATGGCCTCGAACTCTGAATCTACCTGCCTTTACTTGGGGAACCCTTGCATTATAAGTGTGCATTACTGTACACCTGGTTTGCATGTTCTGGGGATCAAACCCATGACCTTGTGCACATCTCCAGCCCCTCCTAGACTTAATTTCAACATATTTCTTATTTCCCTTTCTCCAAGGCCTCTACCATCCATGTAGTCATTGGCTGTGGGCCTTAGAGGGTAGAAACCTTAGGCTGTGGAGACCACTCTTCTCCTTCCTTTCAAGCCACATCTGCTTGTGCTCACAATCTGAGAGACACGCAGTGAGATACTGGGGAAGGCGAGGGTGAGGGTGGATCAGAGTCACGTGCCTTCCCATGTCTCAGCAGGAGGCTAAGTCCTGACCTTAGCTCTCACGCACTTGGTGGCTTCTGCATGGAGATGCCACCATATCGGGAGGGTCAAAGATTACAAGCACAGGCAATGTACGGGTGTCAAGATCCACTGACCTGGGGGTACCCCTGAAGAGATGGTGGATGACGTGGTCAGGCCCACGCCTGCGGCGGTTACGGCAGCCACATCGATGGTGTAGGTGGTGAGCGATGACAGCCCTTGGATCTTGTACTCGTGGGTCGTGCTGTTGAGGGTGTGTGTGAGCCGAGAGTCATTCCTCCCGTACACCTCCCAGGATATCTGATAGCCTGCAATACAATGGAATAGCTGAGGCCAGAAGTCACCCCTCCTCCCGGAGGCCAGCAGGCAAGCATTCCGGGCTCAGTGGTGAATGGAAGGAGGCCCAGGTTCTTCCTGTGTTTACACAGAGGCCTCCGCTGTGCCCTGTTCCTACCACAGGAGTTCTGTAAGAATAGGCTTCTGGGACCACAGGAGCGCAGACAAGAGAGTGACAGATATGACCGGCAGCCTGCAGTGCTCTGCTGAGCTCACACTTGTTGAACAATCAGGAGCCGCTGTAGTGGTGTTCCCAGTGTGGCAAACTGCTGTTTTCATTACCCAGTCTCCGAACTGATGGCTTGCTCTAGGGTCCCGTCTTATGTGTGGAAACACTTCTGCTGTGTGTGTATGCATGCGTGTGCATGTGTGTATGCATGCGTGTGCGTGTATGTGTACGCATGCGCATGCATGTGTGTGCATGTGTATGTATGCATGCATGTGCATGTGTGTGCATGTGTGTGTATGCATGCATGTGTGCATGTGTGTGTGTATGTGTGCGCACGTGCGTGCGTGTGTGTGTGTGCGTGTGTGTGTATGCATGTGTGTGCATGTGTGTGTGTGTATGTGTGCGCACGTGTGTGCGTGCATGTGTGTGTATGCATGCATGTGCATGTGTGTGCATGTGTGTGTATGCATGCGTGTGCATGTGTGTGTATGTGTGCGCACGTGTGTGCGTGTGTGTGCGTGCATGTGTGTATGCATGCATGTGCATGTGTGTGTATGTGTACGCATGCGCATGCATGTGTGTGCATGTGTGTGTATGCATGCGTGTGCATGTGTGTGTGCATGTGTGTGTATGCATGCATGTGTGCATGTGTGTATGGGTATGTGTGCGCATCCGCATGCATGTGTGTGCATGTGTGTGTATGCATGCGTGTGCATGTGTGTGTGCATGTGTGTGTATGCATGCATGTGTGCATGTGTGTATGGGTATGTGTGTGCATGTGCGTGCGTGTGTGTGCGTGTGTGTATGCATGCGTGTGCATGCGTGTGTGTATGTGTACGCATGCGCATGCATGTGTGTGCATGTGTGTGTGCATGTGTGTATGGGTATGTGTGCGCATGTGCATGCATGTGTGTGTGCATGTGTGTGTATGCATGCATGTGCATGTGTGTGTATGTGTGTGCATGTGTGTGTATGCATGCATGTGTGCATGTGTATGGGTATGTGTGCACATGTGCATGCATGTGTGCATGCGTGTGTATGCATGTGTGTGTATGCATGTGTGTGTGTGCATGTGTGTGTGTGCATGTGCGTGCGTGTACATGTTTCCTTTCCCTGCTGTGGTGACTGACAGGTTGCTTTTCCTGTTTTCCTTTTACCTATTCCCCTTTTCTCCTCAGTCTTGCATTGCTTCAGAGCTTTGCCTTGGTCCTTACTGAAGATGCTATTTTCTAGAAAAAAAAATTAATTTTCCTCCTAGTTTTCATCTCAATCTGGCAGGGCTTCCTGATCACAATTTATTTAGCCTTAGATTCCATCGTGACTTGGGCTGAGAGAAAAAATAGACCCAACTTGTGCTTGAGTCAACCCCTTTGGAGGGGAGCTGATGGGATTAGAGGACGCTTAAAGTGTCTTGTAAAGAGCGGACAGTGATGGAGAGAGCTCCCGGGTCCTCGGGCAAAGGAAAACTGCTGAGGATGCCAGCTCTTCCTTCTTCCCAGTCAATAAGTTCGGGGATATGGAAGCTCTAAGATGCATCTCAGCTCCTTTCGCTCAGATGAAAGTCATAAATAAAGTTAGAAACTGCTCTTGCGGGTGAACGGAAACTTAGAGGATGGTGCCTCAGGACTTTAATATTTTGGAAAAAATGTAATGTCAGAACTCACTCCCTGCTCACCGTCCCACAATCAGATCACAGTGTGGTAGCGACCAAGCACCTTCGGGGAGACTCAGACATTGGGGGTAGGGGCGCGGCTGGAATAGCAAGGCAAGGAAGGCCACTGGAGGGATGCTGGCCATGGACCACTAGAGGCCACCCAGGCATCCGAATTCCACTGCCAATGGAGGAAGTGCGTCTCTGCCTCAGGCACATGGAGCATCAAGTTTTCCCACTCTGTGTAGGCTGCTCCCGTCTCCTCATGGTGCTGGTAAGGACTGTTCCCATGCTGCCTTGGGCTGCCATCTCCACTCCACGCTTGCCCAGTACCAAGTCTTGGGCTTTCTTTCTCCATCTACTCCCTACACTGCAGTTCCCATGGAATGGTGCTAAGATCTGAGTACTCAGGTTCAGCTTCCATGGATGGGTGCTAAGAGCTGAGTACCCTTATCGACTCTTTCTTTATGACTAATTCGAAATTTGGGGGAGGGGAACAATAAAAATGCCACTTCTATCATTTGTGAAGGCTGATTTTGACTGTCAATTTGATAAGCTCTAAGTTCTCCTAGGAGACAAGTCTTCGGGCATGCCTCTGAGGGATTTTCTAGATTGTATTAACTGAGGTGGGAAGACCCACCCTAAATGTAGGTGGCTCTCTCTCATGGACTGGGGTCTGGGACTGGATAAGAAAGGGAGAAAGCAGGCTGAGTCCCAGCAGCCATTTGGCTTTGTTCCCTGATTAAAGACGCAATGTGAGCAGCCACCTCTGTCTGTATCCTCTAACTAGAAGCCAAATTTGTTTATTGCTAGGCATTTGGTACCAGCAAGGAGAAAACTAACCAATGTGCATCAGGCAATGTGTCGCTCTAGGGTTGCAACCAAGATGCAACCTACTTTTTCTTGTATTTTATTTTATTTTATTTTATTTTATTTTATTTTATTTTATTTTATTTTATTTTATTTTATTTTAGGGGGTAGGGCTCCACTCTGTGTCTTAGCCAGCCAGGCCTTGAACACACAGAGATTTACCTAACTCTGCCTCCCTAGTGCTAGGATTAAAATTGTGTGCCACCATGTCTAGTTTTCTCTTTGCAATGGCTGACACTCTTCCAAGGGGATGTCAGCATAAGAGCATCCTATACTAGCTTTGTGAGAAGGGGGATGGGCACTAGGGCCAAAAAGAGGCCATGTCACCCTGTGTGGAGTAGGGAGAGCCAAGGGTCAGTGAGGCTGAGGCAAAAGGAGGGGAGTTTGCCTCAAAGTATTTCCCAAGCTTCACCTGGGCTGTCATGCGACTCATACGACACACACTTGCCAATGAGATACTGTTATCTTCACTTTACAAAGAAGAAAGAAAGAAAGGAGCCCTTGGTACTTGCTAGAAACCAATAGCCCCGCACCAGGGCTATCTTCTCTGTCGGTCTGGCTCTGGTAGGTTTTGTCTGATTAACCTCTAAACAGCATGGGATTCTGAGTCACTCTGAAGGCCTGGGAAGAGGAGTCTTTGTTGAATGCTGCCACCTTGTCTGCCAGGAAACTCTATTTGTTTAAAAGCTGTCCTTTAGCAAAATTTACCGAACACAGTATCTTGTTCATCATGTCAACCTGGAGCCAAAACACAGCAATTTCAGTGTCTTCAGTAAGCATGGCGCTACTGGCATCTGCTAGAGTCCAAATGGATTGCACGGTATGCTCAACTCGTTATGGAGACAAATGAACACCAAGTGGACAACTGAAGAGCCTGCTCTCGGACTGGAGAGGGGGTTCAGTTGATGAAGGGCTTGCCTTGAAAGCACCATGACCTAAGTTTGATCTCCAGAACACCCATTTAAAAAGCCAGGTGTGGTGGTTTATGTTTGTAATGTCTCTGTAACCAGTTGAGCATACAGTGCGGTCCATTTGGACTCTAGCTGATGCCAGTAGCTGGAGAGGTGGAGACGGCCAGATCCCTTGGACACAATGGCCTGCCAGCCTTGCTTAAGTGGTGAGTACCTGGCCAAGTCTCAAAGTCAAGATACACAGAGGGTGGGGATTGGTCAATGCCAGAGGTTGACTTCTGGCTTTTATCTGGCACCCACCTCTGCACACATGTACCTCCTCCCCAGCCCCAGTGCGTGCGTGTGTGCACGCGCGCGCACACACACACATACACACACACACAGAGCCTGCTCTGGAGGGCATCAGATTAGTGCCAACAGAGATCTGAGAACTTCTGATGAACGGTATAGTGGGAGATTGCCACAGGGCAGAGCACTAGGCATTGGTGTGTAAGGATGCCCCTCCCTTTACACACAGCCTGGGGGATGTGTGTGGTGGATGCCAGGCAGCTCTGGCCAGCAAGTGCTTCATCTAAGTGCAGCTTGTGGCGGGAGGGAGCAGAGCAAGGAGTTGTCTAGAGCCAGCATTCCCAGCCACCTCCAACTGTGCTTCCTACCTGCTAGGAATGGCCCTGCTAACTGAGACGAACGACCACAGGAGCTTCAGAAATAATTTTCTGTTGATCTGGAGTAAATTCTCTACAAGAGAGTAGTGCATCCAATCACAGACTGTCTGTCTGCATCCCGGCCCTCATAAATCAGAGTTTACAGGGGGAGAGTGGGAGATACTGCAATTTACAACAAGGGCGCAATGGGCAATTTACTCCGGCAGGTGCTCCACCGCCCTTGCTTGAAGCTTCCTTCTTATCTTGACCACAAAATAAAATGGAGGCACAGAATGGGGGTGGTCACTGAGGGTCAGGCTGATAAAGCATCATTTCCGATAGACACCCCACCATAAAGATCACATTGCCCACAAACAAACCTTTAGCTGCAAGTGTCTCCTGCGGCTGCCTTTCAGCATCGGGTAGCTTTATACTCACTCATGTTTCTATCTTAAGTTTTGAGACAGCATGTCTTATTGAACCCAGTGGTTACCTTTTCTGTGAGGTCCCTACTTCCTTGGTGTGGAGAATGTAAGTGTGCTCTGTGCACCTGACTTTTCACATGGGCTGTGGGGGATCAGGCTCACAGGCATGTGTTTTGCTGACCTGACCACCTCCTTCACCACAATGTTGACCTTCTCGGGGGCTACAGGCTTGTTCTAGGGAAGACTCATGATTTTGGGGGTGGTGTCTACCAACAGGCTGGGCGTGGAGTACAGAGTGAGTAGCACTGGATGCAGGTGCCCCAGGGGACAATGAGGGCCTGATGGCATCCAGCTAATGACACTTGTTCGCTCTCGATCTGCTAGAGCTTCCCCTCTATAGTGCTTCTCAGAACAGCAGGCGTCGACCCCAGCTTCTGTGTGCCTGAAGCTCTGACTAACAGTGGGGGCGGCCCGTTCGTTCACTCAGCCGAGGCCACAGTGGAAGCAGGCCAGCAGAATCCAACTGGGAAACATCTGAGCTCTGAGGGTCAAGTTCCATCATAAACACTAGGCAGCTGCTCTCGACTACAGGTATTTGTTTAAATAAAGTATGAAAATGAGTTCATTAGGCGCCATTAGTTGGCGAGAGCAGACGATCATAAATTGGAGGTCCTGGCAACTAGCTTTCTGCCATGGAATGTTGGCACAGCTCACTGGACCCCTTCAGGCTATAAAACAAGGAGGGAGGGTGTGGGAGTTCAGGAGAAGTGGGGGTGTGGATCTGGGACAGGGAAGCCCTTCTGGATTAAGATGCCTACCACAGAGTCTTGGCCAGTTTCTAGAACACAGTAGATGCCTTGGACAGGTGGGACTGCCTGCATCTCTCACTCTTCAGCCCCATTTTCAGAATCAATGATGAACAAGGCTCTGATTCAGTCCCCAGATGGGTCTTGTGGATCTGAACTAGACAGATGTCCTTTCTGGGGCTGCAGAGATGGCTTGGTCAGTAAAGTGCTTTCTCTGCAAGCGTGAGGGTTTGAGATCAGTCCCCAGGACCCACGGGAAAAAACATGGAATCTGTTTATAAACCTAGTGCTAGGGAGGCTCCAAGCCAGTCAGAGACAAAAAAAAAAAAAAACAACCCAACAACAACAACAACAAAAAAACAACAACAAAAAAACCAGGTGCTTGAGGAAAGACAACTGAGGATGTTTTCCGGCCTCCACACATACAATATGCACACACATCTGTATAAACATAAACAGAGTCTCTTTCTCACACATCACACACTCACATACATACATGCACACCCTCCACTCATCCACTCATCCACATATGTGCACATGCATACTACACATACATGCATGTACACACATGCACATGCACACACACTTCCCATAGAGCTCCTACGACACGGAGGCACCGTCGTCTCTCTGTTCCCATTTGTTTCTGCCCTCTGACCTAAAGCTATACTGACCCACATCAGGTCTCTGCTGCCCCCCTGGGTTTACTTCCTTTGCTCTAGGCTTGGAGCTCTATATTTGCTCTCCTGTATGGACAGGCACCACCCACAGCAGATCTGGGCTCTGATGCCTCACCCCAGGAGCAGCCATCTCTGGTTCCGGAGGGAGCACACCGTCCAGTACAGACACATGCATGCAGCTTAGTCAACAGCTGGGGTTTGAGTGGGTTAGTTCCACAGCTGTGTCCCCCATCCTGAGTAGCATCTAGGATGTTTGCCAGGACCACTGCTGAGAACTCAGTGGCAGTGACAGTATGGGATGTCCCTTGGCCAAGCCTACGTCATAAGCCAGAATCAGAAACTTGTTTCAAGATCATGGAGAATTGTACAATTGGATACATCTTATCTTGGGCAGGGCTGTGGCTACCAAAAGACAGAGGACATGAGCAAACTCTGAGGGGAGGAAGCAAGATGGCCGAACCCAATGGGGGTCCGAGGACCGAGCAGCTTGGTGATACCCAGGAGGTGGGCAGAGCACAGGGCACACGTGCTTTTCTTCAACTTTGTATGTATGCAGATGTTCATGCAGCTGTGTGCACGTGGTGGCCAGAAGAAGGTCTCTTGGTGGTCACGATCTAGTCAATTATGCTAGGCTGGCTGGCCAGAAATCCCTAAGGACCTGCCTGTCTCTGTCTCCCCAACACTGACGTTACAAGAACATGTTCCACACCTGGCTTCTAAAACCAGGTTCTGGGAATTGAACTCAGGTCCTCACTGAATCAGCTCCCAGCCCCATTTGTGTTGTTACTAAATGATTTTTTTCACATTTTTTTGGTGCACACATACATAAGTTGCTTGGAGTTACACACAATGCTGCCTGGTGTTTCTTTGGCCTTGGGCTGTAGGTAAGGAAAAGGGGACCTTCCAGGTAGAACAGGAGCACAGTTTGCACCTTATTTTAGCATGTGATGACAGAGATGGGAAAGTGGCTACCAGGGCCACCTCTGAGCTGTATGATCATGGGGCTGTCACCCTCAGAGTCCTTGTTGACTCTGAGTTGGGGTAGAGGACATGAGCAGTCAGTCACAGAGCGTGAGAAGCAGCATGTTGCAGTGTTGAGGAAGTGGCACAGCCCAGAGGAGTGTTCACAGCGATCACTGGATGCTTACAGAAGGCAGGGCCCACAGCATGGTCTGGCTGGCAACCACAGAACAAACACCTTGCCTCTTATCAGTATGACTTGTCGGCTCAGTGCTCAGACACAACTCAATGGAAGAACACGGATTTCCTTCAGCAACTTTCGGGAAATCAGGTAATTACTTACTGCCTAGAATGGGGAGACCCCAGTGGCAATCCATAGGGACACATAAACAGAGTCTACTCATGATGCCAGTGTGGGTGGCACACTCCTTTAATCCCAGCACTTGGGAGGCAGAGGCAGATGGATCTTGAGTTCAAGGACAGCCTAGTCTACAGAGTGAGTTCAAGGACAGCCAGGACTACACAGAGAAGCCCTGTCTTGAAAAACCAAAAAAAAAAAAAAAAAAAAAGAGTCTTGTGAAACTGAGCTGTTCCCAAACTCCTGCCATGTGGGCAGGGGGTTATTGTCAAGGAATAGCCATGTGCAGTTTACCCTGAGCTTGACTCAGAGATCTAGGGGCCAAGGGCCCCTTTGAGCCTGAGGCTCTGCATCCCCAAGCCTTTGCCTAGCCTTAGGTTTCTCACTCAGGGTGTGGTGGGGCAGGGACAGAATATGAGATTGAAGCCAGGGGTCCAGGGCTTTGTCCTGGCCCTTGCAACTCAGGACAGGAGGTGGTGGGTGAAGATGTCAGCACTGTAGCCATTGCCCTACTGGGAGGTCATTAGAAACTGACCTGCACGCACACAGTAGGGATGTTTGCTGAATACTGAATCTCCCAGCCTCAGTTTCCTTACCTGCAACATGGCTAGAATATCAATACGCTTCCATATTGCTCTGAGGACTGAGCTAAATACACTTTGCCCAAAAAGAACTCTGCAGTGTCTGAAGCAGAGAATAAACTCCCAGCTCTGAGGCTGCTGCCTACACAAGGACAAACAACACCTCTTGGCAGCCCCCACCATCAGGGTTATGGTCACCACACAGCCAGGAAGACTTGTCAGCCACTCCCAGGGGGGCCTGGGTCCACTCTTAGCAGCTTTGTTTGACATGAAGGCCACACCTTGTTACTATGCACTTCCTGTTTTCCCTTTCCAGAGGAAGGGCTGCTTACCCATAATGATGCCATTTCTCTCCAGGGGCTCCTGCCAGCTGACCTTGAGAGAGGTGTCCAAAATCTCCGTGAAGCTCAGGTGCCCCACCGCTCCCGGTTCTACCAATTAAAAATAAAGAGGTCAGTTAACACGAGAGCCTGGAGCCCTTTGATCAGACCTGTGTGGACAGCTTTAGCTACAGAGAGGAAGAGTTGAGACAGGGCCAGCAGAAGCCTGTAGAAAAGAAACACCAGGAGCGCACAGTTGGGACTAGGGGCCGGGGGCTCAGGGCGTGCTCTCTGTTCTTGAGTGTGTTACTTTGCTGGCTCCATGCAGACAAGCAGGGAGGTGAGAAAAGTAGCCACAGGACCTTCAGACACAGCTTCTGTCTTTCTCTCTGATCCAATCCAGTAAAATAATCTGCCTGGTTAGCCCTGAAAAAAAATCAGTGGCTTGGTAGACTGCCACGTCTTTAGAATCTTCCATTAAGGGGCTGGGGTGTGACTCCATAATAGAATAACCTGCCTAGAATCCCCCAGTGAGGGACTGGGGGCGTGGCTCAGTGGTAGAGCCCCTGCCTAGAATCCCCCAGTGAGGGGCTGGGGGCGTGGCTCAGTGGTAGAGCCCCTGCCTAGAATCCCCCAGTGAGGGGCTGGGGGTGTGGCTCAGTGG
>CM052721.1:10348667-10478470 GCA_028551405.1 Uromys caudimaculatus
ATCCCCCAGTGAGGGGCTGGGGGTGTGGCTCAGTGGGAGAGCCCCTGCCTAGAATCCCCCAGTGAGGGGCTGGGGTGTGGCTCAGTGGGAGAGCCCCTGCCTAGAATCCCCCAGGGAGGGACCTAGGCTTTGTATAAGTACTTAACTAGTATCTTCCAGGAAGAAGAGCCAGGACTCTGACTTTTCTGGCATTATGGACCCTGTGGGAGCCAGAAATAAAGCCTAGAGCCAAGGGCAGTACCTGCTCACCTGACCCAGAAGTCTAGTTTCTGAACTCTTCCCTCCCAAGGGATTTTTCAAGAGCAAGAGAGAGTGCATCAAAAGGCCAGCACCATAACATTCTGCCTTAGAGAGAAGGCCATACACTGCCCTACACTCCTCTCAGCTGAGGACTTGCTCTGGCCAGGAGGGGAGCACCCTCCTACTCAAGGTGCCTCACCACAGGCTCCCTTGCAAGCCTTCTGGAACAGACTCACTGAAGCTTCTGTGTGGTCAGGGGGCCTTGCTTGGCCTTCAGGAGAGGAGGTCAGAGGCTCTTTTCTGCCTCCCATCAGCCCTGCCACACAAGCAGCAGCCCGTATCTCGCTCCTCCCTGGAACTAAGACCAAACCTGAACACAACTTATGAATTTTAAAACAGGTACAGCCTCGGAAGCGCACTCAGGGGAGGTGAGATCAGGAGAGCCTTCACAGGGGGGCTGAAACACAGACAAACGCCACTTCTCTCAGCAGAAGATGGTAAAATGGGATGCTGTCAGAACCATGTCATCCTCCCCCGACCGCGAGCATCCAGAAAGACATCCTGACGAGTTTTTGAAGAGGCTTGTTCTTTCGAGATCGATGTCGTAGCAGAGGAAGCAACTGCTCCTTTCATATTCCCAGTGTTTCTGCTTCCTGCTTTCTCGCCCAACTGTGCTCTCCTCTGGCTTTCAATTGATACTCTTTTCTCTGTACTACGACCCTTCCCCAGCGTGTTCCCACGTCACCGGGGCTCTGCCGAAGGCCCACAGCTAGCGGAGCTTATGTCTGTGACACAGCAGAGGCTAATTGCCAGGTCCCTAGCCCAAACAAGCTGCACCCCAGAGACAACTGCAACCCCACCCTTGATACCACCTTCACGAGGGTGCTCCATCCTTCCAGAAAGGACAAAGAGGCCACCTGCCTACTAAAAATGGTGGTTCAAGGTTAGGGAGAGGTTGAGGATCTGAGTTCGTATTCTATTTTATTAGTTCTTTTTCAGTTTTCCACGTTCACATCCGTGTTCTGCTGTATGCATGCTTGTCTGCCTGTCTGCCTGTACGGGGCCATCACACACATGCGCAGGGGGGAATGTGTGTGTGTGTGTTGAGTGTGTTTTTGTGAGTGTGTGTTAACATGTGTGCTAGTGAGTTTATGTGTGTTAGTGATGCATGTTTGTGACTGTGTGAGCGTGTTTGTGACTGTGTGTGTGTTTATGACTGTGTGAGTGTGTGTATATTTGTGACTGTGTGTTTGTAACTATATGTATGTTTGTGACTGTGCGTGTGTATTTGTGACTATGTGTATGTTTGTGACTATGTGTGAGTGTGTCTGTATGCTTGTTGACTGTGTGAATGTATGTGTTTGTGACTGTGAGTGTGTGTGTATTTGTGACTGTGTGTATGTTTATGACTATGTGTTGTGAGTATGTCCATATGTTTGTGACTGTGTGTGTTTGTGACTATGTGTTTGTGAGTGTGTCTGTACGCTTGTGACTGTGTGAATGTGTATGTGTTGGTGGGTTTGTGTGTGTTTGTGACTGTGTGAGTTTGTGTGTGTGTGTTTGTGACTGTGTGAGTGTGTGTATTTGTGACTATGTGTATGTTTGTGACTGTGCGTGTATATTTGTGACTGTGTGTATGTTTGTGACTATGTGTTTGTGTGTCCATATGTTTGTGACTGTGTGAACGTGTGTGTGTTGGTGGGTTTGTGTGTGTTTGTGACTGTGTGAGTTTGTGTGTGTGTGTTTTGAGTGTGCACGCGTGCATGTGGAGACCCAGGATTGATGCTTGGAACCCTCACTGCCCTTCTAACCTATCACTGAGGTAACTCTCTCAACCAAACCCAGAGCCTGCCCGTATGTCTAGTCTTACTACCGGACTTGACCTGGGGCTCCTCTGCCTCTGCCTGCTAAGCCTGGAGTCACAGCAAGCCTCCACACTCAGCCAGCATTTCTGTGGGTTCTGGGGCTCCCTCCTCAGGTCCTCACGCTTGCCTGACAACTGCTTTAACACCAGTCCCAGGATGTGTGTTCCATGCCCAGAATCCACTTTTAAAAAACTGGTGTCCTGCATTTATGACTCCCTGTTCTTGAGGCAGAGACAGGTGGATCCCAGAGGCTCACTGCTTAGCTAGCCTAGCCTAGTGGGTAGCTCCAGGTTCATTAAAAGAATCTGTTTCAAAAAAATAAGGTGAAGTGATTGAGAAAGATACTGGACCAACCTACACACACACACACACACACACACACTCACACCATAAAGAGACAATGAGTCTCAAAATAATAAATAAATGTATTATGCTAAAACATGGATCTCAAGTAATTTTGTTAAGTGTTTTTTTTTTTTCACTTGACATTATATTATGACAATTTTCCTCAAGTGTTTTGAATTCAAAAGTTTGGGTTTTTTAATAGCTACAAGATATCTGTTGCATGGCCTTTTTGTCTCCCCCAAATTGTCCCCATTTGGGACATCTAATGTTTTTCACTGGTTTTCATTGTAGATGGCTATCATGAGGCTGCACTGTGACCGGTACAGGGAATGACTGAATACCTCTTCTCAGTGGTCCCTGAGAGGGTAGGCTCAGACACAAGGAGAGGGATACTCACTGTCCTCGTGGGTCCACACGAGCTGAGGTGTGCTCGGAGGCCCATCCCCCGGGGTGGTGAAACACAGGGCGGATGTGAAGTAGGCTGTGAACTTCTTCAAGTTTGTTATGTACCCATGATGGATCCCGTGGAAGTCAGGAGCAATAGTGACCACAGTGACAGCCTCGGGAGCATCTGCCGGCCACGCTAGGAGCTGGTAGGGAAAGGGTTAAAAAAGACCCCTTTAAACCACATTTCTTTGCTTAGCTGTCGAACACAATCATATTTTACAATTAGTATGTCTTTAAAGAAAGCATAGTCACAATTCAACAAGTCCATAAATGCCACATCATTTTTCCCCCTTTTCATATTTGGAGATAAAACAAGAGCTTTACACATGTTAAGTAAGCACTCTAATCTACACCCCAGCCCCTCACTGGGGGATTCTAGGCAGGGGCTCTCCCACTGAGCCACGCCCCCAGCCCCTCACTGAGGGATTCTAGGCAGGGGCTCTACCACTGAGCCACACCCCAGCCCCTCACTGGGGGATTCTAGGCAGGGGCTCTACCACTGAGCCACACCCCAAGCCCCTCACTGAGGGATTCTAGGCAGGGGCTCTACCACTGAGCCATACCCCAAGCCCCTCACTGAGGGATTCTAGGCAGGGGCTCTACCACTGAGCCACACCCCAAGCCCCTCACTAAGGGATTCTAGGCAGGGGCTCTACCACTGAGCCACGCCCCCAGCCCCTCACTGGGGGATTCTAAGCAGGGGCTCTACCACTGAGCCACACCCCCAGCCCCTTACTGGGTGATTCTAGGCAGGTGCTCTACCACTGAGCCATGCCCCCAGCCCTTCACTGGGGGATTCTAGGCAGGGGCTCTACCACTGAGCCATGCCCCCAGCCCTCCCTGGGGGATTCTAGGCAGGGGCTCTACCACTGACCTATATCCCTGCTCACTTTTTGCATCTTTAAATCTTGAGACAAGGTTTTACTAAGTTTCCCAGCATGGTCTTGAACTTGTGGTTCTTCTGCCTCAGCCTCCCAAGCAGCTGAGATGGTAAGGCCTGGTTATAAATCCTATTACATCTTATAATCCCATTTCAAAAAAGTTGAGTTTAAAAGATGCCTATATATTTTTGCACATTCACATACATATATTTATATATATGAATGAAATGGCTGCTAAACTTGTTACAGTAATGGACACCCCCTTTCATCTCCATCTTCTCTTAGGATACTACTGAACATGAATTTTTTTAACAGTGAGGAGCAAAGATGACATTATCTGTTAATTCAACAAACTAGCATGAGGAGATAAACACAAATATTCTCCAGATAGAAGTCTACCTTGACTCAAAATAATTCAATAGGAACAATCTTAATGATTTATAATTTATGTTATACTGGTTTCCTGGAATGAATTTTAGGAGATAGATTAGAATTTTAAATGACGGGCATATACAGGGACTGGGATTTAGCGCAGTTGGTCAAGAGCTTAGCTAGCATGCGTGAAAACCTGGGTTCTACCCCAGTACTACCCAAACCCAGCATGGCGGCATGTGCTTATAATCCAAGGGCTAAGGACGTAGGAACTGGAGAATCAGGAGTTCAAGGTCAACCTCAGGCATATACTGCTACATGAAATTCTGTCTTAAGAACAAAGCAAGAAATAGCATCTATGCAGTGTGGGCGCGCGCGTGTGTGTGTGTGTGTGTGTGTGTGTGTGTGTGTGTGTGTGTGTGTGTGTGTACAAGTGCATGCTTCAGGAAAAGCTGCTTTTCTGCTTAGGCAATGCTAGATACGTGTGGTGAGTTTTAGCCTCCTGACACGATGCATCTCTAGGACCGAGGTCGTTCTGAAGCCCGCGGCAGCAGGATGCAGTACATCTGTGCAGATCGAACTGACAAGCCAGCTATCAGAAGCATGCAGTGTTCTTGCCACTCAGACCTGGCAGGAGAGTCAAGAGTGATGGAGTCTTGGGTTGATGAGTATGAGTTCCCTTCAAAACAGCACCTGCCTTCAGATACCTCTGAGGAAGAAGCCGAGGCATGGCACCTTCCTAGCTGGGCCTTATTACAGACAAACAAGTGTTTTTGAGGGAGCCCAACCCAAACGGCAGGCAACAGCAACCTTTTAAAGCTGAAAGCATTAGTGGTTCACCCCTCTCTGAAGGGACTCCCCGAGACTCCTGCTAAGGGGTTCGTGAACCCACGTTTGTACAATGAAGTCAGACTCCCAAGTCCAACTAGGAGAAATTCACACAGAGGAAAGAAACTGTGTTTCTGGAATGTGCATTCAAGCCCGTCTTACTCAGTAACACATCCTGTTGCTGGTCTGGTCATTCATTCAGACTGGGCCAGCACCCTGCATCCTGAACTCTTCTGTGGTCTCTATTCTTTAAACAGAAGTAGACCCAACCCAGAGAGGAAAATGGTCTCTGCTGGACAGCAGTCTCCTTACCACGAATCCCCGCCCTTGATTCTATGTTCTACTCAGAGAATCCTGATCTCCCCTGGGTGCTCTCTGCCTCCCTCCCTCCCTCCCTCCCTCCCTCCCTCCCTCCTTCTCTCTCTCTCTCTCTCTCTCTCTCTCTCTCTCTCTCTCTCATGTTCTCCCCCCCGAGTGTTTGTGTGTGTGTGTGTGTGTGTGTGTAATGAATGTGTGCTTATGTGTATGATGGCCCGTGTGTATATGTGTGTCCACGGTTGTGTGTGTCTGTGTGATGATGACTGTGTGCCCACGTATGCTGGCATACATGCATATTCATGCATGTGAAGCCTAGAGTGTCTCCCTCAATCATTGTCCTAGTTTTTGGGACAGGGTCTCTCACTGAACCTGCAGTTTACTGATTCAAGAAGGCTGGCTGGCCAGCCAGCCCCTGGGACCCCCCACCTCTGCTTCCCCACTGCTGGGATTACACGTGTGCGTTACCATGCATGGATCTTTTCACTGTATAGGTTCTGAGGGGCCGCTGGCTGGCCCATCTCCCAGCCTTCCCTGAAGTCCATTACTCTGACTAGAGGCTGTTCTGTACCCTCTTATCAGCTAAGCATTTGCATTTCTGGCAGGATAGCTGACTGAGGACAAATGGCAGCCCCACCAAGCTTGCAGTACTCTGTGTTTGATGCCCTGTGTTTCTGACCACATAGGAAGAGTGGAACCCAGAGTATGATACGATCAATACTGCCCATGAGTGCCCTTTGGAGGTTCCAAAACCAGGCCAGGTACCTTATATCCCTGGTTGATGCCGTTGATGAACTGCTGGGGTGGCGGGTTCCACAGGAAGTGCACGGTGGTGGAATTCACAGCCTCTGCCTGCACATTCTGGGGGGGCGCAGTGGGCACTGCTCCCACATGGAGGTGGAAGGCAGCAGCACAAATGACAAGGAGGCCCCACGGAGAGAGGAGACAAAAGAGAAACCTTAGTTACCACTCAGGACTCAAGAACAATCACAGCGCAGGTGGAAGGGAGGTGAGTGTTTCCCAAGCTAATTGTTGTGCGGCCACGAAGAAGAACTGGTCCATTTCTGGGGGAGAGCTGCTTCCTGAAGACAGAGGCAAGAGCTGTACTAGACCATGTCCCAGCCCACAGATCAGAGATGGACAACACACTAAATCTTCCTCTATTGTTTCCCCAATTACCTCTATTGCCACCTCAGATCAACAAGGCCAAGGCAAGAGCTCATCTAGATTGGCCTTCTACTTCCTTAGTCTGTGGGGAATTGTCCTGACTGATGATTGACGTAGGAGGGCCCAGCCCACCATGGGCAGCGCCATTCCTAGGCTAGTGAACCTGGATTTGTAGTATAAGAAAGCTAGCTGAGCATGAGCAAGTGAGCAGCATTTCTCTGTGGGTTTTGCCTCCAGTCCCTGCCCTGAATTACTTCCCTCAGTGATAGACTGTGACCTGGAAGTAAAGCCAAGTAAACCTTTCTTCTTCAAGGTTGTTTTAGGTCATGGTGTTTATCATATCAATTAAAAGGAAATTAGAATTCTCTATGTATGCTTGTTTGTATTCCACATTTCAGAAAAAGATTTATTTATTTTTACTTTATGTGTGTGGATGGTTTGTCTGCATGTATGTCTATGTGCCATGTGTGTGCGTGGTGCCCAGAGAGACCAGAAAGGGTGTTGGATTCATTGAAACTGGAGTTGTGAATGGTTCTGAGCTGTCATATGGGTGCTGGGGACTGAACCTGGGTCCTCTGCAAGGGCAAGAAGAGCTCTTAACCACTAAGCCATAGCTCTAGCCTCTTCTATTGTTTGCTGTTGTTGTTTGATGCAGGTTCCCAGAGATGATATTTAAGGGGACCTGGACATTTCTGATTAGCCTAAGCTGGCCAGTCAGTGAGCCCTAGGGAATCTACCTTTTGGTCTCCCCAACACTGGGATTATAAGCATGCACTGCCATGACTGGCTCTTGAGGTCACACTTAGGCAAGTACTTTACACAATGAGCTACTGTCCCAGCTGCCCAAAAAACTTAAAGAGAAGGGTTAATTTAGCTTCCGGGTTACAGTTTGTCCCTGAGGGAATTAACTCAGGCAGGGATTGGAGGCAAAAGCCACGGAGGAATGGTGCTCACTGGCTTGTTCACTGGCTCAAAACCATTGCACTCCTCCTGTGTGGATGACTGTTCAATCATAGGCAAAGAGCTACAGGCAACTAGAGACGGCCGAGACCGGGAGACACCGTCTTTCCTGGGAAGACAACACCTACTGATTATTCAATACCAAATGGTCAACCCCCAAAACATACACACAAGTAACACTATACACACTGGGCAGGGTGCATTTATTTATCTTGGAATGTATATGAACAGAATTAATACAAAGGGGGTCATAAGTTTGAGAGAGAGCAAGGAGGAGCATGTGAGGGGGTTTGGAGGGAGAGGGGGGTATGATGTCATTACATCACACATAAGCAGCTCCTGTTACAAAGGCCAGGGTGGTGCCATGGTCATGCTAGGAATGTCAGCCTAGAGCTGGGGAGGTCGCTCAGAGGTGCTCAGTGAGTATGCTTGACGCCCTGGGTCCATATCTAGGACCACATAAGTCAGATGACAGAGACCTGTAATCTCAGCTCTGGGGAAGAAGAGGCAGGGGGATCACCCACAGCCATATAGTAGTCTAGGTTAGACAAGACCCTCAAACAAACAAAAACACAAATAACTTCATGTGCACAGATCTTCTTCGTCGTCTCATCTCGTGCAGAGATGAAAGAGTCAGAATCTATCAACTCTCAGGTGACTCTTCTAGACCCTGTGTCCTAGACATCTGCCATCACCCGTAACCACGGCCTCCTCACGTGCTTCCCTCCACACATCAGACGGAAGCTGCTCGGTTTCCCTTGTAGTACCTCATGCACGTTGTGGGTTAAGTAGAGTCTCGAGGACAGCTGCGTCTGAGATGTAGCCAGCTGGAGGGAATACCAGAGCCACTGAGGGAAGTGAGGCCTGGAAAACAATAGGACTGTGACTGTCTATAGCCCACAGAGACCTGAAGAGGTCAGTCTGGTGGCCGCACGTTTGGAAGAAAAACAGGGACTGCTCACTGAGACGGGGAGGGGTGTGTGTGTGTGTGTGTGTGTGTGTGTGTGTGTGTGTGTGTGTAAGTGAAAAGAGAGAAGAGGGAAGTGGGAGGAAGGAAAAGGGGTGGTAAAGAGAGTGGAGGGGGAGAGGAAGGAAGAGGAAAGGGTGGTGAGGGAGGGACTGGCCAGTGTGCAGCTGGGCTAGGGAGATTTTACTAAGGCCACTAAGGTGGACTCTTCAGGCACTTCAGGTGGAGAAACCGGGATGCCTCACACACCGAGGAGCAAGGCTATGATGTGTCGGCGTTTCACAGAAGAATTACGCCAGGTATTTGAGGAATAATTAAACAACTTGGAATTATCACCCAGACACCCAACTAAATAAGTAAATAACACTACGGACAAGAAAAGAGACCCACAGACAATGATCCCTCATGAACACAAGTTCAAACACAATCAAGAAAATCCTGAAAGATCAGATTCGGCAATATACCACAATGGTAATGTAGCCTTATCTGTTAGGATTTATCTAATAAACACAACAGTGGTCCAATATTTGCCCATCAATCACGGAAAAGTACCAAGCCAGCAGAATGAAGAAAAACCAATCTTAATAGGGTTAGGAAAAGCATTTGATAAATTTTAAGATCTAATCATGATTAAATAAAAAAAAGACACCTTTCCACCCAGTAGGAATTTAAAGAATGTGGTAAACTTGATAAAGGGCATCTATAACGCGCCCGCGGCTGCGATTTCATTTGAGATGAGTCCCTGAAAGATGCTGCTCTGACATCAGGGACAAGGGAGGGTGGGAGACATCACATCGGTGGCTTTTCTATTCTGCAAGTCCAGGCCAGTGTAGACAAGAAAAAGGGGAGGAGGCAAACAGACAGGGGAGGTGCAATATGACTGTCTGCCTAGAGAACCCACGTCAACTCCAGGGAAGCATCTAGGCCTACGAGAGGCTAAGCAAGGTACGGGCTGCAGGCCCAGAGCTCACAGACTGGTTCTGTTTGTAAATACGGGTGATAAATAATTAGAACTTGAAGTTTAAAAATTAGTGGAAGATGGCTCATTTGATAAAGTGCTTGCTGTACACAGATCTCCAGCACCCACATGAAGAGAATAGGAGGACTTCTAGGGATTGTTAGTCAGCCAGCCTCACCAAACCAGTGAGCTCCAGGCCAGTGCGAAACTCAAAACCACAAAGGAGACCGTGTGCTGTGGAATGAGACCAAAGGTTGACCGTTGGCCTCTACACATTCGTGCACACACGTGTGACCCTCCCCCACACACATTTAAAGTAGCGATGAAAATACAAAGTAGATACAAACCTGTCAATGTGTCAGCTCTATAATCTGAAAGTTACAAAGCCACTTATAAATAGGAGCCCTAAATAAGCATCGTGGGAGAATACTGATGGATTGGAAGATCAGGCAGGCAAGGGGACTGTTCTCCAAAGTGGTCCAAAGTTAGCATGAGTCCATCAAACGCACAGCCAGACACTCTTTACCAACTGGGAAGGAGATTTTCAATGTACAGGGGAAAGCCAAAGGAACTAGAATAACCAAACCGATTTTGAAGAAAAAAAAACCTGGATAAACTTTACTACATAATTAAAGATGGTATAAATCTATAGTAATTAAAACAGGTGACCCTGTGAGACAAACGAATACAATGTCAGTGCTACAGAGAGTTCTGGCAATGAGTCACACGGGTACCAACGGGTGTTCAGAAGAGTGTACACGGTTCTACAACTCCTGGACACTGCCATCAAATATAAAGAGAACTTTCAGAAGTGCTCCATGCCTATGGATCTCACATGGGCTTCAGTGCAAGCCTATTACTCTCCGACTACTAGAAAAGTGTGCCCCTGGACTAGGTGACAGCATGCCAGGACAGTGCTCCAAAGTCCTTGTGTGAGATGAGCCGGAACTGAAGGCCACACAAGGTTGGGTGCAGAGCATGGCAGCCTCAGTGGCCTCCCAACCCCAAGTCCACTGGTGGAGCGGGGACAGATAGATGGTGCTGCACCCCTGGGGTGACAGTCACTACTGATTCTCAAGTGGACAGGATTTATATCACCTGGGAAAGGTGACTCTGGGCAAGTCTGTGAGAAGGTTCCTAGACTGGGTTAACAGATGTGGGAAGATCCAACCTCAGTATCATCCCAGGGATGCAGGGCTGGATAAACAAAGAGAAAGCAAACTGAGCAACAGAACTCACCTCTCTCTGCTTCCTGTCTGTGCATGCAATGTGACCAGGTGCCTCACACTCCCGCCACCACGCCTCCTCCACAATGATGGAGGGTACCCTCAGACTGTGAGCAAAAGTCAACTTTAAGTTGCTTTGCTCAGAGTATTTTCTTATCATAGCAACAGGAGGAGCAACTAGTACACATGGGGTGAAATACTGCCCAGGAATATGGAGAACCAACTGACTTAACACATGATCACATGTGACCCCCAAACACACTGTACTGTAATCTCAGCACTTGGGTGAGGGAGGTAGGAGAATCAAGAGTTCAAGGCAAGCCTCAGCTACATAGAAGGGTTACATGGGACCCTGTCCCCAAACACAGAATCTCTCTCTGTCTCTCTTTCTCTCTCTGTCTCTGTCTCTCTCTCTTCCTTGTGTATATGTGTGTGTGCATTTGAAGGCACAGGTTCAAGCTCATACATTGTTCCTCAGGTGTTGTCCACTTTGTGTTTTGAGGCAGGGTCTCTCATTGGCCTGGAGTAGCCAGGCAGGCTAGGCTAGCTCCTCCCTAAGCACCGGAGGAAACCTATCTCTGTCTCCCAGGAGTTTGGATCACAAGCAGGAGCTACTGATCCTGGTTGGGTGTTTTGGTTAACATGGGTTCTGGAGAATTGAACTCACGTCCTCATGCTTGCACAGGAATGGAGTCATCGCCCCTGCCCCCAGAGAAGAGATTTATGTCTGTGAGGGTGATGGGATTGTGGCACATCCTTTTTGGGAGTCTGGGGAGGGGCCACGTGTGAAGTCCACAGATCCTGTGCTGGAGACGCCACACATGGGTGCTGTAGTAGGAAGTTCCTAGGGAGTTTTCCTGGCCAACACAGCCACTTCCAACTGCCCCCAGCCTCTAATACTAGGAGCTACCTGTCCATAGCTCTGTTGATGCTTGGCCCAGAAAATCAAGGCACACAGCACAATGTCAGTGCTCCAAACCTCTCCATTTGGTGCTGGTCCATATGCAGCAACAGAAGCAGGGACAACGTGGGGCTGGGGAGACGGCTCAGTGGCTAAAGTGTTTGGATTCCAAGCACTCACATAAATGGAAGGCGTGGCAGCCTGCTTGTATTCCAGCCTTGGAAGGCAGAGACAGGGGACTCCACAGAGCAAACAGGCTAGCCCTATTAGTGAAGTCTGGGTTTTATTGAGAGATTCTGCCTCTGTGAATAAGGTGAGAGGGTGATGGGGGACGACCCCTGACATCAATCTCGGGTCTCTGTGTCCATGCGCATGTAAAAACTTGTACATATATGCAACACACACACATGTACGCACATATATGCAACACACACATACATGAGCACATGCACGCAAGCACACACAAGCACACATGCACACATGCACACATGCACACAAGCACACCTGAAGGCACACACACATGCATACATACATACGTGCACACACACATGCACACAAGCACACATACAAGCACATACACATGCACACATACACACACGCACACACACACATGTAAGCACACACACGTGCACACACATACACACATGTGCACATGCACACATACACATGTGCATACATACATGAACAATGAAAACAAAACAAAAATGAAACAAAGTCAGTATATGCCGAAAGAAAAAAGAAACGTGGAGAGGAGGAAGGAGAAAGGGTGAAGGAGTCAAGAGCTGCTGGGAAGTGACTGAGGCTTCCCCTCCCCTTGAAGCCTTTGTTAGTTTTTCTCTGGGGTCTTAAAGGGTCCCTTTGGAATATATTTCTGCCAGGCTGGTAACACTAGGAGAAGGGAGGGATCCGTGAGGCTGTTCTTGGACTTTCCCTTTCTTAGATCACCGGTCTCTTCCTTCCTTCCTGGCTGCCCTAAGGAGATAAGCAGTTCTGTTCCACGGCACAGTCCACACCAATATGTCCTGCCTCACCATGACCCCGAAACACCAGGGTCAAGCTATTGTGGGCTGAAACCATGAGCCAAAGTAACTCTTCCTCTTTTAAGCTGGCTTCTCACAGTGCTCTGTCACAGTGATGGAAAGCAGAGTCCCTCTGCCTGGTTCTCCGAGGCAGTCTGGGTGACTCTGCTCCAGCATTCCGTCAGCCCCAATTACTGCCCGTGCAGTCCCGGCATGCTATCCTGCCACATGTTCACCTCTCTGAAATAAGCCAAGGAACAGATGTTCGATAAACGCATTCTGCATCATTTAAGTAAGAGTCGTTTCCTGAAGTTTTGAGATGGCTTTTGCACCTTCGCTTTGATCTGTGTCAGGTGGAAATCCTGCCTCTCATTCCACAGCCAGTGCCTCTCGAAGCCTCAGGGAGGTCTCAGAGCACCAAACACTAGGGATGACCTCACCGGAGTGGGCCAACCAGGAAGCTGCTTCTTGTCTGTAAAAGTTAATTTTGGTTGTCAACTTGACCATATCTGGGATGAACTAAGAAACACATCTCGGGGTGGATCTGTGAGCACATTTCCCCACATTTCCCTGAAGAATTAACAACAAGAAGGAAGACTCTCTTCCAGGGTGGATACATTCTGGAAGCCCCCGAGGCCTAAACACGTGTGGGGGAAGGGCTGCTGATTTTGCCTGCCTGCGTTCCCTTCTTGCTGATCGCTGCATCTACTCTGCAGCTTCCTCCGCTGATGCTCCAACCAGCCTTTGCTGACATCAGAACTCAGTTTCTTCATCCTTCCAACAGGGACTAGAGACCAGATGCTCTTCTGGAGTCCCCTAGGCCTTCAGAGACAGGAGCAGCTACTGGGTTCTCAGCCTCTTCAGCATGCAGACAAACATTGTTGGACCACCAGCCTGTATCAATGTCCTTGGTGACATACATTCATTCTGACGATTCATCCTGTCTCTAGAGAAGCCTCATATCTACACCTTCCCTCCTCCTTACACAAAGTCTTGAGTCATAGTAAGATAAGGATCCAAGTCAAACAACCCTTTCACCTGAGTGACCTGCCTATGAAGCCATAGTACCCCATACTCTGGCTCTGCCTCTCTATCCCAGTTCTGGATGGATGCCTGCCCTGTTGCCACCCTGAGCTCTATTCAAACATTAGCCATTCTTCTCAGGCCTCTTGTGTTCCCAGATCCCTTGCTTCCTTTTCTCCTAATGACTGTCATTAGAAGTGACTCACATACTTGAAGACAATGGAACCAAAATATTCCCCCAAGAGACACAAGAAAAGAGCTGTGGCCAGTAAGTCCTTCCAGACAGTGTTTTCAAAGGAAAGAACAGTTATGGTAGGAGAGGTCTTCATTAATGCGGTGACTTCACCCTGGTCCATCTGGAGAAAGGACAGACGCTGGCCCATAGCTCCCGGAAGAGTGAGGGCCACAGCCTTAGTCTGCGGAGCTGGCTTCCAGCCTAGCCTCCTCCCAGACTTCCTGTTGGAAGCTGCCACCTCCTGCTACTCAAAGTAAGGCCTCTGGGGACATTTCCTTCCCATTGACGAGCAGCTAAGGTCTGTACTCCCAAGGGCAGTCCTTGAAGCAACCTCAGCCTGCTGAAGTAACAGGCTTTCGGTTCTTTGCTGATTTATGATGAAAAACAAAAGGTGTGAGTGTGGAGGAGGGGAGGGGGGGATCTGGGCATGGTGGTGCATGCCTTTAACCCTGCACTTGGGAGGTAGGTGGCTCTCTGAATTAGCGGCCAGCCTGGTATATGCCAGGACAGTGGTTCACTAAGTAATCACACCCCTGCCCAGGCCTGGGTCTGTTCTCAGGGTTAAACGGCACATAGCCCACACCTCTGTATAACTGTCTCTATTTGCAGACGCAAGCACAAGAAGCTCTGCCACGCCCGGCAGTGGTGGCGCACGCCTTTAATCCCAGCACTTGGGAGGCAGAGGCAAGAGGATCTCTGAGTTCGAGGCCAGCCTGGTCTACAGAGTGAGTTCCAGGACAGCCAGGGCTACACAGAGATACCCTGTCTCGAAAAACCAAAAAAAAAAAAAAAAAAAAGAAGCTCTGCCATATGGGGGTAGAGTGGGGGTGGGGCTTAGCTAAGGAAGGTAACAGAAGAAAGGCAAAGTCAGGAGCAGGGTGGAGCCGTGGAAGAGTCCGAAGGTGGTGAGGAGGCAGTGCTTGTGACTCTCTTCAGAGGTAGGATTCCTCCGAGAGAGGGAGGAAGAGGCTGGACAGGGCAAAGTGGCCCTCCACTGGGCCTAGGGTGGGTCAAGTGGGTCACAGGGCCATAGATAGCACGTGGCAAACCTTGCCTCCAGCTACCCTGAACTTCAAGCTGGAGGAGTCACATCTGCAAACGAGGCAGGTACTGCAGGGTAGAAAACGGAAAAGGCCAGGTGAGTCGGTAGAAGATTTGTGTCTTTGGTGTAATTAGAAGCATATCTCAGAGATGAAGACTTAGGAAACGGATGGCAGTCAAATCAGACAGATGCCAACACTACTGAAATCCATCATTCTTTAAACAGGAGGATGCCAAACAAAACAAAAAGACGGTAGCTCCCACATTCAAAGGCCTAACCATGGACACATTGAGTAGCAATGCACTCACTGAGGAGTCATAGAAAAAGAGGGGTGAGGGGCACACAATCTGTTGGTTTCCTTGATGGGCAGTACTGTAATAAACTGGTCAGCTAGCACTTCTTCCCCAAACCAAAGATGTGAGATTACAAACTGATCCCATCGGAAGACCCATTAGGTCAATTGGTAAGTTACAATTCTCCAGATAAACTTAGGCTTTGATCTGTATGTAACAAACTCAGTTTCATGTCTGGAAATCGCATGCTTGTGCGCCATGTGTACATCTGTGTGCGTATGCACGTGAGGCCCTGTGTATGCGTGCACACGCACCAGCATGTGCACAGCTATGTGACTTTATACATATCTGATCCATGCACAGTGGCTTCTTGCTACCCAGACATATCCTCTCTTTGCAGTAATGGAAAGATTCAAGGTCCCTGCCTTCATGGAACTGAGAGTCCAGGAGGAGAAGCAAATACTTAGGACAGGGGGTGGTAAACGCTGCCAAGAAGGGCAGCAGGAATTTCCTGAAAAATGATCCTACGGATGGGGTCTGTCCTGGCTGGTTTTGTGTCAGCGTGACACGAGCTGGAATTACCACAGAGAAAGGAGTTTCAGTTGAGGAAATGCCTCCATGAGATCCAGCCAGGGTGGCATGATATGGTGATAAGCTGACCAGCAAACTTGTCCTTTTTGAAGAGAGAATAAGGTCAATGTCAAAGGTACCCTTAGGTCTATAACTCCCAAGCTCTTGATTCAGTGTGGGACGCCGTCCTCTGAGCACAAGAATCATGGTGTCTTTACCAGAGAGGCTCTATTCTCAAGGGATGCTCTGGATTGGTCTTGTTGGCATTCCCTTGTAGAGGGTGGTGGGAAGGGTATCACCTCTCATCTGAGATTTCATCCACTGCCCCCTGCATCCCCCTCTCACTATACACAACTCTGCCCGAGGTGCACATGGTCCTGGGTCATCGAAGGTGCCATATATAAAGTGTCAAAGGATAACTGAAGGCTGCAGGGCACCCCACTTACACAGCTCTAGGGGACTTGTCACCTACATCGGGGTGAGAGTTCTCAGTGGTGTGGTTGCTCTGGGGCCCTCCATGATCCTGTAAGGCACCCCTCCCCCATGTTCTGTTAGTAAACCTAATCAACGCATTGTGTCCCCAAGCTAGGCTGGGGTGGAATCATTGTTGCTGTAGATAGATGTTGGTTTGTGTCTTATGAGGAAGAGTTCACACCATAGATGTCGACTGTGATCCCGGACAGTCGCCCATCCCGTGACCCCATCACACGTAACCGTGACATTTCAGTCACCCCTGCCACAGTCCACGTCTGTTTCCGCCATCAATCTAACCAAGCAGTTTGTTTTTGACTTCTGACTCTGGGTGGGATTGGTGATAGACACCTCCACTTCAACCTTCATGATCATCAGGTTGTTTCCATTTCTTCTGAATCACGGGCCAAAAATGGATGCCTGAGGTTGTAGCTGGAGCCAGCCTTCAAGTGTGGACCCACCATGTTTCACGGTGTTCAACATGGGGATTCAGCTAAATGTTTGCCACCCAATCTCTGCTTCATCTTATCTACAGGGTGTTGATAGATGAGTTAGTGGGTGAAGAGATGAAGAAAATTCAGGTCCCCAAAAGGAATGTGGTACTTGGACCCATCAGTGTGGTAACGTTTTCCATAAAGGAAGCAGGCTGGTAGGACAGTGTGGTGGTTTGAATAGGATGTCCCTCAGGAGTCTCTAGCATGTGAAATCTTGGTCCCTAGTACGTGGCTATTTAGGGAGGATTAGGAGCTGTAGTCTGGCTGAAGGATCTCTCTCTCTCTCTCTCTCTCTCTCTCTCTCTTCCTCATACTCTATCTTGTCTTCCAAAACATGGTCTTTCACTGGGACCTGGAACTCACCAACTAGGTTAGGCTAGCTAGCCAGTGATCCACCTCACCTGTCTCCTGCCTCCCCAGTGCTGGGATTATAAGTGTTATATCCCCACAATGGCGTTTCAAAAATGTGCATTCCGGGGCTCGAACTCAGGTCCTCCTGCTTGCCAGCAGGCACTTTACTGACTGAGCCATCTCCCTAGGTCCCCCTTCTGATCCTCTTTGCAATGTTCTCCATCTCTTGTAAGAAAGTGATGGTTCTAATTTTCTCAACAGGAAGGCAGATAGAAGCCAGGGAACAAGGATGCAGAAAGTGCCCAGTCTGTCCTTGGTCATTTCTCCCAAAGGGCTAAAGGCATAAAAGCAAGTTCGGCCACCATCCCAAATGGAAGCCTCCTTGGGACATGCTCACACCTCCCCTGCATCTGCCTTTCTTTCCAAAGCTGTGAGCTGTAACTTAGGAAATCCCATTACTGGGGTTCCTGGAGACAGTGATGGCTCCTTCAGGCAGTACCATCTCTCTGGAGGATCAGTAACAGTGTGTAGAGAGCTATGGCCTCCTTGAGGAGCTTGAGCCAGTCCTCTAGGGACAGAGATTCCCCTTAGAGCTGCCAGTCAGGGCTTTCGGTTTTAGTTCCCTGGAATGACATCATTCTACTCTGGGCCTCAGGTGGGGGTCCTCATGTTAACCTCAGAGGTGGTGTGAAACACAGCCATCTAGGCCTTGCCTCAAACCTGCAGATTCTGGGAGCTCTGGCCAGAAAATGTGGATTTAGGAGCTTCTAGGACAGCTCTCAACCCCTTTGAGGTCAAATGATCTTTTCCCAGGGGTCAAACATCAGATATCCTGCATATCAGATATTTCCATTATGATTCATAACAGTAGAAAAACTATAGCTATAAAGTAGAAACGGGGCTGGAGAGATGGCTCAGTGGTTAAGAGCACTGACTGCTCTTCCAGAGGTCCTGAGTTCAATTCCCAGCAACCACATGGTGGCTCACAACCATCTGTAAGGGGATCCGATGCCCTCTTCTGGTGTGTCTGGAGACAGATACAGTGTACTCATATACATAAAGTAAATAAATCTTAAAAAAAAAAAAAAAAGTAGAAACGAAAATAATGTCATGGTGGGGGGGGGGTGTCACCAAAACATGAGGAACTGCATTCAAGGGCCGTGGCATTAGGAGGGAGAACCCTAGGGGTCACTGGTCTGTGGACTGTGACATGAGGCTACTGCCCACGGAACTTCGGCCCAATTACTTTCTACTCTCTCCCTCCCTCTTCTCTTCCTTCCTCTCTTCCTCTTTCCTCCCTCCCTCTCTGCTCTCTTTCCACTCTTATTTGGACCTTCCTTCTCCCTCTTTGGCTCTCCCCTTGCCCCTCCCCCTTCCTCCCTCTGCCCCTCCCCTTGTCCCTCCCTCTTCCCCCTCCCCTTGCCCCTCCCCTCCCTTCCTCCCCAGGTCTTGCTTGCACGCTATCTCTAGTTACAGCCTAACTACTGAATAGAGAAAAGCCCCACAGCACAGACCCTCTCCTTCCTTTCTGAGCAGACATGTCAACTGCTCCCGCAAGACCTTTGATGAGGACACAAGGTCAGACCTTGATATGGCCTGTAAGTCAGACAAACGAAGACCATTTGAAGCTCATTTGGGACCCTCTAGTAAATGCTGGCTGCCACTCACTAAGAGTCACCTCCTTTTTATATGTATAATTCCACATCAGTGGCGGGTATACTTTAAAAACAACCCCCCTTGCCCAGCATGTGTGAGGCTCTGGGTCCGAGTGAACGTGTCTTCCATGCTTCTGTGTTTGAACACTTGGCCAACGGCTGTGGCGGTGTTTTGGGAAATTGAGGAAGCTTTGGAGGATGGAGCCTCAATGAAGGAAGTGGCTGACTAGGGAGGGCTAGAGGGTTACAGGCCAGCCCTGCTTCCCAGTCGCTCTGTTTCCTGCTCTGCCAAGATGTGAACAGGCAGACTCTGCTTCTTCAACCTCATGTGAGAGTCACTCCACTGCCATGGTGGACTGTATCCCCTCAAACCACGAGCCTAACAGAACCTTCCTTAAGTTACTGCTTGGTTACAGCAATGCCATTGTATAGAAGGAAGGAAGGAAGGAAGGAAGGAAGGAGGGAGGGAGGGAGGGAGGAAGGAAGGAAGGAAGGAAGGAAGGAAGGAAGGAAGGAAGGAAGGAAGGAAGAGAGGCAGGGATGAAAGAACAAGAGGTTAATTAAAAGAAACTTTGGGCTGGAGAGATGGCTCAGTGGGTAACAGTACTCAATGCAGAGGGCCCTAGCATCCATATTGGGTGAATCACAAATGTCTGGAACAGTGCCCTCTCTTCTGGCCTCTGCGGGCACTGCACTCATGCACAGACATACCCACCCACACATACACACATAATTAAAAAAAAAAAAAATCTAAAATGAAGGAAACCTGGTCTGCCATGGATCTGCCCCACTGGGGTGTAAGATGAGCCACACAATGTTTGATAACACTGTGGAGGAGAAAGTCGTGGGGCTTTGTGAGTGGGAGGACGTAGGCCTCGGGCCTCTGGAAGAAGGCTGACATCTGCATCCTGCTTATCTTCTCCTAGGAGAGCTGTCACTCAGCCTGACAGCACGAGGAGCCTTGGGCGATACGGCAGCATTGGCTGAACTCCGCATAGGATGAAATTACAGCTCAGTGTCCAACGTGATTTTTATACCCTAACTCGCCCGGTTGTATTACTAAGATAACACGACCTCATCTGTCACAGAGAAGCCATGAAATTAGAAGTATTAACAGGATAAAATGTCATCATTTCTTCTGTCTTTATCCTCAAGACCAAGGCCAGTTCTCCTGGTGGGGGCTGTAGTATACGTAATTCTTAGTGTTAGTGTTCAGTTGTCTGTATGTTTTTGAGACAGACTCTCATGTAGCCTAGGCTAGCCTTGAACTTACTATGTATCCTAGGATGACATTGACTTTCTGGTCCTCCTGCTTCTGTAGGCTTGCACTACTATGCCTGACTTTGCTATGCTGGGGAGCTTTGTGCACAGTAGGCAATCATTCTACTGACTGAGTCACACCCTCAGGCCATCCAGTGCTATTGTTCAGGGAGCCAAAGACTGCATAGTCAGCATTTTGAGGACTGTACTTCATGAGTTCCCTTCTGGAAGGCAGGATGTGATCTCTATGTAGCTCTGGGACCACTCTGCCCAGAGACAACTCCTTTCATTCTGAGGATATTCAAATAAGAGCTCATTCCAGCTACACTGCCTCTGGCAGCTTTGCAACGATGTGGGCCTTTGCCACACTGGCATGCCCCATTTTCCCTGTCCTAAAAGGTCAAATTTATAATACCAGGGACAGAGGTATACATCTGACCTTAATGTGGATTCACGTGCATCTGTTTCTCCCGGTAACTTGGCGGAATGAAATGCATATGCCTTTCAGACGGGAGACAGGAGCTCATTAAATGCGAGAATTACTGGCTGCCCGCTAGCAGGTGGATGTACATATTACAGCCTATACGCCGGCTGTTACTGTTAATTCCAGGTCATTCTGGGCTACGGCTGAGCTCTTGCATTGTTTGTTTCTTGCAGTTTCCGATATACCTGAACGTTCACACTTCATTAAACATCTCGAGCACATCACAAGGGCAACAAATCTTTCACAAATACTCTTGAGCGTTCTTTTATGTCCTTCATAAGGAACTAACACTTTCCAGGTTCTATGTGTCTCTTTCTAAACTTACCTCCCCCTCCCCCAATTTCTAGTGCTGCTGCATAGGCCACGAGGGAAGAAACTCTACCAGTGGACCCTGCGTGTTATGATACCAACCTGCCAAGCAAGATGCCTCTACCCATTGGTACAATAGAGAGTGACCACTCCTGCGGTAGTCAACTACTTTCTTACTGGATTTGAAGTCCACTCTGCAGGACAGAATCACACCAGGTACCGTGAGCCTGGCTGAAAGCCCGTGACTCGGGAAATTATAGGCCCTAGGGAGAGGCTTACTATTGTCATTGTGGCGGACAGGGATTCATTCATGCACACACACAGAATGAATAAATAAATAAGGAAATAAATGAAGCAAGTAGGTAAAAAAAAAATAAGACGTCCATGCGAAGTGGGTAGTAACTAAACGTAAGGTTCGTTCAGAGGTGGTAGAAGGCGAGACGCCTAGTAGCTAGTGTGGCAGGTAACAACCCATGATTGGGCAGGGTAAGGAACTACTTCCTAGACGCCACACTGAAAACGAGAAACAATTATTCTGAGTGTGTCCTTGTGACTCTAGACTGTGGTGACGAGTTCAGGTCAGAGAGGTCATGGATGGGGTGAGAACTGTGTGTGTGTGTAGACAACTCTGCCCCACTGCTGGCTTCATGAATGATCGTTGCTCCTTAGTGGCAGAGCTGTTGCTAAGTTACCATGCTCTAAGTACACCAACAACCCCCTGCCCATGTTCACACAAGTGACTCTGAAAAAACTCAGGGGATCGCAAAACAAACAAGTCAGAACGGCAGGAGGAGGGGGAGATGCTATCAGAAAGACACTGTCTGGCTGGAGCAGGAGAGGAATGAGGACAGTGGGGAAGCTATGAGCAAGCCATGAGACTGCCAAAGGACGCGTTATAAGAAAGAAGTGGTGTGCTTGCAGCTTCCTCTCTCCGTTAGGGTTCCTGTTGTTGTGATCAAAAAACAAACAAATGAACAGAAAACCCATGACCATCAGCAGCCCAAGGAGGAAACGGTTTGTCTCGCTCACACCCCAGGCCATCAGCAAAGACAGTCAAGGCAGGGAGGGACTCAAGGAGGGCAAGACCTGGAGTCAGAACTGAAGCAGAGGCCATGGAGGGGTGCTGCCTGCTGAATTGCTCCTCCTGGCTTGTTAGGCTTGTTTTCTCAAATACCTCAGCTCCCAGGGGTGGTGCTGCTTGCCGTGGGTTGGTCCCTCAGACATCAACCATCAGTCAAGAAAATGTCTTGTCGACAGGCCACCTTTATAGGTGCGCTTTCATGATTCAGATTCCTTTTTCCCAGATGACCCGACCTTCTGTCGGGTTGACATGCAGGCTTCCTGACTGTTCTCTGTGTGACCCACTCTCCACCCCAGCCTTGGGCTAAGCTGCGTCCCTGCATTTACCTGATTATTGGTACTCCTGGTACCGGGTTAATGCCTTAAGTTCTCTGCCACATTGTTCAGTGCATCTCCTGGTCACACAGGGTGAAGCCACCAGAAAGACAGCCAGGGACATTTCTAAGAAATGTCTCCCACAGAGACATTTCTAACTAAGCATGGGAAGAAAGGCTGTGAGGGCTGGCTCCTGTGTGGGCTGGAGTCTATGAGCAAGGCACTAGGGTGCTTTGCTTTGGGAGGCAGGATGCAGAGCATACACACTGTCGGTACTAACGTCTCTTCTAGTTTCCTTTCTGTTGCTATGGTGCAACCCACCAACCAAAAGCGACTTAGGGGGAGAAAGCATTTATTTATTTCGTCTTATACTTTCAGGTCTCACAGTCTATCAGGGAAGTCAGTGCAGGAACAGAAATCATGGAGGAATTCTTTTACTAGCTAGCATACCGGCTGTACTGGCTAGTTTTGTGTCAACTTGGCACAAGCTGAAGTTATCACAGAGAAAGGAGCTTCAGGTGAGGAAATGCCTCCATGAGATCCAGCGGTAAGGCATTTTCTCAATTAGTGATCAAGGGGGGAGGGCCCCTTGTGGGTGGTGCCATCTGTGGGCTGGTAGTCTTGGGCTCTATAAGAAAGCAAGCTGAGCAAGCCAGGGGAAGCAAGCCGGTAAGTTACATTCTTCCATGGCCTCTGCATCAGTTCCTGATTCCAGACCTGCTTGAGTTCCAGTCCTGACTTCCTTTGGTGATGAACAGCAGTGTGGAAGTGTAAGCTGAATAAACCCTTTCCTCCCCAACTTGCTTCTTGGCCATGATGTTTATGCAGGAATAGAAACCCTGACTAAGACACCAGCTTATGCTCAGCTGGCTTCATTTTAACTTTTTTATGTGCCTTTGGCTGCATGTATATTTACTATATGTGTGCACTGCTCTCAGAGCCCAACAGAGCACACTAGATCTACTGGGAATGGAATTACAGATGGTTGTGGGTGCTGGGAATTGAACCTGGACCCTCTTGAGGAATATCCAGTGCCCTTAAGCACCGAGCATCTCTCTAACCTCCGGCTACCTTTCTTATACAGCCCAGACCCACTTATCTAAGGATGGTGCTCCCCACAGTGGGCTATGTCCTCCCACATCAATCATCAATGAGAAATCATCTCTCGTAGACATGAGATGAGATGAGGTCAATCTGATCCCAGAAATTCTTCAATCGAGGTTCCCTCTTCCTAGGCGACCATAAGTTTGCATCAAATTGACAATACAACCTTACTAAGAGATTCTACTCCTGTCAGCTTGATACGTAAACATATTCACCATTGAATGACAATCTTTCCTTTCTTGCTTGTCCCCAGGATCTCATGTTAATATTACAGTATAAAAATGTAACTTTAAAAGTCCTAGTCTCTAAAAATTCAAATGCTTTAAAAGCCCAAGGACTCTCTAAAAAAATAAGATCTCTCAACTTCGGGCTCGTTTAAAATAAAACACAAATCACGTCTCGAGGCAGTGCTCAGACACCTGTGCCCTTAATTCTCGAGACAGGGGGAGGAGCCAGGTCCGAAGGCAGGCACGGGGTTAAAACTGGAGGCTGCCTTGGCATAGTCTGAAACAATGTAACATGACCAGCAGTGTCTGGTCCTGTCATTCCTTTACGATCTCCTTGTTTCTGTGTCAGGTGTGGCATTAGGATTTGATGACAGAGATACAAAAGAGACAACTTAGATACAGTCCTTTACAGAGTTCCTAGGCTGGAAGGGAACACACCTCTAAATCCAAAAAGCAAAGCAAAAGCCACAGTGGGGTAGGTGAGTTCGCCATTCCTCTGGGTCTCCTACTGGAAGCTGAGGGGGAAGATGAAGAGTAACTATTCTCATACAAGGTCAGTGCAGGATGCAGATGCCGAAACTCACACCCACACACTCGCTGCATACACTGAGCTCTGGGCCTAAGCTCAGGCTTCCTGTTCACACCCATGCTTGACTTATAGCTGGGTATATTCTCAACCCAAATCCTGATGATTCTTAAGTCTTGTGGGAGCATTTTCTGAAACGGATGTCAGTCAAATCAGACGGATGCCGACATTACTGAAATTCATTATTCTTTAAACTGTAGGACACAAATGATTAGTGGATCAGGAAATCAATGCAGTGGCAGAGAGAGAGAGAGAGAGAGAGAGAGAGAGAGAGAGAGAGAGAAGCAGATTTCTTATTGTGCACTGCAATAAAAATTTCCAGTGGCCACTGCACAGCCACCTGTCATGTGGGTGTAAGAGAGATGACATCTGTTTTCTTTTTATTTCACGTACAAGCTACAGAGAAAACCTGAGAGCTGTTTCTTTCCACCAGGCTTGATATATGCAGAATGTAAAAATGAACAGCAAATTCTAGCACTGGCAGAGCACTGCAGTGAGGCCCTAGTCTGGAGGGGATGAGCTGAGTGATTTTTACATTGCAGTCTTTCTCAGCATTTTCCAGCTACATGATCCAGAGGAAAGACAGCCATTGCTCTGAGCTTTCATTTATTTTCCTCTGTTAAATGGGAGGCACATGCTCTCCATGTCTATTAATAGATGGTAAATGAAGTCAGGTAATGAGTGGAAAAGCAGAGGCAGGATAAGGATGCTGGTCCAGAGGCAGGATAAGGGATGTTGGTTCAGTGTCCTCCCACTGAGCGAGCCTCTCCATTCCCACAAACTCCAGGAGAGCACATTAAGCCCCCACCCAATAGATTAGCTTGTATGTACTCTGCTTGGATTTTAGTATTTTGGGTAATGCTGGAAAGATCTGGAGCATCGCGCTGTTTAGAAGTGGAGCCTGAGGTTAGAGCATCTCTGGGGTTGGGGAAACAAATCTTTTGTGCACACAGCGTCGTCTAATGCCACTGTGAGAATTTCCCAAGAGGGGGTCAGAACAGAGCTTTTGCAAATGGGTGTTCATTTATAATCCTTACTTTAGAAAACCTCTCAAAGCCCAAGTGAGCACTTAGGAGCTTTGCTAATGTTCTCAAAATGTGGATAACCAAACGTTTTTTTCTCCATTTCTTTTAAAATATAAAATATTTCTCCTTCATTACAAGGTAATGTTCTGAGACTGGAATGAATCATGATAGCACAAACATACCTGTTACGAAAAGAAAAATGAGGAAGCAAGTAAAAGCAGGGGAAAGGGGAAACACTGGTACACTCCGAGTGGTGACTTATTGTATAATTCATCTTTGAAACCTTGATAGAAAAATCAACGTCTGTGTCTTAATGGATGTGCTTTTTAAATGGATAGAGGGAGTCTGCTAATCTACCTGGGTTTGCTTGGGAACAGAACTGTAATCTATTACATTTGTGTGGATGTGTGTGTGTGTGTGTGTGTGTGTGTGTGTGTGTACTGTATAGAAATATATAATATATATTATACTGTACGTGCATGTACGAGTGTCTGGGTAGGTGTGTGTCATGGCACATGTATGGAAGTAAGAAAACACCTTGGGTGGCAGCCATGACCCCCCACTTTTCTGAGAGGGGATCTGTTGTTCATCGCTGCTTGAATGGCCCCGGGGATTCTTCTGCCTCTGCCTCTCATCTCCTGGTACCACTGTACTGAGATTAGCGATGCTCGGCTACTGAGCCTGGCCTTTCCGTGGGCTTGCGGGGTCTGAACTCAGGATGCCAGCCTTCACTTTTCTTCCTCATTCTCTACTCCCTTGCTTTATTTTTGAGGCACGGCCTCTCACTGAACCTGGAACTCACTGGTTTGGCTGCACTGGCTGGCTAGTGCAGCAAGCCCCTGGGATCTTCCCCTCTCTGCTTCTTTTGGGGCTTCAGGTGTGTGCTGTCATGCCCAGCTTCTTACATGGGTTCTGGGGATCCAAGCTCAGGCCCTCACTTGACCCACTGAAGTATCTTCTGGCCCATGGATTATATTTTACACTCCAAGTGAGACACACACACACACACACACACACACACACACACACACACACACACACACTGAAAACCTCATCACTACATATCACTCCTTCCCCAGTCTTTCATGGCTTTTGAGCCATTTTGAGCAACGCCAATGGCGGAAGCCAAACACCTAGTCAGCATCACACACGTAGGACCTCCGCTGGCTTTTGATGACTCCGTTCTTTCCCTCTCCTTCTACACGATTAGAAAGTTGCTGAAGCAGACAGCAACAGAAGAGATATGCTTCTAATTACACCAAGTGTTTGGACTGCAAAAGCTATACACCACGGTCCCCCCCCCCCCCAAACCAAAAGTGTTATTGATTTCTGGGAGCGCTATGAAATGCAAGTTACTTTCCACTGTCTTTTGGGTCATCATGATGGAACTCTGACAGGCAGCTCCCCGTACGCTGGGGATCCCAGGCCTACACTTCTACAGAGCAGCCAACCTTTCTTCTGACCCCTTGGAAAGTTCACTTGGCTCAACCCATATTAGAGCAGTGGTGCTCAATTTGTAAGTTAATATGTTCTTTAAAATGCTTCCAGCAGAGAAGGTCAGGGAGGCACTGCTGTGAAATCTATTAGATGATATTGACGGAGAAGCTACAGAGGTGGCAGATAGAAGGCAAGACAGGTAGCGTCACAAAAGTTAGAAGGTTCTTATCAGGCAATCCCGTGTGCCCAGGGTACAGTTCTGTGTTGAGAACCTGCTAAGGAGGGGCTGTGGAGACAGCTCAGTGAATAAGTATTTCTCCTGCAAGTTTGAGGACCAGAGTTTGGATCCTCAGAACTCACTAAAAATCCAGGCAGGCATGGTAGCCTCCTCTAAACCTAACACCCAGAAGGTCAAGACAGGTAGACCCTAGGTAGACAGGTAGACTTCTTAGCTAGACTAGCTAAACTAAACTTGGTGACCTGCAGATTCAGCCAGGAACCCTGATCAGTAAGTAAAGTAGAGAGCAAGTGGGGAAGAGACTGAAAGTCAAATTCCACACACAAATAGAACGCGTGAACACACCACCCCCATCATGGACTCATCCGAATATGTGGGACACACACACACACACACACACACACACACACACACACACAAAGGGGGAAAACCTGAGCCAGGCAGACACAGCACACTGTGCACCACGCAGCCCAGTACAACTCAGTACCAGAAGAGCCTGGGGTGTGAGGCAGGTGAGTGGTGGATTCAATTACTTGACTCTGCACCATACTGGGCTCTACCCAGGGTGGGAATAACTTGCTTGCCTTCCTGAAGGGGTTTCCTGGATGGAAACACACATCCGAGATAAAAAATGTATGTGCAGGAAGGAGCTGGGGAAAACCGTATGCTGTTGCTTCGCTTGGCTGCTGGTGTCCAGCAGGCAGCTTGTGAGCCCCTCCCCCTTCCTTTCTCCCTGAGAATTTACCAGAGTCCCACATCCAGCAGGCAGCTACATAAGCTCCAAATACTTCCCCCAGTGGTCCCTGTAGAACGCAGGGTGCTTTCCTGACCCGCTTTGAAGGGAGAGGAAACCAGGCCTGGATAGATTAAACTTCCTCCCTCCCCAGCTAAGCATTCCCAGCCTCCCTGCGTGTCTCCAGACTGACTGCCGAATTATGTTTCTACACACGCCCACGATTTCCCAGATGAAGCTGACAATTAATTTTATGAGTTATTCTTTTCTCGTTTAATATGCAAGCATTTAAATCCCCCCCCCCCTGCAGCTTGAAGGACCTACTCCAGGCTTTTTCAGCGCACAGTTCCAACAGACGTAGGACACTCCGGGGACACTAAGTGGCCTCTCAGCGACAAAGGAAGTGTGGATCAGCTGTTGCCCACCTAGCCCTCCTGTGTCTAGGATTACGCTTCAGAGGGTCTGTAGTGGGGGCAAGCGGAAGTCGTGACCAAGAGGGGCTGCGCACTTGAATGCCTGCTCATTCTGACACAGGGAACCACGCAGCAACCCAAGCCCCACCCCCGCTACTCCTACCACCCCCACGGCGCTGAGCTTAGTCTTCTCTGCAGGTTCATACTGCAGGAGCCACACTGTTATTAAGTCTCCATACCTTACAAGAACTGTAACTGTTTCCTAAGCCCAGTGTATCCTGCAAACCATGTTTTTCAGCCTAGGCTGAACTTGTAACCATGATGCATACACACCCCTTTACCTTGCTAAGCTCCTAAACATCTACGATGCTTCCCTTCCACTGGACGGATTCTTACACTTACCCACCCCACAGACAGCCTGGAGTGAGAGTCTCCTACTCTTCTGTCCAGGCGCCAACAGCCAATTATCTCCTCAGCTGTTTTTTATCAACCCCAACCCTTCCCCATAAACGGGACCTCAAAAGCCGGTGAGGGGCTGCTCTCTGAAACCCCAACTTAGGGGGAAGCAGTCTCCTGGCAAAACCCTGTGCGCTTTAATTGCTTTAATCAGACAGCTGTGGAATAATCCCCCCTCCCCCTGTCTAACAATACCTAGAATCCATGTAGCCTCCAAGGGTGACCCATCACTAAAAGTCACCTTACGGGAGCAGCAGCTGCTGTCAGCCCCCTCCGGCAGCCATCCCCCTGCCTCTGTAATGGTTCCAGAACTGTACCGCTGTATCAGTGGAAGACCATGCTTCTAGCTGCAGCTGCGCAGAGATGGCTCCCAGCTCCAAACAGGAGTTTGAATGACAAAGGATTTGTCCTTTTATGATCTTTGTGTAATATGTGTGGTAGTGTACATGCGTGTTTGTCGGAGAGTGCTGGCACGCATGCATGTGGAGGGCAGAGGGCAACCTGAGGTAGCTGTCTTTGCCTTCCATCTCTGCCTCCTTGGGGCTGAGACTGCAAGCATATGCCACCCTACGTGGCCTTTTTTTTTTTTTAACATGAGCTCTGGAAACCAATTCAGGTCTTCACCAACTGAACTGCCTTCCCAGCCCACATGTGACCTGATTTGAAAGAACACTGTACTACCCAAAAGCACACCCAAGTCCCTTCTTACTACCCCTCTCAGAGCAGGGAGAATCCAGAACTTTCTAGCAAGATAGCTGTTCTTTTGACTTCTATGTGGTTAGCCTCTTTCCCCCCCCCCCCCCCGCCTGCATTCCACTGATGGATTTCTCTTCGGCGCTGCCTAGTTTTGTGTCTACTTGACATACACTAGATCACTGGAGAAGAAGGACTCTCAACTGAGGGCATGGCTCCGCAAGATTGGCCTGTAGTGCATTTTCTTAGTTAGTGATTTATGTGGGCGGGGCCATCCCAGAGCTGGTGGTCCTGGGTTCTCTATGAAAGCAAGGCATGAGGAGTGAGCCAGTGAGCAGCACCCCTCCACGGCCTCTGCATCAGCTCCTGCCTCCAGGTTCCTGCTCTAAATTTAGTAAAGGGTGACTTCCTTCAGTGATGGCGACTGTAAGCAGGAATAATCCCTTTCCTCTTGGAGTTGCTTTGGTTGTGGCTACTTTAATCGCAATAGTAGAAACCCTAACGAAGACATTTTCCAATTCAGTATTTTCAAGTTGCCACGTACCAGCCAACGTCTCTAATCTCAAAATCCTTTTTAATTAGGCCTCAATTTCCCTGGCAGTACACAGAACTCAAGGGCTCTGGCAATACAATGAGGGAGTCACAGTCAGTGATAACAGGATATAACCCATAGCCATGTTCATAATTTTATAAAGATTTGTTTTATTTTTAATCGCATGCATTTGCAAGCGAGTGGAGTACTCACTGAGGCCAGAAGAGGGCGCTAGATCCCCGGGAGCTGGAGTTACAGACAGCTTTAAGTTGTCCAACTGCTGTAGATGCCCCTAACCACTGGGCCATCTCTCCAGCCCCCATGTTAGTCATTTTAAATGTCTCCAAGTTTATTGTTATTTTATTAAACAGACTCATTAAAGCAAGCATTTATTGTCCAGGTTGTCCACTGTTTGCCTCTTTAAATGAGTGGTCAGGAGTCCCTTGCAGATGGATGAATCCTGCCCAGCTGTCCAGCATTTTAATATTTTGCTACTTGCTGGGCAGGCAGCGCTGACTGTTTTTAATTTATAAAGGAGGATTTATGGACTCTCGGATGACAACCGACAGCCAATCAATAAGGGCTGATAATAACAGCATGTAATATCAAGGAACATTAGGTCTGAGGCAGGATTTGGGGAGAGAAGTGGGCAGTTAGAATCCTTATCATTTGAAGAAAGGTCATGGCCCTGGTAACAATAAAAATGCCTAAGCAAATAAAACTGCACCTGTGAGCTGGGAACCCCATATATCACTCCATGAGAAGGAACGGCTTTGAGACCATGGGGGAAATTGTGTCCCCCAGCCAGGATTGCGGTCGCCATAAGAGCAATGTGGACATTAAGACAGGGCCTGTTTATTACTGATCAGGACAACAATGCCTTGTGCCTGTGAATGTCACCCAGCTGCCTGGGGCTGCAACTGGGGGATCTTCCAGAACACAGAGAAGGGGTTATTCTCTCTTGAAAAGCTTAACTCTAAGTCTTGGGGCTGAATCTTAGCCTGCCGAGGCCCTCCTGGCTTTCTGACATTCTTCCTGATTAGTTATGTGAGGGGTGAGGAGCCTTTGCTGATCTCACACTGTTGGTATGTATCCTACGGGTAGAAAAGCACAAGCTTGTGAATTCTATCCCAATAGCCATACTGCATAAACTAAAGCAGAATTGTGAATGGCTGTTTGCTTCGAAAGGTAACCACAGTGGCGTGGTGAATTGGATTGGCCCCTTGACCAGAACCACAATTGCAGTCCACTTAGGAAAGTCTGAATCCCCAGACTCCCATATATGGGAGACCCCATATATGACATGCATAGACTCTTCTGTACCCAGATCCCAGAGGAACACAAGCTGCAAGGATGCTATGCTTCTCCTCAGCAGCCATACTGCAGTTTAGGAATTAGCAAGGGAAGTCAATCCCATTGACTTCCATATGGGTTAGATTTTCCCTTAAGGCTCTCAGAAACTGAAGCTCCCAGAGACATAAAACACACATCCATGTTAAACCTTCTACAAGGTTGACTGATTGATTAGAATGTCTGTGAGTTTGGAGAGTTGGAATGTTACAAGTCCAGAGCCAAAGCACTTTGGGCTCTCTTTAACCCCGGATTTCATCATTCCAACCCAGCCCCATGGATGACCTAACATCCTTAAGACTGCTAGGTAAATCCTTTTGCTATATGTGAAAAAGACCTATATCTTCCACCAAGTCAGAGCCTAGGGATGTCAGCAGACAGCATCCGAGGCTGTGACAGCAACTGCCCTGCTTGACTGTGAACTTTGAACCAAGACATTTGAACAGTGTCTTGGTTTGTGACTTGCTTTGTTCTGCAACAGTGGAGTAATGTCCTTTGGAGCAACCCGAATCTGTATTCTTTGTCTATGGTCACTCATATCTGGCTCCAACATAAACAGGCTTTTACCCATTTTGAGGTAAGACCTGTGTTTGGGTAGACACTTTCCTAGAGAGTTGCACATTTCAATCAGACCTTGCCAACCCCAATTCCCAGTTTCCCACAGCTCCCCACCCCATGGCAGCTCACCTCCTTGTAAAGTGTACTCGGTCACTGCCCTGCTGAAGACACCCAGGCCTGCCCCGTTGTAGGCAGCCACCTGGATCTCGTACTGTGTCCAGATGATGAGGTCGGTGACCAGGCAGTAGTTCACCTCTGGGCTGCTGATGTTCCTCTGCTGGTGTTCCCCAGGCAGGCCGGCCAGGCGGTACCTGCAGCGGAGAGGAAGCATGGGTGTGAGTACTGCAAGGACACCGCCCGCAGTGGACAGGGATCACCTTGAGAGGAAGGCAGAGGGAAGCGGGCATGAACTGGGCTTCCAGCTCAGCCCTGACCAGAGCTTGCCTTGGTCACTGGCTTCATACATGGTATACTCTAATCTCATGGTGATGGTAAACTCCAGGTGAAGTGGAGCGGGCTCGAACCTCTGTATGGCCATGGGAAAGTTCTGTTGTTTTGGTTACTGTTGCTTTGAGATAGATCCTTGCCACTGTAGCCCAGGCTAGCCTATGATTTGCAGTAATCTTCATATCTCAACCCCTCAAGTTCTGGGACTGCAAGCATGCATGGCTACACTCAGTCTGTTTTCCTTTTGAGAAAATGTCATAGAAATGCCCCTCCCCCCCAAAAAAAACCAAACCCCAAGAGACTGGCCAAAGTCGTGCTTAAAACCTACACCATCAGTTCCGGCTTAGACTGCCCCTGCTCCTGGAAGGAAGATATGGGGAGAGGGGAGGCTTTTGGAACCCAAATGATGGCTTTCTCCCTCCTTCTGCCCCTTCTTCTGTTTTCCTTCTTTCCTTTTGAGACAGGGTTTTTCTATGCAGCCCTGGGTTGACTTGGACTCATGATCCCCCTGCCTCAGCTTCCTGAACACCTGAGTTACACAGATGTGCACCATCGTGTTCTAAAAACACATTCTATTCTGCATGTCAGGTGTGAACTGACAAGTGTGTACAGTGACTATGAGTCAAGAGCCCATCGCTGACCTCCATGAGGGATGGAGAGAAAGGTGGCCTCTTGAGACTGCATTGTGGGGGGAAATCAGGAAGCCAGCAGTCCGTGTGCTCCTGGCCTCTGCCCAGGTCCTCTGTTCTGTTTCCATTTAAGAATGGTCTAGATTTGTCCAGAGATATCCCAGACATATAGTAAGTGGCTTTGAAAGGTGTTAAAACATCTAAAGGGTATGACAAATTGGGTTTTTTTGGGGGGGAGGGGTGCTTTGTGAGTTCTTGGGTAATGTGTCCTTCAGTGCCCTGAAGCAGAAATTTAAAGTTGTATTTACTGACAAGATGTTTAGACATGCCAGTTCTTAAAAAAAAAAAAAAAAAAAAAAAAAAAAAAAGGCATGAATTCAGGGACCAGCTTTTGTACTGTGCAAAGGCTTTTTCCTGCATTATTTTGATTAGCAAATGTTTCTCCATGACTCCGTTTATAGAAGTTAATGTACTGAAATGGCTCAGTTAATTCACACAGCTTTTCTGGATCAGTTCCCCTGGGTAAAATGAGAGACACGTACAGTCATCCTGAAGCTCCTCAAAGCGCCCAGTGTATAGCCCAGCACTTGCTCTTGCCTTTAGGAGATGCAGCTTTCTGAGATGCCCAGAGAGAGGACATGATTGTCAGGGTCTCCTCACAGAGGCAGCCTATCCCTAACTTCTCACAGCATGCCTGAGTCACCGGGGTCTGATAGAGCAGAGGGAAGGGACACACCCAGGTTAGGAGCTCCCAGGCCAGCAAGGTCACCGTGGTTGGCACACACAGGACCTGGAAAAGCCTGTGTTTCTATGGACTGTGACTTCCCAAGGGATATGCAAATGAGGCCATACAAGTTTCTTCTTGCAATCCAGGACTTTCTGAGGACATTCTTCCTGTCTTAGGGACCATTGGTGAGGCCCACTTGGTAGGAAACAGAAAGGATGAAGGGCAGACAGCACTGAAGGCATGAAGGTCAAAGCTGGCCTTTCTCTGCGTCCTCCCAAACAATCGTGAGTGAAAGCTCCTGGGAAGGCCTGCACTTTCTGTTGAGCCCTGCAAGGCTCATTGACTGACTAGCAGAACTTCAGTGATTGTAGGGGAGGTTGGAGTGTTGCAGGTCTGCAGTCTAATTAAAATTAATCTTGGGCTGTCTTCCCTTGACAGCCATTCCTTGCCTACCTCTCTATCTGACTTAACATCTTTGTGATTAACAAGGATGAAATGAATTAGCTTAGCAGACCACTAGCTTCCACCAACCAAAAGGCTGTGTGTGCCATTAGCTAGCATCTGAGGGCAATAGCTGAGACACCCCCCCATCCCAGCCCCGCCTTGCCCATTTACCTACCCATTTTTCTATCTCTGTATCTGAAAAGTGCTTTGATTTATGACTTTCTTTGTTCCTTGAGTACAAAACTTCAAAGAGTCGTAATCATGTTAGAACCTAGAATTTGAGGTGACCTAAGTCTGTGTCCCTGGACCGTGGTCACTTAGATTTGATTCTAGAATAAGCTCCCTTACCCATTTGAGGTGGAGCTGTGTTTTGAGGTAGGTAAACTCTAGTGCTTAAATCTTGAGTCCTCCCTGGTGAGTCGGACGGGAGAAGTCTGATCTGATCAGTAGATTCACAATTGATTCAGGAGTCGACAGGAAGCAGGCGGGGCCTGCTGGAGAAGGCAGGTCACTATGGGCAAACCTTTAAAATCTATACTTTGTGCCTGGCTCCTTCCATAATCTTTCTGTAGGCCTTTCCGCTCTGCCTCACCACAAACCCAAAAATAACAGAGCCAAGTGACTATGGACAGAACCCTTGGAAACCATAGGCCAAAACCAACCACCTAGAGACAGGCTAGAAATGCAGGCACAATGAAGGGACCTAAGAAGGGAAAGACATCCCTCAACCTGGGATCCAGGTTGTGTTACCTGCTGGCTGAGAGTCTAGAAACATCAGCAGATAACACTCAAAATCCTAGGGATAGATTTCAGACAAGGATGTTAAAGCAACAAACTGAGGGTTGGGTGTGGCTCATGACAGAAAGCTTGCTTGCAAGCTGGAGCCCCTGGTTCTGCCCCAGCACCCGGTACACCGGATACAGTGGCGCCAGTCTGTAATCCTAGCACTTGGAAGGTGGAGGCAGGAAGATCAGAAGATCAAGGTCATCCTTGGCTACATAATGAGTTTGGGGCTAGTCTGGGCTACATGAACTTCTGTCTCAAAACCAACTGACCACACAAAGCAGGAAAAGACTGCAAACATTCAAAATGCTTGCAGCCCCAAGTGTCAGTGTCTTACTCCTCATGTCCTTAGTCTGAGCAGTCCCCAATATCTGCCTAGGAGTGCAGTAACAAGAGGAAATGCATGATTTGAAACCGAGGCCGTGTATATCTTTCTTTAAATCTCATTGTAATGCATCCTGTAAGATATACAACCTAGAGAGCCCTGTGGATATGCATCTCCACCGGAAGGACTCCTCACTGCCACTCTCTCAAGAAAGCTGCACCCAAGGGATCGTCCGCCATTTTTTCTCTGTATGACTGTCAAAATGTGCCCCCTTTAAGATAAAGCTGAGGAGATGTTTCATTATTATTGTTGCTATTTGTGTGTGTATGGTATATATGTGTTCATATATGTGTATATGTCTGTAGGTATGCATGTGGATGCATGTGTTACCTATGCACTGATGCACTTGGAGGTCAGAGGTCAACATCAGTCTTTCTCTTTCACAGGGGCCTCTCACTGAACGTAGAGCTCATCCATTTGGCTAGATGGGCTGGTAAATGAACTTCAGAGCTCCCCCTGTCTGGCCCCTATCCCTAGGCCCAGCCCTGGGGTGACTGATATGTGATACCACACCCAGTTTTAATGAGGATGTTAGGGATTCCCCCCCAGCCCCTCCTGTCTGCAGCTGCCCTCTTACCCCCTGAGCCATCTCTCCCCAGGCCCCAAGTAGGTGTTTCTTTCTAGCCTTCTAAGAGAAACTGCAAAACAAGCTCTGAAAAGGGCTGACTCCAGGGAGCCCTTAACTACCCAACACACTTTCCAAGGAAAAGTTATGAAATTAGGATTGGGGGACACAAGCTGAAGTCCTTGTTCAGAACACAGAGCCTGGCCCAGCTACACAGCCTCCTTAGCCACTCAGTGAGTGATCTCTAGGATGCACTGTTTGGAAACAGGACAGGCAGGGAGGCCCACTCTGGCCCGGGCTCCAGGTACCCTGGTGATGTACACTGGATGTCTGAGGAGGTCAAGGTGAGGGGGGGCTCTCAGAGCACCCTCCCTCGTCTCTAGGAGGATCTGTTACCCTGGAGACCAGCGGAGCCAGAACAGATGAGTTTTTACCCAGAGATAAACAGGAGAGCATTTTTTCCCTCTTTTTAAGGACATAACCCTGAGCACCTCTCGGAGAAACACGCTGCCTATTATTATAAATATTTTATCACTGCGAGAGCATCCCAACTACCCCTTTCTGTGTGAGCCACCAAAGTGATTTATTTTCCATTTGCTCCCATGCATTGCGTGTTGGATCTGACACAGAGCCCGTGCCCTGGAGGGTTCTTGCTCACAAACAACAATATGCAAGCTGGAGCCTGGCTCAGAAATGTTTGCAGGCGAATGCATTTTGGTACGGGTCTTTAACTTCCACACACTTTGATATTTAAGGCCTGGGGTGGTGTGCCCTCATTTTTGGAGGGCTTTCTTGGATTTAAGCCGTCAACAGCACAGATGCCCTCTCCCCTACCCCACTCCAATAGCACTGTCACCAAGGATCCTTTAAGGACAGTAATCCCGCGAACTAGAGAGATGTGCAGTCTACTGTGAGGCCTCATAACATCAGACAGTTTCATTATTAGGCTCTGTGCCCCAAGCCTGTTCAGTGGGACAAACACCACAGCCCCTACTTGACAGGCTCAGCCTCGGGAAACGTCCTCCTGCTGCTGAGAAAGGCGGTGGCTGCGGAGAGGGCAGGCTAATTATTTTCATTAGTTGACGGGTGCGGACACGAGGGATGTCTAAAGATGATGGGAAGGTCCATCCATGAGCCACAGGAACCGCTGGGAGGCAGCGGGAGGATGGGCAGGAAGGTCCGGCCACTGGCGACTGCCACCAGTTGGAACAGAGCCCAGGGCCACGGCTGCAGGAGAACATGGCCTTAGCTCTCTGACCTTTTGTAAATGGAGGGTGACAGCTGTGGGTAGAGATAAGGGTAATTGTGGGCACGGACTTTCTATTGGCCCTTTGAGTCCCGTTAGACAGACAAGGCTGGGCGTCTGGTTAAGGGAAGATGATGGGCTGTCGGGAACCTTAGGGACAGCGGAGGAACTGGCTGTGATCCGCAGCTCTGGCTTGCCCAGAGCAAGGGATTGTGGGTAAAGGAGATTTCTCTCCAGCGACCATTTTTATTTTAGGTTCTCTCACTGTACTTAGAAGTTCAGCCTCCCTTCTCACTCCATGGTTAACTGAACAGGGTGACAAAAGTCATATGTCCTTCACAGACAAAGCAAATAGAGTTAAAGACTAACATTTTCAAGCTGGGCTTGGTGACACACTCTTGTCATTCCAGCCTTTGGGAGGTGGGGGCCAGAGATCAGGAGTAGAAGGTTATCCTGGGCTACATTGTTAGTTGGAGGCCAACCTGGGCTACATGACACAGAAAAATACATAAAATAGGGTCAGAGGAACGGTACCAGGTAGAGGCCCTTGCTACAAGGCTGATGACCTTTGATCTCTGGACCCACACAGTGGAAGACCAGAATGGACTCCCACAGGTTGTTGTCTGATGCACCTCCATACATTAGATAGTGAAAGAAATGTAATAACCCTGCACATAGTAAGTGAAGGGAAGAACAAACGAGACCTCAGTGGGTACCTTGTCTCTAAGAGTTATTGGAAAAAGTCCACACATCTCTCAGAAATTTCTGTTTAAACAACAGACCTCAACCTTTCTCACGCTGTGACCCTAACACAGTTCCTACTTGACAGGCTCAGCCTCGGGAAACTTCCTCCTGCTGCTGAGAAAGGCCGTGGCTGTGGAGAGGGCAAGCTAATTATTTTCTTTAGTTGATGGGTGCGGCCGTGAGGGATGTCTAAAGATGGAGGGGAAGTCTAGCACCCCCCACAGGGGCTGTGACCCGAAGGTTGAGAACCTCTGGCTTAGAGGCATTTATGGTGGTGGAAGCCACCTGTAAGGACAGTGCTTGGGACCTGGAGGTGGAAGGGTAAGGTATTCAAGAGTGTCTTCAGCTACACTAATGAGCTCTAGGTTAGCCTGGGCTACAGGAGACAAAATGCAGAAACACAAAAAAGAACACGTTCACAGCTTTCTTCCGAGGGAACCCACTTGCCCAGTGAAGGCCTCTGTTAATCAAGCCCTCATGAACTCCAGCTCCAGTGTGAGCCAGGGGAGGCATTTGGAGAGGGGGGATAATGGGCCCATTCTTGCCTCAGTGAAGCAGATAAAATTAACAAACAATAGCACAAACTATGAGAGGAGACGTAATCCTTGATTTCAAATCTATCTTTTTTTTCTTTTAATTTGTCCCAACAAAAGCTCTGCAGTGGTAACATTGGTGGCAGGTCAGGCAAAGGAGGTTCTTCTCTCTCTCTGACATGCTTTCAACACACTCAGAAGCCCAAAGTCCCTGCTATGGCTGGGCTAGCAACCTACCCTCTCTTTGGCGACATTTGGCTGGCACATGTCCATTCATCATGCCCTATATTTCAAAAATACATCGCTTTCATTCCCAACACCTAAACATTGCCAAGTTGTGAGGATGTATACGCGTACTCACCTGTATGCAGATGTGTATATACATTTCTTTGGGGACACTGGAAAGATGGCTTCACGGTTACAGCTCTTGCTGTGGACCTGAGTTTAGTTAGTTCTCAGCTCACAACTGCCTGCAACTCAAGTTCAAGGACAGTGGCCTCTTTGTAATTTTTACAAAAGTAGAGTCATGAAGTAGCAACAAAAATAATTTTATGGTTGGGGGGGTCACTGTACTGAACTGTACTAAAGGGTTGCAGCATTAACAAGGTTGAGAACCACTGGGCTGTGCATTTGGCACCCTCTGCTGGCCTCTTTGGGTGCTGCACTTCGGTACACATACACACACCCATACACATATACACACACGGTCGAATCTTTTTCTTTGATATGCCAGAAGGTCTGGTAAAATGGAGTAACAAGCTAGCACAGTGACTGTAGGTTAATAGCTACATCAAATTAATTAATATTTGTTAATTGGTCCTGCTTATGAATATACACATCCTCTGAGGAAGGCTTCACCAGAAAGAGCACATCCGCTATCTTTCCCATAATGCCCCTTCATTCTTCAGTTCAGTGCAACCTCTGATGCTAGTCTATGTGGCCTCTGAAGGTGACCATACCCAGAGAGCCTCCACAAAGGCAGCCATTAGCTTTGAACGCTGCTTTGCTGCAGTCTGCATCCCTCCCTAGAGTCTGTCACTGAGCAGTTAATGGGACAGCCTGAAGGCTTGTCCTAGATACTTGCCTGAGGATGTAGCCCCGAAGCACCCCATTGTGTTCTGTTTCGGGAGGTGGCTGCCACTGTACCATGATGGACTGGTTGGTTCTCCCACTGGCCACAATGTTTTTTGGGGGAGCACTTGGTGGTTCTTCAGGTAACATCAGTCTAAAGATGAAAATATATCAGAGAGAAAAGTGAGGGACAGCAACAAGGTGCCCAGCCCAGACCCCGTTTGAGGAGAAAACCAGCCCAAAGCATGCAGCTGTCCTCATTGAGGCTGTGTGTACATGAGGTATGTTGGTCAACATGGCAGAAACTCAGCCAGGAGGCAATGGCAGATGTCACTCATCTGATTAGTTCTGTCACCTTGGCAAAACCTAGAATCACCTGGGAAGACAGTCTCAATAAGGAATTACCTACATTAGGTTGGTCTGTAGGTACATCTGAGGGGGATTGTCTTAATTAATTTGATTGACATGGGAAGATCCCGCCCACTGTGGGCAGTATCATTCCCTAGGAAAGAGATCCTGACCTGGGGAAATCTAGATGAGCACAAGCAAGCAAGCATGTATGTGTTGGTTTCCCTCTGCTCTTGATCATGAGTATGATATGACCAGTGGCTTGAGTTCCTGTCTTGACCTCTCTGCCTTGATTGACAGTAACCTGGAACTGTAAGCTGAAATAAACCCTTCCTCCTGTACATTGCTCTTATCAGGATATTTTATCACAGCAACAGAAATGACACTAGGATAGACATGAAATCCTGGGTCCCACCCCCAGCACTATATAATTTGGGTGTGGTGTTCACATCTGTAATCTCAGCACTCTGTTTTGGTAGAGGGAGGAGGATCATCCTCAGCTACACAGTGAATTCTAGGCCAGCCTGGGCTACATGAGACCCTTCTCTCCTGCAACCCCCACCCCCCAAGAAGGCTGTGCTGTCAGGAGTGTCCTTTGAAGGCGCAGAGCACCATGGGAAGGATCTTCACAGATGATCCTTCATCTGTCTCTAAGCAGGTAAAAGGAAAAGTACAGTCAGCTTAATCCATGCCAGGGTTTACTCTGCTTAGGTTTCTGCCGGAACCCTTAGAGCTGGCTGTTCACCCCGATATCTACTGTTGGGACCCATACCACCCTCACTCTAGGCTCACTCACCTGCTGGTCTCTGTGCTGTACTGGCCCTTGCCCACTTGATTCACAGCGCACACCCTGAACTGATAGGTCCGGGCTGGAGTCAAGCCGCTCACAGTGACGCCTGTCATCTCTGGGCCAACATTTGACAGATGCACTTTCCATGGAGAGTCTACAAGAATGCGCAGAGTGAGTCAGACACACGTGAGCATGCATCCCCACAGAGAGTGGACAAGAAGGAGCCCGTTTGCTTTCCCAGACAGTTCTAGGAGAGGCAGCCACTAGCCCACCTCATCAATGTGCAAACCAGGGCTCTCCGCTGCGTGGCTAGCAATACGGGGACTGGCATGAAGTTCAGGAGTCTCACCCCAAACCTGGGGCAGAACCTTCTGTTAGTCCTATGACCACTCCAGGACAAGTGGGCAGAAAAACCCTTCCACTGATCCTCAGTAAGAAGGCGTGTGCCTCCCTCCCTCCCCTGCTTCCTTTCTTGCTTTCTCTGTGTATGTGTCTCTATGCATACAGGTGATATTGTGCAAGCATGCGTGTAGTCATGCGTGTGGAGACCAGGGATCAACCTTGGGGGTCATTCTGCATTTTGAGAGAGGAGCCCTCACTAGGAAGGAACTCATTCCTTCAGCTAGGTTGGCTGGCCAACAAGCTCCAGGGAATCTCCTGTCTCGGCCTCCCCAGCACTGAGATGACAAGTTCGCATCATCACACCAGACAGTTTTAGGTAGATTCTGGGGAATGAAATTTGGGTCCTCAATACTTTACTGACTGGGCCATCCCCTCAGCCAAAATAAACATCTTTTTCCCTTCGTCTTCAGCCTGCATATGGCATTTCAAGAGAAGGAAGAAAAATCTTAATTTCTGGGCTGAGTGTAATGTGGGAAAAGTTGTCTGTCGGCTCACCATTAGGCAGAGTGAAGATTTGTCTCCAGGAAAAGGATGCTGCACACATCAGGGAATGATAAATAAGCACTATATTCATTAACGTTTTAATAAGGAAATTACAGTGATAAATACAGATGGGCTAGGCATTTCGAGACCCATCTGCAGAGTGGCAGCCTGCTTCTGCCACACCCCTGAGCTGAGCTGACTGGGGAGAGAATCATAGCAAGGACTGTGCATCTCTTGGAAGCAGCTTTCCTGCAGGTGTGAAAGGCTGCCCTGGTCAGCAGAATGGGCCGTTGCCTGCAAGGAAGGCTTGGGAATGTTCTGGCAGGACTGCCGCCATTGTATGATTTTCTGTGATGTTTAAATGTGCCTCTCAGCCCACCCAAGGGTGACCCGGCTGTGCCTACGAGCATCTGCTGTGGGTTCCTACTCTGAACACATAAGTGCCCGGCAGGCTCTCTTGGGAACCAAACCATTGTTCTCGTCCCTCTGAGGCAGTGTTACTAGCAACCCCCTTTGGCCCACGCTAAAAATGGTCAGAGAGAGAGAGATGATGTGTGATTCCCAGGGAGCTAGGTTCTGCTCAGTCTGTGGACAACAAACATCAGCTACACGTGAACACCACCCATAAAAATCACAGCCTTCTGCAGAAAGCTGACTTGGAGGCCATGGCACGCATCAGGGGTCCCTGGGAAATGTACCTGCCACTCCAGCTACTTACAGGTCACTGCAAAGTGGCCTTATACTGCTCCAAAATAGAACCCAGGCTCCCCAAAGGCAACAAAAGGGATGCCCAGCCCCAAGGCAGAGGATTTGTTGGCTGAGATTCCTTAACACAAAAGTCAAGCTGCCTCAAACATGGTGCCAGTTGGGCTGTAAAGATGGAATTTTTTTGTTTTAAATTATCGCAGACAAAGCTGCTTCTGAGCACAGCTTTCTGGGAACACAGTCTTCGCCACCAGCTGGGCCGTGTTATGTTCCTGGCTTTTGATTTTTGGTGATTTGGGTAATTAGCTGTTGACAAGGATTCCTCTAAGCTTTGTTTCAAAGCACAGTGTTGGGCTGAGTGGGTAAGAGGGCTTGCTCTGGAAGCAAGGGGACTTGGGTTTGAGTCCCCAGGACCCACGTAAAAAGCTAGACATGGCGGTGTGTGCCTGAAACCCCAGCACTGGGGGCATAGACAGGCAGATCCTGAGAACCTGCTGGCAGTCTGCGCAAGATGGTGAGCTTCAGCTCAGTAAGAGACCCTGTTCTGAGGCAGTGAAGTGGACAGCAAGAAGAGATGCCTGGTGTCACACTTTTGCCTACTCATGTACGGGCATGGGCACCCTTATATGTATGTACCATATACACAGAGAGAGAGAGAGAGAACCCCACAATATGTACACCCTTAATTAGTGATGAAAAAGTCTCTCCGCCTGAGCCTCTATCATTATCACACAGTCCGCAAAGGCTGGAGCTTCTCAGCAGAGTCCAACACAAGTGTCTCTGACAATGCAGGTCAGAGAAGTGTCCCTGACGCTGAGGAACTGGGCCAGGCTGGTAGGGGCAGAACCCTCCTTTGCCAAGGTTAACATTTACAGAATTAGTTTCATTCTAAAGACAGCTAGCGTGAGATAGGGAGAACCTGAAGAGCGACATTTGCCGTGAACTCTTTACTTAAAGGTGCTCAGTTTCCTTTGAACTTCTGTAAAATTGAGAGATTGTCAAGATCACAAGGACATGTCGCCTCACATGGGAAACTGGATATCAAGCAAACCAACAGAAAATAACAGGGGTCACACACACTGTGCCACCTACTTCCTTGCAGAACCCTGGAGGTTATAGCTCTCAGGAAACTCATCCCAGACTTTTCTTCAGCTGTTTGCAAGGGAGCAGCTACTCTGCTTAGAGACCCTGAGTGAGCCTCGTCATCGCAGAGAGGGACAAAATTGGAAGGACGGGGCTGCTGATTGGTTGGTTGGTTGACTAAGTTCATTAGAGTCAGGGAAGGGCAGAGAAGGCTTAGGATAGAAAGTTACCTGCTAGGCCTTCAATTTGTTATGTCCCCCTCACACCTTGTGTTGAGACTGAATTCCCTGGTGTGACGGCTAGTGTTAACTGGCAAATTGACAGACTCTAGAGTCATCTGTGAGACAGGCCTCTGGGCATGCCTTCAGGATTATATAGATTATATTAACTGAGGTGGGAAGACCTGCCCACTGTGGGCGGCACCACTCCCTATTTGGGATCCTTGCCTTGTATAAGTGGAGTAAAGGTGGAGCAGCAGCATGGATTCGGTGTTTTCTGCTTCCCAACTATGGATGTGATGTGACCGCCTGCTTCCAGTTCCTGCCACCTTGATCTCCCTGCCATGATGGACTGTACACTTGAACACATCTCAGTATCATATCAGCTCTGAAATGCCCATGACCTAAGGCACAGGGTCTGTTGCCTGGTTTGATTTGATCAAGAGCCCTGTTCTTCTCCTCTGTGTCTCTGGCCCTTTCACTGCTCCAGTCTCATCTATAGATTTGTTTGCTTGTTTATTTTCCCATCCCTTCTAGAAAGTAAGAGATCTGGCGGTGAGCTGAAATGAAACTATAACACTGATCAAAATGAGCCCAGTCCATCTCTCAGGCACCCTAATTTGTACCCCTTCCCTCCCCCCCAAATAGTAGTTTGGGAAGTTATTTATTCATTCACAAGCTCCAGAGCCGTAAACTTGCTGAGGACCGTTAGGATGGTAGTTGCACAGCTCATCTGGACTCAACAGTCAACAGGCAAAATCTTTTGAGAAGATGCCCCCCCCAAGCCAGTCCTCACAAGACTACCAGTGAGGTTCCTCCTAGGGGCTGGAGAGCCAGGGGCGGATCTGAAGGGGCCTGGCACACATACCTCCTGCTGCTCCCCTCCCCCCCCCCGCCTCTTTCCTCCCCTTTGAGTGCTCCTCTCCTGCCTGATCTGGTAGCTGTTACTGGACTCTGAAAGGCTGAGAATGCCAAGACTTGATCACTCTGTTCTGTGTGTGGGCTCAGATGACTGCTGGGTTTATTGTTTCTTTTTCTTTTTCTCATTCATGTGTGGTGTGCACAGATGTCCTTGCCCCCTATGCCTGTACACGAAGGCACCAAGGCACAGGCACAAATGCATATATTATCTGGAATGTGACTCAAATCAGCCTCCAGGAACTAAAGGAAGATACAGGGATGGATTCAGCCACATTGTGGCCCAAATCCAGGGCACTGTATGCCCTCAGGGTAGACACCATAACCCCTGACCAGGCAAGAGAGGGAGCCTGGTGGGGAAATCTGTTGGTTAAGATGGAACAATGGAGCCAGGCAGTGGTGGTGCATGCCTTTAATCCCAGCACTTGGGAGGTAGAGGCAGGCGGATTTCTGAGTTCGAGGCCAGCCTGGTCTACAGAGTGAGTTCCAGCACAGCCAGGGCTATACAGAGAAACCCTGTCTCGAAAAACAAAAACAAAACAAAACAAAAAAGAAACAATGGGGGCTGAAGAGATGGTTTAGAGGGTAGAAACATTTGCCCCACATGAGGAATTGGGTTTGGATCAGCAGTGCACACCTAAAAAGCCAGGTGTACCTCCATCGCTGGGAAGGAAAGAAACAAAGGGGTCTCTAACTGGCCAGCCAGCCTGGGTCAGTCAGTGAGCACCAGATGCACTGAGGAACCCTGCTTCAAAAACCAAGGTGGAGAGAGATGGAAGAAGACACTTGACATTGACCGTGGCCGCCAGATGCACGCGCACACCTGCACACCAGCATGCACACTTGTATACTCACACCTGTACCCGCACACCTGCGCACTCACACACCTGTATACTCTTGCACACGAACACTTGCACTCACACACCTGTACACGCACACCTGCACGCACCCAGACAGACACGTGCACACCCCATACACAAACAGAATACAAATCCAGTCCCCCCACGATACTGAGCTCAGTGGCCTAACTAAAGAGTAAATTGATTATTTTCTAGTTTTAACATCTGCCTTGACGCACATGTCTGCGCTCTGAAGTTCATGAAACTCAAGCACCCATTGCATGTTGACACTAACAGTTCCTCACCATGTGAGGGAATAGCTGGCCTTAATGAAACATGGCGGGGCGACTGAAGCCAAGCCAGTGTCACCCCAGCTGCTACTGTCATAGAGCGCTAGCACACCTTGGTGAACCCAGCCACCTCTCTTTGCAGCCGTGGAAGCTAGAGGAGTCCCTGAGATGGCCAAGGTGCTGAGCTAATGTCTTGTGCCCACAAAGATCCCAGCTGTGTCACGGAGAAGAGGAGTCATGTAAATCAGAGACCCCCTCCACTACAGCCAAGCTGTCTTTGCAGGTGTTGCATGTGAGCACTTGTTGCATTTCCTTGGGATCAGGTTGCACACTCAAGACAGGTGCAGCTGAGAGCTGAACCCAGGCACAGCTAAGCTAAGATTGCCAGAGCTTAAAAGACTCAAGGGGAGAGAACCCAGGCAGTAAAGCACTTGCGTGGCAAACATGAGGGACTGAGTTTAACCTCCAGAACCCATGTTTGATGGTTTGGTTTTGAGGGTCAGGCATGGTAGTACAGACCTGTAACCCCAGTGCTAGGGAGATAAGACAGGAAATTACTTGGGTTCACTAACCAGCCAGCAGGCCAAGCCTCCGTGGGTGGGCTGTAGGTTCCAGGAAAGACAAAAGAACAAGGTGTGTGGGAATTGAGAACAATATCTAAGGTGTCCTTTGGTGTCTATACACATGAACAGGGTCTCACACACATGAACATATGCACATATATATACACATACACACAGATACACACAGAGACACATACACACACACACACACACACACACACACACACACACACACACACACACACACACATACACGGTTTAACTAACAATGATGACGCTAAGTCAAACTGACAGGGAGAGCCCTTGACGTGATCTGAGGAGAAGGGCATTCTCCCACACAGGCTAACCACAAGAGAAGCATCAGGCAAACTCCAACTGAGCAGTGTCCTTAAAACCTGTCACAGCTCCTCAAAGCTGTCAAGGTCATCTCAAACGAGGGACATCTGAGAAACTGTCCTGCCACATAAGCCCAAGGAGGTGTGATGTCTGAACATCCTGAGGGATTCTGTGAGGGGCTCTAAGACAGGGAGCAAACGGCAGGGGAGAACAGGGTGTCTGGGCATGTGTCAGTATGGGCCCCTCAGCTCTGGGACACACACGGCACCAACAGGAATGTGAGAGAGAGAGAGACTCAAGGTGGGGTACACAGAATAACTCTGCTAAACTAAGATAGCAAGCTTATTAAAAGAAAAAAATTAAAAAGGTGAGTTTGTTGGCAAACTGTTGGTCTCAAGTGAAGGAAGAGAGGACCTGTTACAAAGTTCTGAGTAGGGTCTGCACTAAGAGATTCTGGGTTTGTAAGAGAAACTCTAGCAAGGCGGTAAGGAGATGGTTTGGTGCATAAAGAGTTTCCCTTGCAAGTGGGAACACCTGAACTCAGTTCCCTGAGCCCACATAACAAGGCAATGTGGTGGAGACAGGAGGAGTCCTGAGACTTTCTGGCCAGGTAGCCTAGCCTACTTTGTGAACTCCAGGCCAGAGAGAGACTATGTGTAAAACAGAATAGTGCCTGAGGAAGGACACCCGAGGTTGACCTCTGGCCTCTACACACATGTACACACAAGTACACAGGAATCTCTTCACGAAAACACGTATGCACACACATACACCAAAAAAGAAGAGGGGCAGACACGAGTATGCGTGTGTGCACACCATGCAAGTGCCTGAGTCCACGTGCATTTGCATACCAGCTGGAGCAGAGGGCGCCTGAGTGCTCCAGCTAAAGCAGGCACGCTCGGTCTCCGTGCCGTAGCCCTGGAGGATGGGGTGGGTTCCTGGTGTGGAACATGCCATGTGTGGGTGGCATATGAGGACCTGTTGCTTCTGGGGTAGAGCAGAAGCATAAGATGAGACCTATACCTACCACCCACACTGGCCACCAAATGCCCCTCTTGCTTAGAGGTTAGTGGTGATTGTTAGCCTGCAGGGATATAAAGGCAGCTGCGAGACAAGCTTCTGGGCGTGCCATTGAGGGAGCCTCTAGATTAGGCTAGTTGATGTGGGCAGACCCACCCTGAATGTGGGTGGCATTCTTTTATGGACTGGACCCTGGACTGTATCTGAGTAAAGAAAGCCAGCTGAGTGGCTGCAGTAAGCAGGCGGCATGGGTATGTCTGTCTCTCTCCAGTCTTGACTGTGGGTGCGATGCAGTGAGATCTGCCTTGCTTTCCTTGAAATGACGGACTCTAAGCCAACCAAGTAAATGCTCTCCTCCACCCAGGTGCTTTTGGTCAGGGTATTCTTTCAGAGCAACAGGAATGAGACCAGGACCAAGTCCTAGCAGAGACCCTTTGAATGCTGTGTGTGTGCACATGTGCGTGCATACATGTGTGCACGTGCTTATGTGTGTGCAGGCATGTGTGTGTCAGCATGAATTTTACAAACCCTGGAAAACCTGGATCTACCCTAGAGAACCATTTCTCCATCCCCCAGTCCTTATTTTCTCCACCATTGAAAGTACAGAAAATGCATAAGCAGGTGGCTATGAGTTTGGGTCCTTGGCACTTGTGTAAGAAGCCAGGTGAGGCAGTGCACACTTGCAATACCACAGTGGGGAGCGAGAGACAGGCAGATCCCTGGCATTTTCTGATCAGGAAGTACAGACTCACTGGTGTTTTACAGGCCAGTGGGAGACCTTTTCTGAGAGAGAGTGAGAGAGAGAGAGAGAGAGAGAGAGAGAGAGAGAGAGAGAGAGAGAGAGAGAGACGGGGAGAGAGGGGAGAGGGTGGACACACAGCTTTGGAGGTAAGATACCTTAGGTTGACCTCTGACCTCCATATGTAATATACATACAGTAAGAAATTATGATCTTCTGGCAGGTCATGATGTTTAGAGCCTTCCATAAGGCAAGTGCAGGCCATGGAGGATTTATGGGTCAACTATGTTCTCCATAAGGGCAGAGAAGCACCTGGAGATGAGCCCTGGTACCCACGTCCTAGTCCATTTCTGGGCCTCCACAATGGCCATCAATACCTGTGACAGGTGCCTTCTCATGGGCTGCATTTTAAAAGGGGAGCAAACACGCCGGGTAGTGGTGGCGCACGCCTTTAATCCCAGCACTTGGGAGGCAGAGGCAGGTGGATTTCTGAGTTCGAGGCCAGCCTGGTCTACAGAGTGAGTTCCAGGACAGCCAGGGCTACACAGAGAAACCCTGTCTCGAAAAACCAAAAAAAAAAAAAAAAAAAAAAAAAGGGGGGGGGGAAGCAAACTCTGTTCGTTTGAGGCTCAATATGCAAAATCCCGCAGGAAAGTGAGCCATGCTGGAAGCACTCCCTCACAGCTCCAGAGCCTATCTATCAGCAGGCCCCCTGTGCAATAAGTGTCAAAGACAGCACCAGTGCGCTCTAAAGCGGAGAACAAAGCCTCCACCATGGAGGCAAGCAAAACAGCACAAAGCCCATCAGCTTTTAAGGACATAATAGCAAGCGCGCAGGAAGATGTTTAACATATTGTGTGACGCAGTCAGCAGTGGCTTGCGGAGCGGAGCAAATGAGCTCACGCGGTGCGGTGCGTGAGGCAGCAGGCCCTTACATGAAAAGACACCTGTGGCATTAGAAAGAGAACGAAACCATGCTTCCAGGCTCTCTCTGTGTTGGGAGAGTCCTGGCCTCCAGGGATGCTAGTGAGGAGCCTCAGAGAGAGTGTTCTCTGGAAGCAAGCCTTGGACCGGAAGCTGACACCAGGCCCCACTTCAAAAAGCTGAGGGGGGCTGGGAGAAGGCTCAGAGGGTGAAGTGCTCCTTGTACAAGTATGAGAACCCGTGTTCAGATTCTCAGCAACCTTATAAAGACTGGCACAGTGATATATGTCTGTAACCTTATCACTGGGGGAGGGGGGTTGTAGAGACAGGTGGGACCCAGGGCTCACTGCCTGGCTAGTCTAGCTGAAATGGTGGCCTCCAACTTCAATGAGAGACCCTGTTTCAAAAATCAAGGTGGAGAAGAATTGAGCGAGACATCCAGTGTCAACCTCTATCCTCTATACCCACATGCGTGGGTGAGTGTACCCTTCCCCCACACTCGTGTGTGCAGATACCCATGGATACACACACGAAGGAAGCACAGGTGGGCTGGGGATGTGTAGTTGGTGGGGCGATGCTGGGAAAATACAGAGTCCAGGGTTCCAACCCTTGCACTGTGTAAACTTGGACTAGTGGAGCAGGCCTGCCAAGTCGACATTCAGAAGGTAGAGGCAGGAGGATCAGGAGTTCAAGGTCACTCTCAGCTACATAGTGAGTCTGAGAGACAAAGACAGACTGACACAGACAGATAACACACAACTAATAGGCGGGCTGGGTGCAAAACATCAGACCACTGCAGACTTGAGAATATTCTACCCTCTATCATTACCAGAATCCTAGGACAGACTCTCACATGCTGCAGCTCATCATGGTCATTGATGCTTTGCCCAGATCCACACTCCTCAGAAGTCTCCTGTTTCCCAAGGACCAGGCTGTTCCTGGCTCTCCCATCTGGGTATGCCTATCAGCAACTGAGAGGCAGGCGACTGTCCACACCACTCTCAGCAATTCCAGCCTGGAGCCTCACGCTCTGTTCTCTCTGCTCCTGCCAAGTTCTGCTGCCTAAACGCTTGTTCAACAGCTCTGTGGGATATGCCTGACATCCTGTGGCCCCTTTGTATTCCGCATCGGTCTCTCTTTTCAGTGTCGAAGGGAATTCACTAGACTGCCAGCAACAGTTGGTTGTGGTGGAGGCAGATAAGCAAGTCTTTCTTTGTATGTCTGCTAACATTTTTCTAGCTGCAATCAGTATGTATTAGCCTGGACTTAAAATATATATTACTACATAGAAAAGGCCTTTAAAAAAAAAAAAAAAAAGAGTCCATTTAATCCTTGCCACTGGCTTCTCTTGGACTGGGGAAACTTCTACTCTTGCAAATACACATGCTGGGCAAGTCAGGGACCCCACAATACTTCCTGCATCAGGGTTCTATACCCTGGAGCTCCTAGGAGGGTGGCACACATACCCAGGTCCTGCAGATCTCCACATGTGGTTCACTTCCAAAAGGGTTTTGCTGGTCTCTCCTGTGGGGTGTCAGCCCCTCCTTTGAGGGTCCTGAATCTCAGAAACATTTCCCTGGTAAAATGTTCGTGTGCTAACTTAGGCCCTGTCCTGTGTCCCTGGGTTTGTGATTGAGTTTCCTGAGTGTCCTTTGTCTCCCGATGAACTTAGGCTCCGCCCAGGTGATAATGAAAGACCTGACCCCTTATAAGAAAGGTTAGACCCCTAGCAAACTTAGAGCCGAGACTAGAAACTACATGCCTGGGTAAAACCCCACCCAGCTGCATTCTTTCCCCTAAGAAATGGGTGACCTTGGCCTGGCCCCAGGGCCAGAGACTCAATGTTTCAGGAACTAGCTAACCATAAAAATGTTTGTGCAACTGCCTTGTGACTAACTTAGAACATTCTGTACTTCCCCATAATGCAAATTCTTTCCATTCCCCACCCCTTGCTTTGTGTTTTTTCCCTTGGTTTGTGGTTTTTTCCTTTAAATACCCCTGACTTCAGCTGCTCAGGGTCGAACTCCTCTGCCCCTGCATGGGCTATGAGCTCCACCCCAGTGCACTGGTCCCCCGCCCCCCCCGAATAAACCTCATGTGATTGCAGCAAGGATGGTCTTTTGTGAGTTCTTGGGGGGTCGAGCCATCCCGAGACTTGAGCGAGGGTCTCCCCAGCTCGGAAGTCTTTCAATAACAACAATGGCTGGGAGAGGACACATCACTTGTAGTCCACCTGAAGGTGCTCTGCTAGGCTCTGCACCAGAAGGCTTGGGGGCAAGAATGAAAGAGGAAGAGATGGATGGTTCTAGTTTTTCACATGGCTGACCTTACAGAACACTGAGAGATGCTTAGAAATAAGAAAAGCCTTCCATATACATTTTAAAATCCTAAAAACAAAGACAGACAGACAGACACACAGACCCAGACACACACACACACACACACACACACACACACACACACACAGAGAGAGAGAGAGAGAGAGTGAGAGAGGGAGAGGTTTTACTGTGAAATAGCAACCTTTCCAACCCACGCCATCGTATTTACTTCTGTGAGGTTCACAATCAGGCAAAGCTCATTTGTGGAGGTGAGACTTGGAATTCGAAGAGGGAAGGGTCAGGGAGACAGGGACCCAGTGGATGTCCTAGAAGGCTGCAATGCTTCGCTTATGTTCAAAGCACAGACTCCACGTATAGATAGGTGTATTTGTCAGAGCTCACTTGGATCTCTGTGTTTTGTTCTATGCAAATTATGATTCAATATATAACAAAAAGAAATTGGTATTAGACAAATCCTAGAAGATATTCTACTCAGATGGGTGGGGGGACAAAACAACAGGAGACTAGAAAGCAGGCTCATTATCATTTAAAAGTATTCTGATAGCCCAGCAAGATAGGAAAAACAAAGAGAAGACAATGGATTCCATTATTGGAGAAGATATGATTGTTTACTTTGAAAGCTCAGAGGATCAACAGGCAGATCATTAGAATAAAAAGAGAACCGGAAGTAGGGAATAGAAAAGCAAGGGCTTGAGTGACACTAGGCCTCCAGGGTCCCAAGATGGCAACAGAGGAGCGACAGAGGAGAAGTCCAAGGTACAAAGCAGGGAGTTGACACTTTAGGACAGTGGGTCAACCTTTCAAAGGCTGCGACCCTTTAATACATTTCTTCATGTTGTGGTGACCCTTAACCATAAAATTATTTTTGTTGCTACTTCCTAAGCGTAATTTTGCTACTGTTATGAACAGTAATGTAAATATCCCATATGCAGGATATCGCCTAGGAGACTGCTGTGAGGGGGTCGTGACCCACAGGTTGAGAAGCTGTGCCTTAGGATGACAGACAACCTTGATGGAGAGCGCAGAATGCTCCTGGCTACTGACTGGAAGGGTTTGGAGAGCGATCCAGAGAGTGACTGCGTAAGTGGGGGACCCTCTGGATGGGCACATGGAAGAATCAAGAAGTCAGTCCTCAGAGTGCTCAGCATAGCTTTAATGCCTTCCTTAAAAACTCAACGACAATCAGGCATAGTCCCATACATCTGTAATCCAATCCGAGCACTTGGGAGATGGAGGCAGGAGGATCGCAGCAAGTTGGAGGCCACCGCTGACTACATGATGAGGCCCAGTCAAAGTACAAGTGTTCCTCGGTGGAATTGATTTTTTTTTTTCTTTCCAATTTCACAGAATAGTTCTATTTTCTCATGATGAGAAATAGCAAAATCTGGGAGGATGAGGGGAAGGCATTGTATCTAAAACACATTAAAATGTTACAAGAACTATAAGTAGAAAAACAAACAAAACCAACCCCCCCCCCCCAAAAAAAAAAAAAACCCCTAACACCTGAAGATGACCCACTAGGTCCAAAAACATCCCAGACTTTTTTTTTTTTTTTTTTAAATTTGAGACAGTGTCTCACTATATAGCTCTAGCTGTCCTGGAACTTGTTATGTAGACCAGGCTGACCTCCAACTCAAAGAGATTCTCTTGCTTCTGCCTCCCTTTTACATATCAAGGGTATGTGTCGCCATGTCAAGCCTGCTTTTTTTTTTTTTTTTTAAAGCGAGAACATTTAGCATGTGAAAAATCAACATTATAAATAAGTGGATTGTTCAATAAATCATGCCGGTAGAATGAAAACCAGAAAAAGTTGTATACCAGGCTGGATAGTATGTCTGTATCCCAGCTGAATTAAAAAGTTACATATGTGGAAAATTAACTGCTTAAAATAAAGATGCAAATCTATAATATTTATTTTATACCTGATAATGCTAAAATATCCAAATACAAAAGCAATCGGAAGAAAACATAAGAGAAACAGCAGCAGACTAAACTACAGAAGAATCAAACACTTCTTTGTCAAAACTAACCCACAGTGCTGGGTTGGGTGCAGTTCAGTTGCTAGGGAGTATGCACTGGGCCCTGGATTCTATCCCCGGTACTTCATAAACCAGGCATATTGGTATGTGTCTGCCGTCTCAGCGTGTGGGAGGTGGAGGCAGGAGGATGAGAATTCCAAATTCATTCTTGGCTACACAGTAAATTTGAGAGCAGGCTGGGATACATGAAACCCTGACTACAGTGTAAATAAATAAAATCTACAAAAATTAAGTGGAAAAAGAAAATTGGCAAAAACCAAACCAAACCAAACCGAAAAGACTTGTCACAAATGACAGAAGAAATAAATACCAAATACTGGTTAGAAAAATGGGGGAAAGAAAACTGACAGATCACAGCAGGAAAAGAATGAAAAAAGCCAACACGTCCAGCTGGGGACCAAAAACATGTACATGTGCGCAGCTATCAGAAGACATGGGTTACAACCACAAAATACAGGAGAATGCCTTTGCAAACCTGAAGGATGAGATTAGCAAAACGATTCCCATCTGGTATTACTAAAGTTGTTTCCTGCCTTTGGGGTTACCCTAAGGGCCGGCATCGCCCATTGCGTGGTCGTGGTTCAGCACCAGGGACAGCACAAAGAAGAGCCGCGGATTGTGTTTACCACGCCAGAGACGGCCCGTGGCTGCGCCTCCTAGAGAAGCTGGGATTCGCACAACCTAGGCCATCTTTGTGGAAAGACAGAGTAGGGAGACAGAAAGTGCCCTGACACTTTCTAGGCACAGCTGACAGGACTTGATAAGTAGAAGTGGAACACAGAATGTCAGGAATGGGGTTGGAGAAGATATAATTCTCAGACAAGTTCAGGGAAGTACAAGCCATGCTTGCTGCCGAAGCACAAAAAAAGCAAACCAGTAAGTGGCTGGAGACAAATATGGAGAGGCAGGCGGTGGCCAGATGATGAATGGTGCTGTCTCCCATGCTAATCAGCCTAGAATCTATTCCTCAAGTGACGAGTTCTATAGAGGACAGACTCAGGATAGCAAAATGGTGAGAAGACCCGCCAGCGGCCGGAAATAATGTAACCTTTGGGTTACATTATAATAATGTAGCCTATGTTATGAAGCAGGCTCCCAGCCTTGCTGCACAGTGCTCCGTGAAGCCTTTATGGCCACATTAAAGGGGTTTCCAGAGGAGAATCCCCTTGGCTGGACCTAGTGTACAGTTCAGCGCCAATAATAGCGCCTCCTAGAGGCGGAAAGGGACATAACACCTCCTGCCCTTGATCTCAGTCAAGCCAAGCTCCCTTTGGGCGTTTGCTCTGGAGCTGCTCCCAGTGGCTCGATGAGGAACAGCCTCGAGGGAGGCACACTGGGCAATGGGACGAGAGCGGCAGCCATTCTCCATCAGCAGTTAGAGAGCAGGAGACAGGAGACGGGAAGTAGGTTGTGGGGTAGGGGAATGAGGCAGGAACCCTGAATAGCTTCACATGTCTAGCTAAGAGGAAGCAGTGCTCTGGGGCAAAGGTGACAAGTACTACAATAGAACAGGAGGACTTGTCTGAGCACGGAGGACGTCCAAGTGTAGCCTCCTGGTAGACACTTGGACTCCAGGTTGGGGGTAGGGGAGGACTCAGTTAGAGACACATTGGAGAGTCACTGTGGGGAAGAATAGCGGAGACACACAGTCATCGGCAAGCAGCTGGGTGAGGAGGCTGTGTTCTTGAGGCTTCAGGGACCACCAACACATAAGGGACAGGAGAGGAAAGTGAGTCTGTCAGGGCAAGTAGAGACATAGCAAAATAAGAGGTGAGGCAGGGGAGGGATGGCTCAGCCTGTAATGGGCTTTTTAAACGAGCAGGAGGACCTGAGTTCATTTCCCAGGACCTCCTAACAAGCCAGATGTGGTGGTCTGTATGGATCACCCAGTGCTGGGGAAATGAAGACAGATAGATCCCTGGGGCACAATGGTCAGCCATTGTAGCCTGCTTGGTGAGTTCCATGACAGTGAGAACAAAGTGGAGGGCACCTGAGAATGACATCTGAGCTGTCCGCTGATCTCCACACACAGGTGCACATACATGCATGGACATCTGCAGGCACATGCTTGCCCCAACACATACACATGAGTGAAGAAAGAGGCAGAGGTGGGGCCACAGGAGCATAGAGTTCAGGATGGCTCCAGAATGGAAGGAGTAATCAAGGAGGCTTAAGATGGCAAGGGTTGGCAGGGGTGTGGTAGGGTGTGGCGGGGTGTGACAGGGGTGTGACAGGGAAGTGGCGGGGAGTGGTAGGGAAATAATAGGGACTTGTCAGGGCATGGCAGGGGTCGTGACAGGTTGTGGCAGGGGCGTAACAGGGGTGTGGCAGGGAGTGGCAGGTGAGTGGCGGGGTGTGACAAGGGAGTAACAGAGGTGTGGCGGGGCGTGACAGGGTGTGGCTAGGGTGTGGCTGGGGAGTGGCAGGGTGTGGTTCCAGTGAAGAACAGGTTTGGGAAGTTGGGATGACTAGCAGAGCCCCCTCCTTTAGGCAGGAGGGGCCCAGAGTGAGGGAGACCTAGACGTGGAGAGGGACTGAATGATGCAGCCACGTGATGGAGGGTGCAGGCAAGAGTGATGTAGGCATGGAATGAAACTGCAGTGGCTATTTTTCTAGTCTATTATTTTTTTTTTCTTTTGGGACAGGGTATCGCTATGTCGATGGCCCAGGCTGGCCTCAAACTCACAATCCTCACACCTTAACTCTCTCAGTGTGGGAGCTACAAGTGTGCACTACCATACCTGGCTACGAGCATATATAAATTCCTCATTAGAGTACAAATATATTTTATATTATAAATATAAATATAAAATCGCAGCTGTGAACACTCGCACTTACTAAAAACAAAACCTAAGAAATAAGTATCACAAGGTATTTATGGTTTTTTTTTTTTTTTTTAATATAGTATGGATACCTTGCCAGGAGATAGGCAGCGGTAGGTATTAAGCTTAAAACAATATCCTGAGAAAATGACTTGAGTTCTCTTGCTAACTGGTAAAAGGCTGCTGCACCTCCTGTTCAGCAGGAGGATGTCTTGGCCCAGCCCACGGAAGACAGGCAGGGTCTCGGTTTAGGAATGAGAATCACCTCTCCTAAATATCAGGGTTTCTATGGAAACCTGCAGTGTTACATCGAGAATGTGCATTTTTAATATTGCCAAATGTTCATTTAAGTTCAGTGATAAATTTATAAAAAGGAGCATCACAGCTCTTTTACAAACACAGAATGAACCTTGAGCATGTGCCTGCTGTGTGTGTGTGTGTGTGTGTGTGTGTGTGTGTGTGTGTGTGTGAGCACGCATATGCACACATGTGCAGGCCAGAGAGGTCGATGCTGGTACCTTCTTCGGTTGCACTCATTACTTTTGAGACAGGGTCTCTCCCTGAACCTGATTGGTCTCCCTAGCCCTGTGTCACAGTTTTAACTAGTTTGCTGATTCCAATAAGCTGTTCCAACTGTGTCAAGAGAGAAACAAACCACACGTACGTGCATCAATAATGCTAAAATGATTTGACAAACAGAAGCAAAACTGATCAATATCTACAGAGCTATGATCAGGTACAGACTTCCCTTCTATAGCATAAAATCTAAGCCGGGCAGTGGTGGCGCACGCCTTTAATCCCAGCACTTGGGAGGCAGAGGCAGGTGGATTTCTGAGTTCGAGGCCAGCCTGGTCTACAGAGTGAGTTTCAGGACAGCCAAGGCTACACAGAGAAATCCTGTCTCGAAAAAACAAAACAAAGCAAAAAAATCTATTTGCATCCATCTGCATTTTTACAGACCAGAATTACTTGAATTGCAGCAACGTTTCCAGAATTTACAGAGCTGTAAGATGGCCCAAAGAGTGGCCCTCCTTGAACTCAAGCCTGAAGAGGTGCCTGTGAGATCCACATTCATTTGCATCTTTGGTCCACCTCAGAGCTTTTCAAGTTCTTTTCCCAACAGCTCTCCTTAAAAACCCTGACCCCATAGACACATCGTTCTTGGCCACAGTCAGTACAGCTTTTAGAGAGTGAGAAAACTGCTTTTCAGTTTACAACCAAATTCTCATGCTATCCGAAGATCCGGGGTATTCAGCTCTATAGTGAAGCCCTCTCGGCTTGTATCTCCAGACCTGCCTACCTCAGCTCACCAGGTGGGTACCCTGAATCAGCCTTATGACAGTGCCAGCTCTGTCTATGCCTCTAGCTTACCAAGAGGCACCTGTGATAAGAGAACCATCAGACTTCATGGCAAGAGGAACCTAATACACCTACAGGGGCCAGACATTCTCCACGCAGTTTTGACTCTAGTTAAGTACATGGAACCACACTCTTCCATGGTGGTCTATAAACCTCAGAGAAAGCCTTTCTTTAATGGTAGGAGTTGTGGTGAAATCAAGCATTAAGGAGGCCCCTGCCTCAGCCACTGAGCCGCACCTGCCTGGTTGCTCTAGGATCCAGGGCCTTCAGGAGAACAGCAGCCCTGTCAGCCTGCTAGGCTGCTAGAGTTGGCAGCAGCCGCTCTCCCAAGTAGCTGGCGTGTCGGGTGGATAGCTGGGGTTATTTAGCACTGTCCACTTCTCAGCGTTGAGTGTGGGCCAAATACAATCTCCATTTCAGTGTGCCTGCTGCTAAGCGCTTCTCTCTGGCTGTAATTAGCCTGCATGTTCAGCTGCTTCTTAACGGCACTCATTCCTAATAAAAATAAAAAGCTCATCACAGGTCCAGATGACTGAGGCGACCCTCCGATAAGAAGGCATATGACCGACCAACTGGTAACAACACACGCTGCTTCCATCAGGGCCGCGGATTTATCTTACGGGTTTGAAGTCAGGGACCAGCATGCAGCAACTGTCCTGCCCTCTCGACACTTGGCAGGAGGAAGGGCAGCCCCGAGCTGGGTCCAGATGAGAGGGTCAACTGGTCAGCGAGGGACCGGTCAGGGCCAGTCTTTAGGATGTTCTTAGCAAAGCAAAGCATCTGAAAACCACCTGCCAAATTGACTATTGTGTGCTCCTGGTGACCATGGGTCAAGTGTAATGACAGATAGGGGCTGGCAGGGTGGCTGGGCGATAGAGAGCTTGTTTAGCACGTGCAAGATACTGGGTTTAACTGCAGAACCTCAACACACAAGAAACAGAAAGTAGTGACAGGCCCGTCTATGTATGTGTGTGTGTATGTGTGTATGTATATACATACACACATATACACACTATATATGCAAATTTGCATATGTATGTGTATTACGTGTGCATATGTATGTGGGTGCATGTGTGCACATGTGTTATGTGGAGGTCAGAGGTCAAGATCAGGCATCATTTCTCAGTTGCCCACATTGGTTTTCCAGACAAGGTTTCTCACTGGGTCCTGGATTCACTGATTCAGCTCCGCTAGCTGACCAGTGAGCACCAGGGATCCACTGCTCTCCACTTCTCCAGCCCCAGGAAGACCAAAGTGCATCGTCATTCTCAGATTGCTATTGTAAGTTCTGGAGGGTCAACCTCAGGTCTTCGGGTTCGCACATCAGGTTCTTTACTGATTGAGCCTTGAGCCCTGATGTGTCTGACCATGTCCTTGTCTGAGGTTGAGGTTGGTCACTTTATGTCTGTGTTCCAGCAACCCTCAGACTGCCTGGTGAAGAGCAGATGTCAATCAACATGGAAGGATGGTTGGTTACATAACAAGCTTGCTTCTGATCTATGCCTGCCCAGAAAAATAAGTCTTGCTGTCAGCTGGGAAATGGCTTGTGTGGTATTTTGAATCAGTGCCTGGTGTTAAGAAGGGAAGATAGAACAGTTTCCTGGTGGAAGACTGCCCAGAGTGTCATGTTGTATAGCACTCTCCTCTAACCTGAAACATCTCATGCTGGGGGGAGGCTCCTTAGGACCGAGGAAGTAAACAAATGGAAAGTCTCAGGAAGTTCCTGAAACTTACCAGATGCACATGACCCCTACCTCCCCAAAGTTACATAAGCACTAAAGATGGCTTAGTGGAAGAGACTCTCTGACCCTTTGAGCCTCCTGGAAGTTGTGCTGAGAGCTCTAAGGTTCCAACTTTCTTGAATCATCACCTGTCAGTCACGACAGGTGGGTTTTGATGATGCAGCTGTCTTTGATTGGTCCCTGCTCCTGTAAGTCACCCTGTGGGTGACCCCCAAGCACTCACTGTATCTTGGTAGTATTGTTACTGTGCTCTGTTGCTGGTTCTCTATTTGGTTGAGTGGATGTTTGTTTCTATCTCCCCAGGGAACAGTGTCATGCAGCAGTCTCTCCTGGTGGCTCTGCCAGATTCATGTTATCTCATTTGCAGAGTAGATACTAAACTCCAGGGACAGGGACACAAAAGCGAGCAGAACCCAGCTCTTTGTCTCCAGGAGATGGATGCCTGCCGGAAGCAGTCCTTATGGTGGATATCTGTCAACTTCAGATGACAAGAGCTCTGCTCCTGTCACATTCTCTCTACACACATTATCGTCAAAGGCCACGCAGCCATGACATCCTCAGGAAAACCTTGTCTCCTGAAAGGTTATTTTAATAAATAAGCTGTCTCTTCCCTCTCTGACTGGGGGTTAAATGAAAACACTGTTATCATGCGGTACAGTCCCAGTATTGCCTCCTCTATGGACGGAAGCCAGGTCAGAGGTCAAGGAGAGAGAAGGGCTTGACTCTAGCACCTCCTGTGAACTGTGTCCAAGCCTGCTATTGTGGCCAAGGCATGGATTTAGGATCCAGAAAGTGGATATAAAATATGGCTCTCTGGTAGAGCACATGCTTAGAATCCTGTAGTGGTGAGACATGGGTCAGAGACAGAGTAGCTGCGTATAGTACCCCAGTGAGGGACTGCAATGTGGCTCATCAGTAGAACGCTGGCCTAGAGCCCACCAGGGAAAGGTTGGCATCATTACCTAGAACCCATCCTTGATTAAAAAAAGAAAACAATGTTAAGGACTGCTCTAGCTTATAGTTCTAAAGATACATTGTGCTGTGTGGAGCCCCTTGGCGGGGGACAGCGGCTGAGGGACTACACTGTAACTGCAGGCATTCTGAGTGGAGGATAAAACATGGAGATGCTACATGGCCCTTTTAGTAGGGGCTGAGGGGCAGCGTGGAGCCCTTGTCATTGACACATACCCAGCAAAGTGAGAAAGAGGAGGCTTGCCGCAAGCTGAGGTTACCCAGGATTGGAGACTTTGGGCTTCATCCGGGATGCTCCGGGAGCCCGATGGAGCTCAGAGGGAGAGACCAGGCCCATTGCTATTTGGAAGGAATCAGCATTGGTGATTGTGGAGAGAATGGCTAAGAAAGGAAAGATGGAGGCGGGGCCTGGGGAGGCAGCTGGGACGGCTGAGGTGTCCTATCGGGGTCCTGAGAGGGCCTGGACAAGAGTGTCAGAGAAACCTCAGGTCAGAACTGCTACTGCTCAGGTGGGTGGGGTGGAGGGTATGGGGGACCATTTCAAGACTGTGCCCCGTGTGACACAGAAACTGGGCTCCAGGTGAAGGAAATGCTGGGTGGGAGAAAAGGACCAAGGTGAGGGCTGAATTGATGGCAAGATGCTAGTGAAAGCAGCTATGGCTGTTACAACAACCAGGGAGGGGTGGGAGGCCTCTGGCCTGGGTTCTGAGGCAGGATAGAAAGACAGAAAATGAGGAGGACACAGGGAGGAAAGGATCCGCTCACACTGGAGTCTGGCTTAAGCCACTGTCAGCGGAGTGTCGAGAATTCCAACTCAGTCAACAATGTCTGCTGGGAGGGTGACCAACACAGAGACAGTGCTCTTTTCCACAGAGGCATCTCCAAGAAGAATGTTAACCTAGCCACGAAGCAGGCTCGGGGCCTGAATAGGTAGGCCTTGTCTGGGAATCTTAAACAGGACCTTAGTTAACCTTTTCAGCCAAGATGCCCCATCGTCCTGCATCCCTCCCAGCCAGCTGTCACTCTGTCAGTTTCAGCCCTGTCAGGTGCCCCTCAGCCCCCTACCCCTGACCCTTATGACCTCATTTAGGTCTCCTGGTGACCCTTTGAGGATAACAGCATCAATAACACCAAGATGTTTTTTACATGAGAATCATGAAGGGTAGGAGGGACAGAAGCCCATACCCACCTTTCTTCCCAAGCACCTCACTCTCTCCTAATCCCCCTGCTTAAAATGTATATTAAAATTGTCTTTTAATAAACACAGACTTGGCTTCTCACTGGCTCACCCTGACTCTTTTCTGTGGTGAAGTCAGGAATCCAGCTTTATTTGAGTTGAGGTCCCTAAAAGATTAAAGGGGACTTCTCAGGATGTTGAGGGTGACGGTGTGTCCCTCTGTTCCTGTCACTGCTGACACCCCTATCCCTGGTGTGTGTCACCGAGGAAGAGATGGGCTGGTGGAGTCACTAGGGGATCAGGAAGGAGCCAGCAGGCAGAGGTGTGAAGGTAGTGGAGCAGGGGAGGAAGTACAGACTGGCTGGAGGGAAGCCAGGGTTGCTTACTGAAGCATCTTGGAAGCAGAGAGGAAGCCACAATGCTCTACTGAGTACCATTTCTACATCAGAAAAAAGTGATGGAGACCTTCATACTCCGCATTGTAAAGACACACTGGGCTCCATGTCATAGGAAGGAATCAGTACACATGTGTTACCAGTAGCCTAGCACGTGCGCGCGCTTGTGCGCGCGCACACGCGCGCGCACACACACACACACACACACACACACTGTTGGATTGCTCTGAGTTAACCCCTCCCAGCCCAGGTGCCCTGGAGGAGTACAAGGTTGACAAGAACAGGCGCTAACTGGACTCAGGCACTGTGTGTGTGTCTGCCATGCAGACAGGAGGAAGAGGACCAGGGCTGGAAGCAGGTGCACAGACACCACAAGTCTCAGAAACCTGCTGACCTCCTGAGGGGATGGACAGCTCTGAGATGATTGACTGCCTGCCCTCCCCTCCCCCACAGGACCCATCACTGGTGACGAGATGTAGGTGGACATTTAGGATGCTGACCCACTGTCCTCTAAGAGGGCTTGCTCTCTGAACAAGGCGCCGATCTAAAGGTTCAGTTCCTGTCTCTGTTCCTGGGCTCCCACAAATGACAGGCAGGACGTTACAAAACCCTCCCAAGATGCAAAGGCCCGCTACTGCCCACTCTGAAGTCAGCTCCAGGAGGCACCATTACACCCTTTCCAATATGCCCCAGGGATAACACTGTCTGCTAGGACCTCTGAGGCAGTCTCATGGACTTAGCTACGTCTGTTAGCCCTGGTCTCAAGTCCAGGTCCTCTCAAGAGCCTATTAAGGATGCCCTGTCTCCTGCAGCCACTTGGCTCCTTCCCCTTCTACACATCAGCTTGCTTTTGCTTTGGTACCTGTGAAGCATGGTCAAGTGTCCCTGTGAACTGGGGGTTGGGGGAAAGACATGACATTAAGAACACATGAAATCTGATGTCTGGGGCTGGGGAGATAGCCCTGTTAGTAAGAACACTTGCTGTGTAAGCATAGGACCCGAGTTCAGAACTCTGGTACTTGGGTAACCCCAGTGCTGTGGCAAGCAGAGACTGAAGGATCACTGGAGCTTGCTGGTCACCAGCTGAGCCCCAGGTTCAGTGGGAGACCTCAACTCAGGGGGTAAGGCTAGGAGTGACAGAGAAGGACCTCTGACATCTTCCTCTGGCCTCCAAGCTTGCACAGACCCACCCCATGCCACATCTCACACACACACACACACACACACACACACACACACACACACACACACACACACACACACATCTGATTTACCTTTGGGGTATATGTTTTGCTACTTACTATTTTCAGATACTTGCACAATATAGTAAAGGACCGGGCTGTTTCCATCAAAGGGCCGAACCCAGGATAGTGTCACTGAGTGGCTGCGTGCTGGACTCAAGCTGGCCAGCAGGTTTTGAGGCGGGTGAGGCAGCTCACTAGAGGCAAGGAAGAAAAAGGAACAAGAGAACAGTGAAGTCAGTCTCATGGGTCATCTGATGCCTGTGCTGGAGAGAGCTGGTGTGTGTGTGTGTGTGTGTGTGTGTGTGCGTGCGTGTGTGTGTGTGTGTAAGCTAGAGACTGAGTCAGGTATTATGATAATTTGATAACTTAGAATCACCTGGGAAGAAAGTCTCAACAAGGGGTTGTCTGGACCAGGTTAGCCTATGGGCATGTCTATATGGGATTGTCTTGACTGCCTCTATTGAAGTGAGCAGATTCAGCCCACTATGGGCGGCACCATTCCCTGGGCTTTAAACTTGGATGGTGTAAGAGTAGAGAAAGGCAGCTGAGCATTAAGCACAGCATTCATTTATCTCTGTTGACTGTGGATATGATGCAACTACCTGCTTCAAGTTTCTGCCACATCAGTTTCTCCATGGTAAAGAACTATAACCTGGAAATGTGAGCTAAGACAAATCCTTCCATCCCAAGTTGCTTTGTGTCAAGGTATTTTATCACAGCAACAGGAAGGAAACTAAAATAAATGTCTTCTTCAATTGCTCTACACTTGATTTTTTGGGTGGTCTTACCTATCCAGCTAGGCTGGCTGGCCAGGAGATTGTAGGGATCCTCTGTTTGTGCCTCCCCAGAGCTGAGATTATGGGTGTGCACCATTGTACCCAGCTGTTTATGTAGGTGCTTGAGATTGACCTCATGCTTCTGGAGAAGTCCTTTACCAGCTGAGCCATACCCCTGGCCTGGCATTATATCATTTATGAGACATAATGTAGTCAATGATTTGTCTATGTAGCTAGAAGCTGTTTGTATAAACCCAGCAAGCCCTATAATGAGGAAATCCTGGTGGTGAGATCTGTCCAGTGTGATGGTTTTCCACACTCCTCCCTTCTTAGACAAATGGACTGCCTTATTTATCCACAGCATGAGGTTGTATTGTAGCTCTGTCTTCGGGAGAGCAATAGAGGTTTGGGGAAATCACTTAAAAGAAAATGTGGTAAGAAAATCAACTAAACACTTATAGAAATAGTAAATAACACATGGGCAAGGCCATAAAATGCAAGTGCAGTTCTGGCACGTAAGTTTCAAGAAGAAGTCACTAATTTAAAAAAACCAAACCAAAACAAAACAAAAACAAAAACCAAAGTTTTTGCTGGGATTTACTAGAGACAGAACAAAGTCTCTACCTGGTCATCCCAAGCTATGCAAGTTAGGTTCAGCCTTACATCTCTGGGGTGTGGGATCCGGGCCTGCCCCATGCTCCTTCTTCATCATGGTCACTCCCATAAAAGACCTGGTATCACAGATGGGAAGGCTGCCAGGTGGTGACATGTGTCACCCACTAATTTGTTCTGGGTCTCTCTTGGATATGAGTTACTAGAGAACCACATGAATCAGAACAAATGCCAACATTATGCTTGACATTTTGGAAGCTTGGGAGCTCCATCCATCCATCCATCCATCCATCCATCCATCCATCCATTCATCCCTTCATTTATTGGCTGGGTCTTACTAGCCCTGGCTAGCCTGGAACTTCCATCTACCATCCATCCATCCATCCATCCATCCATCCATCCATCCATCCATCCATCCATCCATCCATCCATCCGTCATCCATCCATCATCCATTTATTGGCCAGGTCTTGCTAGCCCTAGCTGGCTTGGAACTTACTATGTTGGATACACTGGCCTTGAACTTGCTATGACTCTTCAACATCTGATCTAACAGTGATGGGATCTCAAGCACACAGTGCTATGACCCCCTCTATTCTTGATTGTGTGTGTGCCTGTGTGTGTTCATATGCATGTGTGTGCATCTGTGTGCACTTGCATGTGGAGTCACAGGTGGAAGTTTGGTGTCATGCTCAATCACTCTCCACGTAATTTTCTGAGTCAGGCTCTCTCCTGAACCCAGGGCTCACAGATTTGGCTGGAGAGGCTGCTCAGCAAGCCCAGGAATCTTCCTGTCTCCATCTCCCCAGTGTACACAGCCATACTCAAGTGTCTTTCCTTATAGTTTTGGTTGTGAGCCTAGCCTTTAATGGCTGAGCCATCTCTCCACCCCCACGTGTTTTTTTCTTAACTAAAAATCCCTTTTCATTGAGAATAGACTCTTTGCTGGGCAATGGTGGCACACGCCTTTAATCCCATCACTCAGGAGGCAGAGGCAGGCGGATCTCTGAGTTCAAGGCTAATCTGGTCTACAGACTATATTCCAGGACAGCCAGGGCTGTACAGAGAAACCTGACCTCATAAACCAAAACCAAAACCAAAACCAATAATAATAATAATAATAATAATAATAATAATAATAATAATAAAAACCAAACCCCCAAACAAAACGAAAGATACTTACTTCTCTCATACAATATATCCTAATTACAGTTTCCCCTCCTTCTACTCCTCTAGCCACACACAACACTCCCCCCCCCCCCCCCCCAAATCTGGACATACTCATCTTTTTCTACAGGTGCTGGGGATCCAAACTCAGGTCCTCATGCTGACACCACAAATACTTAACCAACAGAAGCCTCTTCTCAGCCCCAAAGCTGATACTTTTCATTTAAAAAGTCCATGTGGGCTGAGGGCTATAGCTCCAGGTAAAGCCCTTTCCATCCCCAGCACGGCCCAGAAAGAAATGTACCTGTTCTATTTCAGAACTGATGAAGGTGTTTGCGCTCAGCTGTGTAAGAAGTGTAACTCTCTCACCCATGTAGCCGTTAGCAAAGGAACATTTCTCATGGAGATGTAACTGTGTTGTGTATTAGCACCCAAAAAGGCCAAATCTGGAGAGTGGAATATGGTCTTGTGTTCTCCTTAACTGTGACTCCAGTGTGAAATCAGACAAGAAGTTCTTCTTTCCATTTGATGTATCTGATAACTAAGCCCCCATTAGATCCCAGTAAACACCATTTAAGAGTGGGGGGCAGGATGAAAATGTCCACTCTCAAGCCCCATTTCTTTTTGTTTCCTCCAAGATAGATTAGGTTTGGTCTGAAACAAAACCAAAGTCATTGAATGGTCCTAAGTAGAAACCGACCATTTGTTGCTCGTTGCTGTGACAAAATGCCCGGTGAAAGCTATTTAAGTAAGGTTTACTTTGGCTCACAGTCTGAGGGTACAGTCCAACCCCATGGGAAGGCATGGTGGCAGGAATGGTGCTCACATGGCATCCACAGTCAAGAAGCAGAGAGACAAATGCTCTGCTCTGCTCCATTTATCCTGCTTATTCAGCCCAGGTCTCCAGCCCATGGAATGGCAACATCCATATTCAGAGTGGGTCTTCCTGCCTCAGTTAACCCAAAATACCCCACAACAACCCTAAAATGCCCAGAGGTGTGTCTCCTTGGTGTTTCTAGATTCTGTCAAGTTGGCAATATTCATTTTTATACAAACCAAGAATACACTTGACTAAAAATACCCAGATAAAACTGTTAATAATAATAGTTTTTTTCTGGTCTGGATGGATGGAGGTTCTACATCCTTGGAATATCTTGAGGGATGGGGTTGTCTCTGTCATTCCTGTGGTACCATAGCTGAATGACTGGTTATGGGGTCACTCAGCTGGGTCCTAAGTAGGCCCAGGACAATAGAGAAGCCATGGTATTAGAGGCTGGAGTATCAACTCCAATTCTGACTTTGGTGGGATAGAAGGAAGCTGGAGACATCCAATAATATACCAAGCATTCAGCCAATCAGGAAATGTCTATTGAATGTGGCTTGGCTGGCGTCATGAGGTAAGATGTGAAAGTCCTACATAAGAGGGTGTGGAACTGGCCTGATCTGGCCCCATCTGTCCTATGCATGCATGTCTGCCTGCCTCCACCCAGAGCATGTGCATAGCCTCACACTACAGCCATCCCATGCATGCCCGGATTCAGATGTTTCTCAACTCTCCAGCTCATTATTGGTCTGGTCATGCATCTTTTTCTCCTTTATAAAAACCTGCAGTCAGAGCCACAGCTCTGTGTAGAGACTCTGCAGCTGAGGGCATAGCGGACACCCCAGCTGGTTAGCTTGGTAGGTGGTTCGGGAGCCCGGAGCTCCCAGCTGCTGCCTGAAGCTTGGGGCTGTTCTGGAGTGTATGCCCTTGACTTGTGAGGTCTGTGCTAATTCCAATTAATTAGTGTCTGAATTCCACTGCAAAGACAAGACGGTCTGATAATAGAAGCTGGTCTGACACAACAAACATGAACTTGAAAAGCGGCAGGAGTGGCCAGTGCTCCAGGTCACTGTGTGGAGACAGAGAGATCCCCATCGGCAAATGAATACACACACACAGACCAAGCCTCAGAGGCAGCCTTTGCCCAGGCCTGCCCTATGTACACACAGTAAGACCCTACAAGCTCACATGTGGCTGTTTTTTGTTTTTTTGTTTTTTTTTTTACATGTATTTAGTGTGTGTGCATGTGTGTGTATACATGCTTTTATGTGTGTGTGTGTTCCGTCACATGTTTATGTGCATGTAGTTGCCAGAGGTCACTTTCAGATGCTTTTCTCAGTCACCCTTTCCCTCGAGTCTTTCCCTGAGCCTGGAGCCCACTGATTCAGTTAGATAGGCTGACCAGTGAGTCCTCCCGTCTCTGCCTCCCCAGTACTTATATAGGCACATGCCACTAGAGGTGGCTCTTTACATAGGTACTGGGCATCTGAACTCAGGGTTCTCCTGCTTCCACCATGAGTGTTCTAACTACTGAGACGCCTCCCAGCACGAGGCTTTCTCTGTAACTTGACGATGGTTATCATGGGAAATCCTTTGAGCAACAAACAGGTCAGTGATGGATAATTAAGGCTTTCATATACTCGGAATCCATCCCAGGAGATCTTATCCAATGGGAGCGGACTCTACCCAAGCATGTCATCGCCAACTTTAAGAGGAGGGTGGATGAGTGATGTTTTGGGAGACTCTCAGATGGGTATGCCTGTATAAAGTGAGGACATGACCGCTCTGAGGTACGGTCGAGGGGGAGGTTTTATCGTAAATATGAGGGAGATAGAGCCCTAGGCATATGGAAGTGTCCAGAGCAGGGAGAGACAGTAGTGGCCCTAACTGAGCCATGAGAGGAGGGGTGGGAGAGGAAGAGAAGAGCATGCGGGAAGAGGGGACCAGGAGAGAGGGACAGAGAGGGGGGCAAGAGGGTACAGAGGGTACGTGGTCTAAATGGCAGGCATATAGGTATCAGAAGCCAGGGGAAGGTGTTATCTTGTTAGTATTCCTTCTAGGCTCTGCACAACAGTTATGACCAACAGCCAGGTAGGAGCCTGGCTTATTATAAAAGACTGTTTGTCCTCCCCTGTGCTCTCTGACCCTTTTCTCTCCCTCTGAGCCCCCCTTCTCTGACCTCTCTCCCTCTTCCCCCTCTCTCTCCTTCCCTTACCCCCTCTCTCTAGTATTCCCAGTTGGCCTCTTCCCTTCTTTCTTCCTCTCTCTCCTCTCTCTCTGTCCTTCTCTGTCCCCTCCCTTTCTCTGCTTCTACTTCTCAACCCCCCTTCCCATGCTCCCAAATTAACTTCATTTTATACTTGACATATTGTTTGGCTGGTACCTGGCGGGGCTGGGCGGAGTGTGGGGGGTGGGGTCTGCCTCAGCATGGGCCCACTAAGGCACCCCCTCCGGCTGCACCATGCTGAGTTTTACAAAAACTGCATCAGAAAGGAAGCCCATGTGTTGGAGACATTTAGGGTGGGGGTGGGGTGGGTAGAGCTGAGTGGAGCCATGGGACTGAGTGACCCATGTGGGTCAGCACGTGCTAACAGGCACCATGGTTAAGTCATTTGTCCTGAGTTTCATTTGGCCCTGACAATACCCAGTGGGGACAAACCAAAGAGAAAAGGAGCGGTGGAAATGGAGGCCAGTCCCGAGTCGAGTCACCTTACAATGGAAATGGAACGGAGAAATTGGCACCTAGTCACTTACACCACAGTATTACTGGGCATTAACAATGGCCATAGTAACTGGAACTCACACAGGGCAGGAGAGATGGGCAGGGCGGTGTTTGTGAAGGAGGGAGGAGCAGTTTCGAACAATTGGTAAAATTGTGGCCAAGGGAGAATTGCTCCTGAGAAAGAGGACCAGGTCAGTCTTTCTCCATCAGAAGAGCTTTGCCCCTTTGATGCGCAAATCGTGACTTGGTCAAACCCATCTTCTTCCACTTTGCTCTGAGGAGGAAGACTTGGGAGCCTCATAACAGTGGGGGATGGCGTCAGATTGTTCGATCCTTATTATGTCTTTGTCAGAAGTAGTTTTATTGAAAGAATCCTCTCCCGATACCTCGGGGTCTGAGCCTTCCAGTCAGCTCAGTAAATTAGATTTTCTCTGTTCTTCAGGCTCCTAAGAATCAGACTCTGACTGCAGGAGGAGCCAGGTGATGCTAATTGAGTCTTTAAATGATTGAACAATTAATCACTTTATAATGCCTTAGGCACGTTCAATAGGGCATGATGCTTTGGGGGACACAGGGTCACCCCAGGACTGTGATCCTGCCACTGCAGCACCAGTAAACCAGAAGGAAAGACAAGATCAAAACTCAAAGTGACAATGTTTTTGTTTGTTTGTCTTGTTTTTGAGACAGGGGCTCAGGCATCGCAGACTGGCTTTGAACTTGCTCTGTAGCCAAGGATGACCTTGGATTTTGTCTTGCATCTGTGTGGTGGGTGTATGTGTGTATATGCATGCTTGCATGTGCGTGCAGATGTGTGCATGTGAATGGAGGCTGAGGTTGATCTCAGGTGTCTTTCCTGACCACATGCCACATTAGTCATTGAGGCGGAACCTCCCCTTTGAACTTGGAGTGCACTGATTTGGCTAGTCTAGCTATCTGGCTTGTTCCAGGCACTCCTTACCTCCATTTTCAGGGAGCTACAGATAAACCATCATGCCCAAGCAGCTCTTGTGGGGGGCATAGTCCTTAATTCACTAAATCACTCCTTCATATGCCCCTTCTGAGACAATCCAATGTATCCCAGGCTGGCCTTGAACTCACTATGAAGCTGAGTCACTGTGAACTTCTAATCTTCTTGCCTCTTCCCCCACAAAAGCTTAGACTGCAAACACACACCACCACAGCCAGTTTTATTCTGTGCTGGGAACTGAACCCAAGGCTTTGTGCATGCCAGGCAGACACTCTATCTACTGAGCTACAGCCCCAGCCCAGTCTTGGACTTTGAATCCTACTGTTTCAACCTTCCTAATGTTAGGGTTGCAAGTGTGTATCACTAAGCCTGGTTTTCTCCCATGCTAGGGATTGAACCTGGGGCCTCATGCGTTCTAGGCAAGCATTCTACCAACTGCGCTACAACTCTAGCCTTCGAGATGACAATGCTTACTTATGAAGATCTCTACTGCTAATGTATAGGACACGTCACAGAAACATCTGGAATTCTAGAGAGGGGATTAAGTCAGAGCCTACATACATTGTTTTTCTCAGATAATGCAAACACAACCTCCTGTTTTAACTTAGGAAGTGGGGTGACGTATAATTAGACATTTATTGGGCACCTACTATATACTTGGCTGAGGTAGGCACTGAGGGCTCCGTGGCAGGAGTCATGTCAGATGGTCATGAGGCCATGGTGAAAAGTAACACACAATCTCAGGATGGAAGCGTCAGCTTCAAGGCAAAGAGACCCACACCATGAGCGGCGACATTGCTCTTTCTGTGGTGGAGGAAAAACATAGGAGCTTTATTTTTTATTTTATTTTTTTTGAGAGTCTCTCTTCTACTGGGCTCAACACAGAACTGAAGACACACTGGCTGATTCCATTCATTGACAGTCCTGTGAGGTTAGTGCTGCCACGTCTAGTTTGTAAGCTGAGTCAGCTGAGGTAGAAGAGCAAGGTAACCTGCTCCAAGTCCCATGGTCAGGTGGGACAGACCTATGGTCAGCCTGGCTCATGACAGTTCTGCTGTAATCAACAGTCTTGTTACCAGTGATGTGGGCACGAAGCATCACCACTCAGCCAGCCTCAGCCTGAGACAAAGCTTCCTGCCAAAAATGACCAACCATGGAGCAAATGGGCATGCAGGCATCCCACTGATTTTTGAAAAGCTTACTTCAAATGCTCAATATAGAAATAGAATGTGTGTGAGTGCGTGTCCATGTATGTGTATATGTGTGTGCGTGTGTGTGTGCATGCGTGTGTGTGTGTACACCTGTGTATGAAGGGCAGAGGTCAACATTACACATTTTACTTCAGAAGCTGTTGATGTTTTTAGTTGTATTATGGGGTCTTTCTCAGGACAGGAGCGCACCAATTAGTCTACACTGGCTGGGCAGTGAGCTCCAGGGACTCTCCCTTTTTTTTTCTTTAATGTGGATTCCAGGGGTCAAACTCCTGTCCTTTTGTTTACCGGGTGAGGACTTTACCAACGGAACCATCTCCCAGTCCTGATTCCTATATTTAACAGAGTGGCTTTTAACTGAAGTGGAGAGAAAGGGTGACTCTGGCTCTCTCAGACTTTTGAAGGACTAAGTACCTCTCAGTCCCTTTGGCAATATTTACCTTTTCTTCCTTATTTATTCATTTGCTATCTGATTAATCATGGAAATGTGACAGCGCTGGACTAGAAGGGTCTCTGAGAAGCACACGATGCCCTCCATTTCTGAATTGTTGCTATTATCGTCACTCCAGCTACCGCTAGTGCTTTGGTGTTCCCAGATCGTTGTATATGTGTGAATGGCTTGTCTTTGTGTGTGTGTATGTGTGTGTCTGTGTGTGGTTTGTGTTTGTGTGCATGCATGCATGAGACCACAGAACAGCTTGTATCAAGAGAACCGTTTCATCCTTCTGTCAGATATGAGGATTGAACTCAGGACACAAGACTTGCTTACCCACTGAGTCATCTCACTGTCTCTGCCCATCTCATTTTCTGAGACACAGTCTCAACAGAGACTGAACCTGCAGCTTAACAGTTCAGCTAGTCTGGCTGCCCAGTAAACTCTAGGGACTGGCCTGTCTCTGCCTCACTACCTCTGGGATTACAGGCACATGCTATCCTAAAGGCATTAGATATCCACATGCAGGCCCACATACCTGCCTGGCAAGCATTTCACTGATTGAACCATCTCCCCAGTCCCACGAGCTTTCCAGCTGTAACGCTGTAGCACTCTCCCCGTTCATCCCGACTCAGAAGAGTACTGTGTTTATTACACGGGCAACTCCCAGGGGCCTGTAGCCTTCTGAATCAGCTCGGCAGCCTGCAGCACCCAAATTGGTTTGAATCACAGATCTGCAAATATTTCTATCTTTAGCAATGAGGTGTTTCAACATCGCAGAAAGCCTATTATTTTATACATACAGCAACATTTGCTGAAAAATGTATTTTACTTAGAGGAAATCAAATAAGTAAATAGTGGGGAAGATATGTAAATCAGCAGAACATAAAAACGGCACGGACTAGAAAGAACGTGCTGTATTGGAAGTATGCGATCGGGTCGGTGCTGACAGAGCCTTTATGAACTGCTAACATTTATTTGATACCCAGACTGGTTGATCTAAGCGTTCTCCAAGGTAGTTTTTAAAAAAATGGGACTAGCATGGAGAATTACGCGAATTCACCAGCTGTGTTCTCCAACATCATCAAAGTGATTTAAAAAAATTTTTTTCAAGCTGAGGGGGACAGCGAAGCTGGGCTTTTGATAGACAGTGGGCGCCTGTATGTTTATTCCTATGACATGTGCTGAAGGTAAGAGAGGAGCAGGGGCCACTCAATGGCCTAAAACATGACCTCATCAATGTATTCCGATGTGCCTTCAGCCACCACTCAGTGTGCACTTGTTGGACACCTGTTGGTGTGCTAGGCACCCAGAATGCAAACATTTCCGCTGAGGGACTTCTGGGAGGGGAGGGTTTGGATGGTAGCCTTGTCTCTTCCAGTGTGGCTGATGCTGTGAGGAGGATGGGCCAGGACAAATGGGGGTCACTGTGACTGAGTGTCAGGAAACCATCCTGGGGCTGAATGCTAAAGACTACATAAGCAGGAGCCCATGGGCTACACCAGCAGGGGACACACGCCACACCATGGAGGACAGGGCAGGACCAAGAGAGCTCAGGGGTCACAAGGCTCCGATGCTGATAGGAAGGGCCAAGGAGACCCTGGATGTCTGTGTGGTGTGTGTGTGTGTGGTCTGTGTTATGTGTCTTATGTTTGTTGTATGTGTATGTGTGGTATATATGTGTGGTGTGTGTGTGTGGTGTATGTATGTGGTGCGTGTGTGTATGCGCACGCGCGTGCTTACATGTGAAAGTTAGAAGCTGGCATCAGTATTTCCCTCCATCGCCCTCTCCCTCATTATTTGAGACAGCATCTATTACTTAACCTGTGCTGACCAATTCTGATAAACTGCCTGACCAGCAAGCCTCAGTGATCCACTTGTCTGCGCCTCCCTAGTGCTGGGGTTCTAGGTATCCATTGTACCCAGTTTTAACACTGTTGCTACACATCCAAACTCAGCGTGTGCGTGCACGCACGGCACGTGTTCTGCCCACTGAACCACATCCCAGCCCATCATTAAACTTCCATTGTTTTTATCTTTTATATGCGTGTGTGCCTTATGTGCGTGGGTGCGGGAGGAGGTCAGAAGAGGGCGTCAGATCCCTGGAGCTGGAGTTACAGGCAGTCCTGACATCCCCAATGTGGGGGCTAAGATCTCAACTCCAGTCCTCTGCAAGAGCTGCAAGTGCTTTTCGCTGCTGAGCCATCTCTCCAGCAGGGACATCGACCCTTTAAATTCCTCTAATTTGGAGAGCTCGCATTTGCTCGTTCTTGAGTGCACGGGACACGCCGAAGGCCTGGCTTGGCTCTCTGCAGGTATTCTCTTCATTCTTAATCCCTTCAGCAGACACCGGGGATTCAAAGACAAATGAGACTCGGTTGGATGCAAAGCGTTCTGATGCTATTTTTAAGGGATGCTTTCTGTGTTCAGAATCTGTCCTGCATCAAGGTGGGTAGAGCTGAAAGAAAAGCCTCTCCTGGTTGCCTTCTGATGGCCCATCATGCCCTGCAGGGGATGGGATGGGTGGGCAGATAGGCACAGACACCAGATCCTGTAGTAGCAACTGCGAGGCTTTGAGTCTCTTTGCAGGTTGTATTTTCTGTTTCTGTGCTCCAGGATTGTCTGGGAGGGCACATGTTTTTATAAAGCAAATAAATGCATGTTGAAAAAGTGGACACTGCCAGTAGGTCTTTTGGATTTCTGCTCTGTGACCAGAGAGGGAGCCAAGGAAATAAAGGGGCATCAAGTCTATCAGTGGCTCACACTTGAGCCCAGGACCCACAGAGAAATCCCACAGGACAGCTCTCTTAAGGACTATGAAAAGTTTAATGGGAGGTGTCATCTGGGGCTGACTTCAAATGGAGGCCTAATTGGCTGCTTGGCTCTGGACTTTTGGATAGGGTGACCTGACAATGTCACCCCTCAGAAACTGTGATGGGCACCCACAGGGAACACATCCCCACACGATGGCAATGAGGTAGACAGTGTTCATGACAGGCGTCTGTACAGGGGTATGACGGACTCACGGGGAAGATGACCTATGAGCACACCATCTATGCAAGAACGAAACATTTTGATTTTGAAATCATATAAAGAATGGGGCCGTGGGGTGGGGAGAGGTGAAGGCAGGGTGGGAATGTAAAGGAAGGAAAGGAGGAAGGAAGGAAGGAACAAAGGAAGGAAGGAATGACTGACGGACTGAGGCCTAGCTCGGTTGGTAAAGTACTCGTCTTGCAACCATGAAGACATGAGTTCGATCCCTGGAACCTGAACCACAATGTTACGTGTTGTGGTGCATGCTTGTAATTGCAGTATTGGGGAAGCAGAGATAGGCAGATTTCTGGGGTTCCCTGGCCAGCCAGAATAGCCATATCAGAAGGTTCCAGGTCAAAATAAGAGACTCCGTCTCAAACAAAGAAGATGTACGGCTCCTGAGAAATGACATCTGAGGTTGACCTCTGACCTCCACACCTTCTAGGTCTATCCCAAACATGTACATGCTCCTCTCCAAATGCACACACACACACACACACACACACACACACACACACACACACACACACACACGCGGGAAAAAGAAAAGACCTTGCCATCATACACAGCTGAATGGTGGGCTGTGCTGGCCTCAGGCTGATGGCATGGGACAGCATTCGGGCAGCCATGGGTCAGGTGTGGTCACATGGAAGTCTGGAGACAGGAGAGGCTCAGTACTCACATCACTTCCAGCCGTGCCGTTCGGGAGTCGTTCCCTCCCTCGGACACGATTTCACAGGTGTAGTCGCCGATGTCCCCCGACCACGTCTGGCTAATGACAAGCGACCCATCCTTCTCCACCACAATTCTGGAGCTGCTGGAGGGTGTGATGACCGCGTTGTCCTTTTTCCAAACGTAGCTGTGGGCCAAGCAGAAGGTTGGTCACCATACCCACAGGAGCAGGGTCCCCACCCCTTCCCTGACGGTGAGGAACAAGCAGTTGGCGAATTGGAGAGCGGAGTAAAAATTACCGAGTTAAACTTTTTAAAAAGAAAGTGTTTGGGGCTGGAGAGATGGCTCAGTGGTTAAGAGTGTGCCCTGTCCTTCCACACAACCCAAGTTTGGTTCCCAGCACCCAAGCCAGGTGGCTCACAACCTAGAAGTCCAGCATGACAATCCGACATCTTCTGGCCTCCGTGGACAACAGCACACATGTAGCAGACATTCACAAAGATACACCCACAGAAAGACATAAATAAAAATAAACCCTTTAAAAAGGCGAGTTTTATGGTAAGGTGGGGACTGGACAGATATCTTGGATAACCTATAAAAGATTATAGATGCTTTGGTGACTACAGCTGGACAGTGGTGGCTGGGGGGAGAGTTGAGTTGGTGTTTGCCTGTCATTCAAAAAGACCTGAGTTTCCCAGAATCCGCATGAAAAGTCTGGGGATGGTGCCACACACTAGTAACCTCAGCACTAGGGAGGCAAAACCAGGTGGATCCCGGGGGCCTGCTGGTCCCCAGGTTAGCCTAACCAATGAGCTTCCAGTCAAGTGAAGAACCCTGTCTCAAAACAAGGTAGAGGACTGGAACAATGGCTCAGGGTATAAAGTGCTTTCTGCACAAGCATTAAGATGGGAGTTCAGCTCTCTAGCACCTGCATAAAAGCTGAGTGGGCATGGTAGCCTGGCTGGGTGCCTGTGATCCAGGCGCTCAGAGGAAAAGAAGGGATCCCCAGAGCAGGCTGGCTGGTAGACTACCAAGAGACCTTGTCTCTGTAAACGAAGTAGAGATCCATCAAAGACATACACTTCTAACCCCCCCTCCCCCGTACTAGATGCCTCTGGGTGAGGCCCTACCAGTGGCTGAGTTGATGAAAGTCCTGGTTTTCTTTATTAGAAGGACTTGATCACATTTTCAAAATGCATCAGCCCTTGCTGCCCTGTGTATTCACAGCACAGATTTTTGTGAATTGATCAGGGATGTCACCCCACAACACAAGAGACAACAGGAAAGAGTCCATTTGAAGAGAAAGGATAATTGCCCTGAATAACCTGGGGCCCTCCATAGTGGGGACATCCCAAGTCCTTCACAGAAAGGGGGTCTCTTCCACTGACCTCATGAAGTGGCTGCAAAGGGGATGCCTCTGAGCTCTTGGAGCATTTAAAAAAAAAAACATGTCCTGCCGCCTTTGCAATGACTGGATCTTTCTCTAGGTGTGAACGAGATCTCTGGGCAGCCTTCCTGGATTCCTCAGTAGCCTTTACCGTTTGGCTTCCTATTTGTTCCTTTGGTTTTTGCATTGGCTGGAATACAGCTGTATTGTAGCCCTGGAGACTCTGGAGGGTCAGGTGGGGAGGGAAATGGATGGCTTGCCAAATACCTGCACTAAAGGGGCAGAGGGGGATCAAGTGTCTAAACCCAGTCCTCAGTGTGCGCTTCAAGAGCCATCCCCTCAGCTCAGTGTGAATTCCGATGCCATCCTTGTGGCTAAGCGCAGCCTTTTAGAACTTAGGCGGGGTGACAATGCTGGGGGACATATCTCTCTCTGTCTCTCCATCTCTCTCCCCCGCCTGATTTATTTTCAGGGTTGAATCTGAAAAGTTGCAACTCTCCTGCTCCTTGAGACAGAGCTGACAGCTGAGGGCCACCCGTCTGCACACAGGCTCTTGCTTATCCGAAGTGGCCTGGTCTTGAACTTTGTCTTGTTTGTTTTGGTTTTCAGACAGGGTCTCACCATGTAGCCCTCCATGTCTTGGAACTTGTTATGTAGACCAGGCTGGCTTCCAACTCAGAGACTCCCCTGCCTCTGCCTCCCCAGTGCTTGGATTAAAGGCCTGTGCCACCATGCCTACCTTGTTCTTGTTCTGAGACAATGATTACTGTCATGAATCATTGTGTCTGAGGACAACTTTCCACTTCTGAGCCTCCTGTTTCCACCTCTGGTATGCTAGGATTACAGGCATGTACCCCGATGCCCAGTGTATGCAGCGTGGGGGATGGAACCCAGGGCTTCACGCATGCTAAGTGAGCACTCTATAACGGAGCCACACACCCAGCCCGAGTGTCACAGTTATCACGAGCAGCTCCAGTCTCTGTGATGTCCCACTTGGCATTGGGAGAATCTCCAAGTCTCCTGGCTCCCTCCTCTGCCCATGTTTCCCTTTCACTGCCCTGGAGGCCTGCATGCGTTCCTTCTCCCTGCTATACAGAAAAAACTGTCCTTGTAGAATAGAAGACCCCTCCTGAGCACGGCAGAGCCTCCCTGTCAACACCACTGAAATCCTACTCCATCCCTCTGGATTTTTGTCTCATTAAGTATCAGCCCCTGACAAGAGCGTTTTACAGACAGTGTATTAACCTTGGCAAGAAAATCACAAAAAAAGCTGTATTGAAGCCATGGAGTGGAGCATAGCCAACTGTAAATAATACATAAGTCTGGAACGGAAGATGGATTCCTGTGATTAATGATGGCGCTCGCCACTGGGAGATGCCATCATCAGAGGTCTGCTGCTAAAATCAAAGACCCCCCCCAAACTCTCCCTTCTCATCTAGACTTTCCCCCATTAACCCAAGGAATCTTAACCAGTCCTAACGAAGGAGAACAGGGTGAGCAACCGGAGAGAGGTCCGAGGGTCGTGGGTAGCTCCGCAGCACAGGGTGGCCGTCGTCCCCTTAATCACCACGCGGTCCTCTGGGGGGTGAACGATGGACGTTCGATCTGAAACAACACAAGCCACAGCCGGATGAAGTCAGCAGTGTGTGAGCCTGTGCCCTCGGGGATAATGAATTGGTCATCTGATATTAAAGCCTCCGAATTCTCTCTCATCTTGGCAAAAATGGGTGTAAATGGAAGCGCTCAGCGATATTCAGGGAACGGAGAAGCAAGCCTTTCTGTGTGGCAGTAGAATCAGTTACTAAAGCCACTCTTAAGTCATCCCTGATCTCCAAACTCCTCTGCTGCAGGTTAGAGTCTGGACTCTTTGGAGAGTTGTGTGTGTGTGTGTGTGTGTGTGTGTGTGTGTGTGTGTGTGTGTGTGTGTGTGGTGTGAGGACCAGAGGTCAAACTCAGGGGTTGCTCCTCTGAAACTGTCTACCTTGTGTTTCTGATGGGGTCTCTGGCCTGGAACTCACCAAGTAAGGTAGGCTTGCTGGCCAGTGAGCTCCCAGTATCTGCCTGTCTCTGACTCTCTGATCATAGGATGACAGGCTGTCACTCCCAGATCTTCTATGTAGGCTCTGAGGATCATTCTCAGGCCCTCAAGTTTGCAGGTTAAGCACTGGATGGACTGTCTGAGCTGTCTCTCCAGCCTAAAGTCTGGATTCTTAAAGCAGGAGTGGAGATGGAGGTTGAGACAGGGGGATCGCAAATTCAAGGCCAGCGTGGGCTATGGAGTGAGTTCATGCCCTGCACATTACAGGCAAGTTTAGGAGCAGTCTAGGAAACACTATGAGACCCTATTTCAAAAGAAAAGGTAAAAAGTGGGCTGGGCATGTGGCTCAGTGGTGGAAGTCTTGGTTTAATTCCCAGTATTGTAAATGAACACATAAAGAAAATAAATAGTGGATAAATAAAATCTATATTTTTTGCTAAGATAATTATTGTCTTAAATTTTTCTAGTGTCCACACAGCACCCCGTGACTTTGGAAGTCACTTTTATTTGTGCTGATTGATTTTTATCAAAAAAGCAAACCCGTGATGGCTGTCATCCATCCTAATTCTTGAGAGTGGGCGTGGACGCCCAGGCCCACTGTGAGTTGCCTCGGATCACATTGCTGGTGAGAGACAAGGCCTATTGGCTGTCCCACATCTGAGGACCCCAGAACCCACAGCTGTGGCTGCAGATGCCAGCTTCCCCATAGTCAGCCACACACAAGCCAGGGGACCCCACTCTAGTACCACACACAGAACTAGAACTTGTGAGTCCCAGGGCTTCACTTGAGGCCAGCATAGTGACCTGCCAGCTGTGTATCAGGAAACATCCCTGAGTCTTACCGTCTTTGCCTATGAGAGGGCACATGACTATTACAATTAGACTGTGAAACCTGGGCAAGTCCACTGGGCACTGAGCTGACTTAGGGTCGCTTAGCGTGGCCCTAACTTTGATCCTCAACAGATCCACGGAAGTTTCTGGAGCATGATCTATGGAGAGTCAGACCTCATTTTTCCCCCTTTTTCCACGAGTTTGTAAATGTGAAGCTAATGTTTCCCCATGCATCAGACCTGCTTGACTCCAACCTCCAAACATAATGAAACCTTCTTTTGAGTACTTCACCAATATCACAGGCATTTAAATAAACTTTAAAAACAAAAAACCAACCTCTTGATGTTTGGAGAATACCCAATAAAACATTTTCAAAGGGTTATTTGGGGCTGAAGAGATGGTTGAATGGTTAAGCATGCATATTGCTCTTGTAGAGGACTGAGTTCGGTTCCCAGCACCTATGGGAGCTGCCTGGAATGCCAGCTTCAGAGAACTGAAAGCCCTCTTCCGGCTTCTGCGGACACCTACACTCATGTATATATCCTCAACCCCTGTACTCCCTGGCATACATATAATTGAAAAAATAATCTCAAAAAATTCCATTAAAACGGTCATTTATCAAAATGTACAGTGATGGTATGAGAGAATATGCCAGATATGAGCGGAAGTGGTATGTGCCTGTGTGTGTGGTGTGTGTGTGTGTGTGTATGCACGAGCATGCATGCACAGTCATGTGTGTGTGCATTCGTGTGTGGGTATGTGTGTGTGCGCATGCATGTGTGTGCAAGTGCGTATGTGTGCGTGTGTCTTTAGAACCCAATGCATCTTCATGTATTATTCGAGTGATTTGAACTTTCTCTTTCACCAGAGACCCTTACAGAGATTGTCAGTGCGCGCCGGCTTCTTCCGTTTGAAAAACGAGCTGTTAGTAAAGTGGACTGGAGTAACGAGAGGAAAGAGCACTTACACACTAGAGGCAGGGGACATTTGGTGTTTGGATTGTCACCTTACAGAAAGTAATTCTTTCTGTACTTCAAGAACCAGTGACCTACAACTGAGGCTGGCAAAAGCTGGAGGGACAGAGAATGTTCCTGTTTGCTTCTACGATACAAGAAACAGCCCTGTTTAATGTAGGTGCACATCAGATGGTATAGAAAAAGATACTTTCTGTTGTGTGTGCACACGTGATCATGTGTGTGCGCGCGCGCACGCATGCATGCACATGTATGTGTGCATGTGGAGGCCAGAGGTCTCTGTTGGGAGTCTTTCTTAATTACTCCCCATTTTATTTCCCAAGACAATCTCTTGCTATACCTGGAGATGTACCCAGAGATGTACAAGAGGAGCCTGGCTGCCCAGTGAGCCCCTGGCATCGTCCTGTCTCTGTTTCTATAGTACTGGGGGTTACGAGTGTATGCCTGATGTTACGTGGGTGCTGGGGATCAAACTCATAATTGCAGACCAAGTATCTTATTGATGGATCAATCTCCTGAGACTTCTAAATACTTTCTTTAGGATATCAATGATTAATTCAATTTTCTTATAAAATGAATCAAAACATTACTTTAGCTATTCCAGTCAACCGGGTCTAATAAGTCTACTGAATGTTAAAAAGTCGATCTGTTACGGCTCTTGAAATAGCCCCAGTGAATCTCTGGATACGTCTCCTAATTATTCTTTCAGAAACAGAAATTTTAATTACTCAACAGATTTCTATAAATTAGTTGTAAAAATAATCACTTTCCTTGGATTAAGTGAGAGAATCTAAGGGGGTATTGATATCCCTGGGACACAGATGACACGGAGACAAGAGCAGGATTCACAGTAGGGTCTCAGAGAATGGTCCTTACTCCACACGGTGAGCATGGCGGTCGCGTTCACAGAGGCCTCCGTGTTGGCTGCATGACAGGTGTAGTTGCCAGCATCCTGGATGAAGACGGGGGCTATCCTCAGCCCCCCGGATTCCAGCAGCATGAACCTAGGAATCCGGACAGAGCCACTGGCCAGAATGTGGTTTCCTGAAGAGCAGAAGAGAGGAACATTAGAGGCACAGCCTCTGGCAGGGTAGGCGAGGGAGGGCGGCACCTGGGAGGATACTCCACGCAAAGGGAGCATCCTGGGTGCAAAATGGCTAAAGCGCGCTTTTCCCATCATGCCTCGGGATCATGCACACCAGGAACATGCTAGCTGTCCGGCACTGTGAGAGTCTGTTAAACAGACTCTGATCTGTGTATGGAATCCTTGCCTTTGGTGTCTGCTTTCCCTGTTTACCTCCCATCCAGGGCTTAATATCTTCAGGACCCCAGCGGGCCGACGGACCTCGCTGAGGGCTCAAGTCGAGAACAGCCATATTTACAGTTATTTACTACCTTTTAACTCCCACTGACTTTGCTTATTTTTTTTTTAAAAATTGTATGTGTGTACGGCAGTGGTTCTCAACCTTCCTAACGCTGTGACCCTTCAATACAGTTCGTCATGTTGTAGTGACCCTCAACTATAAAATTATTTTTGTTACTGTTATAAATCATGATGTAAAGATCTGTGTTTCCTGTTGGCTCTAAGCCCCTCGAAAAACCCCTTTGACTACTCAAAGGGGTCGCGACCACAGGTTGACAACCACTGCTGTACAGGTTGCACGTGCATGCTTGTGTGTGTGCAGATGCACTTATGTACACACAGGTTCACATGTAAATGGTGTGCATATATGTAGAGGCTGACTTTTTTTTTTCTTTTTTCTTTTTTTTTGAGACAAGGTTTACGGCTGAGAATTGGAGAATTGGAGCTCACGGACTGGGCTAGACTGTCTGGCCAACAAGCCCCCAGGATCTCCTATCTCTGCCTCTCCTGTTCCAGGATGACAGGTACACAGCTTTGCACAGGTACACCCGGTACACAGGGATGCTGGGGACTCCAGTCCCCAAGTTTTCTAGAAGCCCGGGCTCCCCTGTCTCACTCACACTATACCCTGGTATTTAGTTCCTGTCAGAGGTATTCAATAAATGTTAATCAATCTTCCCTGAGTGACTGAGAAGGGAAAAACAATGCGGCAACATTCCAGTGTTTCCCACAGCAGCCACGGCCACTGCAGAGCCACCTGCCTCTCTTCCACGTGATGGCGGGCTTGGGAGCCCCGGACACCTCACACCTCAGGACAGCCGTCATCCCATCAGTAACCGTAGTGTCCACCGGATGCTGGGTGAAGACAGGAGCAATATCTGTGGGAGGAGGGGGAGGTAACAGAGAGTTGTGGCATCGCCTCTGAGAAGCCTGCCTGGGAGTCACACAGAACTGGTAGGACCAATCAGAGGGAAGGATACTACATCAAACCAGAACTTATAGGACCAATCAGAAGAAAGGATACTATGTCAAATCTACGTCTTTCTGGAGTGGCTCCAACCCTGTGTTATTGATCTCCGAGGAATCACCTGTCATTGTTTAGTGCCTACAGGGACGTGGAAGGCCGTGTGAAGTTTCGGGGCCCAGGAAGCACGTCTATCTACAGAAACCAACTGTCTTCGTCCTTTAGGTGACAGACTGTGTCAACTACAGAATGCCACATCCACACTTCCCGGGAGCATTCTGACAGCTGAAATACATGTTTAAGGACTCCTGTTCCATGCTGTGGCTTCTTTTTATTTGTGGGGACAGCAGGCGGTGTGAGGGCCGCACAGTCCTGCGTAAAAGGGATACACAGGGGCATGCTGGGATACGATGCAGCCAGTGTACCAGTGTTTTCCAGACCAGGCACATGGCAGTGCTACCTGCTCTTTTCTAGGAGATAGAAATTGTTGTTGTTTTTCCAGATACCCCTTGCCCATGCCCCTTAAAGTCTTCAACATCTATTACCAGACCCTTCAAAGAAAACAAACAAACAAACAAACAAACAGAAACAACCCCAAACTCCTCGTCACTGCCTCAGAACACCCTGGCCACAGATGGAAGGTAGATTTTAAATAATTCTAATAGATGCAAATTCAGTTTCTGCTGTCAAAACCCAATATTATTTCTACTGCTCAGAGCAAGATTGGTTTCCAGTGCTTTGGTGTGGAGGACCAAATGTAACTCCTGGCAAAGGGGTCAAGGATGTGACCTCCCAGTTTACCAAAATACACACATGCGTTTTAGGAACTTGGCCATCTCTTCACACACTACAGGGAGCCTCCAGTGCCTTGCACACACACACACACACACGCACACGCACACGCACACGCGCACACGCACGCGCACACGCACGCGCACGCGCACACGCACACGCACGCACGCACACGCACGCACGCACACGCACGCACGCACACACGCACGCACACGCGCGCACACACATACATGGCCACACTCCCCAGTGGCGCTCACATCTGCAATATCAGCACTTTGCCTCTAAAAGGGCAAACTTGAAAGGTGCAATTCCATAACCGCTAAATTCCATTTCATTTCAGAAGAACAATGTTACAGCTGCAGGAGATTAGAAAGAAAACCCGCAGATACAGTGAGAACCTGTACTTTTTATTTTAGTTTTTCAAAGACAGGGTGCCATGGTATTTCTGCTAATGGGATAATAAAAGAAGCCCACAAAAGAACTATAATTGTTCAATAAAACTAAAGTAGAGGATGAATTTTTTTTAATAGAGAAAAAAAAGATCAAAAGGAAAAGATTAGTAGTATACTGTATACTCCAATAGTCTGGCTGATTCTGTCCAGAGGGGGAGAAAATGGAAATATTTTTCTGCTTGTCTAAAAAGGAAGTTTTTTTTTTTTTTTTTTTTTTGACAACTCAGCCTCAAAGAGCAAGGCCGGCAGGTGTGCCTAGGGCATGGCTCTCCTTAGCTCACCACTCATCACAGGGCCCTGACCTTTCACCTCAGGAGCTGATAGGATGCTACCACCCTGTGTCTGGGCAGAGGGGGCAGCTCTGTCTGACCCGAAGGCTGGCCATACTGTTACTTACTGGTCACATCCAGGTAGGTGTGAGTCTGGATCTCTCCTCCTTCATTATTGGCAAAGCACTGGAAGATCCCGGAGTCTTCTGGACTCAACTTCTGAATGTGGAGGCCTCCACTGGGGAGAACTCTATACCTAGGGTTCTGGAGCTTGCTGAGGGGGACAGCATCTTTGTACCACTGAAGGGTGGGAAGAGGAACCCCTGGATAGGAACAGAGAAACATTGCACTCCAGGAGGTCTCTGTAGGCGGGTAAAGATGAAATATCTCCTAAAGCAATCTTCTCCTCTCCTATCATATCCCATGTATTGGGGACACACCCCTCATCTTACGTGAAGAGCCCACACAGAGTTCTGAAGAGGAAGAAGGAAGAATCAAGGGCCAGGGGTCCTCCTCACTCTCACCTTGAGCTCACAAATGAGGAAGTGAGCTGAGAACCAGCATTTACCTCTCTCTACTTCTTGACTGTGGATCCAATGTGACCATCAGTTCCCGATGCCCTCCCTCCCCGCCATGATGGATTGAATTCCCAGGCTGTTAGAGACTTAGTCTCAGCAATGGGAAAGTTCATAACAGGACTTCAGAGGCTGTGAAGATTGGGCAGGTTTGGATGTAAGACTCTTGCCAGGTACTTAGCAAAGGCTCTGTGGGTAGTGCGGGTACTCATTACCACAGTCAATAACAAAGCTGGGGCCACTTCAAACACTGCCTCCTGCAATGGGCTGAAGCATGTCAATGGCCTTGAGGGAAGTCCATATGGCTGGGGGAGTGACTCACAAGCCTTGGGGACACCCTGATTTAAGGAGGTGAGAACATGTGAGGTGTCAGCTTGTGGATCCTGAGAAACTTGCTCTGTCCCTAAGACCCTTATGACGACAGGAAGTGGGGGTGGGGGTGCAGGAGGCCCTGTACCTCTCCCCCAAGAGCTGAGTAAGCTGACAACATGGCAGGGTACTAGACTAGAAGGACCAGACAGGCTCAGAACCCAGATCCATGCCTAGTTTCCCCTTCCTTGTGTGTGGTGGACATCAAGGCAGGCTTACATAACCTACGTGGTATAGCGAGGGCAGCAGCTGTGGACTTCGGAAGCCCGTCTTTGCCATGGCAGTAGTCACCTAGCCCAGGGCTGGTGGAATAACAGCAGTCCAGTGCCTGGGGCAACCCAGTCATGAGTAGGGAACATTTAGGCCCTCCACTCAAACCTGTGCAGGGCTAGGGGAAGACAGCTTCCTGGGGAATATCTCCAGCCTTCCTGAAGTCCAAGAAGACCACACCCACCCAGAAATTGGGGATTAGGTGTGCTCCACAGAGAACCAGCCCAAACCCATATGACATAACAAACTCCAGAAACCCGAGGAGAGACAAAGAGTTAGTTCTAGAGTTTAGGTGCCTTTGTTTCTCCGTAGATAAAAATGATTTTTTTTGTTGTTGTTGGTTCTGAGACAAAATCTTGCTACACAGCCAGGTTGGCCTTCTTGCTTCTGCCTCCTAAGTACTGGGATTACAGGCACATGCCTCCAGGCCTGGCATTATAAAGGATTAAAGTTTTGAAAAGCACATTTTTACCAGGACTCTACAAGGCTTCCTTAAACCCCTGACTCCGTCTCAGTGTACGTGGGTATAGAAGGCCCATTTGAATGAATAGAGCTAATGTCAGGAGCATTTCCAGCTGATGTGTTCTCGGCCAGTCCTTTCCCTTAATTACGTTTCCTGTCACCTCTCATTAAATCAGGACAACTTTTTAAAATCCATTTCAAGGTAAAAGCATATGCAATTCATGTAAAATCCCATAATGGCGGTTACATGATGTAGCTCTCACAGGGTACCCCTCCACCCCCACCTCCCATGTAGTCTGTCTCGTTGCCAGAGTTAAGGAAAAGCTGTAAATCACATGATGGCAGAGCAATGTGGGGAAGACCTGTTCAATACACATTTACAAGTCGGTGCTTAATGGTTTACCCTGTAGGAATTATGTGAAGAAGAGAACCTTCTCCGATCAGAGCGAGAATGCTAAGATCGTCATTTATTAAAAAATAATAGTTACTACACGAGAGGGTGGGCGTGTCCCTATTAGGGGCAATTTAGGAACCATAAGCCCCGCAGTAGTAGAGCATGTAGTAGAGACTCCACTCATTTCTAAAATACAGACTTCACCTAGCTTCTCATCCTCAGAGCTACACTTTAGAGGCTGTTGCGCTAGGGGGAAGAAGACAAGGCCACCACAGTATGAAGTGTCTCCACTCAGTATCTGTCCCATCCCTCTCCCGCCCTCCTCTACGGCTGTATTAATAGAGTGCGGCTGAGGAGAACAGAAACACAGCATGCTTAGAGAGTGACCTTGATGAGGTGACCAGGAGTGGGGACCAGAGCCTGCAAGCCCTCTGGCAAATGTCTGATGTAAATCACTAGAAAGACCTTCTGGTCAGAGGCTACTGCGTTTACCAAGAGCTGCTGGGAGCCCCACAGCTCCCATTTCAGAACTGAAGGGTGGGGCTGGTTGGGTACAGGGAGGCGATTCTGCTCTTAGTCCTAGGCATTAGCTCTCAGGGGTATCTAAGTGTCATGGCAGGAGCTTTTGCTGGGGCACATGGCCACGGACTGGGTTTTGGACTTGTGCTGCATTACTGAGTGGTCCCAGTACTTGGTGAGCAGCCTCTACACGCCAGACACTTGGTGACAATTTTCCAGTGTGTAACTTGTTTCATCTTGGAGGCTCTGAGCATAATATTTAACCATGCATTCTCCGATGAAAGTTTTCAACTGTGTGTAGAGTGACAACATCTCTCTTGTGAAACCGGAACACTCACTAAATGGGTAGTGTGAGAAATATGTCAGTCTGGTCCATTTTTCAGAATGAGGTGCCTTTAAGGCTCTTCAGAGAGCCAGAGACAAGCAGGAGACACAGGTCCCCTATCTTCCCTAGCTAGATGCTGATACCTGCTTGTCCAGGTGCTCCCAGTTCATGCTAGAGTAGAAAAGTCACAGGCAGTCAGCCACAGCTCAGAAAAGAGGGAGTCTCCAGCCCCAGGACATCCATTAGATAAAAGCTTTTTATCCTGAACCAATTGGGTGGGGAATTTAGGATTTTTTTTTTTTTTCTGCCTTTTCTATAGGCTGATGCCAGACTTAGCAAGGTCGTAAAATAAACTGTTTCACATTCGCTGCTACTCTGGATCTCCAGCACTCTCATTATGAAGTGGGGGTCATTGCTTTTCACAAAAGCAAAGCTTCCCTTCCAGCAGTTAGTGAGAGCAGGAAAACCATTTTTATGATGCCAGATCTAAACAGACAGGAAAAGAGCCTTTTCATCTATACAGGTCTTGGTAATGGATTGCCTTGTAAAGCAGGTGGGGTGTGTGTGTGTGTGTGTGTGTGTGTGTGTGTGTGTGTGTGAGCACATGGTGGGAAGGGCAGCATTATGTAACTCCCAGTGAAACCACATGGTAAAGTTCACGGACAGGGTAATGGGCACAGTGAGCCACAGGGAGGCGGGCACAATGACTTGTGGAGCATGAGAGCTGCCCCAGAGCTAAACGGGCAGAAAGGCAGGAAGAGTTCCTGTTGACGAGCATTAAGAATGGGGCCTGGGACAGAGCTTAGTCAGCAGAATGCTTGCCTGGCATGTACAAGGCCCAAGTTCCACTCCCAGTACTGCATAAACCGTGAGTGGTAGCTCACACCTATAATCCCAGCACTCAGAGGTGGATGCAGGCAGCTCAAGGAACTGCTCAAGGTCAGTCTTGGCTACATAGCAAGTTTGAGGCCAGCCTGGGTTCTATGAGATCCTATCTTTAAAAGTTAATTAACTAATTAATAATAAAAGAACTCTCCTTTTCTTGAAGATGGATGGATGGGTGTGGTCCCCAGTCCTAAAGACGGTTTTCCTGAGAGCCATGGTCTTAGGCTCACATACTCTGGGGAACCCAGACACTATGAGGAGTCACAGGGTCTTCTGAGTCCTCTGTCTCTTTTGCAGACAAGGGATAAGAGCTTCCTTCACTTCTTACCCCTCTTGAGGGTAAGTAGATATTATGTCTGGCCACCCCTGGGCTGTGCTATAGACAAACAAGGAAGCAGGAGCTTCACAATGGTGACTTCCTTCAGCAAGGTCACAGGCTGGTTACTGAGCCCCAGTGTCCAGTATTCCTAAACTTCATACTCCCTGTCCCCCTAGAAGGACTTAAAGGTTGCTCTGGATAGTCACAGTCATTGACCACAGGTCCCCATCTGGGACTTCCCATACTCACCCATGGCTCTACAGGGGATGTCCATGGTTTCTTCCACTTCCCCTAAAATCCGACTCTCTGGCTCAGCAGTGAAATATGGTGGCTCTTTAAACAAGGAGAAGAAAACAACCCCTAAGTAAAGGTATGTCGTAGCCTGAAGTGAACTGTTCTCTATAGGTGTGTGAGCATGTGTGTACTTTTGCTTCCCAGATGGCGGCACTGTGGACGAAGGTTGTAGAACTTTTAAGAGAGGGAGCACGGCTGAAGGAAGTGAGCTTCTGGGGATGGGTCCTGAGGCTCTGTAGCCAGAGCCCACTTTCCGTTTACTCTCTGCCTCCAGAGTGTGGATGCAATGCAGAACACCCAGCCTTCTGCTCCCACCACTGGGCTTCCCGGCCTGTTACCATTGCTTCCCCACCATAAGGGACCTCACCCTTCACCCTGCTGGAGCTGTGAGTGACACAAATCCTTTCTCCCTTCAGTTGCTTCTGTCTGAAGTTTTAATCACATAAGTGAGAAAATAACTAACATAAGAAGGATGTCAAGGACCACCATGCGCTCTCCTCACCCACTCTTTCCCCCTGTGGTATGTATGTGTATACACGTCTGTGTATGTCTGTGTGTGTCTGTGTGTATATGCATGTGTGTGTCTCTGTGTGTGTATGTGTCTCTGTTTGTGTGTCTGTGTGTTTATGTGTGTGTCTGTGTATCTGTGTCTGTGTGTTTGTCTGTGTTTCTGTGTGTATCTGTGTGTATATGCATGTGTGTGTTTCTGTGTGTGTATGTGTCTGTGTGTTTATGTGTGTGTCTGTGTATCTGTGTCTGTGTAGTTGTGTGTCTGTGTGTGTGTCTATGTGTATCTGTGTGTATATGCATGTGTGTGTGTCTGTGTGTGTGTGTCTGTGTATCTGTGTGTGTGTCTGTGTATCTGTGTCTGTGTGTGTCTGTGTGTATATGCATGTGTATGTGTCTGTGTGTTTATGTGTGTGTCTGTGTGTTTATGTGTGTGTCTGTGTGTTTGTGTATCTGTGTGTCTGTGTATATTTGTGTGTATATGCATGTGTGTGTGTCTGTGTCTGTGTATCTGTGTCTGTATGTCTCTGTGTGTGTCTCTGTGTGTGTATATATGCACACGTGTGTGTCTGTGTGTATGTGTCTGCGTGTGTATATATGCATGTTTGTGTGTCTGTATGTATTTGTCTGTGTGTGTGTCTCTGTGTGTCTGTGTCTGTCTGTGTGTGTGTGTCTGTGTGTCTGTCTGTGTGTGTAGGCCAGAGGTCAATGTCAAGTGTCTTCTTCAATCATTCTTCACTTTATTTTTTGAGACAGTGTCTCTCACGGAATCTGAAGCTCAGTAATTTGGCTAAACTGGAATCCTCCTGTCTCACCCTCCTCCACCCTAGGACCAAGATTACAGATGTACAGTGCCATGCCTGGCTTTTTCTCTGAGTGCCGGGGGCCTGAACTCAGGTCCTCACGTACGTGTAGCAAGTACTTTACTGACTGAGCTGCCTCCCCAGTCCCCAGTCTGAGCTGTCAGGATTGCTCTAACTACATCATCATGGGTAGTCACCATCGTGCTCACAAACTCAAAGTCGGGGAGCAGCAGGCAAAGGCGATTTATATTCCAAGGTTTCAGAAAGCAAATTACCACTCAGGGCGATGGCTACTTCTCAGTTTATGGGCTTGAAATCATGGAATATCTTAATTCACATTTTAGAAAGGGCATCCCAAGAGCTTCCTAAAGGTATATTTACAGCACAGTACTTCATAGGCTAGTTTGTTTCCATATCTAAACTAAACACCACCCGGGAGGCATGTTGAATGGCCGTATAACAAGGGGCCAGGTCTCTATCACGGAACTGTGCAGCCTATTAACTTATTTTTTTCTAAGTCTTAACTGTTCTCCTCCAAAACGTAAATTTAATACTTCAATGGAGTGCAAAATAATAGGGGGGGGAGGGGGAGGGGGACAGGCAGAGACTCTCATCCATCCTTAGCAGGGAGAGAAACTCCGAGGCATTTCTATTCTCTAGCGGCCCCCCTTGTGTGGGGAAGAGGAAATGGGGTGGTATTAGACAGTGAGTTTCCTTGGAGAGTAAATTGCAATGTTTCCCCCAGCTTATTCAGCAGAATCCAGCAGAGGCATGGCGGGGCTCAGGAGCATTAGGGCGGCAGCGAGACTTCATTATCACGATGACAAAGGTTCTTGTGTTCGCTTTCTGTGCGATAATTAATTTCTGGAGGCATCTTCTTTTCATTGTAATGGTGTTAAATGTAGATAATAAGGCTTGTGGGGTCTCCTATATTGACTACATCTTAAGGAAAAAAAACAACAACAAAAAACCACAAACCAGGGTAGGACCCAAAGAAGGGAACAGAGATGAAAACATAGGAGTTCCGAGAAAAAAAAGACTGAAGGTTTCTGAATGCACAGAAAGTGGGTATCAGCTCTGCAATTACCTGGGCCTCTCGAGCAGGAGCCCTGCCCCAGCTACCCGCGTGTCCTGTGGAGGTGGCTGTGGATTCACAGAAGATGGAAGCGGGACCCTCTGGTACGGGTTTTGTGTGTATAGACCGGGCCCAGAGACGAGCTGTAAAGATTTGAAGTCTTCCCTTTCCTAGCTGGTCTTTACACACACATATTCCCTGCTCAGCCGCGTCTCTCTAATCAATAGTAACGCTAGCAGCACTATTTATGTTCCAACGCCACAGCGGTACAGCCTGTCCAGGACCTTGTGCACAGGTCACCGCCCGTATTCATCAGTGGATGCTAAATTCAACAGCTACCATCCTGTTCTGATTAAAGGAATGTGAGGGCAAAAGGGGGAAAATTAAGTTAAATATCAACATTTGCTCGTGATTAATTACAGCTCCCATGTCCTCAGTCAAGCATTCTATTTTCAGATGACTGCAAAGCCCCAGGCAGTTGCAAGTTATAATACAAGAAAAGCCTTTCCTCAGTTTACCCTGTGGAACTCTGTCCTCTTAGGATAACGGCTATAGCCATCTTCATCAAAGCCCTTGTGACTTCCGCAGGAGACCCTCACATGCCTGTTGACACTCCCTCGTAGAAGGAGGAGGCATGTAAGGTCCTTAGGCCCTTGTCTGAGGTTCCGGCCACTTCCTCCTGCAGCTTCCAGCTCACTGTATGTAATTCTGCCCCGGCTAAACATGGTTGCCTGGTTGTGGGAGATGGCCGAGTACAGACAGACCAAGTGGAAAATTAATGGAAGTGGGGACTCCATTTGTGTGGCCCATGGGGGAGTCATCAGCCATGATAGCAAGCTTTGGGTGAGGTGGCACTTTGGGGTTAACCGTGCTTCTGTAAGTGACCCTTCACGCATGCCCTGTAAGTCCATTCACTGGTCCATTGAGCTAGACTTTGTGTGGTAAGTACTGCCTTGGGGTGTAGATCTTGTTTATGTCTTCTTGGGTCTGGGTCTACAATAAACACCCTACAGGTGATGCCATCCTAGACTAAGCTTACCTACAGGATACCAGTCATGTGATCCACAGAGTTTACCTTTACTGCTCTTCATGCTTCTGCTTGTGTGTGCACACATGTGTATTTAATTCCACACACAGGAATCACACATGCAGGATCGTGTGTCCATACTGTACTGGAACACAGAATGGTCCTCCTTCATCTTGAAGGTGCCATCCACCCCTAACCCCTGGGCCTAGCCCAGGACCAACCCCCTACTTTCATTAGCTTTTCATTTCAAGGATATTACAGAAGCAGTATTGGAAGTAGCTGTCCTCATTCTGTGTAATTCCCTTGAAATGTGTCCAATAGGAAACACACTTGAGAGCATATACCAGTCCTGAGGATACCCAGCACGTCCAGGACCATGGTATGGTGGTTTGAATAGGAATGCCCCACTCCCATGTGCTCATATATTTGATTGCTTGGTTCCCATTTGATGGAACTGTTTGGGAAGGATTAAGAGGCATGGTCTTGTTAGAGGAGGTGGGCCCCTGAGGGCAGGCTTTGAGGTTTCAAAAGCCTCCCCTCCCCTCCAATTGGCTCTCTCTGCCTTGTGTTTTTGGATGGGGATATAAGTAAACTCGTAGATACACCTCCAGTGCTATGGCTGCCTGCTACCACATCCCTGCCATGATGGTCATTGACTCATCCTCTGAAATTGTAAGCCCTCCAATACACTTTTTAAAAAAATAAGTTGTCTTGGTCATGGTGTCTTATGATAGCAATAAAAAACTTACTAAAAAAATTTACTAATTTTAATACTAAAATTTACCATTTATATTCTTGGCTTCTCAGGAGTGCACAGTGGCACATGACTGGGGTGGAGACAGTGAGTCCACACAGCGTTCCTGGGGATGGACATGCATGAGAGGATGCCACTCACCACAAGCAGAGGCCAGGTAGGTGTGGTGCACAGCACACAGTCAGGCGGATACTCCACTTCCCTACTTTACAGCACCTCCCTCACCCATGTGTGGAAGGGTGGCGTAGAGCACCAGGAAACTGTGTGACCCTTCAGATACCTGCTACAGCTTGTTCCTGGAAGCCAGGTAGGAGCTAACAGGCTAGGTGTAAGAGCTGCCACAGGGACACCGCCTGCTTCATGGAGCTTCTTCCCTGCCACACAGAAGCCACAATCTCTCACTGTGGGTCCTTCACACCAACCCAATTCAAGCCCCCAACGGGGGCTCTCGAGGGTCTTGCTTGTTCCCACACTGTCTACAGGATGAGGATGTGGGGCACTTGCTAGGTCTTCAGCTGTGGGGACTTCCAGCTGAGCCACAGAGATACCCTGAGGACAGTCATCTAAGGCATGTGTCTTTTTACCACTTGATCTTCCAAGGACAACTGGCTGAGTCTGTCTGTGTCTTGGCAAATGAGAGACTCTTTGAGGGGGAGGGGTGCCAAGTTGGCACAGGCCTGCACCGGACTGTTAAATATCGATCACAGCTGCAGCCAATAAAACCAAGGATAGAAACGGGCACTTCCATCTTTAGAACTAAGATGAAGACATCAGAAGAGTCTCTTGCCCTGGGTGAAATCAGAGCTCAGACAAAGCCAGCATGGGGTGAATGTCCTTCAGATGGCCCAGCTGCAGTATCAGAACCAGAGCTAGGGTCCCTCCAAGTAGTCCCAAACTGGGGCCTTGGTTGAAGGGGCTGGAAGCAGAGGTTCTGGCTTGCAGACCCAGTCGCCGTGGGGGTGGCTAATGCATACCCAGGCCATGTTGTGCAAGCCTCAGGCTTGGTGTTGGACTCAGACTGAGCCCTAGGCTCCAACATTGGCTTCCCTTCCCTCTAGAGGCCCAGCTCTGATGCTATGCTGTGCCTTTGGCTGCTGTCACTGTCCACACTGAGTGCCTTGTCCACTGGAGTGGGCAGAATGGTCCCTGAGGATGTCAACACCAGATCCCCTGGAACCTGTGTGCTCTGTAAGTGACATAATGAGCTCTGCAAATGGGATAAAGGTCATCAATCTTAAAATGGACAGAGTGGGAGAGTAGGGCTAGCTGAGTGGCAGGGTCTAGTGACCTGAGCCCAGACAGTGGAGAACTTTCTCTATGAGAAGCAGGAGAGGCAAGAGGCAGGGCAGAGATGTGAAGATGGAAGGACTGGAGGAAGGGAAGAGAAAGAAGGAAAGTGGTGAGGGGAAGAGAGAAAGGAGGGGGAAAGAGATGTGGGAAGGAGGGTGGGGAAGGGAAGGATGGATAGGAGGGACAGAGGGAGGAACTGAGGAGAGAGGGAGGGAGGGAGGGAAGGACATAAACACCTAAGCTGCAGAATGGCTGCTCATCTGTGACACTACCAGCCACTACGAGTGACTTTGTTTTAAAATCAAGTATCTGGATTTCGGAGTGATCTGCATTCAGGGAGTCAGAATAGCTTTGTAAGGAACAGACGGAGTTCTCCATATTGGTTGTTGTGTTGGTCAGTCTTCATGGTCTGCTTGATCGGATTTTATAAACACTATGGAGGCACACCTCTGGGAGTGTTTTTGAGGATGTTTCCAGAAAGGTTCAGCTGAGGAGAGAAGATGGCCCTCCCCTAGGGTGGGCAGCACCGGGCTGTGGGCTGTGGGCTGTGGGCTGGGCTAGATTTAAAGCACAAAGCAAGCTGAGCACCAGCGGTCATCTCTTTCTGCTTCCTGACTGAGAACGCAGTATGATGCGCTGCCTCATGCTCCTGTTGCTGGGCTTTCCCCACCAGGCTGGGTCTTCCAAGTGTGAGCAAAAGAAATAACCAGTCCTCCCTAAGCTACTTTGGTCAGTTATTTTTGTCACAACAATGAGAAAGGAAACCAGTACAGCCACTCTCTGCTCCTAGGACCAGGGTGAGTGTGAAGGAGGTCTGCGCACACTGGCAGGGGTGGGTACAGCGCAGCTGTGGCTTCTGCAGGACATGCTGCATCTGTCAGGCAGGAGGAAAAGATGCTCAACAGTCCCCCACAGCGATCCGAGATGCTATAATTGGCAAGAGCCACTGGCCTAGTTTTATTTCTGTCGCTGTGATAAAACACCCTGATGAAAAGCAACTTAGGGGAGACAGGGTTTATTTTAGCCCACACTTCCAGGTTGCAGTCCACCATAGCGGACAAGATGGCTGGAGACTTAAAACAGCTAGTGCGTCATAGGTGCAGTCAAGACCAGAGACAACAAGTGTATGCATACTTGGTACTGAGATTGCTTTCTCCGTTGTCCAGGGCCTAGAGTCAAGGAATGGTCCTGCTGGCTTTAGGATGGGTCTTCCTACATCAGTTAACTTAATTAAGACAATCCCTGACAGAGGTGCCCACAAGCCAGCCTGAACTAGACAGTTCCTCACTGAGACTCTCCCCAAGGGACACTAGAATGTGTCACATTGACAGTTGAAGCTGGCCATCACAGTCACCATCCTTTGTTTTATCCTGACCAAAGTATTGATGCCTCCAAGGTTGGCCAGAGCATCATGGCTCTCAGTGTGAAAAGAGTGTGATGTGTACACTCACTGATGTCACACATACACTCACTGATGTGACACATATACTCACTAGCCAGCACAAGGCAACACGTGCTGTGGCAGAGTCATGCTAATGACACATGAAGCCATTCTTTCAGTACTTCTGTGGTGAGCTTGCTTCATTGACTCTCCCTTGTTTCAGACTTACCTACCACCTCTCCATGTCAGGGATGGGAACCAAGGCCAAGAATACCAAAGACACTCATTAAAGCACGCAACCAGGTACCCACACAGTCGGAAGTGAGCCCTAAAACCTATGCCTCTATCTCCCTGCCACATACCTTGCTATCACGTGCCAAGTGCTACAGAGCACAGCTGAGACTCTTGCACAGTGACTTCTGGGAGGTTCTCAAGGGACACCTCGTCTCACTGACAGGTAAGCTTGCCAGAAGCTAAAGGATGGATGTCCAAGGTCAGTCACAGACAGCGCTCACAGCCTGAGGGGACCCATCCAGGGTTTGCCTCCAACAAAGCTGGCCCCAGACACTGGATGCAGAGGCAGAGGCTATGCTTGGGAGATGGCTGAACTGCTTAGGGAGCAAGAAGTAAGAGGCTAGGCCCATTGCAGACCATGGGCAATCTCCAGCATAGAACTCTGGGGGGGGGGGAAGGGGGGCAGCACCAGCACTTCCCACCCACCATGGTAGGCAAAGTTGGTTCCCATGCCTGGAAGATGCCACCAAGAAGGAGAAGGTGGCAGAGCAGGAAGCCGTACACCATAGGGAGGCAGGGGTCACGTTACACAGTAGCCTCTGAGTGTCAGAGCAAGGGCTCAGAGTCTGGCCAGCAGGGAGATGTCACAGCAGAGGTCAGGAGGAGAAGAGGCCAGTCATCGGGACAGCAGGACAACTGAGCAGGGGACAGGTCTCAGGGCTCTGCAGGGTGGGCGCCAGGTACCTTCTAGTGATCAGAGCTCAGAGTCCTGTTTAGACTACAGGAATTGAGCAATTCAGCTGGAAGCTGACAGGCAGGGCAAACAGTCGCCGCTGTCTGTCTCGTCTCATCAGTGTGAAATATCTGTAATTGAAAGGTGATTCCTTTCGCTTCCACTCATCTGCATGCTCATACCAATAGCTCTCTGCCCAGCTCTGCTGATGACAGCCTGGTAGATTGGTCACGCTTGGCCAGGACCCCTCCCTGTTGTGGTGGCCGGGCTTGGTGACAATCCCTGAGTGCTTTGAATCAACAGAAATGCTTTCTTCGGGGTTTTCTCCAGTGTGCCCTAACGACAAAATTCCACCTGTCACAACAACTTCTAAACAGAAGGGGATTGAAGTCAACCTTATTAAGACAGAAAGTACTGGGGACAAGAGGTGGCTCAGTGGTGAAATACTGGCTGCACAAGTGTGGGGACCTGAGTGTGTGTGAACCCTCAGCACTCATCATGAGGACATGTTCCTGTCACTCTAGCACTGAGGGATGCGGTGGGTAGAGAGATTGATGGCCAGTCAGTCTAGACGAGGTGGTGAGTTACAGGTTCACTGAGAGACCCTGTCTCAAAAACTAAGGGAGAATGTTTCTGTGGTTAAGAGTATTTACTGTCCCAGCAGAGGATCCAAGTTCAGCTCCAAGCACCCACATCAGGAGGCTTTTACCTGCCTTCGGCTTCAGTTCCAGGGGAACCAACACTCTCTTGGGTCTATGCAGGCGCACACACACACACACACACACACACACACACACACACACACACACAGTTTAAATCTCAGAAATAAGGTTAAGAATGACTGAGGAAGGCATTCGATGTCAACACATACACGAACAGGTGCGCGCACAAACGCGCGCGCACACACACACACACACATACACACACACACACACACACACACATTTACACACAAAAGAATGGGAGTGTGTGCCCATACCTTGACAAGTCAGAACATGAGGAATGGTGAGTGCTAAATGCAGAAACCGATTATGATATGAATTTGAGATCAAAGTTAGGTTGATAGATTTAAATACTCCAGGAAGAAGTGGCAATGGAGGCAAACATTTCGAGTTTATAGGGAGATAAATTTCCCCCCTTGTTTAAATTACCTTAAAATGTTTCTTTAACACAACAGCGTCCTGTCTGCCAGAGATTTACACATCACAAATTTTAATTTTGGTTCAATCTATAATGGGCCGCGCTCAGACGGCCATAGATCAAGCCCAGTGGAAGTCTCTGCTGAGAATGGGTATGATTTTCATATCCATACCTGACACTGGCAGCCGGAGGAGAGCTCAGACCCTCGGGTGGGATCAGCAGTGATTGATGTGACTCTGCCCTGTGGTTCCGATTCTTTGATCACCCTCACGACCTGTTCTAGAGGCTGCAGATGGGCCGTATGTAGCAGAGTCACAGGGAAATGGCAAAGCCCTCTCCCGATGGCTGACAGGCAAGAGACTGCTCGGGGCAACCACCTTCTATGCAATGCTCCTTGGTGCTGGCTAATTTCATAGCGATCTATCTGCATTTTCTCTTCTTATTTTACAAAATGACAAACGGCAAAGAAATGTATTATTGAAGGAGTGCTCTCTGGAGAGGCCTTTTTTCCCCTCTCCATTTCAATGCCTTTCATTTCCGATAAGAGATGGAGGGAACCTGCCTTTGAGGTACTCGCTGTCAGCAGTGCCTTCTGCTGAGGACTCACACAGGTCAGCAGGACAGCAGCTGCAGCCATTTTAAGAACAAGCTCGTGACCATGCAGGAAGCTGGGAAAATCAAGTGCGGGTACTTGCAGCCCAGTGTGATGCGCCCATATCATAATCTTGTGATAAGCTTACAATTCCCTCTGCCACAGCCCAAGCTATGCTTCCAAGACTGTGATCTTCCGGTATTCAATGGTGACTCAGAGCATTTAACTTTATCCGCCCTCCCCACCTCAGGGTCATACTTGGCTGTTTTTTTTTTTTTTTTTTTTTTTTTAATGATTGCTGTTCTTACATTTCAGTTCAGCTAAAGGTAATGGCCAGCAGTTTCTGTTCCCTTCTGAGTCGACATTGCATAGGCTGACTTCTGAGTACAGATCGTGAGAGCCAGGGAGGGTTAGGGAGGAGTTTGGGGCAAAAGAGAGGCCAGAAGAGGCAGAAGAGGCTGTGATGAAGACAGCCCCCACCTCCACTTTCAAGCTTTGTGGTGGCAGGTGCTATAGTCTGAGGGTGAACTGTCCCAGTGTGCTCCTGGGTTTCAATGTTTGCTCCCCAGGCAGCAGTGCTGTTTTGGGACACTTCAGAACTTTTGGTGGAGTCTGGTTACAGGGGACAGACCTTCAAGGGTTATCATCTAGCAGGGATTTGGGCCAAGATCCTAGGAGCTGCAAGGTCTCACTACCACAAATGAAGCCCAACCATCCACTGCGCCTTCCCTACCATGGAGGACTGTATGCCCTGCAATCGTAAACTAAAGCAAGTCTGTCTTGTCTTGAGGTGTTTCTAGCAGGTGCTCTGTCACAGCGATGAGAAGAGTAAGAAGTACAGTTGTGTTTGGAAGGTATTAGAGACATTCCTACTTTGTTCCTATAACACGAAGCAAATGGGACTAACTTGGAAGATAAACTCTACCATGCCGCCATTACTCCATTAAAAATAAGGTCAGTGCAGCTCAGGGAGATGGCTGAACTGTAAAAAGTGTGCTCAGCCAAGCCGGACCACCCGAGTTTGATCCCCAAGATACATGGTGGAAGGAGAGAACTGACTCTCACAAGTTGTCCTCTGACCTCCACATGCATCCTGTGGTATGTGAACATTCCCTTTCTAAACATACATATACAACCAATCATCAATCAATCATCAATCATCAATCAATAATCAATCAATCAATAATCGATCAATCAATGTCATTTAAAAAAGCCAGTGGGGACATAGGAGACAACTTAGTAGCACACTCACTGCAGAAGCTTGCGGACCCACTGCACCCATATAAAAAGCCAGGGGCAGCAGTAGATCATCTATAACCCCAGGCCTGTGGGTGGAGGCAGGTGGCTCCTGAGAGCTGGCTGTGGAGCCAGTCAGTCTAGCCAAAATGGCAAGCTATCGGTCCTAGAGAGAGACCCTATCTCAAACAATAAGTTGGAGGGTGGCAGAGGAGAGTCACCTGATGTCAACCTCTGGCTTCCACATCGGTCTACAAAGGTGGCACACATGCACAAATAATCAGGTCAGTGGGATGCGGCTCTCTTGTCTGCCTGGAGCTGTTGGAACGGAGAGCTACCTGAGGATGTGACCAGCACCACTGCTGTCTGAGCATTACCTATGATGGAAAGGAAGGCTTTGGCCCTGGCTGGCTCAAATGCACTCCCCCGGAGTGTCGCCTCACACACATACATCCCGGTGTCGGCTGATGTTGGGTTGGTGATGGTAAGGCGCCTCCCGTAGCTGTGCAGGCCACTTGAGAGTCGAACTCCGTTTCTCTTCCAGTGAATGCTTAGCTCCTCCACAGGCCTGCGAAAGAGCGGAAGGGCACCGGGTGACAGCGAGCGGTGAATCTCGTGGACGGAGGTAATAATAATTTCAGGCATTCAGCACGAGCTTGACAAAGCTAATTCTACCAGGAACCATGGTGGGTTGAACAGTGGACATTTAAAAATCAATCCAGATACAGCTCCACTCCCTCACGGCTCGCCTCAACGAGACATTCTGCTCAAGGGCTATTGAGCAAGGATAGCTAATTGCAGTGGCAATGGACCATACATGCTAATGATTCCATTTGCCCAGGAAAAGAATGCTTACAATAAATACTGCTAGGGGACCCACAGATACACGGGAGGTGTGAGCATCTAAACTTCAACCTAGAGTGACCAGGAAGTAGGCAGGGCGTGCCTGGCCTAGAAGGGTAGGAGAAACTAGCTTTCCTTGGTTGCTCAGGGGTTTGGCTCATCCCCATTATATCTTGAGTCATTGTTGCTGAGGAGATCTCTCCATTACCAGGAGCTAAACTGAAAAGGGAGGAAGCATCCAGCATGAGGTCCTCTCCATTCCCTGATATGTGACACACAGGGCCCCAGGATAAGCGAGCCCGCTGCAGTCTAAAGTGTGGGACTCACACACTGTTCTCCATGTCTCTCCACAGGAGGATGAACAAGTCTGCGTGTGTGAGTGTACATGTGTGCATGCACCTGGAGAGGCTAGAGGTAGGTCAATGTGGGTATCTTTTTCACCTCTTGCTACCTTAATTTTTGAGACAGGGTCTCTCACTAACCTGCCGCTTGATGCACAGGCTACACTAGCTGGACTGCAGGTCCCCAGGAATCCTCCTGTGTCTGTCTCTCCAATGTTAGGATTACAGGGGTAAGATACCCCATCCGGCTTTTACGTGGATTCTGGGGAACGGAACCTGGGTCCTTAGGCTTGCGCATCAAGTATTTTACTGACTGAGCCGTCACCCTAGCCTCTAGTCCAGGTTCTACGGCCTTTATTTGAAATGTCGTAAGTACTTCGTATTTTGAGTTTTGAAATACCCAGCCTTCGTAAGTACTTTATATTTTGGGTTTTCCCCCTCTGGAGTATTCAGATCTTCACAGTGAGATTCCTTAGGGATGGGACCCAAGTCTGAACATGAAATCCATTTGTCTTTCATCTGCAGTTTGCACACTTAGTCCAAAGGGAATCCCATGTTATATTCATTCTTAGTGCATCTGTGCTTTGACCCATAAGACACACAAGGTCGGGTTGGATTTTTCCACTGCAGCTTCACACCAAGGCTCAAAGTCCCAGATTTGGAAGTATTTCATGGTCTGGGTTTTCAGATGATGGATGCCCCACCTAAGTTCCCACACCCAGAGCACACCCTGTACCTGGCATTGGCTATGCACTCCAAGGTAGTCTCACTGGACCCTGCTATCACACTTCTGTTGCCCGGGGCAACCACGATGATGGGGGCCATGATCTCGTGGGTACCAGTATCTCCTGTGGCAGAGAAAACAAAACATCCGTGGAACTCTCCTCAGAATGGAAGACGGGGTGATTGGGGAAGGGCAGGAAAGGGTTATGTAAAACTACAGTAAGAGCAAACTCAGAACTTTATGACTTACTAGGACCCCTCGAGGGAGCCCAAAGTGGGATATTTTTACATCGCCCCAGCCTCTGTCAGACTGCGTGTGATGGAGTCTAGGCAGTCTTGTCTGTCGGCCACCTGTCACCACTGGGCTCTTGTGCAGCAGCAAGCTTGCAGGGGCTTGGCATTTTCCAAAATGCTTCCCTTTATTTTTTTCCATTGATCTAAGCATTTGTTTATTGACATCACCTGGCATACCTGCTGTGGCAGTTAATCTTAATTGTCAACCTGAAGAGATTTATAATCACCATGGAAACAAACCACTAGGCCTGTCTGTGGGAGGGTTTACTAGAATAGGCTAAGCGAAGTGGGAAGACCCGCCCTGAATGTAGACAGCACCATGCATGGCTGGGATTCAGGGCTGAATGCAAAGGAGAGGGTGAGCTGAGCACCAGCATTCAGTCTGCTTCCTGTCTGTGCGTGATGCACGCTCCTGCCGCCATGCTTCCCCAGCCATGATGGACTTTCGCGCTCCATAAGTCGCCCTTGTCAGACATTTTGTCACAGTCAGAAAAATAACTAACACGTCCACTATTTTCTAATCAGGTCAACTGGACAAATATGTCATGGGTTGGGAACTTGCCTAGGCACAGGAATCACAGAATCAGCCTTGGTGACTCCTAGGGTGAATTCATTCTGTTATCCAAGTGTTCTGTTCTCCCCACAGTCACCCCCCACCCCTTTGCTTTTCTGCTACATAAATACCCAGAGCCCATCTCTGAGTATCAAACTATAAATAATCTGAGTTCACACTTATAGAGACAAGAAGGAGAAAGCTATATGAATTTTTTGCTGCTTTCCCTCTAAAATACAGTTAGCATCAAAATTAAGCTAACCACAGCAACTTCACTAACTTTTTAGGGGAAATCAAAACCAAGCATTTATAGAGTAGGGACTTCAATACAGGGTGTGGATATAAGAGACCGGGAACAAAAACAATTTTTTTTTTTTTTTTTTGGTTTTTCGAGACAGGGTTTCTCTGTGTAGCCCTGACTGTCCTGAAACTCACTCTGTAGACCAGGCTGGCCTCGAACTCAGAAATCCGCCTGCCTCTGACTCCCAAGTGCTGGGATTAAAGGCTGCGCCACCACTGCTCAGCAACAAAAACAAATTTAAATGACCGAAGAGCAAAATGCCCTCTTTGGTCCCTCACAATGAACAGTCAGCATGTGGACAGTTACGGCTATTCAGAATTCTGGCTCATGAAAGGATCTGATCCATTGTAGATTCACAGCCCTGGAGAGTGCTGTATTTGGTGTTTCTTGCTTACAGAGGAACTGGTTTTATACTAGAGGTGCATATAAATGGCAAAGCAATGGGGAGAGAGGGACTGAGGAATTGGCTATGAAAGTGCTTGTCCTGCCGGGCAGTGGTGGCGCACGCCTTTAATCCCGGCACTTGGGAGGCAGAGGCAGGCGGATTTCTGAGTTTGAGGCCAGCCTGTTCTACAGAGTGAGTTCCAGGACAGCCAGGGCTACACAGAGAAACCCTGTCTCAGAAAAAAAAAAGAAAGAAAGAAAGAAAGAAAGAAAGAAAGAAAGAAAGAAAGAAAGAAAGAAAGAAAGAGCTTGTCCTGGAAGCTCAGGATCCGAGTTTGAGCCCCAGACCCTGTAGAAAAGCCAGGTGTGGTGGCGCATGCTTCTAATCCCAATGAAGAACTCTTGGAATTAGAGCCTGGGGCTCTTCAATAAGACAGTCAGCCTGGCCTACCTGGAGGTTTAAAGGCAATGGAAGACCTTGTCTCTCTTAAAAAGAGGAAAGAAAAGGGTAGATGGTGCCTGTGAAATGACACTCCAAAGTCATCCTCTGGGTTCCACATGCATGCACACACGCACACACTTTCACACATCTGTGTTAGTGCACACACACACACACACACACACACACACATACACACACAGTGCTGAAAGATGATCTCATCTTCAAGGCCAGCCTAGGCTACATAGTAAGATCTTATCTCCAAAACAAAAACCAATCAATCAATCAAAGAGGCTGGGCAGTGGTGGCGCACGCCTTTAATCCCAGCACTTGGGAGGCAGAGGCAGGTGGATTTCTGAGTTCGAGGCCAGCCTGGTCTACAGAGTGAGTTCCAGGACAGCCAGGGCTACACAGAGAAACCCTGTCTCGAAAAAAACCAAAAAAAAAACCAAAACAAAAACAAAAAAAAAAAGTGATTGATACTCAAGCATGAGGACCCGAGTTTGGGTCCCCCGCATGCATTTAAAATGCTGGATGAACCCCTATAATCCCAGCATTGGGGAGGTAGAGGCTGGAGGATGTTTGGGGTGTGCTTGCCAGCTTGTCTGACCAAGTTGGTGAGCTCTGGCTCAGTGAGAAACCCTATCTCAAAAATCAGCTGGAGGATGATTAAGACAAAGATTTGACATTAATTTCCACATGCACAGACACACATATGCACACCCCCACCCCTGCACAGGCGCACAAACATATCATCACACAACACATACATATACATTCACAGATAGATAGACAGATAGATAGATAGATAGATAGATAGATAGATAGATAGATAGACAGATAGACAGATAGATAGATAGATAGACACATACATACCAGCAAATGCATTTTCTCAAACATACACATTGATTTAATGATGGGAGATTATTTTCACACACCCTTAGGTTCCTGGGGAGCATGCGGCAGCTCTGGCCTCCCCTAAACCATAGGTCTCTGAAGTTCCCTCTCTCTGGGACTCTCCTGGGAACCTTCCTGCTGATGCCCTCCCTTAGAAACTCCAGGGATGGTCCAGCAGCTGTCAGACTGTCATGAGGGCTGGAGTGTATACTATGTGGCCATCTGAGGCACAGCCGGCTTGTCACCTGTGAAAGCGGCTGATGAGGAGAAATGACACAGGGAGCTAATATTTGCAAATGGTTATGAGGAGCGAAGGAGAGAGGCAGCGGGAGCCAAGAGGTCACTGAGCAACGTGCTCACATGTCATTAATCACTGCGCAGCTAAGACGGCAGGGACGATGAGAAGATGCCGCACTCGGTGGTTACCACCTGGGGAAGATGGTCCCAGATGGAACCTCTCTTGCCCAGGCCGACCAGACTGAACCTCAGGCAGCACTGCGCAGCACTGTCACTGAGCAGAGCCAGACATCTTTCATAAGACCAGCTGTGCCTGCTTGCAAATCCCAGCTGGGCTTGTTGGCTGTTCAACTCCCTCCTAGAGGTGGGGAAGACCATGGGACCCTTGTCTGAGCATCCAGTCACTCCCCTCAGCCTGCTGAATGTTAGTCTGTCCTAACTGTGGACAGCCTTAGGGTTGGGATGTGTGTGGGGAACTAGAGAATGTGGTTGGGGAGGGCTGGGAGTTCCATGTGTGCAGCCTCAGGGAAGCCTTCATCCATATGGGGGACACACCTTCTGTGAGCTCTCGGTGTGAGCTTTGATTTGATGTCATTGGACCCTTGGCAGGAGGAGGGTATAGGCATTGACGAGTTTCCAAACCCACCAAGAGAACTATCTCTAAACAGCACCTGAGGCTTGATGCTACCAGGTGACAGGTGGGACACAAGCCCCTTCCATCCTGGGTTCACAGGGATGAAGACTGTTCACTGGGCATCTTACTTTAAGCACAAATAAATCTGCTATCACAGGGCACCGTCCCTGGACGGAGGCAAAGAGTCAGCAGTGGGACTTGCTCCGTTCAAGGCCACCAGATGTGAGCCTGTTCTCTATGCCAGGCCCCCTAACCCTAACTCCTACGCTCTTTCAGATGATGCTATAATCACACAGGACATCGGTGAGAAAAGATGGAAAAAAGCCACTAGGAAGGTTAGCTTGACCTGTGCCAACATCACAGCAAGGTCAAAGCCAGGCTTGCGGGAATGCTGATTGCAAAGCCCATATAGTCATGATTGCAACTGTAAAACATGCAATGTCATTGTGAATAAATAATTGAAATCCAGATACTCTGACAGCAAGGAGAGTGTTCATTATAACATGTCATTTCGACATGCTTTCTTCCCGTAAAAGGATGCTTTCAGCTTATTTTATTTTATTTTATTTTATTTTATTTTATTTTATTTTATTTTATTTTATTTTATTTTATTTTATTGAGATAAGTCTCTCATGTAACCCAGGCTGGTTTTGAACTCTGAGATCATATACTGTCTAATTTTGGTTGTCATCTTGGCCCATCTTGGAAGAAGGACCCTCAGTTAAGGATTGCTTCCATTGGATTGGCCCTGGGATATGTCTACGGTGGCATTTTCTTGACTTCCAGTTGATATAGGAAGGCCCAGCCCACTGCGGGCAGTGCCATCTCTACGCGGGTGCTGTATACGTAGCTGACCATGATCCTAGGAGCAAGCCTTCCTCCACGGCTCCTGCTCCAGTTCTGGCCCTGACTTCCCACAGTGATGGACTATGATGGCGACTATTAGCCAATGAAACCCTTTCTTCTCTAAATCGCTTTGTCTTATGGTGTTTATGACAGTAACAGAAAGCTAACCAAAACAGATGACTCCAAGCTTCTAATCTTTTGCCTCTGTCTCTCCAGTGCTGGGATTACAAGCATGCACCACCATGCCTGGTTATAGGCAGTACTGGGAGTAGAACCCAGGGCCTCAGGAATGCGAGGCAAGCACCCTACCAACTGAGGTACACCCCCAGCCCTACTTTAGACTTTTATTATGTGCATTGTTTTTTGCCTGCATTTATATCTATGTGAGAATACCAGACCCCCTGCAACCGGTGTTACAGACAGTTGTGGGCTGCCATGTAGGTGCGGGGAATTGAACCCAGGTCCTCTGGAGGAACCAACAATGCTCTTAACTGCTGAGCCATCTTTCCAGTCTCTACACTAGACTTTTAATTAAAGTATATACACACAGTAACATACTGAAACTATGATGAGCAACTCTTTCCTCCCTGACCAAGGGCAATCTCTTCTAAACCCTTTTTAGGGATTTAATGTTACGCATCCATTGTTAGTCTTGATTCAGCAACGTTAAATATCAATAATTACCGTTCTGTGTGGCCGACGAGCCTTTAGCTCACATCACTTCACTTACCACACATCCTCTCAGACAGTGCTTTAGTTCTCCCGAAATTTACATGTGGGTTGTTTCTCACGTGGAGTTTATGCCCTGGTTGTCAGGAGTACGTGATGAATTCTCTCTCCCTCTTGAGCATTAAATACTATGTAGTCATGAAACAGGTCATCTTTGCTTAGCAAAAGCAGTATGCATACTGTGTATATCTCTCTCAATTTTCACTAATTAGTAATTAGTAGTCAGACTGGAAAGATGCAACCATGACAGGGTGTGAATGTCATTAGTGTCAGTGGTGGACAACTATGGAGGACAAGGAGAGCAAGAGGTGACCTAAAGGGGAAGGAGACATCCTTTCCCATAATGCAATAGGGAAGAGCAAAGCTTGGTTCCCAGTAGGCCATGGAATAGGGGCGCGTGAGCATGCATACACCACATACACACACACACACACACACACACACACACACACACACACACACACACACACAAAACTTCTGGAACTTTAAAATAAAGCCTTTCCTTCTCTCTCTGTTTATCTCTAGGGTTGTGTGTAGAGAGTTAAAGTAAGATTCTAAAAATGAATACTTGATTTCTCTCTCTTTCCTCTTCTCTTTGTGGTGGTGGTGGTGGTATTTGAGCCTAGGCATGGTGCATTCTAGGCACGGGCTCTACAGCTTAGCTACATTCCCAGTCCCTCTAGTCAAGATTCAAGTCAAGCACTCTACCACAAGTCACACTCTCGATCCTCTTTGCCCTTTTTATTTTGAGACAAGATCTCACTGAGTTGCCCACCCCGGCCTTGTATTCCTGTCATAGTTTACAAGCTTCCTGCCTTTGCCTCCCAAGTGGCCAAAACTCCAGGTCAAGTTAAGCGTCTTTACTTCTATGGGTGCAAAAGTATCTGAGATATAAGACACACTCAACAAATCCTCATTGGATATTCCAGTGGTTCCCTTTGGGGGTTAGCTATCAGATATCCTGCATATCAGATCTTTACATGACAACTCATAACAGTAGCAAAATTGCACCAATAAAGTAGCAATGAAATGATTTTATGGTTGAGGTCACCACAACATGAGGTTGTATATTAAAAGCTCTCAGCAATAGGAAGGTTGAGAACCATTGTTATAAATAGTCTGCCTTGGGGGCCAGCAAGCTGGCTCAGAGGATGAAGGAGCTTGCCGTAAGGCATAGTGACCAGAGTTCAATCTTTGAAACCCGTGTAAAAGTGGAAAGAGAGAGTCAGCTCCACAGAGTTGTCCCCTGACCTCTGCACATGTGCCACGGCACACATGCCCACATGCATTGCATGAAATCTCATGTGCTCTCTCTCATGAAATCTCATATTCTCTCCCCCCCCCCTTTTGCGGACACACACACACACACACACACACACACACACACACACACACCACATAATTTTAAAAACCATTAAAAGCCTGCAAGAAACTGCCACTTCTCCTCCACCACCCTCGGCGTTCCACATAACAAACCGTTTTCTTAAACCCACACGCCGATGTACGAAGGATATTTCCCAGGAGAATAAAAACAAACAGGGAAGAGAAAAGGAGTTCTGTCTCACTAAGCTCCCTCCGCTGCGCTGGGTATTTCCCTGAGTGCTTTACAAATGTATATTCAGTGACAACGCAGGGAGACAGCGTCACCCCCATAGAGGTGAGAAAAGGGAGATAGAGAGGCGCAAGGCTTCAAGTGCTCCAGAAAAGTGTAGGACACAACTTCAGAGCTGGCCGCTTTTGCATGTGTGTCTGTTTGTGGGTGTGTTTGTGCATGTATGTGTGTGTGTGTGTGGGGTGCATGTGTCTATGTGTGTACACCCGTGGAAGCCAGGTAATAATCTTTGGTGTTATTCCCAAGGGGTTGCTCACCTCCCGCCACTGCTGCCCCCCAACATTTCTTGGTTTATGTGAGTATGCGCGTGCATGTGTGCAGGGGTGTGTGTGGGGGTCAGAGGACAACTTGCCAGAGTCAGTTCTTTTCCACTATGAGCATCCTGAGACTGAAGTCCGGTCAGTAGGCTTGGCGGCAAGCCCCTACCCACTGAGCCATCTTGCCGGCCCCACTTTCTTTGAGACAAGTTTCTACCTGGCTTAGAACTTTCTAAGTTCACTGGCTGACTGGTGAGCACCAGGGATCCACCTGTCTCCACCTTCCCTGTACTGGGGTTACAACTGTGTTCTCCCCTGCCTGTTTCTCTACCTCCCCCCCCAACATGGGTTTGGGGGATCAGACTCAGGTCTTTACAGTTTCCAGGCAAGCACCTACAGACTGAGCCATCTCTTCAGCCCTACACGTTCTTTTACACAAAGCTGTTTCCTAGAGAAAACCTGGCTTGACTCAGTTAACCACAAGGAAATGAAGTCAACAGCTCCTTTCCTAGTCAGGTCCTTCATGGAAGGCGTCACGGCTTTCCTTTTTTTGAACCTGCCTATGCTGGTGTGGTAGTTGAATGTAATTGGCCCTCAAAGGTCCACAGGGAATGGCACTATTAAAAAGTGACACCTTGTTGGGGTGGGTGTGGCCCTGCTGGAGGAAATGTGTCGATGTGGGGATGGGTGTTGAGGTCTCCTATGCTCAAGCTATGCCCAGTGTGTCAGTCTCCTGCTGCCGGCAAGATCTTCGCTCTTCCAGCACCCTGTCTGCCTGCACGCTGCCATGCTTCCCACCAAGACAATAATGGACTAAACCTCTGAAACCATAAGCCAGCCCCAACGAAATGTTTTCCATATAAGTGTTGCTGTGGTCATGGTGTCTCTTCACAGCAGTAAGACCCTAACTAAAGCAGCTCGTATGGGTGTCTGAGGGTGAAGACTGTGTCAACGCTCTGCAGAAGGTCACGGAAGCCTGCACCCACAGACTGGGCAGCTTCAGAGGAGGAGAGGTGAAGCCTTGAGATGAAGCAGCTATGTACTCAGGAATAAAACCTCGCAGCAGGGGAATGACCCTAATCCCAGCCATCATTCCCCACGTGAACTTTTTATGCTTGAAGAAGCTAAACGAGGAGAGGTTACTCAGGTTACATTTAATTAGAGAGGATGTTTAAAGAATAGCAGGAGCTAGGGAAATGCTTAGTTGGTAAAGTGCTTGCCCTGCAATCAAGAGGACCTGAGTATCCAGAACGTGATAAAAAAAAACCAGAGTGTGGGGCGGGCACTTTAATCTCAGTGCCGGGGCCAGGAAGACGACAGATGCCCAGGCTTCACTGGCCAGCCAATCAAGCATGCTTGATGAATTCCAGGCCAGCGAGAGACTCTGCCTCAAAAAACACAGTGGAGAGCACCTCAGAAACAACAACTAATGGTCTCCCCTCACCTCTACACGTGTTCATATACACATGTGTGCATATGTGCACGGGCACACACATGGACATACACCTGTTTGTGCAACATGTGTACACATATACACACTAACATAAGTCTCTCTTATACTCTCTCTCTCTCTCTCTCTCTCTCTCTCTCTCTCTCTCTCTTTCTCTCACACACACACAGAGAGAGAGAGAGAGAGAGAGAGAGAGAGAGTCTCTCTCAAACAGGAAAATGCAAATCTCAAGGCAATCCTATCTGCCAAACTTCTAGGTTACTGCAGAGACAGTGTGACAAATGAAAGTTGCCACATTTCCTTGTATCTTAGGCACAGAGCTGTGGGCTAAAGAACCAGCATATGGCCAGGACATGTCTGGAGATGTCCTAAGGGCCTTAGGAACACAGGGATGGTGATTTTTGGAACCTTGGAGGATAAAAGAGACTAGTCATGTTGATGATAGGCGGGCTGCATACCAGACAGGGAAGTCAGCACACAAGAGACCTCCCCCATGGACACTGCTGGATGTGATGGAGGCACAGTGAGTGACTGTCAAGCCTGGAGCCCTGAGTAGAAAGAAGGGAGTGTCAGATGGCTGGAGGGATGTGCTCAGGTCTGGCCTTGTTGGTGCTGTGAGAACTCTGAGCCTTATTCCAAATGAGGAGCTGAAGCCATTGGAAGTTTTAAGGTGGAGTGCTGGGATGTGACCTTGTTTTAGACCCCCAATCTAGCAACTATGAGGAAATTAAGTCTAATGATAAAGGTACCCTAGTGGGACCAGCCAGGTGGCTATAGAACCATTGTAACACAGGGACGTAGGGGCCAGGAAGCCTAGGTGATAGGGGCATCTAGATTTTGAACATTTTCAAAGGCAGAGTCCCAGCATCTGCTGATGGGCTGGGCATGGTTACAGAAAAGTACCATTTCTGAATAGAAAGACCTAGAGGAGGGGAGAGGTCAAGGCCAAGTCAACGGCTGGGGTTCTGCTGCTTTACACGTGAGATGCCAGTTAACCAGAGTCGGCCTCTTGTGCTGCTCATTCACCTGTCCTTGTTACTTCCTGAAGATTAACTGGGCTTCCATTTTAGCCTTGGAGAGTCTTGGGAGGATGTTCCTTGACTTGAAACCCAGCATTCTGAGAACGCCGTGGCCTGTCAGTTTTGGGGGCATTTAGTGACTTCATGATGTGCTTACCCTTAACCATTAGCCCAACATATGCCAGCTAAGGCATGTGGCCAGGTGACACTAGGGGAACCTGGTTTGGGAAACAGACCCCTCCTCCACCTGAAGCTCTGACTACCCTGTCCTCCATTTCAGAGGATTCAGATCAAGTTTGCTCTACCAAGGGAAGAGGGGCTGGGGAGCTGGCTCGGGGGATAAAGCACCTGCTGCACAAGCACGAACACCTGAGTTTGGGTCCCCAGCACCCACACAAAAGCCAAGCATGGTGACATGTATCTGTGACCCCACCCTGTGGGGGACGGGACAGGCAGATCCCTGGCTGACTAGTCTAGCTGAATCAGTGAGCACTAGGTTTAGTGAAGTGATCTCAAAAACCATGGTGGAAGCCACAGAAGAAGACATCTGGTGTTGACCTCTGACCTCTACATGCACCCCTCCCCCATATCCTCTCCTTACGAAGTTACCAGTCTAACAAACCTGGGCAGACTATGGTTCCTGACTGTAGGAAGGATGATTACGTGTACTGGAGCATGTGTGTATGCACACATGTGTGCAAGTCTGCAGGAAGGATGCTCACTAGTTAGTACTGCACCCACTGGAACGTGTGTGTTATGTGTGCATGTGTGCATAGATGCAGGAAGGATGCTCGCTAATCAGCGCTACATGCACTAGAACACGTGTGCATGTATGCATGCATGCACGTGTGTTGGAAGGTTGCTTACTATTCATTGCTGCTTGCATTCTGGTGGTTATTAACTTTATTGTTAGGTTGCAGACAGAGTCCTTTTTAGGTACTCTCTGCCTAGGCCTACTGAGTCCTCCTGCCAGTGGCCTATACCCCACTGTGGAGCAAGGGTTCTCAGGGCTGGTTGCCCTTTCTCCTCGAAGGCCAACTGTGTGGCCTTGATCACAGATTGGAGCCTGCACTGGAAGTCTGAACTCATACCATTTCTCCAAAGTCCTCCTCAGCTCATTAAACTCACAGCTGCCTTTAGGCAAAGCCCAGGCCTGAAAGAAGTAGGATTTCCCAGAGCCTTTGAGAATAAAATCGTGTTTCAAATTCCCTAGCACCGAGGGTCCCCCTTCAGTGCTGAGTGGCCATGCAGACTCATCTCAGGAGGTCCCAGAAACCACTTCCTGGAAGGGACAACCAGGTTGACCTCTTGTCAGGCCAGCCATCGTGGGGTCCATTTTGCTCCCACCCAAATGATACTGAGTCATTTGTCCCGGACACTAAACCCAATACATATCTTTCATGTAGCACTCAACACACATTCTTCTTAAATGTGTCTAAAGGGACCTGTTACACGAGAGGTGGCTTTGTCATCATGATCACCCTACAACTCCAAAGAACCTCTAGGTCTAGCTTCTCAGAACCTAAGTCTGTGGAGCTGTCAGCTTTGTTAAACGCTGCTGAAGTGCAGTGCTAACAGGCAAGGAACCTACCAGACCCTTTACAACCGACAAAGCTTGCTATTCAGGCTACAGGACAGCTCAGCAGAGGCTAGCCTTGCAAGCAGGGGGCCTGATTTGATCCCCAGAATCCACTTTTAAAAAATCAGGCCCATCCTTGCATGTTGTAACCCCAGCATTGGAGACTAGAGGCAAGAGAACCTTGGGGATCCCTTGCCAGTCCAGCCTGTTTGGGGAGCCCCAGGACAGAAAGAGCCTCTGTCTCAGAGAAAAGATGGATGGGTCAAGGTACAACACTGAAGGTTGACTCCGGGATTCTCATATCTACAACCCTACACACACATGCATGCACCTCCCCCCATCTCTCTCTCTCTCTCTCTCTCTCTCTCTCTCTCTCTCTCTCTCTCTCTCTGTTTCTGTCTCTGTCTCTCTCTCTACACACACACACACACACACACACACACACACACACACACACACACACACACACACACACACACACTTTATGTTCCTTAAATAAAATTGGTGGGATGCTTACAGAATCCAAAGAGACAGTAAAACTAAAACCAAACCCAATAGGAAAGAACTGGAATTTACATTGAATCTTCAACATCCAGGAAGAACAGCGATTACTGATGGCATTGACCTAATAAATGGGATAACAGCTATGAATCTGCCCGAAGGGCCGGTAAGATGGCTCAACAGATAAAGGTGTTCATTATACAAGCCTGACAACCTGAGTTCGATCCCTGGAACCCACGCAAAGGTGGAAGGGGAGAACTGATTCCTCTGACCAGCACTTGTGTAGTTCAATACACATGCCCCCCCACATCAATCACAAATTAAAAATTAAAGAATGGCATACATTAAAGCAGGGGTATTGGCCATCTGAGAAGAGTAGGAGGGACCACTGCCTACTGGGCAGCATCTCTTTCATACCACCTCACCTCACTGAGGTGTCACAGTCTACCAGGTGCTTGTATCCCATCTGGAATACAGAGACACAAATGTTCCTCTGCTTCATGGTTGTGAGGGGCAATGTGCCTCACCAGTGCTTGTTAGATGAAGACATAAACAGTGTCCCGGGGTAGCATGGCTGGTTGTCACTATCACATCACTCTCAGGACAGGATGCTCCCGTGGAACCGATGGCTTTCCCCTTCAGCTGCACAGCGGAGATGCATACTAGGGCTGGGACCACTGAGCTCAACCCCAGCACTGAAGAGATCTGGGTGGGGCTGGCAATTGGCTCAGTTGGTAAAGTGCTCTCTACACAAGCATGAGGACCTGATACCCACCCTTAGAATGCCCATAAAAAGCCAGATGTGGTGGTGTGTACCTGCAATCCCAGTGTTGGGGACGGAGGCAGACTGGGGCTCACTTGCCCATCAGTCTAGCCTAAGAGAGCTCAGGAGAGCTTGGACAGCTCTGGGCTGCTGAGAGACTGTCTCAGAACGGACCGATAGACAGGCTGAAGAGTCTGGACTTTACTCTGGGACGAATGGGAGCAAAGTAAGCATGCATGCATGTGCCTCTGTGTGTGTGTGTGTGAGTGTGTGTGTGTAAGTATATGTATACGTGCATGTGCCTGTGTGTGTTTGTGTATATATGTGTTTATGTATATGTGTGTGTAAGTATATGTATGTATGTATAAACGTGTGTATGCACCAGTGTGTGTATGTGCTTATGTGTATGTATATGTGTGCAAGTATATGTATGTGTGTGTGCCTGTGTGTATGTGTGTGTTTGTGTATATATGTGTGTTTGTGAGTGTAAGTATATGCCTGTGTGTGTAAACATATGTGTGTGTACCTGTGTGTATGTGTGTGTGTATATATATGTATATATATATGTTTATGCATGTGTGTGCATTTATGTGAAGTGTATGTGTGTATATGCTTGTGTGTATATGTGTGTATGTATGTGTTTGTGTGTGTGCCTGTGTTTGTATGTATGTGTGTTTGTGTGTGTGTAAATGTGTATGTGTGGCTGTGTGTATGTATGTTTTGCCTGTGTATGTGGGTGTATGTGTGTGTGAGAGTGTATGTGCCTGTGTAAGAGAGAGTGTATGTGTGTGCCTGTGTGTGTATGTGTGTGTGTGTGTGTGTGTGTGTGTGTGTGTGTGTGAAGACACACACGCCTCAGTGCACAGGTGGGTGGCCAGAGGACAACCTTGGGCGTTGGTCTTTGTCTTCTTCCTTGTCTGGGACTGGATCTTTTGCTTGCTGCTGCATATGGCAAGCTACCTGGCCCACTGAGCTTCCCGGCATTCTCCTGTCTCTGATTCCCAACCCACCTTAGGATTGCTGGATCCCATCATAGGATTGCTGGAATTACAGACAAGGTACTGCTTCTGGCTTTATGTGAGCTCTGGGGATCCAAACCCAAGTCCTCACCCTTGTGAGCCAAACACTTGACCTGTAGAGTTATCTCCCAAACTTCTCTTTTGTTGTTATTGTTTTGTTTTGTGGAGACAGGTTTCATATGCCCCAGGCTAGACCTGAACTCACCATGTAGCCAAGGGTGGCCTAGGCAAGCACTCTGTCCACATCCCTAGTCCTACTTGGCTCAGTGCTGGAGCAGAGTGTCTAAGCCACTCTCTGACAATGAAAAGGGCGACAACAGGCCAGTCTTCAGTACCTGACCTTCCCTCAAGCATAGCAGGAAGTTTGGCTGCTCTTCTGAAAGTGGCTCGGAGACATCGCACTCGATGAAAACCTGGAGGAGTTTCTGTGCATCCGAGGTCTCCGGAGCCACTTGCAACTTTCATGTCTGTTCTGCAGTGTGAAGTGGCCAGGTTGGGGGATTAAGTGCTTCCCTGACAGCAAAGCATCTCAGAGCAACAGGTGAGTGGTCGCTTGCCTCCTCGAGGAACCCAGTCTCCATAACTCCAACTGTAACTCTGAAGCCCCCAAGGCTCATATTTTTTAAAAGGTTTAGACACACACATATTTCTCTAGTAACACACAGAAATTAGTTTTTGAGGGTACCAGCAGGGAAAAATGTGTATGCAGCAGGCAGCCCTGGGTTACTCCCCAGACTCCAAGAGGCAAATTTCTCGAGGCAAAGCAGGGCGATTTCAAGATGAAGCCAACAGCTGGCTTTTCTCCTGACAGAAAAACTGTGTTCAGAAACGGACAAACTCTTCTCACCCTTTATGCCTCCTGACTCACTTTGTGTGCGCAGGACACACCACTCATTCATGGGTAGAAGCCACATGTCAACCTCAGGTACTGATTGTTCCTCAGGCACCGTCCTGTTTTTTTGAGACAGGGTCTCTCGTTGGACCAGAGTTCAGCATTAAGCTAGCCTGTCTGACCCTAGAACTCCAGGGATATATGTTCCTAGCACCATTCTCCTGATTCTATGCTTTTGCAAGAGGATCACATATATACCCTCACCCCCATGCTAGCTTGTCCCATGGATTCTGGGATGGAACTCAGGTCCCCATTTTGTGTAGCAAGCATGTATGTCACCAACAGACATGGCTCCGCAGCCCCTATTTTCACTTGTCAGTCCACACCCTGCTGGCTTTGTAATAGCGGGTCTTTTTTGGCTATTTCTAGGCTACGAAAGTGTTGGGTGGGAAAAGTCTAAGGAAGCATTTCCAGCTGGTTAAAAGCTGTTTCCTTTGTCCTTCACCAGCTATACCCAGCTGCGGCTCTCAAAGGCTTTGTGATAATGCACTGAGGCTTGCTGGGATGGGAAGGGTGACTTCAGGGACAGACCTAATTCCCATAGCTCCAGCTGTTCTCTAGAGCTCAGCTGGCTCTGGTTGGTTGGCTTCATTCTTCTTGTTTACTGTCCACTGGTAGGAGGGAAAGGAAAAAAAATGGCAGGAAACACATCGGGGCGTCCCACTTACAATTTTATCTTTACATGTTCTTCCAGTTTTATTTCAGCATATTCCTGGACTTGTCAATTGACAAGAGATGATAAATTTAAAAAACCAGGACAGCTTGACAAATAACCTGGCTGCTACTTTCCTTCTTGCTCACGACATAGTTGGGAGCTAGTACATTTTGAAATGAATGGAACACAGCCGAGGGTGTATTCTCATCGGCTTTTTTGCTGGGCAGAGAAAAACAAAGGTGATAAAAAGCGCCTCTCTGGTTGGGGTATTTATTTATTTTTTTTAGTTCCAAGTGAGCACACATTGATAAACCATAAAGCAGAAGCACGAGTTTGGAACTTCACAGCTGGACACGAGACTGAGTCAGACATAGGATCCAAGACACCAAAGTGGAGAATCCTGGTTCTTATGCAGACGCATAAGTGAGCCGTCTACAGTCAGAGGGACTGTGTGCTGAGGGTCACATGAGACTGTGTAGATGGAGTGACAGGGTACCTTCCTGAGCTGAGGTCGCTTCCTCACAGAGTTCTAAAGCCACGAAGAACTAACTAGGTGCATAACAGGTCACTCTGCGCTCCATTAAGCAGTGCCTGTAGATAATTCTGCCAAGAATGCATATCTGGGCACAGAGCCGATGTCCATCTGAGGCTATCAGCAAGGACAATGGGAGCCTGCAGGCCCTGTGGGCAGGGACCCATGACACATTAGTGCTTACTCACCCTTCCCCATTCAAAGCCCCTGCTGCAGGGGCTCCATGACAAAAAGCTGACTTCAAAGTCTAACAGAAAGACACAGACAGTCAGACATTATTAGTGGAAGGGGCAAGCGTGCTGAGGAGCCTTAGATCCACGCCAGGGCTGAGAATGTGACTGAACAGCAAGAGTACCTTGCCAGTGTGCAGCAGGCTCTGGGTTCCATCCCCAGCACTGCAAAAAGCAGGCATCCTGGCACAAGCCCATCATCCCAGCTTTTGGGAGGCAGAAGATAGAAAGATCAGGAGTTCAAGGTCGTTCTCAGCTACTTAGTGAGTTCCAAGCCATCCTGGGTTATGTGAGGCCCTCTTTCTCAAGAAAAAAGAAAAGAACACTGATGTATTTAGTAAGCTGGCAGGAGGGGCCAAATCAACATTAATATTGTACTTAGAAATGGCTATGGTGAGGCTGGAGAGATGGCTCAGTGGTTAAGATTGCTCTTCCAGAGATCTTGAGTTCAATTCCCAGCAACTACGTGGTGGCTCACAACCATCTGTAATGGGATCCGATGCCCTTTTCTGGTGTGTCTGAAGACAGCTACAGTGTACTCATATAAAATAAATAAATACATAAATAAATAGATCTTAAAAAAAGAAGTAGCTATGGTGGTAAATATTGTATTTAACTCTGATACAAAGTGCAGAGTCTGGTTCTGGTGAAGGTTGGGGAGGTAGTGATGGACAAAGCTTTCTAGGGGAGGGGCTCAGGGTCTCCAAGGAGAGCAGAGGTGTGGCATCTGAGAGAATACTTGGTATCCAGGGAGGCTGGAGACATTGGGAAAGAGATGCTCCGGCTGCCAGCTTGGGCCTCTCACATTGTGAGACCAGGGCTCCTCCAAGGGAGCTTTCTCCCCAGCTCCACGTGTTTGTGACTGTGGCCACCGTGTGGCCTACTGGCTGTCAAGTGGCATCCCCAACATCTGTATGCACCGTGACTTCTACCATGCCAACCTGAAACCCTGTCCCCATTAAATATGACTTCCTAGCCTTCCTCCCTCAGCCCTTGGTACCCACTGTTCTACCTTTGCCTGCATGAGTCTGTGCTAATCCCATCCAAGTTTATGCAGCATGTGGCATTGTGTCAGGGTGTACTTCCCTTTTAAAGCTGAATAATATTCCATCATATGTTTCATACGAGTTGTTTCTTATGGCTATGACAAAAGCCTTGACAAAAAACAATAAAACGGGGTTTATTCAAGCCCATTGTTGCTGGGTACAGTCTCTCACAGTGGAGGAGGAATGGCCACAAGAGGACTGTTTCATTGTATCCACACTGTATCCACCTGCATTCACTGTATCCACGGCGAGGCTGCAGCCCCCGCTCTGTTGCCCACAGCTACGGTGGGTTATACCACAGCATTAATCCATTGGAGAAACTCCCTCACCGCCACACCCAGAGTCTTGTTTCCATGGTGACTCTAAACATCTTGGAGAGTTGACAATCAAGATTATCATGACAGCTGCATGTCCCATTTTGTTTATATGCTCATGGGTCAGTGAGAACTTTGATTTCCAGTGATTTGGCCACTGAGAATAATGCTGCTTTGAACATGTAAGGTGAATGTCTTCGATTATCTGCTTCCTGTTCTTTGGGGTTCAAACCAAGATGCAGAGTTGTGGAGTTACATGGTCATCCCATGGTTTCTGTGCCTTGGTATATATCCTATGGAGCAGAAGGGCTCCAGTTCTGTCATTTTTTTTTTTTTTTTTTTTTTTGGTCAACATTTGTTTGTTTCTGGATTTGTTTTATTTCCTGACTTTACGTATAGCAGTCCTGTTGAGTGTGAATGGCGGCTCTCTGTGGTTCTGAGTCACATTTCCCCAATGACAGGCAGTGGTGAGTGTCTTTTTATGTGCTCACTAGTCATATGTACGTCTTCTTTAGAGAAATGTCTGATTTGTCTCTTGTCCATTTTAAAAGCGGGTGGTTTGTATTTGTTGCTATTGAGCTATAGGGATTCTCTGTCCGTCCGTCTGTCCATCCATCCATCCATTGTACTATTTCCTTTCATGTTCACACACTTTCTCTCCCTCTCTTTCTGTTTGAGACAGAGTCCTGCTATGGCTGTCCAGAACTCACTGTGTAGCCGAGGCTGGCCTAGAATTTGTAGTAACTTTTCTTTTCCAAATGTGGAGAATACAGGTGTGAGCAAGCACACCTGGTTTCCACAGTTCTAGGGATGGAAGCCAGACCTTCCTGTACATTTGCAGGCATTCTGCTGCCAAGTCTTCACTCCCTTGATAGTGTCCTTTGATGAATTAAAGATTGAGGTTTTGCTATATTCTTTTGATGCCTGGAGTTTTGGAATCATGGCCAAGGAACCATGGTCACATCCAGTGTCATGGAGCTTCCCCCCACCCCGTGCTTTCTTTGTAGTCTTGGGTATTAGGTTGCTTAAGTCTTTGATCTGTTCAAGTTAATTTTTGTACTGGTTGTGACATGACACTGTGGAAGACGCTTCTGTGGTATTGTCCACTATAGACTCCTGGCAAATGGCTTTAGGTAGGCACTGCCAGGGGCTTGAGAAAGCCCTAAGCTTACGGGTGAAAGGGGAGGGGGAGAGAATACAGAGTCATCTAGACAGGCCACAGTACCCTCTGTAGGAAGAGCAAGTGCTCACACTTTCTCCCCTCAGCTAAGGGACACCAAGGTGGCTGCTGAAGGGATTCTTTGAGGTCTCCTGGGGTCAGCAGCTGGCTCACTAATACGCACATCAGAGTCTTTGCCCACACATCCTGAGATGGCAATGGTGCTCACATCTTTGGTGGACTCCAATACTCTGCTTCTAGGGAGAAGATAAGGCAAGAACTGTCCCTTCCAGATGGGCACATCTGGACCCACACACCTGACCCAGTTCCTGCAACTGTGAAGGCACAGCTCTCAAAAAGCCCGTGTGTGCTTTTGAGCATCTGGCAAACAGCAAGGGCCTAATGGATGCTTGGTGAATTAAGTGAGTTCAGCTTTACGTTCCCCAAATAGATATCAAACCCAGTACACAAGTCTTCCCCAAGCCAGGGCTTTTGCTTGTGTGTCAGACAGAAGCTTAGCCCTATTCCCCAGATATGCTTTTGACTATCTGCCAGTTTCAACTCCTGTGGCACTTCAGGCTTCTCTACATAGCATGTGACTCACACGTGGCATCGGTGACTAGAAAAGTCTCTTTAATACACAAACCAAGAACAAAGAAATTCAATCCCGAGTCCCTGGCGAAAACAGAGCATTATCTTAACAAATGAGCACATGAGAGAGGGAAAAAAGAACGGGAAGATAAATAAGAGGGAGGGGTCACAGCCTGCTTAGAGACTAGCCTCAACACTGCAATTATGCCCTCTCCTTAAAATACATGAAAGAGCTTCAGAAAGCCAGACAAAATTGAAGTTATTTTCCCTTGCTGCAGACCCACTGTTCAGCTCACCGGCCAGAAATTACAGCAATTAAGGCCGAAGGGAGATTTATAGTCTGGTTAGAAAGACACTTGCTTAGGAAGCCACGGAGCCAGCCATCATGCCTGGGGTGGCTCCATTTGGAAGATTTTGCTGGATAAGGATAAAATAAAATAGTTTTCTATTCCATACCATTCCCCACTGCCCAAGTCAGGCAAAAAAAAAAAAAAAAAAAAGTCTAACAGGCCAAAAGGGGTCAGGATTTGGGGAGGTAAGATTCTTGAGGTTTCAGTTTGTAGTGGAAAGAGGCATCTCATGAGCCAACCAGAACCACACAAGTTAGAAATCTAGAGCCAAATAAAACCCCTTATTTCCATATTCAGTGATTCATAAAACTGAGACACCGACAGGCTGTAATACCCAGAGCTGAAGAAATGTTTTATCAATCGCTGTATTTTCCTTTCTTGTATCCCCACCTTACGCACAGATGCTCCCTCAAATAGGCTCTCAGACATTTCCTTGGCTGTTTTAAGAGAATCAACTTATTTTTATTTTTAGATTTTTATTTAGTTCTCTTTCTCTCTGTCTCTCTCTCTCTCTTTCTCTGTGTGTGTGTGTACGTACGTATAGTGTGTGTGTTGTATGTGAGTGTTCATGAGTGTGCTTTCTCATATGTATGTTCACATGTGGGGACCAAAGATCAATTTCATGTGCTCTCCTCTATTGCTTGGCACTTGATTGATTGATTGATTGATTGATTGATTGATTGATTGATTGAACAAGGTCTCTCCCTCAACCCGGGGGCCTCACCACTTTGGTTAGACTGGTTGGACAGGGAGTCCCTAAAGATCTGCCTGTCTCAGACCACCTCTCTCCCAGAATGCACTGGGGTTGTAGCAAATGCTGACATGTTCAGCTCAGCTTTTACATGGGAGCTTGGGATTGAACTCAGGTTCCCATGCTTGCACACAAACACACAAGCACTGGGCAACCTCCCAGCCCCCTTTTCTTTTATCTTGTTTTTCTATGGCACTCCTAGGAGGCTGAACCTAGAGCCTTGTAAAAATTGTCCAGGCTGGCCTTGAACTCACTCTGTGACCCAGGCAGGCCCTAAAATTTGCAATTCTTCTGTTTCAGCCTCTGAGGAGCTGAGACTGCAGGCCTGTGCCACTGGGCTGGACTGGATAATCAAGTTCTTAAAATGTTTATATTTGGGGAGAGCAAAGTCACAAAATCTTAGAGGGTTTGTACTCTACCCAATAGAAAGCATTTCTGAGTTCTGTTTCTAAATAATGAACAGTAGGAAGACAACTGAGGTGCTCAATCAAGTCCCCCCAGCTGCATCCTTTCCAGAATGGTCCCAGAAACGGAAGAGGGCTCTGTTTTCTGAGCCTGGGTCCAGGCATGTTTGCATTTGGATGGAGTGGAGATTCTGTCCTCCTTGACTCTAGGGGGCGCTGTAAGGCCGAATCTTCTATGTTACAATATGGCAGACAACTGCTTAAGGCCACAGGCGACCTGCAGGATCAGCCTCTTGGATGTTTATTATCCCGAGTTTACCACTCCTGAAAAGAGTGAGTCTTGGGTCAGCACACGTGTGACACAGTGGCAAGAGGTCTAGTTTGTTTCTGCTTGTCCTCTTGCTCCTGTGCCCGCCATCATCTATCTCCAGGCATTAGGTAGGCCATTGTCCTTGAAGATGGCAGAACAAAGGAGACTATAGCAGGAGCCAGGGCCCAGGGATGCTTTGCGAGATGAAGAATAGGAACTCAGAGCGGAGCGGGAATGTCCCCTTCTGCTTTCTCCTCTCTTTTCCTGAGAAGTCCCTATTTCAGAATTACCCTTGGGTGTCACAACAGAGCAACAAACAAATCAGGATATCTTCAGAGAAGAAAAATATTTCTTTTCCTGTCTGCCCTGGCTTCCTTTAAATGAATAAAGTCAGTCCCAGAGCGCAAGAACAGAACACTCTGCTAGAACAAGACATTTTCTGATATGACCCAAGGTTATCTATTTAGACCAACCAATTCCCTACTCAGTCTGCAGTGAAGCAAGGTAGGAGATAGATATAAAATGTCAACACAATCTCATTTATATTTTGGTCTGAAATACACACCAGTCATAAATCTAAGGGTGGTGACAGACACAGAATTAAGTGTATAAAAACAGTTAGGTTTCCTAAGACACATACTTAACACTCCCATAAACGCTGTTGAGAGGGGAGAACATGACTGACAGAAACCTAGCCAGGTACTTCTCATCGGTCTCCTATTGCTCTCCTTCAGCCTCCCCCTCCCTCCTTCCCTCCCTCCCGCTTCCCTTCTCTTCCTCCTTCCCCTCCCCTCTGCTGCATGTGGGTACGTTTGCCTGTGTGTGCATATGTGTGGGCCAGAGGTGATGTCACGCACTTGGTCACTTTCCACCTGAATCTGAATCTGAGGCAGATTCTCTCTGAGCCTGGAGTTCCCCGTTTGGGCTCGGCCGCCCGGCCAGCAGACCCCAGGGATCCTCCTCAGTGCTGAGCTTACAGGCACACCCCTCTATGCTTGGCTTGAGTGCTGGGGATCTGAACTCAGCTCCCCATGCTTGTGTTGCCATCCTTTCCCCCACTGAGCCATCTCCCCACCCCATGAGCAGCCTCTTCACATAAATGGGGAGGTAGGGGAATGAAAAACAAAGTCCTAGCCAGTTTATGTCATCGCTCAGATTAGTCTCTTAATCCCTGGGACCGCCCTGAGATGCTTTGTTAGATGCTCGGTAGGAGGCAGAGTGCAGAGGAAAGGAGCCAGGCCATTGTATCTTTGGTACCCAGCATAGCCACTGTACCCAGATAGTAGCTTCAACAGGAGCAAGAATAAGTGCATGAGTGTCCCACCAGGAATAAACATTTTCAAAGGGTGACACCAAGAAGGACAGGAATGTCCTCAGGTGACACTGGAGAGGAATATTGAGTGGAACAAAGACTGAAGTCCAAAGAGACATACTGCATGTTTCTGAATGAGGCCAGGCTCTACATGGCAGCTGAGCTAAGTGATAGCTGTGTGTGTGTAGGTCAGAGGTCAACCTTGGCTGCTTTTTAAGAGCTATGCACCATTCTACTGATAAAGTCTCTCACTGGAGAATTGCTAATTAGACTGTTTCCATCTGCCTAGAACTGGAGTATAGCAGGGGCCTCCATACCAGTGAGCACTCTCTCTTTCTCTCTCTCTCTCTCTCTCTTGCTCTTGTTCTCTCTCACTCTCTTTCTCTCTCTCTCTCTCTCTTGCTCTTGCTCTCTCTCACTCTCTTTCTCTCTCTCGCTCTCTCTTGCTCTAGCTCTGTGTGTGTGTTATACGTATGTAAATGTGTATGCCCATGACCACACATTTGAAGATATGACATCCAGGGTCTTCCTTGTGGATGTGTACTTCCTACCTCAGTTGCATAAGAGAATAAGAGACTTTATTCTGGTGCCAAATGTAACCATGGCTGGGAACACAGATTCCCGTTTCCTCAAAGACCATGCTCCACCATGGAGGTGGTTGTGTGAGATTTTATTAGTTACAGAATCAAGAAAGTCATAAATCAAGCATTTACCAAGTACAGTGCAAGGGGCCACAGGTAGGTGGTTAGGGCAAAGCGGGGGGTACTCTGCTATAGACAGTAGCTGATGACATTCTTAGCTTTTAGGTCTGGGAAAGTTAGCAGTTTGCTAAGAATATATTGTAACATTTTGGTAGTCATAGGGATGTTAGGTCGGGCACAGGTGTGGGCAATGAATGGCTTTCCTGGGGACTAAAAATAGCCCAAGACAATTTGGCTCAGGACTGCGACATTCTAACTTTCCATAATCTCAAAGTTCAGACATTTGGCCTGAATTCCAGATGCAGGCTCTCATTCATTCATTCATTCTCTTTCTCCCCCCCCCCCCATGTTCCTCGTTTCTCCCCACAACCCCTCTTTGGAACTTTACTTTATCCCCCATTACTCTCCAAGGTCTTGCCTTGAGATGAGACAGATGCTTACTACGTTCAGCCAGGATGGCTGACCAAAACACTCTAGACCCGCCTGTCTCCATGTCTAGGTTTACCTAGTGCTTTACATCAGTGCTTGGGATTTGAACTCAGGTCTTCCTGCTTGCAAGGCAAGCATGTTACTGCCAGAGCCATCTCCCCAGCCCATGTTCTGCCTTCCTCTACCAAGGAGACTAAGGTAAAGGGCAGTATGTGACATCCTAGCTGCCACCTAAGTACACAGAAAGGTGAGCTCAGCATTGGAGACCACCATTTCCATCGTAACTTCGCTGCGGCTGGTCTCTGTGGTGCTGGCATTTTGGAAGGTGATACAGCCCGTGTCTACTGCTAAGGCAAATGAAAGCTACGGAGAGTCTGCCCGTCAGCTTCCTGTTTCTACACCTCAAGCGTGTTTTGCTTCACTTCAGCAGTTTCTTATTTTTAACTAAGAAGAGTTTCAGCATCTAAATCAAATAAACTTTGCAGATGTGGGTAAAATGTGCATATATTCATGAAATTAACTAGTGAGAGGGTTTTAATTAAGTTGTAGGATTGAAGCATTTAAACTAAATAATATTATTAGCTCACCAAAGGGAATTTAATGCTAAAAAAAAAAACAAAACAAAAAAAACCAAACAACCTGAAAAAACAAAGCAGAATTTTGTTCAATTACCCAGAGAATTTAAGACCAAAAAATCCACTTGTACTTTAATCAACTAGGCTGGCACCCCTGATAGTTCTGGATACAGCAGATAATGACTATAATTTACATTGCCTGAGAATTCTATTAATTCTTCTATACCTTTTTGAGGTTCTATCATTAATTGTTAGGAGTGCTGCCTAATCAAGACAGAGCCAGTCACCCAAACAATTAACCTGTTTCCGAAGGTGCAAATAGAGAGATAATTTATCAATTTCCAAATGTTTCTCCCCTCTGCTGCAATACCAGCTCAGCTTTTCTCCCTAAACACTCCTTGACTCAGAACCCGTGGCAGCCGCCTTCAGCAATCAAGAAAAAAAAAACAAAACAAAACCAAAGAATGTGTTCATTTCTAAAGGTCAGGCCCATAGCTCTGCACCAAGAAACTATCATTTGTTAACTTAGGCAGGAGCCTCAGTCACAGCCGCAATTTCCACTATCTAAAGACACAAAATGAGCTAGATTCCTGCAGAGAAATGGCCTTCAAAACCCAATTTATTTGTGAAATTAGAGGGTGTTGTTTTTCACTGCGGAGTTGTTCTCTGAAGTGACCTAGGTGTGTCCAGCCACAGAAAGCAGACACACAGTAAGATTCTGCCATGCGGCGCGTGCCAGGTGGGTTTGGTCTTTGGCCACTGCAAACTGCACAGTCTTTGAAAGGATGGTGCCCCCTTGTCACAAGGCCTGGAGAGAGCACAGGCTTTGAGTCCTTGGGCTTCTGGCTTTGCTGGTCACCAGCCCTGACCTGGAAATCTTCCGTTTAGCCCTAGCTTCCTTGCACAGTATGAGGCACAGGCTGAGCTTATGTTGTGAGGGTCACGCACAGGCAAGGGGCTTGCTGTGCAACCATGGGGACCTGAGTTAGATCCGTAGAACATGTACTAAAAGCTGGGTGCGTGGTACATGCTTGTAATCCCACTGATGGCCAGATGGGAGGTGGAGTCAGGGGGATTCCTGGAGCTCAGCTTGCCTAGCGGACTTGGGGAAGCTCCAAGCCAGTGAGAGACCCTGTCTCAAACATAGGTGGAAGAAGTTTGAAGAAGGACACCTGGGTGGTCCTGTTGACCTCCACATACACAGGCACACACACATGAAGACATACACCTACACACACACACACTCTACAACACCCACACACAAACACACCCACACCCACACTCACACATACCCACACCCACACCCACACATTTTATGTGCGTATAATACAGTATCCAGTATACATAGGTACACATTTACACCAAATGCTCCCTAAAATACTTAACCAAAAATAGAAGATCAACTCAGGAACTGCTCCTTGACGAATCAAACATCTACCTCACTAACTTAGTCATTTGTGTGTCTGTGATGTGTATGTGTAGATGTAGGTGTGTCTGACATGCCATGGAGCAGGTACAGAGGTCAGAGAGCAACCTCGGGGATTGGTCCTCACATTGCATCTTGCTTGAAACAGGGTCTCTTGGGCACTCACCACTGTGTACTCCAGGCTAGCTGGCCCATGAGCTTCTATGAATTCTCCTGCCTCTACTTCCCATCTTGCTGTAGAAACTCCGGGATTTCAGGTATATTCCAGTACATCTGACTTTACATGGATTCTGAGGATCTGAACTCAGATCCTCATGCTTGTGTGGCCAGTTCTCTACCCCCACGAGTATCTCCCCGACCTGATACCGTGCTTGAGTAAGTGATGCTGCTGCTCTTTCTTGAGTAATATCTCACAGGTAATTTCTGAACAACCCAAATGTCAACTGTGAACATGAGCTGGAGCAAAGAGAGCTGGCTTGTGGTCTGCATTAAAAGCACGTCGTGTTCCTGGCCCTCATTGTTCTCAGACCCTATCCACTACGACTTCTGCGCTCTTTCCTCTGTGATGACGCTGTCTCTAGAGAGGTCTGTGAGGCTGATGGGTGGTTAGAAAGGAGCCTATTTCCCCTGTACGGGGATGAAACTCAGGGCAGGCTTGTTCTACTCGACTGTTGTCACGTCTGTCTCTGTCCTGTAAGGAGTTTGCTATGCAAGTGTGAGGACCTCAGCTGAGACTCTCAGAACCCATAGAAAGACGGATGCAGGAGCATTCATCTGAGTCCCTGGTGCTCTTAAGGAAAGATGGGCGGGGAAAGCAGGAGGATCCTAAGTGTGCAAGACAGCTAGTCTGGAGAGAGTGTGTGTGGAGACATATATGTGTATATATATAACACACATATGTATGTATATGTAAGTATACATGTATGTATACATATGTATGATATATATGTATATCAATAACAACAAAGAGACCCTGTGTCAAGAAATGTGGAAGCAAGTACTAACACTTGAGAGTACCTTCTGACTGCCACATGTTCACTGTGGTAGGCATGTACCTGAGAATGCATTTGTATGTACACACATACACACACACACACACACACACACACACACACACACACACACACACGAGAGAGACAGAGAGACAGAGACAGAGAGACAGAGACAGAGAGACAGAGACAGAGAGACAGAGAGAGTGTGTGCACGTGTGCGAGAGAATTTTATTTAACTCTCCTTGGTGAAATCTAAAGTATTGAGATCCTTTTTGATTTGAGTTTAGATTATAGTTCCTCAAGACAAGGTCTCCATATGTAATATAGGCTGACCTTAAATTTACTATGCAACTCAGCTTGGCTTCAAACTCAAGGTCTCCTGCCTTAGTCTCCCTGATGCTGAGAGCTGGAGGGTGGTACCGTGCCCGGCTCAAAGGGTCAAGACCCTTCTTTAAGGTCTTTTCCACTGGGCAAAAGTGGGCATGGCTGGCCTCAGCAGCTTCAGTTTAAAATGAGTGCATGAGACATGTTTCCTTGGGAAGGGGACAGCTGCAGACCCTAGCTGTATCAGGAAGCTTCATGATCTTTCCTCTGAGCCAGCTCTGGGTTTTACAATAGGAGAGAAGGCCATGCAGAGGCCATCACAGGCCTGGGTCAGCCTTGCTGGGCGCAGGTCAGGGGGGGAAGAAGGGTAAGGAGGGGTGTGATGCCTCCGTGAAGTAGGCTTTATGTACACACATACACAGCACCCAGGCACATGTGCACATACACACACATATACGTGTACCCACATACACAGCACCCAGGCACATGTGCACATACACACACATATACGTGTACACACATACACAGCACCCAGGCACATGTGCACATACACACACATATACGTGTACACACACATACACAGCACCCAGGCACATGTGCACATACACACACATATACGCGTACACACATACACAGCACCCAGGCACATGTGCACATATACATACACATACACAAAGTCATATATACACATGCATACACTTGCACACATATAGACAACACACACATACACACACTTACCCGTGTACACACATACCCCTGCCATACACACAGACAAGGGTATGCTCATTTGTGACATCCACCCCACACACTCATTCCTCACCCTGTGCATCTGGGTGGAGCAGGCTCCTGTGGTGAGCAGAGACCAACAGTAAGCATTTCTCTCCACGGTGGTAGAAGAGACACTGTCACTGTTACAACAACGGCCTCAGTCACAGACTGTCCTGCGCATTGCTGACTGCAGTCCTGATGAGGAACCTGAAGTGTTTCTGTGTTTGGGCAAAGCCTGAAGAGTCTTTCTACCCAACATCTCCTGCATGGATTCCCTTACATTTATTTATTTTATTCATTATTTTACTTTGCATTATTCATTTAATTTATACACTTCTTTTGAGACAAGATCTTGCTAGACAACTCTTGCTGTCCTTGAACCTGACTGTAAGCCTCCTGCCTCAACTTCCTTAGTGCCAAGATTAAAGGTGTGTGCCACCAAACCCAGACCTCCTTATAAGACTGGGGGAACATGGGTTGCTCCCCTGGTCTCCATGATCCGGGACCCAGGAGCTCACTCCACCTATGAGAAAGCCTGTCCAGTGCCCTCTGCCTCCTCTATCTGCTTCGTGAGAAGCCGCTGACTTAACTTGCTTCTGTGCTTAGAACCAGCAGATGGATGCTAAGCCACCATCAGCCCAGGAAAAAAACCTCACAGCAAGCTGTCCCTTGTCAAGAGTCAGCTTACCAATAGACAGCAAACCAGTGGCCAACATCAAACTAAATGGATAGAAACTCGAAGCAATCCCACGAAAATCAGGGACTAGACAAGGCTGCTCTCTCTCTCTCCCTATCTATTCAATATAGTAATTGAAGTCCTAGCTAGAGCAATTAGACAACAAAAGGAGGTCAAAAGGATACAAATTGGAAAGGAAGAAATCAAAATATCACTCTTTGCAGATGATATGATCGTATACTTAAATGACCCGATAACCTCCACCAGAGAACTGCTGCAGCTGATAAACAACTTCAGCAAAGTGGCCGGATATAAAATTAACTCAAACAAATCAGTGGCCTTCCTATACTTGAAGGATAAACAGGCTGAGAAAGAAATTAGGGAAATGACACCCTTCACAATAGTCACAAACAATATAAAGTATCTTGGTGTGACTCTAACCAAGCAAGTGAAAGATCTGTATGACAAAAACTTCAAGTCTCTGAAGAAAGAAATTGAAGAAGACCTCAGAAGGTGGAAAGATCTGCCATG